>CM023358.1:53197680-53553256 GCA_013282895.1 Eriosoma lanigerum
TATAAAAATAAATATTAAAACAAATACAATTTCTTTTAAAATTGAATAATATATTATAAAAACCTATTAGGTATATACTATTATTAAATACTATATTATTTAATGAGTTATTATGCAGAGTTCGATATTTCCAAGTTAATAAAAAACGGAAAATCATTTTCTCATTTTTCGTCCGACTATGTACGAGTATATGATTTGTGTAAAATTTTGTCTTATTCACTAAAGATACATCCTGGTAGATATAATACATATTAATAAGCCTACATGGCTATATGTTACATAATAATGTAATTAATTAAAACTATATAGTTAAAAAGTGGGAAAGTCGATTGTGGACGTTCCTCCTTCGTCACTTCGGTCCTCGGAGAAATTAGTGGTTTATTATACTTAAGATTTATGCAATGACATTGCATTATAAAATACGATTCTGAGCGAAACTCAAAATATTACAATATACTATACTGATAATCCATTCCAAAGTTTTACCACATGTGTAAATTACGAATGTTAATATTTTAAATAAATTCCAAGTTCCTACGATTTAAACTTAATTGGATAGAATTAGAATTAATTAGAATTTTTGGTAGTTTTTTTCTTCCTAAGGAAAAACTTTTAAGAAATTCGAAAAATGAGCTAAAAAAATACCAACTAGATGCAATTTGCTACCGAAAACATATCCTACTTGTGGTAATCGGACCATTATTTTTTCCATAAAAGTGTCTTCATACATAAAAAAAAAAATCTTTGTAAAACGAAGCTTCGTTCAGAATTTAAAATGTAATATGAAATAAAAATGATTTATTTTTATGTATAATATATACAAAATATTTGCCATTCAAATGTATAGGTAAATTTATAAAAAAATAATAATATTACAATAATCGTTACTCTTTTGTGTAGTGTCGTCTTTCAATGGGTGTCTTCAACTTCATTTTTAGTTTTAGGTATATATTTGGACTTCGATCCAGGATCAAACTAACAACCCTAGTGCAATACCATTATTATATAAGCTAATAAAATAATAACATACCTCATGTGTATTTATTATTTGAAATGCATAGTATACAGGGTGTTCTAGAAACTATGTAATAGGTGGTGTACAAGGTGAAAATAAAATATTTTGACTATTTTAATGCTGGGAACCTATAAATTAAATACTATAGTCTAATGAACAATTTTAGTATAATGAAAACATTTAACCCTCCATTCAATTGGCGCACACACAATGCAACATTAAAAAGTTAAATGACAACACCCAATTTTAACATATTTATTCCCTTTTTATTTTAAAATTAAATATCTTATGTTACACGGCGAATATTTTACATAAAATTAATAAATAATAATAATAAAAAATATTTTGAAAAATACGAGAAAAATTAATGTGTGAAAATTGAGTGTTGTTATTTTACTTCCTAAATTACATTATCCATGTACGAATAGGATAGAGGGAAACATTTTCACTATACGTACTAGAATGATCTTCATTAGACTATATTAAGGTACCTTGGCTTAAAACTGTCAAAATATTTAATTTTCACCTTGAATTTTAGATAAATTTTCTAATGTTACCCTTTTAGTAAATTTAAATACACAATTATTTATTAGGTCATGATGGGAGTAGGATATTAAACTTTTAATGCATTTCGCGAAAAATTAAATCGGTAGTACACATGATGGTGTAGTCAACATGGTGATCAATACATTTTGAGCAAAATATTGTTTTACATTATATAACAACTTTTATTTCTATACAATTATTTGGCAACTAATATATATTTTTTTCATCAAGAAGATAGGTAGATACTATATGTATTTATATAAATACAAATAATATTAATGAATACAGAGTTATTATACATAATTCTTACAATAACCAAAATAAATTATTTAATATTTAATTTACTAAAATTAAATAAAGGAACATTCAATGACAATTTAGGTATAGTTACATAAATTAAAAACCTAAAAAGTACAAGGATAGTATAGTAATAATGATGGAAAAATGATTGACGCAAGTAGAGTAAAAAGTATCGAATTTGGAGGGGTCTGTGAAAATGGACGATATTTAATTACAAAAAAATTATTGATTGTTTTGTATATAATATTTAAATTCATTACTTAATATATTTAATATTATAATATTGGCCACACTCTCCCAGTAATAAAAATTGTTTTCTAGCACAAACAAACTAAAAAAAAATTAATTCCAACATGGCCGGGCTAACGTTTTCCCAGCCCCGGCAGTATTAAAAATAGATTTTCTCGGGCTATGGACCTAGCACAAACGTGGGACTAGGTAGCACAAACAACACAAACGTAGCACAAACGAATTAAGAGAAAACAATTTTAAAATTCCAACATGGCGGGGCTAACGTTTCCCCAGCCCCGGCAGTATTAAAAATAGATTTTCTCGGGCTATGGACCTAGCACAAACGTGGGACAAGGTAGCACAAACGGCACAAACGTAGCACAAACGAATTAAAAAAAAAAAAATGTTTAAATTCCAACATGGCGGGGCTGGGGAAATGGACCTATATAAAAATGAGTTTTTTTTTTAAACCATAAATGCAAACTATAAACTTATGAAAACACAAAGGAAATAATATTCACTGAGATAAAAATAATCTGATGGAAATATTATATACGTATTCAATGAATAATATTTATGCATTCAACTTTTTCGTTTTGTAAACAATCATAAGAATAATAGTTTTTAGTATTAAACTAGTAGGTAGAATATAATACAATATTGCTATAGTATAAAATGAAATAGGTACTAAATTGTTTTTATTTGTTTACAAGATCGACGATTTTTTATTTAATAAAAATAAAAACGATAACAAATGATTTATTTCGTATTTTTGAAAATATAAAGACCAGTAGCCTGCCAGTGACAACATTATTGTCAATTATATGATATAAAAGATTTATATTTAATGTGAAATTTACACGATGCATTATTATGGTTATATTTTTAACGTAAGAATCGCCGTCGGTCACGTTAAAATACAAAAGCATCACTTCTGTGAAACGTTATAATAAATCGACCCGTTCTATAATATTTCAGGCTTTATGTTTTGCAAAATGTAGAGGAAAAATGTATTTTATTTTTCTTAGATTACAAGATCTTGCATCGTCGGCGGATTAAGGGTTTTAATGGTATTTTTAGTTGTCAATATCTGCACAAATCTGTGTATATCAATAAACAAAAATAAAAGGGACAGGAATTTTCATTATTTCCCAGTAACCTGCAAATATAACGATTAACGCGATTTACGATTTTTCCTGTCCTGCTTGGAAAAATTCTATTAACTGATATATTATATTATAATATAATTAATAAATTGCTGACGGGCATACATATTTTACGGACCATTAGTCACCAACAAACGCGCAGAGATATAATTAAAAAAAATAATAAGAATTACGCCGACGAATCGGAAATTTATTTTATCGGACACTGAAGTAAAAGGGTTTTGTCGGGGTATGGTACATGTCCGTACTCGAATTATTTATTTAAACGACCGCATTTAGTTTTGCCCAGTCGAGATGGTTTTTCGTATTTTCCATCCGACGCTAAAATAATAACTAAAAACTGACATTGGTGGTAATTAGTACGTTTCATTTCGCAATGGCCGCTAGCAAGCGATCAGAGTCAGGAAGGGAAAAAATAGTAAAAAAAAAAGCAATGAGAAATATATTTGTTTTTTTTTTTTAAATTTTCATGCCATCCCTAAGGCTATATAATTTATATTTATGCATTATTTCCTTCTTCCGACGACAACAACGACGCAACAAACTAATCCAAAAGCGGAAAACTTATATAGAACAGCTTTTTATTTTTATCAAACATAAAATATTAAAAGTTTTTATAAATTTAAAAACTATGTAATAATATGTACCCAATAACTTCATAAATCTGACTATAATCATCAAATATCTAACCGTTTAGTTTTCATTTAGTTGTTTTTCGACACAATTAAAAATTAAAGTTAAAAAATACTCTGTAAAAACTGTGATTCTCGTTTAACATTCTTAAAAGTATATTCTATTTTCCACGTAGAATATTTAAAAGCTTAAAAAAAATATATAAAAAAAAAAGGAAATGTTAATAAAAAAATTGACTTTCATTTAAATTCCGAAGTATGCAATGTGCACGGGCGAATTCCGCGTGCAATTATTTTGTCCTAATATTCATTCCTCGTTATATAATATTATGCGTAAGTTTCCAAGCTTAAAATAGCTAACATATTTTATTTTTATCCTTTTATACCGACTGGCATTATTATTTAGAAAGAAACAACTTAAAACAAATGTTGATAAAAAAAACTGTTAAATATTTAATAAGTTAACCTTAACTACAATACGTATAATATGTACATTTTAACCGTTATATTAATCAATACTTTTTTTATATAGGTACATATTTACATAATATATGCATATTTTTAAATACCAAATCTTTATATTTTTATTGTATAAAATGTTAAAAATATTAAAAATATAATTAAATCTAATGTACATTATATAATGTATGTTTGCATACGAATGTTAGATTCTAAAATGTATGGGTAGTTATTAATATCGTTAAAATTATATAACTGGTAAGGAATTAAAATACAATCCATGTGGATGATAGAAATTGTCAACATATATTGTTCCTTAGATTTTAATAATAATGTGATAAATAAATAATAAAAAAATGGGAAGATCAATTTTGGACATTTCTCCATCATTCCAATGTTTTAACTTTATAGGCTTATAAAAAAAAATTGTGACTTTACTTTAAAAAAAATTGGAAAACAAATAGGTAGGTACATTTTTTGCTTCGCTCAGCATTTAAAATAAGGTAAAATGAAATATGAAACTTGTTTTCGACAAGTATAATTTTAAAAATGTATAATAATAAATATTTTTATATTTTGCAATTGCGAGTTTTTCTAGTTTAACAAAGTTTTTTTCACGAACTAAAAATACAGTAATATATTAATAGTCGATTAAATACAAATGACTGAATGGTAAAAATAATTTTTCCCCAATAAAATACAATTTAATTTAATTTGTAATTAAAATACTTTAAGTAGTTCAATAACAATAAAGTATTTTAATGAAAGTGTATAGTTAGCTAAAAGCCTAAATACATTATTTCCGTTAAGTATTTTTTTACGTAGTAATTATTGTTTTATTTAAGTTTATCTGATTATGCTTATAAATAAATAACATTGAGAATTTTTTAGTGATTAATTGAATATTAAATATTTTTAGTATTTACTTAAAATTGTATTTTTTATCTGTTTAATTAATTTTGTTTTTTAAAGAACTTTTATGTCTACAAAAATCGATCTTACGCCTCCGTTTGATCATATCTCTAAACAAAACTACATATTATTGAATTAATTGGTTATAATAAATTTATTGCATTACATTTTTAGAAAAAAAATTATAATTTCATTATGAGCTTAATATTACACCAACATTATATAATTTTAGCTAAACCTTATCTCTTATTGTCTATACAGTATGAACAGTGCAAAACGATAAGCATCTAATCAGATTTAAATCAAATATCTACACAAAAAAAAAGGGGATTTGACGTATAAATCGTATACGCATTATAATATGAAAAAATATAATAACACCTTAAACGAACTCAATAAATCTTCTATTTCAATTTCAATGCCAAATACAATGTGTAACGAAATAAAAAGTTTTATTAATAGATTTCTTAATGGACATACAATTTTCAAAATATTTTATAATAAGATTAAGTAATATATTAGGCTTATATTAGGCTTCTATAACATTTTTAAAGCGATAAACCCAAAATTACAGGTAATATTAAACACTTTTGGAAAATTTCGAAAGGTCTATATTTAGTCAGAAAATCAACCAATCCGTTCCCAAAATATTCTCACATGTAAATTTTCAAATCTACAATAATTATAATTAAATTTATTATCACGAAATATAAAAATTCAAAATAACGGAAACCGTATTTTGACGTTTTTCGCCATTTTTTGGTAGTTTTTCTTCTCCCAAAAAAACTTGAGAAATTCGAAAATTGAGCTAAATAAAGTACTAACTAGATGCAATTTCATTTTGAAAATATACTCTTTTCATGGTAATCGGTAATTCATGGTAATTCATTATTTCTACCCAAATTCGCACTTTCGGATATATATATAAAAAAAAAAAAAAACATCATTGTAAAACCAACGCATTCCTCTCGCTCAAAATCTAAAATATATAATAGGAAATTAGGAACATAGGAAATATCCTACAATTCAAATATAATATATTATTATATAATCTCATATTATTTAAAACTTTTTTTTATTATTAGTGAAACTAACATAACCTCTTGTGAAGGACAAAAAAAATCGGCACAATCAATATGAATTGATTAAAATTACCCAAAATTTATAAAACATTAAAAGTTATCAGCAAAGTATTTTTATGTAATATCTCAATTTATTTCTCGATTGCGATATCTCGACAACAATTCATATTTATGGTTGAACCCAATGGGATAATACAGACCACTAAATCAGAAAGAGTGTATCATACTATCTTTGTTTTTATTTGAAAAATAAATCTTTCTAAACTAATTATATTAAAATCAAATCTATATAACATCATTTATTTTTTTTTTTTAAAAAAAAAACGTGATTAAATTCTATTAAAATAATAATTATTATAATAATAAATATGTTATGTTATGTAGTATTATTTTGATTGATAAAATAAAACATAAAAAACCTGCGTAAACTAAATATTGTGTAGAAAACTTCAATATTCCGAAAAATATAATTTTACTAGTATTACAAAAATAGCAATGAAAAACCGATTATTTATAATATTGATTTTTCAAATTAAATTTAAGGTTATTACGAAGTAATAAGTCATAAGTCATTGTATGTTGTAATAACGGTGAAACATAAAAAGGATTATTTTTAATCGACTACCTACATCATCTTATCTTGTTTTCTACTGTTCCTAATTTCATTATTCATGGAGTTACGTCAGCATTAATATCCGTACAGACACTCAGTGATACAACCCAATTTTAAACTAATTAGATTAATAAGTACTATGAAACCATGCGGTATTACTGTGTTTTATCCGTCATATCGTGTCTGTCTGTCAATTATACGTTTACGTTTTCGAACAAAACATAATTCTTAAACACTGATGATACATATTATAGTTGATTTCTCATAGTATAGAAATTATGCGTATTCATTTTTATACTAAAATCATTATAGAGTTTCAGACAGTAGTATTATAAGAGTTAATTCCCCAACGAATTGTGAAATCAGAGTTCTATCCATATTATTATATAACAGACCATTTATTAAGTATATTAAACTAGATACATAAACTTAATCTTGAAACATGAAATGAAACCAATACTTAATATTATATAATCGATGTTCTATATAAAATATAAATACAAACAATGACAATAGACATAAATAACCATTTATCTACTATTCTGGGCTTTTATTTGCTCAATTTTTTTTTACTTTCATATATTTTTAGAATATTTGGTTAAAAAAAAATCCATACATTACCTATTTTGTTTTTCAATCAAAAATAAATTTTGTAACCTTAATATATTTAGTCTGGTATTATGACACTCGACTTTAGCTTTTTCGATTGACCTGATAGATGTAATGCGCTCCGTGCCTATCAAAAACAATCTTCGAAATAGTTTTCGTTGAATTTAATAGCCACGACCTACGTGAAAAGTGATAAAGTGACGTGTGATTCGATATAAATCTCCAGTATGTCCTGCACGTTCGTTAAAAATAACAAAGTTCATAAATTGAGAGACAATAATTCGTGACCCTCTTGATCAATTTATCATTCAGTGTAAATGTCGTACCCTCGTAGGTATAAATAACTATGAAAAAGCGATGAATTCGAGCAAAAAAATAATAATTATCAGTGTTTACTGACAAATTACTAATACACAACGGTTAAATTATAATGTAAAAATGCGTATGCTACTATAAACGATTTATGACTGAAACAGATGCTGATTTTGATTAGGGTTCAATTTTACTATTATAGATAATAATAATTATATTCAAATAGCTTTGATGGCATAATCCCTTGATCATTTCTGGACAAAAATGGGAAAAAAATGTTGATTAAATATCTACATAATATAATATTTGATTCTATATAAATATTATTTCCGTTACAAATTAGTTAGTAAACAAATGTGTGACTTTTTTTAATACAACTTAGAAATTTTCAGTTTTTAGACAGCTCCGGCTATGTAAGAGTGAAAGTATTATAATATTATCAACAAATAAAAAAGAAGAATGGAAAAATGGAATATGTAAAAATGTTTTCCAGATATAATATACGGTTGATGATCGTTTCAAAAGATTCACCCTGTTTACGAGATACGTTTGCATTAACGATACGAATGGAGAAAACTGATGGATTTACCTAAAGGGTCCACTGCGTCAACTGGTGAACGATGATGTATGGTATTATGATTTCGACGGTTGTACTTTCGTAAAGTACATGTACATAAAGTGCATGTAGAACTTAGATTATTGGTACACGGTCTGCGTCGCCATAGCGATGAGCCAACACAACATTGCACTATGTTATAAAGAAATTCACTCCAATATCGATCAATGCCAAATGGATAATGGCTCTCTGGACGTAAATTTTAGTATTTTTTAAATAATGTAACATATTGTATTTTTTCCGGAATTCTACGATGTGGCGAAAATTTGTTTTATTCGTTTATTGATAATGTTTTCAACGATAAACAAATTCTATACAAAATGATTCACTAAAAAATATTGTAATTACACACTTTAATAATTTACTCTTAATTATGTATATTTTTAAAAAATTTTCCAAAAAATCTTATTTAGTAAATTATACCTATTGCATCCGAAGTATTACAATACTTCCTATTACATTATATCAATATATCATTATACGATATTACTGAAACGCTTCAATTGATAATAATAAAAACGAAATTGTTTTATAAGGTACGATAATTTTTCAATTTTCTGTTCACGGACCACATTTTTATTATTAAATCGTTTTTTAAATCATTAAAAAATCATTTATTTGGAAAATATAATAATTATTATATGTCACGGGATAGTAAAATTTGCGTTGATCTGTTGTCATAGTCATCGTTTAAAACATTTTATTCAGAACTTTAAACATTAAAACTTTTACCTGTTGAAAAGTTAGGTAGACTAACGTAGAGTTTATTATCCAGAGGGCGGAGGTCGAACAATGAAAAAGGAGGAAAACCAAATGGGTGTCAAAAGCTTTTGCCCGCGCTTTAAGTAAGGTTAACTCGCGAGGGTTATATATTATATATAATTATATACAGCAAGTTTGCAAAAATAGGTAATTATTAATGTCTAAGATTTAAATACGGTTTATTTGGGATACCAAAATACACATTTTTAAAAAGTTTAAAATTAACCTATCCCTTCGAGTAATAAAACATGATGATTAATGATTAATTATATTTTTTTATGATTTTAAACTAACATACGGATTTAAATATAAAAAAATAAAAATAAAAAATCAATATAAAAGAAAAAACGGAATAGATTTTAAAAATTTGACTTCACGACGAAAATGTGTATTATAAATCCGAGATTACAAGACCATAATGTTTGTTATCTGTATTACGTGAACACGCTGTATATACATAATATATATATATATATATATACTACAGTCTGACGGAATTAAATTAATGAAATCCTTAGGTTAAACACCCGCAACCTGTTGGGTGCTGTAGCGATTATTTTATATACATTTATTATTTTATATATTCGGAGCACTTATCGTGTTTTGAATCGATATTTTAAAAGCTATTGTAGACATTAATAATTCTGGTGCGACTTGTGTCCAACTCGATATCGCTAGAATAATAAAATAAACACAATTCATTTTTTTATATTTTATATTCGATAAAAAATTGAGAATACACAATATTTTTATATTACATTCGACATATTATTATGGGCGCTGAAAGGGTTTAACACGATACGGAAGCTCTCGGCACATAAAAAAGGATGATTATTATTAAACAACAAGATAAAGCACACCATACTCTGTGACGTAAAATGGACGTATGAAAAGCTCAGAATCAGTAAACAATACATAATACATAATTCAAAATTATAATCACCAGCAATTGTTATATTACCCGGAATACTATTATTATAAATTTATAAATAATAGTCGAAATGGTTTAGCAAAATATTATTATAATTTATATGTATACATCACAGTGGAAGGTTTGAGTTAAACACCGTAATTGTTAACCCAAATTAAAATTAAATAAAAAAATTAAATCTCTAATTGTGATACGAGATTAGGTTATGTGTTAAGTGAGGCTAGGAGGTTTTGGTCTCGACTCACCCGGCTGAAAGAGCGAGAGTACGTTCTCGAATATAGCAAGCCACTGAAGAGACATCACACAAGTCTAACCACAGGGAAGAAAGACAAATTTTAAACACAACTTGACAACGCCGATGGAATCGGTCCGACAAGGGGAGATAACTCAATAATCCTAACGCTATACTACTCTCATTTCATCTAACCCAGGCGCTCTTCGGACAAGGCTCTTTTCGGCATTTTTCACGAAGGATGATTCGATCATCTGGCTGCCTCTACTGCCAACACCTGGGATACACCGCCGAAAATACCATCTTCAATTGCGTATATACTAGAGCACTTTCCATATTCCAGTTTTTCGTTTCCTCGGCAGTAAATATCAAATATCTGAAGTATGGGACCTTCTGTGCAGACCAACCGATGTTCCTGGTCACCTTCAACCTTCATCTATAGAGGCCAGGAAGTCGTTTACGATATTGATTACATCCTAAAAGTGAAAGAGGACGATGAGCAGCGACAGTAAATAGAAACCCAAACGAGAAGACCATATCGCCGGGTTCAGTCAACGGATCGCGAAGATGAGGTGTTAAACAGAACATGATGCCAGACCGGTTAATTATGGACTATAAAACTCGCTCGGCACGCAACTTATGTCATGGTACAGTCGCGATCACCCATCTTAATGTATTGCAACAGTTAATATCATCGAGTGGTATTTTTTATTAGAATACACGATGGCAATCCGGAAAAAATAATGAGAAACCAGTCCCCTCCGGGTTGTTGGTTCAATCAGGACAAAAAAGGTTAGACTCGGTATTTATAATTATTATGTTCATTTTGTTTTTAATAAAAATAATCGTTTGATTACTGGAACGTGTCTTCAATATTCTATCATTGAACTTCAATCGTATATATATTACGACGTACTATACATACATATATAATACTATTGTACATTTTATATTTATTTTATTTACGAATGATTGTTGCGTAAAAAATACAAATACGCAAAGTGAACATCAAAAAACGTATTACTACTACTATCCATATAAACTGATTTCACTGGTTCAAAACGAAAAGCTTCAAAATTAAGTTCTGATCAAAATGTTTTATTATTATTATTCAATTTTATTAGTATTTTCTGTTTTTGAGTTGCTTACTTCCAAACACACATTTTGTATTTTTTGGTTTGTATAAAGTCGTATCACATTAAAATTAATAGTTATAATACGGCTAACCTAATAAACATTACCTAGTTCAATATAACATTTATATATTGTTTATAAGCATAAGTTACGTATCATATTGATCTATAATCTATATTATTCTACATTTTTCATTTTTTATTATTATGAGACTCATTAAAAATAACATTACGCCTCAACAATTACCAAAAAATAATAATAATAATAATAACAACAAATTTAATACATAGTAAGTTCAATAAAGTATAAACAATGCTACAAAAACATTTTTAATTACATACAGGTATACTATAAGACTAATGTTTACATTCACATAACTTATAAAGAAATGCACAGTGAAAATACTATTCTTTACAAACTTTTCATATCAAATTTTACAAAAATATTACCCGGTTTTAGATTCTGAAGGATGAATAAAGAGTTTTTGTCATTAATTTTGTCTTTTCTTTAATATGTCGAATATATTTCAAACGCTTTATGTGCTATATTATATCGTATTACTATATAATATGATATAAATTTAATTTTAGAAATATGAGTATTAAAAAATCAACATTATTATTGGTATTATGTTATATTATACTATAATAATATAGCGATAGCGTGTGTAACCATGTTAAATCGAATATTTCTTTTGATAAAAATAGTATGAAATCGATTTATAATATGATTTATTATGTGAAAATCTATTTGAAAAAAATAAAATAATTATAAATAATAACTTTTTCTATACAAAAATTTATCCATTATTTATATAATAATAAATAAAAATATGTAACTTACAACCTGTAGACACCCGATAATTTACGACTAATATTACCGTATTGCCAGTTGTCATCGTTTTTCTTTCCGAATGAAAATTTTTCAAATACGCTTATAGCAGAAGTAATATATTATTTTACATAAATATAAGCGCATAGGTGGTGCTTATTTAAATGCACATTTTTATTTTTACATACAAACAACCCTAAGATAGATTATGGGAACTATTATACAGACAAATGATAGAACAGTTTATTTCAAAGATACAAATTGTCATACTGAACATATACTCAAGTGGCACATATTTTATGACGAAAAATAAGACATGCATTGTAGTCGTATAATATAAAGAAATTTTAGTGATGACAACAATTTTATTTAACAAAATAGATATAAATCTATAAATATTATTATATATTTAAAATAAGTGAAAATAATAAAAAGTTGTATAGCATAACTAGTATAAAAGAACTGTATATTATCTAAATATAATAACGCGTACCTATACAATATAAAATTCTGATAAGAAAACTATTATACTATACATGTACCTTTCATACATTCGGGAAAACTATATAGAAATTTCAAAAATATAAAAAGAAATCGTTGAATATTTGTTGATTACAAGAATATTCTTCGAAATATATACTCGTATAACGAAATAATATTTTTCATGATTATTAATTTTTTCACGACGATATTATATACTCGTTTTATTCGTTTTTATCTTAACAATATTAATAAATATAAAAATAAATGGTTATATTGTATTTTAAACCTATATGGTAGACCTACTATAAATAGTAATACGTTTTTTACGATAAAAAAGGTGAAAAGGTCAACTTTTAGAATTTAACCGATGTGACCATCCCACAATGAAAAAAATCTAAACTCTGGTCAATCACGTTTTTGAAAAATGTGCGGGATCTTTCACAAAAAAAAAAAAAGATACTGTTGTGTACTTGATTTTTCAAAAGAAAACATTTTCTATTCACCAAAAATTCCAAGTGATACCCAATATAATATTATCGATATTAAAACACCGTCCGATCATGTATATATTATTATAGCTGGTACTTCTCGTGTATCCGCAATCCATTATGCTCGCATTCCAGATTTAGATTGATAGCACCATAGACCTTTTTAAAATTAAATATTTAAAAACGTTTTGAAGTAATCAAGTGAGAGCCAGGGGAGCGGTAGTTCAATACTACCCCCCACCCCTAAAATTGTAAAAATAAAATAAGTTATAATAACATACAAATACAATGAGAATCGATTGTTTTTATTTTATCTAAAACCCGTCCAAAAAAATTTTCTGGCTACGCGCCTGGAAATAACAAATCATTTTATCATCAACGGAAACATGAAAACTACGAGGGTAGTAGTAAGGGTAAATCTTTATGTTTTAATAATATTATTATTACTATATTATAGTTATTTTAAATACATGTTATAAAAATGTAAAATTAACTCTTATCTATTAAATAAACAGTTCGAACTATCGAAGTCATCAGTGATTATTACCTAATGATTTAAAGCTAATAATATTTAATTAAACTATTAATTATTCACTAAATTTTGAACGTAATTATTTTTGGGATATGGAAATGACACTAGGAATACGTATTGTTGAACAAATTATAAACCATAAAGATAATAATAGTTTTTAACATGTCATACAACAAATCAACGTAATCAATATAATTATTCTCATTCATATATCATGGCTGTTTTTCGTTATTAATTTCCACTAAAATCATTCGTTTTTAGAAATTATTTATAACCACTGTGAATGAACTCTTAGTGATTATACATATTTTGTTATACCACATGAATTTAGGTAGGTACATATTATTATTTTAATCTCTGAAAATGTACATAATATTATATATCAGAAAATATACAATGTAAAATAATGATTTATTTTCATCGACTTTGAACTTACTTTAATAGCCCACTCCGGAACACAAAATAATAAAAAGTGACATGTAATTGTAAAAATGAAATAATTTATAGTAAGTAATTATTATTTACGGTGAACCGAGAATAAAATACACAATATAAAGTAGGTATAATTTATTTTATTTCAAATCCTTTGAATGTAATATGATGTATGTATTCCATATTTTTAATCATTGTCCATTGAATACAATCTTTCATAAAATACAATTTAAAAATTTTAATTTTTTTTTTTTTACCTTTTATTTTAACTTAATTTTATTTAAAAAATCAAATACATACGAATACAATTCAAAGAGTAGAATTTAATAACTATTACTTGTAATCACATTGGTTAATTTGTCAAGACACTTCAAAATAATAATAAATCGAAGCAAATTATACATTATTTTGTTCTAAAAATTAAACGTTTTTAATGTAATTTATACACCCAATGTTATATAATTTTTTTTCAACTAAGAATGTTTGTTATATTAATTAAAATGTACCTTTGAATTGCATAATAAATATGAATCACTATGTAGTAAACCTTGTTAAATTTAAATTTTCATTAATATTATTTTTTAAGTAGCGTATTTAGGGAGGTGTCTTAGGATTTAAAACACCCCGAATTTTTTTTTTTTTTTTTTTTGTAACAAATATGTGACTCATCTCAAATCGTAAAAATATAAAACGTGATATATTATTGACAATAATAAAATAATAATAATAATAATATTAATGTAAGGGGTAGACTTTGTGGAACGATTCTACGATCAAACTATAATTATATTTTCGGAGGAAAGAATATTGTCCGGACACCCTATGGGTATAATGTTTTATTATCAATAATTATCGTCAACAACGTGATAAGATATTATGATTGATGACAAAAAAAAAAAACAAAAAAAAAACAAAATACAAAAAATAAAAAAAAACGTACCGGAGTACGCGAAACACGTCACCGCGGACGGTTGGAAGAAAACGTTACCTGTGCGTGAGAATGGTAATAGTGTCGTCGTCGGCGGCGGCGGCGGCGTCCGGGGTGGCAGTGACCGTTAATTTAACTGTTGCTGATGATCGTTCGTCAATCCTTCAGCGTTTCGTTTACTGCGGATAGTGGAACTCGTTTACAGTTTACAGTCGTCCAGGGCCGGTGTTCGTGGTGTCACCGCTCAGCGCGCTGTGTTGATCCGGTGTCGTAAAACTGAATGTGCGCCGCCAAAGTCTCCGCTTGAGCAACCGTCAAGCACCGGGCAAAAGTACCGGCGGCGGTACAAAAGTATTCCCCGCGACCTCTGGTGGCGACCCTAGAACATTTGACTCCGTAATCACCACCACCACCACCCCGCCGACATTATATTATTATTATTATACGCTCGGAAATAATTACCATTATTATTGTATATGGATAAAGTACATAACCTGTTAACGCGATTTACACGAAATAATATATTATTTTTAGGTACCGTTAATTGTTTTTGGTTTTTTCTCGTCCCCAAACATTCCTCTCCGCAAAACACACACACGAATAATAACCTATTGGAAATTTCACGGCTTTTGTATCGGCCGCTAAACCAATATAATCGCGTTTGCCGTACGCCGGACCCTTCAGCGCCACTACGATGTCGTATAAAAATAAAAACCGTATTGTTGCGACAGATGATGAACTATATATAATCAATTTTGTTATACGGATACCTCGATGGAAATGTTATTGTAATAATATATTTTACGGATATTACCACAATATACCACCTGTACCAAAATATCATGATGCAAATGAACAAGTCGAGATAATGTCCTTTGTGTGTGTTCGTTTTCTATCACGATCTTTTGCGGATTTTAAGATGGTTGCACGTTAGCGAAAATTATATTTAAACAATTAGACAATCCGTTATCATAACGCTGTACATAAAAACAATATTATCGTGTCGTTGGAATTTACGTGTTTGCACTTTTTTCTAATCTAATCTTAGTCATATTTACTTAGAAATACTTAATGCCAAAATATTCACGTTTAAGGTACTACATTTTCGTCATGACTCTATAAAAATTATCTAAAATGTCATATATTAGAGTCATAAAAGTTATTTCTCTAAAAAAGAATTCTTAAGATGAGTTAAAACCTTAAAGATACCTCTAGCGCAGATTAAGTAGGAATGGTAGAGGCGATCGCTCACCCTCAGAGTTAGCTCGTATTGTATAACGTAGTAGGTTATATAATTGTATTTTTTTGTATCACCCTATAATACCTATATTGGGCTCAATCTAACAGGTGACTGGATTTTATTATACCGTCCTTTCCATTATGTAGGCTATTATACCACTCCTAAGGTACTTAAACTACCCTGACCAATGACCATAGTATCTCAGTCACAAATCAGATTTTTCAGTACACATTCAACTGGAATACTCGAATTTCTTCTATTCGACTTAGGATTAGTAAAAAGCTTATTAGCAAATAGCTATAACTAATAATGATAAAAGGATTAATAAAATATTATTCGTTTTTCTAAATATCTAACATATCCTTAACTTTTTTTATTAGTATTATAATATACTTAACGTTTTTGCAACACAAATATATTTTCATCTTATTATCGATACCTATAGTAAACTCTGATTATATTGATTATATGGTATTATATTTTGTAAGTACCTATTATTTCGCTAATACTAAGTCTACCGTGACCTATCTCTTATTTATTTCGTTCAACTTCTGTTACCACCTGAACGCGTATAAAAGTTAAAACAATTTTTAAATTAACTTTAATGAAAACAAAATTATCAAAATGAATTTATAAGGTCTCATATTAAATATATATTATTTTGTTGCACGCTAATGCATTTAAACAGATTATATAATATTAATTCAGCTCAATCTATATTGTACATGACACATTTATAATCTTATCACTTATTTATTTTAAAACACGTGTACATATTTACAATGTAGGTACATAACACTTTAAATATAAATCACATTTTTCGCATTATGTCGAAAATGCAAAAAAGTACTCATCAGTCTTAGAGGTTACCTTATTTTTATACTTATCTTAAAACTATTATTATAAAATAAAATTGTAAACGTATTGTTAATTTAAATATTTACTTGTAATTTAAAAGCTATTCTAATTTTTTTTTTTTTTTTTTTTTTTTACTTAAGTTCATATTATTAATAATGAATACCTAATTTAAACAATTATAACAAATACAATTATAATTATAATAATACTGTAGCCTGTAATAATTAATGTTTCATGTATACACCATTCTCATTACTAAATGCATATGTTATTATATTATATTATTATGTTCGAAGTGGTTATAATTATTTTAATATAACAATGACACGTAAAAAATATAAATATATTAAATTGTATAAAAATTATATAAGTGATAATGTGAATATCACATTATATCCGCATATATTATACACAATGATGTAGCAATATTATCTACACGATGCGCCGTCATTAATATTTATGAGAATAAAATAAATATTAATTTTATAATTAAATAATTGTGTAACGATTTAAAACCAACTGTTAATTACTAAAAGAAAAAAATTAATTTTTTAAAAACTTTATTATAATTGTATACAAAATACAACTATAGATAATATTCGTACGCAAGTCTTTTTCTGTAATACAAAGCCAATATTTGTTAAAAAAAATTAAATAATAATAATATTATTATTTTGTTTATATACTAAAGTATACTAACTTCAACTTTAGTATAATAAATAAATTATACTTACAGTAAACAATATTAACATCTAGCTTTTTTTTTTTTTTAAACATAACGTACGTTTATATTAAAACAATCGGTACTCATTATGCAAATTATAAATGTGGTTCGTGGGTTCCGTCCTGTTTAAATATATTTTTAGATATAGTAACAATTTTATAAATTAAATGTTTATTCTTTTTTCTTTAGTTAGTCGACTGCCAAACTCTTATCTATTATATTTCAAAATATATTTTATTCATCAGTTATTATACAATAGATTTAAAATATTTAATATCGTTTAAAAAAATAAAAACATAGGTCTATCAAAGAAATCAATAATATTGATTGTACTATATTTTTAAAAATTTTACCAATAATTTATATATATATATTTTATGTTCCCGTTGGCGGACATACATATATAAATTGAACAAATATATTTTTTATTGAACAATTAAAAAACAATATAAACAATATCACCATGTACAATTATTAAAATAATTTAATTATAGCTAGAATAATAAATTATATAATGTGGATATTGAACCTCTTATTGAGTACCTACTAAATTATTTCTCATCGTTCCATATAATATTAATATGTATTTATGTTATACATCAAGATTGAAAGGAAATTGAAAATATTATAATTTGATTTCAGTGCAAATGACAACTTGTATTAGTAATTAGTTAGGAGATATGTATTAATCTCAATTAATAATATTTTACAGAAATTTTTGAACAGAATAAAATTGATTTTTTGACGATGTAACACCAATATATAAAAACATCAATTCTAATGTAATAATTTCTTTGTGTGTATTAATTACTCATTCAGACAATTCAGTTATATAATACAACTAACTATAATATAATTATATTATATTATAATAAATAATCAAATAAATAATGTAGTATCTAAACTACATAATGGTATATACTATATATATAGTACTATAAAATACCCTATATACGATACTAAAAATAGACGATAATAATATATTTTAAATTATTATCGTCAATTATTAAAAGTTAATTAGTAATTTAAAATATAATATCTATTTTTAATTTTTAATTTTGGTTGTTTTACATTAAATATATTTTTATAATTTCTTAGTTTTTATTTCCAATAATACTTGATTTTTCTTCAAATATTGTTTTCTAAAATCAATTATATAAAAATTAAATTGTAAAATAATGTATATATGTTTGAATATAAAAAGGTTACAGATTAATTCTGAATAACAAAAAAAAAAAATTATAATTTAGAACATTGATTTTATGTGTAAAGGTGTATGCTCCATGAAGTCAATCTTTAGAAATACTCCATTATTAACCAGTGCTGTAAAGTATTTTAATTTGTCTAACCGGATAGATTTTTATAATATATTGATAAATTAAGAAAAATATGTCCAAACCTCAAATTGCTACAGTAATACAGTATGGTGTTTAATTAAGAGAAAACTAATTGAATTTAACAGTGCCTTAAGCATCAACTGGACGTCAACAATTGAGAACGTGGAATGCAGTCATTTTCACATCCTAAGTATTTTGGTTATAACTAAATTATTATTATATTTACTATTATTAGCAATTAAATTTACTTCACACTCGAATATTTTCATTCCGTCTTAAATATTGTTGAAAATTTAATTTAAAAATACAAATTGTAGATTAATTATTGAAGACAAATAAAATTTGTACTTTAATTATACTATTTTTAAATAAGTAGGTACGTAATTTATTGATTTTTATAAGTACAGATAAACAAATATAATTGCGTATTTAAATCAAACTATACAAATACGTATGATAAATTATATACGAAATTTATCCATTGTTGTAGTTAAAATAAATAAATTCGATTAAGCGTTTAAGTTTAAAATAAAAACAATCTAATGGTTGTTAAGTAGACGGCAAATTAAATATTTAATTTATGATAATGATATTTACGGAAATAGTACTACTAAATTTATTATAAAAAAATTCGGGAAATCGATTCTAAGCGCTTCTTCAATCCTCGGACACGTTACAGAATACAAACCACTAAGTGGAATATTGTGTATAACATATTGTGTTATATTATAATTAAAATTTGAATGCGATAATATTGGTTTTGATAAAACGATTCTGAGCGAAACTCTGCGATACATTGATAATATTTATTTTTATAAATTGTCTTTTTTTATTAAATAACAGAAAATTTGTTACCAAAAAATATTTATAATCAATTTAGTCAAAATAACTGTTTCCGTATAATTTGCAGTTTTTCAACCATTTTTCAGTAGTTTTTCTTATCACAGAGAAAAATGTTTGTAAATTTATAAAAATGAGATAAATAGTACCAACTAGATGAAATTCTCTTCTGGAAGTATACCCTACTTGTGGTAATCGGCAAGAACGTCTACTACCAAATAAAATGGTTTCAAACATATTAATATCATATTTCTTCGATTTTACTCAAATTTCCAATTAAAAATGCTTCTTGAAAAAAATTTGGATTACTGAAATCCGAATTATTTTAAAGTCGGTTAAGTTATATATGATTCTGTTTTTATTACACTTTTAGAAAAATTCTATATTTAGATATGAAACCAATGTAAAAGTTCAAAAAATGTTTATCATATATAAATTACGTATATCAATACATAAAAAAAATTCAAATCCCTACCTTTTAAATTGCATTAAATAGTTATAATACTAAAATATTTTAAATTAAGTTCTTCAAAATTAGTTTTCGTGATATTTTCACTTTTTTAATATTCTTTCGGTAGTTTTCTTTATTCCTAAGAATAACTTAAGAAATTAGAAAAATGATTAAATGAAAGTACCAAACAAATGCAATTCTCTACCAATGTCCAAAGCATACCCTACTTATAATAATAGGACCATTATTTCTGCCGAAAAAAAGCACAGACCATTGTAAAAACTTCGGTTCGCTTACATATGTTTATATAGTTATAAAATGAAAATGTAAAATAGGTTTTTGTGAAGTACAATGGAGTATTATATCTTCAAAGATTATATTAGCTATATAAATTAAAAAGTTTTATACATTTAATATTAAATTAAATATGTTTACTATATATGTGAAAATAAATTGGTTTGTCTTATCTTTTCAAAGTATGTTTGAAAGTTTTTTCGCGTGGAAATGAAACTTTTAAAACGTTCATATGACCTAATTTTTTTAAAATATACTACAACATTGTGCTCATACGAGCTTATACGATGTTTTGTTAAATTTTTCATACCCATCCTAATCGAACTTTTTTAAATTGATTTACTGTAAATGAAATTTAGATATTAGTTTTAACTACGGACGAATTTGTCGTAATGGTTTTACACAGCGACATCTAACAAATGAGAATCGTATTTATAATAATAAAAATATTTTTAGAAAAAAAATTCAAATTTTAACATACGTATTACTGAAGATCTATCTAGATTGACTGTTTTCATCTGCCATTATTGATAACTATTGCAATATAATATTATAACCATTAACCTATGCATAAACTATGTGATATAATTGAATTATTAAAGTAATAAACATTACCATTTAAATGAGATTGTTCTGCATTAAATCTTCAAAATGTAAACACAGATTTAGAATATAGTAAATCAAAAGGCACACTCGGTAAAAAAAAACACAATAAGTAAAATTATTTTCATTTATTTTAATTTTCAATATTGATAAATTCCAGATAATAAGTCGATGGAAAATATTTTTAATAAGTAGGTACGTAATTTTATACCTCGAAACAGGATTAGAATATTTATTTAAGCAATTTAAACAGATTTATTTAATAATATTTATTATTTTTATAATGTACCTAAACAATTTTTCCTTGAAAACAATATGGGGCGATCAATATTTAAGAACATTAATTTCCTTAATAATTCTTCACGTCTTAACCATTTATTAAATGATCTAAATATATTTCAATATAGATAAAGTTAGAATTCGAGTAAATAATATAAATATTACATATTTTTGTTCTTATAAAAATTTTACTCTGTTGGCCTATAACGTGTCCAGAGTATAACAATGTTACATGTGTTACCATAACGCATTGCGGCTAATGATTACCCTAATATTTCATTCGCTCCAATTGTTTCCCATACAACAAAACATGTTACCCTGGGCAACATGCTATCAGACTTATAAATCTATATTAGGTATATATTTTATTTAAAATTGAATTCAATACAAACAAAAACAGTATAAAATTAATAATTATTTATCAATATGCATAATATTATAGTGTAATTTATTATGTTCAACGAGATTAAATATAATATTGTAATTTAAAGTCACACAAACAGCTTTATTGTAATAATATTATACCATAAAAAAACCCTAGGTAAGGAAATCTCAATATACTTCTGTATTAAAAAAATTATATTAAATAAACAACAAAATACCTCCATTAAAAAAGTAATATATATTCATTTTATTTTCGATATATTTCTATAAATTATTATTTGTACATGGGCAATGGGCATAAAAATTGAATATTAAAATTGTCCTTAAAAATATAATATAACTGAATTTTTGTCAGTTTCTATAACATTTAAAAACTCGATACGTTCTGTAATGTAAATTTTTCACGTGCATTTCTACAACTCCATCTATGTAATATTTTTTTTCTTTTAAATTGCATTCAAACATTTAATAGTCAATTTTTTTGAATTTCCGATGCGGAATTTTCAATTCCTGTGAAATCATATTACATAAAATATTACAAAAACTTTATGTTCTAGTAAACTAAGAACAATCTTCGACCCCTTCGTGTGCCAGCCAGTTAGTCAAACTGTTAATTTGTATACCTATAAATTATTATAAAATAAGTTTATAATATTAAATATTATAGACAAAAAATTACGATTCAAATATTAATGATAGTCGATAGATCGCATAGCATTTCATACTTTACAAATTTAAAGCTTTTACATAATATCTTTGGATATATCGTATTAAAGTATTTCATTCAATATTTTAGAAAATTGAATATTTAGGAATTATATACTAATAGAATATTATATACTTTAAAATTAAAATAATGCATAATTTAAATACAAACAATCATAATTATCATACTTATAATTATAAAATTATTAATTATTTATTGATTATTAATATTATTATACTCGATACTATTATACATTGTATAATAATTAACATATTATAATAAATATCTACAACTTCACATGAAATTTATTAATTAAATAATATATTACCTAGAATTTATTATTATAAAAATATTAAATAATTTACATGATAATTGGGGCTGGGGCCTGGTAAACGTTTTAGCAGCACCATCAAGTTAATTTTCATTTTTGCGGCCGATCTCGATCTCGAGAATTTATACAAATGGCATAACTAAATGTGTTCATGCATATTTTCAAAAGTGACACGGATGAGGTTGGAGAAATGTTCGTAAATTTTTCATGAACTTTTTATATACATATAATACTACGAACTCACTTCCTGCAATATGCATAACCTGGAACGTAAGATAAATTATTTTAAGTTTTGTATTATTTATTAATTTATAATGATCTATAATAAATGTATCTGCCCACTACCATAATGACCACAAAAAAAAATTTATGAATATTTTATTCGATATAAATATAGGCAACTTTGGTCAAAAATTGCAAACCTGTTTCTTTTATTTATTTAATAGTACGCATAAACAATTTATTAGGTACCGAAAATGTTTTACTTAAACATTTATATTCCCCTCCCCTAATACTATATCGACTAAATAATAATATAAGCTTGTTAGATTGAATATTTAAAAACTATTAAAGTATTTTATTGAATCTTAAATAAATATAAATTCAAATTACCATCAAAATAATACCTTAAAAACAATTTGATAATAAATAATTATATTTATTCTTACAAATTAATAAAGAATATGTTCGTAATTCAATACTTATGAATTTATTGTAATACATTTATTATTGATTTATCACATTTTTTTTTTAAATATAATTTAAATAATGATGTAATTTATATACACTGAAATATTTATAATGGTCACCAAATGCTAAAGAGAAAATAATTTAACGGATATTAGTTAATTAATGCTAGCGGGTTACTAAAAAAAATAAAATAATTTTACAAAATATACAAAATGGTTAATATTTATTTTTGTCAACTAAAATCCGATCGTCTTATAAAAAAAAAAAGCATGAAAGTTTTATCGAAATATATTTATCAATTAATTTATTGTTTTCAAAAATATTATTTATTGATGACTACGAAAATATAAATGCAATTAAATGATTCAATTTAATATTACTCAGTCATCGCTTTATTGCCATAGACGTGGAACAACGTACAACTTATTTTGATGATGATCAAAATGTTAATTTTTGGATAGTTTTTATTAGTTGTTTAGGTCCTTGATAATAAAAAAATATGATCTTAAAAATACAAATTATTTCAAATATAATCAATCATATACATAAGAAAATGAAATGGGTTGCGTGATTCTTCTAATACAAATTTCTGTAGTAAAAAAAAATGTATATTTATTTCTCGTTTATAAAACAAATCGATTAAATGTTATCATTAATTTTCATTGGTACAAATTAATACAATATAAGTGTTTCAAAAATCATTAGTATAATATTCTATTGGTATTTTATCTATTCTCACTCTGTTAATTATATAGGTAATTAATTATATTAAACTAATGTTAATTGATGATTGTATCCGCTTATCATTAACTATTTGTATAATTGATTTCAATAAGTATAATATACATATTAAAAAAATATACATAATTTATCAATTATTTTTTATTTTAATATTGTATAATCTTACACCGTAGACATTTTCAGATCATTCATTTTTATTAAAGTCATAGGTCATAAACTTATAAGTTATAAAACATTGTTACTATACAAAATTGAATATTCATAAAACAAAAATTTATTTTTCACTCAATTTTAAAAAAATATTAATTTTAGATCTCAATTTATATATTTAAATTATTTGACTAATACGCCGCGTATTGTATACGTCGTATATCTATTGTAAATAAAGTAAATAAAATTTTCAAAAATAAATAATGTAATAAAAGATGACATTGGGAAAGAGTACACTTTTCTTTACAAATACAATAATAATAAATTAAAAACTTTGATAAATTAAAACAAGTTTGATTAAAAAACATAATATGTTTAATAATATTATACATAATCAGTATTATTAATTACTATTATGGTCCATATTATACAGTAAATAAAAAAATTATTAAGACCTATTTTTTTATCTATTTGATTCGTTGGATATAATGAATTACACGATCCTATTAATTATAAAACCAATTTTTTCAGTACTTTCTATACTATTTCAAAAATAAATCACTGTATTAATAAGGTTTCATTTTTTTAACGTAATTATTTGAGTACTATAGTGAGTACTATTTTTCTTCGAAAAATCTTGTAAAATTAGCAGGAATCATCACTTGATTAATTATAGTATAAAACATTATGTCTAAAAATAACAATCAACCAATAGTTCTTATAAACTTTTTTAATTATATATCCTTCTTTAATCGAATGATGTAATAAGTTAATCAAAATTATTTTCATTTTAGACAGAGTGATCAGAACGCTATGTAGCAAAATAAATGGAGATTACGCAGATTTGTTTTGTTCAAATGTTTTTTGTAAATTTTGTATGTTGTATCATTATAATATTCTGATTTGATGATAAATAATTAAAATCATATTAGTCCCTCTAATAATATATTTGTTGTGATATTAAAATAAATATAAAACATATATATTTTTTAAAAAAAATTGTGGTACAAACAAAAATTGATGACGATTTTACAGTCATACTACTTTTATGCTCAATAATAATTCACTGTGTATGTATTTAATTATTTTTCATTGAAATTGTTAACAGAATATTATAAATTAATTCGCACTACTACATGGTTATCACGATGATTAAAATTTGGAAATTATATTGATCTCTCATATATTACTCTAGTTTAATGCAAATAACTAAAATAGCGCAAACTTTACTAACTATATGCTAATTATACTAATATATTATGAATAATATACTATAAATTATACGGGCATTTAGTTATTATTATTATTATTGTTCTAATTCAACAATTCTATATTAAACATAATTTATATAAATATACAGAATAAAAAAATTTATAATATATTATCAATAACAAAACTTATGTAATCCCAAATATTTTTGTAACACGAAATTCCGATCACTCTTTTATATTACATAAAATCAATTATAATTTTTAAACAACGCGAACGAATACTTTTTGTGGTAGTCTATCTTTAATCATTTGTCCCTTTGGTCCTCGGAAAGAATAATATATGCCAAATCCAAATAGTTATGAATTTATGATGATGATTGAAAAATATAGTGTGGTCACTTATTGTGTCACTTTATTAAAATTTCAGAGTAATAATAAACCTTCAAATTGGGGAAAAAAACGATTTTGAGCTATAATAATTTCTATAGTTATTTAGTATTAATTACTTAATCATATAACCAAAAATTTTATACTTTTAACCTTAATAACACTTAATTAATAGATGGAAATAATAATAATAATAATAGGTATTGGTTATATTATAAGAGACAATAAAATTGAAATGTTTGTAGTTTTTTTGTAGTTATCAATTATATTTTCCTACGCTTGAAGAGACTTTATTAAAAAATTGTAACATTAAAATAAAATTAAGCTTTTAACCTTTAGTTAGTTGCGTGGTTTTACACTACTAATAGTGATAAATTATGCCACTAAAAATAAATAATTATAATATCATATTTTTTTTATATAGATTAAAAATACTTATTTTATTTATAATACAACAAATATAAAGGTCAATCAACATAAAATTGATAGTAAATTAATATATTAATACATTTAAAAATATAACAAACTTTTGTATTTATCAAAATATTGAATTTATTAAGTTTCAATCTTATAGTTTTGTATTAGTGAAGTAAATTAACATATTTTATTTAACTAAAAAACAATCTGTACAAATTTCAATAGTATGATATCTATATATCAAATTTATAAAACATACTTTTGTTGCTTTCCTATCACGAGAACGTTCATAAAATTCGTATCTACCAGAAGCCCTTATAACATAAATTTTTGATCTGTATCTGTGTTGATTCCATATATTTTTAATTTATGTTTTATATTTTGA
Source organism: Eriosoma lanigerum (assembly GCA_013282895.1). Classification (NCBI taxonomy): domain Eukaryota; kingdom Metazoa; phylum Arthropoda; class Insecta; order Hemiptera; family Aphididae; genus Eriosoma; species Eriosoma lanigerum. The sequence goes on from CM023358.1 coordinate 53,224,955, forward strand.
GAAAGAGTCATGATTGATAGCTGGTACTTCAATTGTTCTTTGAGCAAGTTAAGTATATTAATTAAGCATTTACACCTCCAATATTCTAATTCATCCATATTTAAAATAAAATAATAAGTTAAAAAAAAATATATAGAAAAAATATTCATCACTATATACCGGTTATAACGTGAATATTCAATTAACAGTTTAATCTGAGACCAAAATAAAAGAACGACAATTACCAATTTAATTTACTATCGATAATTGGTAAGATTAATGAAGGCACACAATATTTTATAATCGTAGATAAAACAGTTTGCTTCAAATAATTCGAATTAATCATTGGGTTAAAAGTTTACCCCGCACGCCTAACTGAAGGTTAACGTACATACTAGACAAAACTCTTTCCGAAAATTATCTCATAATTAATAACCAGAAATATTGGAATCATTTGTTCTACTTGAAAAAGGGTCTATAAAATAAAAAAATAATGAATGATTGTAAAACCAATAATTCGTCACTTTGCTGACTACAATCTAATACAATTTGTGAATTAAATAAAAAAAGACACACAATCACTAATTCCAGACGATCTTATTTTGTCCCTTAAATCCTCGGAGAGATTTAATGATAAAACAATATTGTATTGTTTTATAATTATGATTAAAATGCAAATATGCAAATGTAATAACAAATGATTAAATTTTAAAAAAACTATTCTGAGCGAAGCTTATAATTACATGCAATCAATATAACTAATATAAACCTAATAATATAAATACCTCATATAACCTAATAAAAAAATGCGAATTTTTTAATAATCGTAACTCTGATGTACCTATTTGAGTAATTATTAATTATATAATAATAACAATTATGTCATATGTAAATATATTATAAATGTTGTATATATTTAATTATTTATTTATTTATGTGTAATAAACTTATTTTTGTGAAATACAGTATGTGAAAGTGACAATATTAAAATTTCGTATTTACAGTATCGATATTAAACTAATATTATAACAATTATTAATGAAAATAACAAAAAAATATTAATATATAGATTAATTTAAATAACAATAAAATAGAAAATTAATAAATCAAACGTAATAAATAATAATTATAAAAATTAATTTATAATTGAATTTAAAAGTAAATTTACAATGAAAATGTATATATACAAAAACATTCCATGACATAAAAAAAAGAAAATAATACTACTATAATACAAAATATTATGAACCATAATAAAATTTATTAATGTTAACAAAAGAAGGTTAAAGAATGTGATAGTGGCAATCGGATGGGAGGGGGAGGGGCGAGACTTTGAATGTTGTAAAATTTCTAACTTATACTATGTTGAAATTGTATACTTCTTATTTTCGTACATTTTATTTAATAAATAACATTTATAGTTCTATGAATTATTTAATTATATTAATAACTAGCAAACGGCATACCGATTTCGTCTTGGAAGTACGCCTTCGGCGTATACGAAACTCCGTTTATGGAGGAATATTTTTTAAAGGGAAATTTCAATAACTGTTTTATCTACCTTCAGCGGATTTAGAGGCATCTGCAATCTAGTGGTCTACAGGTGACACCTTTTGGAGGCAAATCGATTAATCAATTGCTCCACTACAGAGAAAGTTTGTAAAAAATCAGACACGATAACTTACTTTTGAAAATTAATTTCCTCTTGGATAAAACGGGTAATATGCTAAGGAGAAAATCATAAAAAATGTATAGACTATCAGTAGGAAAGTTTTTTATTGTTTGAGGAGTCAGGAGTATACTCACAGACACTTTGTTATGAGGGCAAATTTATTAAAAGTTATTTCATAGAAAACTACCAAAGGGGGCAAATCGTTTTTACTGAAATAATTATACGTTTAGGGTACACACGTAACAATATATAGTGTTTCTATATAAATGTACAACATAAATACACAATTAATCAACAATATTGAAATTATTAAACTAACATTTTTTTTAAAAAGTTCTTGGTGTTGATTTTATCAAGTCCTGGTAGCAGTTAGCTTCAAAGTAAAGAGAACACGGCAAGAATACACACGTAACATTATATAATGTTTCTATCATTATTTATATGATGTATAACATAAATACAGTACACAATTAATCAATATTGAAATCATTGAGCTAATATTTTTTATACACAGTAATCATTTTTTTTTAAAAGTCCCTGATGTTGATTTTATCATGTTCTATTCTCAATTCAACCCCCCCCTCCCCAAACACACACACACACCCTTGACAAGTGATAAAAGATAAAACCCACCACTGAATGTTAATGGTCTAGAAAAGAAAGATACAGAACTATAGTTAATCCTAGAGTAGAACATGAAACAAGTTTAATGGTCTTATTAATACTGAATTGTTATATTAAACCTTATCATAAAAAACAATTTTGGGAAAAAATTTGACCATTTAACAAGTCATAAATAAATACTATAACGGCAACCTTTACTCACAAGCCTTTCCTCACGATATATAAACCCCAATTCACTGATTTGTATATTATACGAGTTCTTTGAAATAAAGGAACATTTAATTTATAGCAGAATAATTGTATAAATGTATATTCTTCATTTTAAATAAAACTAATGCGTAATATATAACTAAATGACCCAGTGGTGGTCAAACGGAGGGGGGTGTTTATCCCCCCATGACCTTTTTGTTATTATGTATTATTTTTAACAATATACCGTTTATTGCCTATATATTTATAATGAATAAAAAAGTGGGAAGGTCGATTATGAACGTTCCTCCTTCATCCCTTCGGTCCTCGGAGAAATTAGTGGTTTATTATAATTATTAAGATTTCAATGCAATGATGTTGCATTTAAAAATACGATTCTGAGCGAATTTTAATTTATTACAATATATTATACTGATAATCCATTCCAAAATTTACCACGAGTGTAAATTATATATGTAAATATACAAAATAAATTTCAAATCCCTACGATCAAAATTCAAGGAGTTATCATTAGATGAAATTTGATTCACATGATAAAGATTGTCAATCACGATTTTCAAAATATTTTGTAAATAGTTTAAATAGTATATAAATAGGTAAAAATTTCAAACCGTTAAATCAAAAATTACAGGTAATATTAAATATTTTTAGAAAAAATTCAAAGTTCTACATATTAAAATCTCCATATTTAGCCAAAAAAGAACCAATTCGTTTCAAAATTTTACTAAACGTAAATATTATCTATGTGAATACTCAAAAAAAAGTAAAGAAATCGTAATAAATACGATTTTTCGCCATTTTTTGATTTGGAGAAATTCGAAAAATAAGCTTAATAAAGTATCAAGATGATACGATTTTTAACCGAAAGCATACTTTTTTTGTAATAATCAGACAATTATTTCTACCCGAAAAAATGTTTTCATACATAAAAAAAAGCATCATTGTTAAAACAATACATTCCTTGCTCCGATTAGAATCTAAAATTTAATAATTTAATAATTTGATTACAATGTTATTTATATATTATTACTGATATTTATAATTGTCAAAATTTATGTTGAAAAATCAGAATTATTCCCCCTTCCCATGACAAAAGCATTTGACCGCCATTGAATCGACCAGACTATTGACTCAAACTCTAGATGAGATCTAACAAACGCAAAAAATAAAATTGTTAAGGCACTAATGTTTTAAAAATTAAGTACATTTTGGTTTATAAAGCGTAATTTATTAAGAACTTTTTGTATACAAATATTTAGTATTTAGTATTAGTAAAGTATGAAAAACAAGTTACAATAAAAAATTATCCCTAAATCTCTAATTGAAGTAACTCTTGTGACAGAATAGTTTTATATTTTTTAATCATAACTAATATTATTATCAGTACGTGAAAATGTAAAAATATTACATATATTTATATTTAATAGAAAATCATTTTAGTCACTTTATATTACAATCCAGATTTACTTGAAAATTTAAAGTATCATATGGAAAAGTATTAAGTAATTGTAGAAAATATCTTAACATCATCAGAAAATAGAAGTATATCGACCGTGTTATCAAAAATAATAGGCAAATCATTCATGAAAATTATGAATAAAATGAGCCCTAAATAGGAATATTGTACTTTATCAAAAGCTTTCTGAAAGTCAGTATAGATTGAATCTAATTGCACATGATCGTTTAAGACTTTATTTCGGACTGGTTAATTAAAGTATTTATGGAGATAGACATCTTAGATCTGAAGCCATGTGGGTTATAGCAAATAAGAGGATAAATAATTATGAACAGTTTCTTAGCTACCTAATTATAACTATAAAGCCGGAAAAATAGACAGCGAACAGCTTGACCGTTTAAAAAAACTTTATGGGTGTTACATTATTATATTCCATACAATCCGGAACATTATTTTTCGATTTCTTCAAAGTATTAATAAATATAATTAACATAATTCTAAAATAGTTTTAAAGTTTAATATTTATTACAAAATATTATTTTCAATATCTAAAATGTATGGAGTATGACAGATTTTATTCAATTGTTTACATTTTTCCCGAAGATCAGAAAATTCTAAATTATTGACAGACGAAACGCAAAATTTACACTATCCACATTTGCCCAAACAAGTGAGTAGTTATATAAATTTTGGTTTCAGGAACAAACTGAATTAATGATAAATAATATCATAAAAAGTATTAATTTAAGTATCTAGAAACAGTTCATTGCTAAGGTTCGCATCAAAATCAAAACAAGAAAAAATTTGAGAAATAACATCAAAATCGCATTTCTTAAATTAAAAATATACGGTGACTTATAATGATCACTTATTAAGGAATTTTTAAATGTAATAAGCAAATCCAAAGGAAGCTGAATTTATCAGTTGCATACATGTCAACCGAATAAATAGAAGAAAGTTCTGCTGTTCTACTAAGCATTAAGCAATAGCGAGGGTTCGATCTATATAATTTATAATTAAATTTTGAATAAAAATGTAAAAAAATTATATTCTTTTTCGAGTTTTTTTTACGAGACTTTGTAAATATTACTAAAAATACTCCACACATATATTCTCAGTGAGGCCCAGTAACCTATAAAGAAATAAAAAAATAAATAAAATTACATAACTACCAATAATCTACTTTTTCTAAAATTTGTTAAAATTAAATAAACTTATTGAGTCTTCCATGAAAGTAAATAAAAAATAAGAGCACTATTTTTTTAAAAAAAAAATCTTTAAATGTTATTTATTCTCAGGGATTTTTAGTATGGTTTGTAGAACGATATATCTTTGTATAAAAAAAATAAATCCAATTTGATTTATAATCATTCTCTTTATGTGTATTTACAATGTTTACGCTAAAGGTATTAGTTTTCAGCCGGAAGAAAGATATTATTATTTATTATTATTATTTTTTTTTTTTTTTTGTTAAAATACGTATAAAAAAATTATTTGTTAGTCATCGTAGTAATAATTACAATTAACTAGGTACAACTATTGTAGAAAATGTCTTAATTAATAAGATAATTCAATAAAATATTTATTATAATTTAATTAATTTTGGTATTTTACTACCGCCTTAACGTGCAATCTATATTATCTACTGAATTAAATATTAATAAAACAATAATTTATATAATTATTTAAAACGTATGCAAGTAAAAATAACGAAATATATTTAACTAACGATTATATATTTAAATGACTTAAATTTGTGACTCTATCTGGTGGATAATTCGTGTGTTCATCTAGTTTAACTTTTGCTTGTAGAGGATGTTCCTCTTTACTTTTATTTATACAATAATATTCATACCGAAATAAAATAATAAAATAATCTTTGTTAGTTGTTTTTATGTGCAATCATATTATTTATCGTATATTTTTTCGATTTTCTTATTTTGCATTTGTTAATAAATCAATTAATTATTTAATTATTATAATTTATAATACTGCGATACCACAAACTATTATATAGTCTTCAAGACTAAACGTTAGGTGCTTAATAAGTAAAATTAAAATTAAAAAATTGTATTTAACATTACACAAAATAACATTTTAATATTCAATATATACACATTCTCTTACAAATGTATTAATATGTATATCTTTATTGTGAATCAATATTTACTGTAAAACAAACGACGTCGATCGATTAACAGCTGTCATAAGTACGTATTTTGTGGGATAGTATCGACAGAGGCACAGGAACTATTTTTCTTGTAGAGGGTGGGACAAAAATTTAAGGAAAATCATAATATATAGTATATTAAAATAAAATAAAAATACTTATTGATTTTTGTAAAATAGGTTTAACTACTGTTTTGTAGATTAAACTAATAGTCTTATTTACCTAATTTAATTTTGAATATAAAATTAAAAATAATTTTAATGATTTACTTTTTTTAATTTCATTTGTTATACAACTTTTCAAAATTCAATTTATTACATAATATTATATTATATAACTATTAAAAATAATAAAAATGTAATTTAAATATAAACTATAACTCTAAAATGTCAAGTATTAAGTATTATGATGAAAAATTTTCAGGGGGGCAAAATTATAGTTTGCTCCCCGACATATTTAACGGGAGGGTCAAAGCCCCGTTAAAATAGATTAAAAATAATATTCTAAAAAGAGTCTTGTTAATAATACATAATTATCCAAAATATCAAATTTTCGTTATTATGTTTATATTGTAATACAAATTAATTTAAAATAATATGAGAAATGTATAAACTTGCAACTATTTTGTCTACATTTTAAACAGAACTGTTACTTAAAATTGAATAATTTAACGTTGTTTTCATATAATTTATACTAAAAGTAATTTACTAACGTATAAAAACGTAGTAACTATTACTTAAAATTGAATAATTTAACGTTGTTTTCATATAATTTATACTAAAAGTAATTTACTAACGTGTCAAAACGTGGGTTAAAAGATATGATTGACTAAAATAGTTAGATCATATGTAAGATGTAAGCGGCTTTAATGGATTTTTGGATAGTATATTATTGTTTTTTTTTGTTTTTTTTTTGTATTTAGTGATTATTTTTTATAATCTGTAATATATTAAAAAGACAAAGTAAAATTAATAAAGTAGAGAGAACTATGTATAACGTGTAATATATAACGTAAAATAATGTGTATTTTTATATTCTGAGTGAAGTGAAAAATGTATTGATTTTACAATCAAGTGTGCTTTTTTTATGTCTGAAAGAATTTTATGGGTAGAAATAATAGTCCAATTACCACAAGAAGGATATGCTTTCGTTAAATAATTTTATCTATAGTAAGTACTATATAGTAACACATTTTTCAACTTTCTCAAAAGTTTTTCCTTGGAATAAGGAAAACTACTGAAAAATGGTTGAAAAACTTCAAAATTCACAGAAACTATGAGAACTATGAAACTGTCATAGACATTTCATAGTTTCATGAAACTATGAATTTTGACGAACTAAATTTTAAATATTTTATGATAATTATTAAATTTTAATTTTAAAATATTTTGAATATTAACATATGTGTTCTATTTATAAAAAATAATTTTGGAACTGTTACATTGATTTTATGTTTAAATATAGAACTTTGAAATTTATCAAAAAAGTAATTTTTTTTTTTCTCATTAATGTTTAATATAATTGGAATTTGTATTGCAATATTCTATTGTGTTAAATAAACAAAAATGCATTTATCGATATATTTTTATAATCTCTCTTTAGTAATACGTTTAGACGGTTTAGACTTAAAAATAGTATACATATCGCGGCATCTTCTGAATAATTGATGAGTACCATAAAAATGATTAAAATTATTGTGATAAATCGATAATTTAACGTAATATAATAAAAAAAGCCAAGGAAAAGCAAAAATTATGTTTATTCATTAACATACATTAACTGAAGTGAAACATATTTTTATAAAATAATTAACTTTTTATCATTTACCCAAAAATAAATGTAATTGTCCTTCATCCCCGAATCCTACTCATTTTCAGTAGGTAATATCATTATTCTTCTGGGTATGCAAATTATTATCACGGGATTATGGTGCGTTTACTATGACTTCAAATATTATATAAAAGAGTTTGATTTATATAGATATGAATAATAAGTAAATAAAATGAAAACTTCTGATTTTGATAAGGAAATTAATTTACCACCATTAATGCATAATACACGGTTATTCTTTATTAACTTTTACACTAATATTGTGGATTACTATATCCAATATAATTTAAAATTATCGTTTTATTATAGATTCGGTAAATAGTGCTCAATAAATACAATTGTAAAAAGAAATTTAAATTAAAATAATTGACTGACCAAAGATATATTGTAATTTGTAAGATAAAATAATCACCCGTGTTACCAATTTTATAATATTATAAATTACAGTTGAAATAAAAAATCATAAAAGTAATAATTACGATGAATATTATTCTTAGAATTTTTTCCTCCAAATATTAATGTAACAAAATTACATAAAATTTAATTTTGTTTAAAAGTCTATTTTTATTAATATAAATAACTACTGGGTAAATAATATATGACGCAATATCTAAAATTAAACGCAATATGTTAAAACATTTTACAATTTTATACACATTATATTTTATTAAATTATTTTCATTGGTAAACAATATTATAATATAACTTAAAAATAAAAATATATATATACGAAGTTTTTATCGATAACATTGAGTTTATATGGAAATAAGTGTTAATAGTAATATATTATCTTTTAAACTTCAAATATTTACTCTTTTTTCACATGTAATATCAATAATTACATTTAAACTATATTTAATAAAAATATTATTTATTACATTTAAGCAACGAAAATTGAATATATAATTTTACTTGTAATTTAACGATATATCTACTTATGTTTTTTTATTATGTACCTACTACAAATTTAATTTCAAATTCCAATATTCTGCTTCTAATAGTTTATTATTAACGTCTTTGCATGTAGAAGTCACATTATGATATTGATACAAACTAAAAATAAATATTTAATAAATTCGTATGCTATTTTCATAATGTATACTTTGCTTACTTATTATGATAACTAAATGCACATTTTATCCTATGGTTTTTATAAGTAATTTAATTATAACAAAAATAAAATGTTAATACCTTTAGTAATTAAAAACATGTTTAACTTTTTAATTTTTAATAACTACTGACTTACTGCTAAAATTAGTTAGTTACATATTTATGATGTACAAAATATTGTATTGTATTTATTATTTAGTCGACATTTATTTATAAATATTAAGGGCAACATCCCCCATATTTAATATTTGTTTATACACAAATGTGTAAATGAAACAAAATTTACCTTAAGTGTTTTATTCATTATAAATTATAAGCCAATACATTTAAAAAATGTGTAGTATTATACACTTTTTGTGTATTTTAAGAAGTATCATAACTTAATTTAATTATAACATCTCTATTTACACACAAAAAATATATTTAATTTTAATTAATTAAAATAATTAAAAAGTTCTAATTAAAATGTTTTTCTTTTTTCATCAGTAGTTATAAAATAGACAAAATTGTGTATTAATTTTAAAATTATAATTTCCAATAAGAATATTTATAATACGATAAATGAATATAATTAGTTATATTCTTCGTTTCATGGTGGAAGGGAGCCCTTGAAAGGTTACAATGTATAAAAAATATAATATGAGGACATGAGACAATAATTATTTTCTTATGGCGCCACCATACTCAGTTTAAATGATAAATATAAAACATATGAATGAATGGATAATTTTACTGAATATAATCTAAATATAGACGATATTCATTTTCATTGAAGTCCGATTGTTTTAATTATTAATGAGTGACACATACAATATAACTTAATTAACAATATTGTTTGGTGTTATAAAGTTTTCCATTTTACTACAAAAAAGAAACACCAATAACAACTATCATAATTCTCATTACATTCATAAAATATCATAAGTTGTAACTAAAAATGATAAAGGTAGGTAGGTACTAAAAATATTGAAAAATGTATGAACGATCTTTATGATTTTCAATTTTTAAACGCATCTTACTATTTTAGAAACCACAATAATCTAGTAAATTTACTTTTATATATTTTAATATATCAAACATACAATAACATTATACAATTGATTATTCTATATATAATATTTTCTTTTATACTTGGTTTAACATTAAAATAGTGCATGATTTTATTTTATTTTATCCACATTCACATTTTACACAAATTTTTATATAATTGTGAATTATTAATAAAATTTAAATTACATCATTCATAGCATATTTATATGTGCATTTCAAAGGTTTTTGAGACATTCAATTTAGATCCCTTTTTATAACTTAAAAGATTTTAACGAAACATAATTAAATAGCATACTTTGTTTATGAGATTATTGAAACTTAATATTATCATCGTAATACAATATATTTATTTTTAATAGTTTCACATCCAAGTATTATTTATAGGTTACTCGTGGCATTTATTAAATCACGATATGAAACTAAATCATATAGGTAAGCGTAAGGTAAACGCGTATAATGAAATTATTTATTGAATTTTTACTATTCTGTTAGCTGTTGCATATTGCCGGTATTAATACGTCCATTTAATATAAAAACAAAAAAAACCAATAATCACATTAAAAACAATAATTAATTCTATTTCCATATAAATATATTTGTTAAAAATAGAAAAATATATTTAAACTAAATTCTAAAAAGTACGAAATTTATTACTTTCATGGCGATATTTTCAATTTAAAGTATTTGATTTGAAACATAACCTAAATTTAATTTTAAAATATTTATATGATCCAAAAAGTTTAAATTAAACTATATCTACTAATACATAATATTAACTTAAAAATATTAATTTATACATTTAAAACACTTAATAAGTTTTAATAAACAAGAACTTAATAAATTAAATTACACTTCGAATGTTCTATTTTAAAATTACATTACTGATTTTGTATGTAATATATAATATATAAAATCAACATTTGAGTGGTATAACTAATAATAACACGTATAACACTTTCTTTAGAGGACTTAATAATCGCATATTTCCGTCTATTTCTAAAGGTGAATAAAGCAAAATTAATAACGCAGAACTCAAATCGTGAATTTTATGTTGAACTTAGAACAAAAGCATTTATTAACAAATTTAAGAGAAGCATATTTTTAGAGGAATGTTATATCCATTTTGTAGAATATTGTCTGACAAAAAAGTTACAGAGTATTAAAAAAGTATAAAACTTAATACACAAACTTATTTTCCATGTGACATTTTACAAAACGAATATACATTCCCTCCAAAATAGGCTTTTCTTCATATTTGATAATATATGTTTATATTCTAAGTTCGACTTAAAAGTCAAAATGGAAAATTTTTTTTGATATTGGAACAATGAGGTCTTTGGGAAATGTTGGCCCCGAGGCCTCAAATTATCTTAATCCTGGTTTGTATAATGTAAAAACATACGTTTGGTGTCACGTACGCCACTAAGCTTATCATCGCGCCGTCCGGCTGCCATTTATATTATAGACGTATAGTACAGAATTTTGCCGTGACCGTGTAATATGAAAGAGTATATTATGCTTTTCTTCACTCCGCTAAAATAATATCGCCGTTCGGTTTTTTGTCTTACAGTCAAAACCGAATAATTATGTGTAAAATGCCTAGAACCATGTAGAAATAGAATAATATCATGTGTCTAAGTTTTTTTTTTTTTACTAATATTTTTATACAAAAAAAAAAAGCATATGACACGCTATTTTATAGACATATGATTTTCTTTTATCAATATAAATATTAATATTGCGTTTATCAAAGTATAAAATGAACGAAAATTTTTGTATTTTAAAATAAAATTCATTTTTCTTTATATTTATTTTGTTATTATTAATAATAATAAATCACAATGTCGACAACGTATTTGTATTCCCGCCTAGATTTTGACGTTTATCTTGTCAACACGTTTATGACATTTTCTTTTTCAAACATTTCCGTACATGTCTCAGGTGTCTTAAATATATTTTACATATTGTATTGTACACGATGATTTCTGAAAATGAACATGTTTCGATAGTTATATGGAAAAATAATATTAAAACACCGCAGCTAAAAAATGTATATTATATTCAAATTTTTACAAATGTGAAACTAACCTATTTCAAATAATAGTATTCATATATTATTATGCCCATCATGACCAGAACCTTAGCACAAATCTGCATTAAACTAGAAAACAAAATTCAACATATACGCCGCCAACTTCCAACAATTCCTCGTCCGTTCCCTACGCGTCCGTCACTTAAGTTTCCTCTGTAAATACCCTTACAACAATTATTATATTCCCTTACCCCACATTCTTTCTGATCTCCACCACACTTTAATAACTTTAAAAACGTCTTAACCAAATATTTTAACCGTCTCAAACATAATCGTACAAATTTATTATAGACGTACTTTAATTTCAAACATAACATATACAGAGTGTATCACGAAGATTTGACAACTTTACATTAATATTTATTATGATTAATAATGTCAAATATGCGATATTACACTCTGTATTTAATATACTTCGTTTTAACTTCCCTTGCAATATCGTAAATATAATTTTCTAATTAAACTTTATGGAAACTAATAGCTAAAAAAAGTTATAAACACGCTAAAATATTAAAACATGTTTGTTTTTAAATTTATCAACAAAATAATTATTCCTGCATATACTCATTTAATAGTTTATCGTTTCACATATGCTAAGTACAAAGCTCGTCTTGTAAATGCATTTCAAATTTAGATAATTTTAAAGTATTTAAATAAAAGCATACTTCTATAATTAGGACTATTTGTAAATATGTATCATGCATTTAATTTTTATAAACATTAATTAATTATATTTTTCTTTTATTATTATAGACAATTTTAATAGTTTTAAGAAACTTAAAAGATTTTTTAAACAAATTATGACCACTTAAAAAAAAAAATATTAATATTTAATGAAACATACTTACCTATAGTAATATTTTATATAATTATTGATTAATGAAATTTAAAAATTATATCTACATTCATAATAGTATTTGTTACTTAATGTATTAAAATATATACAAAAATAATTTCTACTAACTAATGCTAAATGTATTTCAAAATAATTTACAATATTTTTTTAATTTATGTAGTTTTTTAATTTCTTAGACCTTCTAAAAGAATTTCATTACAAAACAGTATGAAGCATTTGCATCATAAACCATAATCATTAATGAAGAGATTCAACTGTATCACTTATTAGTTTACTGTAATGTTGTATAGTAGGTGGTATTCTAAGACTTATAATATAAACAATTAATATGTGCAAAATAAATTGTCTAAAGACTAATATTTCGGTTTGAAAAAATAAAAATAAATTATTAAGGACGGGTTGATAATTAAAATAGAATTAAACCTAGAGGAAAATTAATGATAATAAAAAAACATAATAAAATCAAGCCCACATAATAGGTAATAAAAAATAACATTATATTGTAAATTATGGGTAATAATACGTTTTTAATATTACTCTTACCTTATAAAACATCTATTTGACATAGAACAAACATACACCTCAGAAGCCCAACCAAATACTACATTATTTAAAATATTAGATATATTTATCTAACCTTTCAATAGCATACTTCTGTTAGAAATATTGTTCTATCTAATTTAACTGTAAATCACTGAAATAAACTCTTATCATTTTCGTATTCATTTGTCAGTTCCCTTTAGAGCAGCATAGTACTTTTAGACCTTATATAACAATTTTTAAAAATAATCGCAATATTTTACATTTATTAAATGTATTATATATATATATATAAATTATATTACAAGATAAATATTCTTAAGTTTAAACTAAAGTAATAAGTTGAATTGAATTTCCAAATTTCTGAATACGTATTAATACTTATATATAACTGAATTCTTAGGTATCTACGAAAATAATATTAATTTATACATAGCGATTGCAATGACTGCAATAAAGAAATACAATTTTTCATGCAATTATTATATATAATATTATTATGTACATCAACTTATTCTTTTAAATTCTTAAATCACTTAAAACCTTTCTATAAATATAATAATTTTCTAAAACATAAAAAATTTAAAAAATAGAAACGTAAAGTGGGAAAGGCAGATTGTGGACCTTCCTCCTTCGTCCCTTCAATCCTCGGAGAAATTAGTGGAGAAAGAGAAATAATTAAGATTTGAACGCAATGATATTGCATTAGAAAATACATTTCTGAGCGAATCTCAATAAATTGTAATATGTTATACTGATAATCCATTACAAAATTTACCACGAATGTAAATTACATATGTAAATATGCAAAATAAATTTCAAATCTCTATGATCAATATTCAAGGAGTTATTATTTCATGATAAAAATAGTCAGTCACGATTTTTAAAATATTTTATAAATGGATTAAATAGTATATGAGTAGGCTTCTATAAAAGTTTCATACCTTTAAACTAAAAACTGCAGGTAAAATTAAACAATATTGGATAAAATTCAAAGCTCTATATTTAGCCCAAAAACAAACCAATCAGTTTCAAAATTTTACTAAACGTAAATATTACCTATATTAGTACTCAAAAAAATTTTCAAGTTCCTACGATCAAAACTCAATTAATAATAAAAAAATTTAAAAATTTAAAAAAACGGAAACCATAATTTTACCAATTTTCCGCTTCTTAAGGAAAAACTTTTGGAAAATTCAAAAAATGAGCTAAATAAAGTACCAACAGGATGAAATTTGGTACGGAAAAGATACCCTATTTGTGATAATCTTCAAATCGGACCATTATTTCTACCCGAAAAAATGTTTTCATATATCAGAAAAAAAAAAATTAAAGCCTATAAAAAAAAATTGCCAGTCACGATATTCAAAATATTTTGTAAAAAGATTAAGTAGTATATTAGGTTTCTGTAAAATTTTCAAATCGATAAACCGAAATTGTAGGTAATATTATTTTTTTTTGGAAAAAAATTCTAAGCTCTATATTTGGCCGAAAATCAACTAATTCCTTTCAAAATTTTACTCGCTTATATATTACTAATGTTAGTACTCAAAATAATTTTCAAAACTCTACGATCAAAACTCAATTAGTTATCACGAAATAAAAAATAAAAAATGACGAAAATCGTAATTTTGCCAATTTTTTGCCATTTTTTGGTAGTTTTTCTTCTCTTAGGTAAAAACTTTGGAGAAATTCGAAAAATGAGCTTAATAAAGTATCAAGTGAACACGATTTTCTACCGAAAGCACATCCCACTTGTGGTAATCGGCCAATTATTTCTATACGAAAAAATGTCTTCACACATAGAAAAAAAAACCGTCTTTGTAGAAACAATACATTCCTCGCTCCGCTAAGATTAAATTTTAAGTTTATCCCTGAACATTTATAATTTTGAAATATATCATAATAGCCTTTCAACATTACCTTATGTTTAAAGCGGCCAATTAATTTGGACACTACCCAAATAATCTATAGGTAGATACTTATTTAAAATAAATAAAATATATTTATACTAAGATGTGTATAATTAAAAATAATTATTAAAATTTGTAAAAGTTATAAAAAGTTTAAAAAAATGTTTTAAATTAATAAAATAATATATCCATTATAATTAACCTAACCATTAATCATTGTTATTATTAAAATTGGTATGATAATTATAATACAATAAATTATACAAATTGTACTGGATAAGTCGCATATTATTATTTTGTTTAAATTTTATAATATTATTTAAAAAATAGTAATACAGCATTTTAATAAGATGAAAAAGACAAATCTCGAATGTAAAATATTAAAATATCAAACGAGGATGTCAGATTTCACTTAATCGGATTGGCGTAGGAGTGCGGTTATATCTGTGAGCAATATTCATGCACCTTTTCGGTATAAAATGGGATACAAATGCAGGGGGAGACTCTTTGGCCGTCTCAGTTAACGTGTGACAGCCGTAGGTAAACTTTCATCCTGGAGTGTGCACGATCAACAGGTGATCAAGAATACATCAAATAGAAAAGATTACAAAATGCATACAATTTTTGGCAAAATATATATTTTCATATTAATCATATGGGCAGTGGAAAAGTCAAATTGCAAACAAGAAAGTAATTATATATATTCTCTCAATTAATTGAAAGAGATATTTTATTAAAAATGTTTTTAAAAATATTAAATAATTGAAACTTATCTAGAACTTGTGATGTAAATTAGTAAATTCGTTATTTAAAATATTTTATTATAGGTATATAAAAATTAATCAATTTAAAAATATTTACACAAATTGATATTTCTATTTGGAACCATCGTTTATGTACGAGTAATAACAATGTATTTTTATAGTTATCGTAACTTTATTAAATGTTTCAGTTTTTCACAAATAATTTTACGTCGAACATTTATATTATATAATTATTACTAAATCGTTTTGATCATAATATATTATTTGTTAAGACATTTCAAAACAATACCATTAAAATTTAAACACTTATTCAAAGAACAACCAAAATATCTAACAGGATTAGACTAATAAGGAAATATATATATATGTATTTTAATAACATAAATTACCTAATAATAATTTTAATAAAATAATAATTATATTATTTTATTTGTATTTTAATCTTAATGAATATCCATTAATATAGATTGTCTTTTTATTATAAAATAAAAATAATAATAATAAATCTTAAACTGTAGTTTATTAATAATACAATTTATTATATATAATATTTAAATTAAATTAAAATTTGAAAATTTAAAATAATTAGCTAAAAATAACTTGTACATTAACTATTATTTTTAAATATGTTACTTAACAGCTAGAATATATTTTATAATACAAATCACATAATTTATTAAATAAAATCATAAATTTAATTTAATATTTAAAAATATATTATATACATTAAGAATACTAATATATACTGATTATTAATCAGTGTTATTGAGTTAAAAAAATGCCTAAATTAAGGAATATCTCTCAATTTTCAATATTTATTCTTAAGGAAGTTAAATTAAGTAAACTGTGTTTAACAAACACAGAATACAATTTATTTTAACATCATGTATATCCCCTTAGTTTAAATAATTTTCCTTTCTTTGAATTGGCATTACGTACATGCTTTGTATTTTAAGAAAAATGAATCGATAACTAAAGTTACTCGAACAATTACTTACTAAATGATATGAAAATTCAATAGCTCACACTTACCTATAAAAATATTTCAACATACATAAATATAATATATATTTATACCTGCCTGAATTTATGATTTATGCTCTCTCGATTCAATATGATTGATTAGCGAAATGCCATTAAAGGAATATGTTTACAATCTAAAAACATTTAATGGAAAAAAACAATCATACAAATTGTTTGGAAAATTAAATTTTAATACTAAATATACACCTACCTATTTAAACCTATTTATAAACAATTATCAATTTAAACTTCTACTTTGTTTGAAAGTAATCCAATTTTTTTTCTTAATACTCTAATAGTAAGTAGGTATCTAATTATTTTTTTATACAATTGTAAAATAAATTATGAATTTTTTAATCCATGCAAATATTTATTGCCTAATAAAAATATTAGGTACATTTTACAATTAATAAGATATCCGAAAGTAATTAATATTCAACCTCATAAAATATGTATGATAGAGCATCCTTATAAATTAAACAACCAGTGCACGGGATTCTAGGGACGTGTTTAAATGATACTTTTACAATAATGTTTGCTTAACACATACTATATTTAAAAAAAAAATTAAGTATTACTGTTAAACCTCGTACCTACGATATATTTATTTGAAAATACACAACAAAAAGTTCGTGAATCTCGACAGATGGTGGATATATTATTTTAATGTTAAATTTAAAGCAATAAAAGATAATTCTATTCGTAAAACTAAATTCATTAGATATATTTTCGACTGTTTAATATAACAAAGAATTAGTTAGAAATGGAAAAATCGTTCTGCAAATAACAAAAACTATTAACTGAATTTAAAAAATATATATTCTCAAAAACAATTATTCTTTATAATTACAATAAAACCACGACATTAAAAACTTTTGTGACGTGAATATAACTGATTTTTTTCTACAGTTATTCTGTATAGTTTCTTAGTGTTTCTTATAAAAATATAAACACTTTGTAAAAATTGAAAAATGACACAAATATCAAGAGAGATATTCGAAGTATTTGAAATTTTTTAATTCACATACCTATTCAAAAATTATATATTATATTTAGAAGAGACAAAAGAAAAATACAGAAATAAAATTAATTAGATTACTTGCACATCTTTTCAATAACAATCGATTGAATTCTCTCAAAATATGAAACAAAATTAAAAATTATTAAGCTATGTAGGTATTAATTTTCATTTTTCTAAAACGTATTAATTTAATAATACATTGCGTATTGGTGTGATTAATTTATTAGTACATAAATAATAATTTAATTTTAAACCATATTATTATCGTTAAAATACCAATGCATCAATATTGTTACATATATTAATATTGTAATTTTATATGTTAAAAAATAGTAGGTATTGAGTTTTAAAAAAATAATACTAACGCTTGACAAATTATTTTACAATAAGATGAAATATAATAATTGTTTGTGTATTCAACATTATAAAACAGGTAAACATTTTGTATTATTTTAAAAAAAAATCATTTCAGCGATTTTCCAAAAATTTAAATGTAAATTTGTAGTTACATGTGATTTTTTTAATATTAGTTTACCAACAAACAATGAAATAATTTAAAGCCCTTTTTAGAATAAATAAAAACCAGAACTTTATGTTTTATATATATATATCTTAATTTTTTTTTATTAATGGTAAAAGTTGAACTATTTTGTTTTTAAAATTAATACATATATTATAATAATTTAAGCCGACAATGTAACAGGTTTTTTTGGTTTGTTTTAAAGTCAAATCCGTTTAAACTAAAACATTTCATGAACTCAAGTTTAATACGTTCATCAAAATTATATACGACTGTTCTGAAACAGTTGCAATTTAGAAGGACTAATAGTTGAGTTTTGCAATGAGTTTAAAGAGTTTTGATGAATAGTTGAGCACAAATTATAAGATTACTATAATAGATTGATGAATTTTTTAATGTTTTAGATATTACAAACTTTACCTTTTTTTTCGAATAATTAAATTATTGATAAAATTGTACTTTTTAAATTTAATAATAATAATAATAATAATAATAGTGTATAGTAATTTGTATAGTATATTTAAACTAATAATATATGTTTAATCCTTTGATTTTTTCATTTACTCAGTATATAATTAGAAAGGCGAACATAAATAATAATAAAATCAATAAAAAAATCATTAATTTATTTTAATTTTATGTACAGAGGTGGATAGGCCACCTTATCGAGCTTACCTTATACCTTATTACCTTATTACCTTATATTAAATTATCGAGAAACCGAGATTTTCCCGGCCAGCCTCCGTCTTGTCGGGTCCCCAGTCTAAACAACACGTTTTGTTTTGAGATAAATTAATATTTTATTATAATTTATAAAAAAAAAAAAAAAAACGAACTGATAAAAAACGGGAAGATTGACTTTGAACGTTATTACCGTCATTGCGCGAGGTTTAAATTATAATTTTATACTTAAATTATTTTATATTTTATTTAAATAATTGTTGTCTGTGCGCGTCGTCTCCGCCTGTCATTCGGATTTCCATTGGTCAATCGCTTGGATCCAGATATCAGGTGTATAATTTATATATATATAATTACATAGGTATTTCGTTACTAAATATATATATTCCATTGTGTTGCTGAATTGAGAGTTTACTTATTTGAACTGAGATTAAATACGAGCCCTGGGAGTCTCTGTGGGGCTATATAAATTAAATAGAGAACTTTAGATTTCCTAGTGCAGAGATAGCTTAGCCAACTATATCCTCAGGATTCCACTAGTCAAATCTATCGACGGACGTTCACTAGACGAACAGTACCGTTACAACTTGGTGGAGGCGCCGGGCACAGACAACAATTATTTAAATAAAATATAAAATAATTTAAGCATAAAATTATAATTTAAACCTCGCGCAATGACGGTAATAAATCGACTCTCGTATTTATTTGTTTATATTATTCTCGTGTTGTATATTGCGTCTCCCCGCTTGTCATACGTACTGAGATCGAGCGGTTAAGAATTTATGCCTACTTGGCAACAATTGGAGCAGCCGTTCGGGTCGCATAATGTGACCGTAACAAAAGTATCAAGTAGATGCAATTTTCAACCAAAAACATACCCTACATGTGCTAATCTAAAAATAATTTCTACCCAAAAATGTGTCTTCAAGATTAAAAAAAAAAAAAACATCATTATAAATCCGATACATTCCTCGCTTCGCTCAAAAACTAAAATCTATATATTTTGGTTTGAAAATAGTGAAATTAAACCTTATCGTTCAGAAATATCAACCAAAATTAACCCTAATGATTATTATTGAAAATAACAATTTGTCATTGCAAAGTGAAATTAAAAAAAAAAATTTTAAAATATATTAATTCTAAGCAAATTGATTTTATTTATGATTTTATTTTATTTGTTTAGTTTTTATTTATAAAAAATGATAAATTGTATTAGATATTAGTAAGAAGGTCTTTTAAATGTGAATTAAGGGAATGTGAGCTAAGCGAGCACTAATTTTTTGTGGCTCTTTAATTTAGTTCCCGGTAACATTAAACAGTCCTATCCGCCCCTATTTATGTTTATGTGATAATACCAATTTTACGGTTACATAAATGATGATTTTTTTTTTAAGAAAAATGTGGAAAAATATTTATAAAAATGTTTATAACATATAAAAAAAGCACTGAAAACAACACTTTAAAAATGATTTAATATTTTAAAACTTATTATTTATAACAAATATATCGTGTATTTTATGCAAGCCTTCTTATTATTACAACGATCAAATAACTTTTTAATTTTATTTATTAAATATAAATAATTTTTTATGAAGATTATGTAGAATAAATATTATAATATACGTAATACGTTTAAAAATCAAATTAACACTAATTTTCTTTTGATTATGTTTAATTGTTAAAAGTTATTCAAATTACAAAAATAAAGATAATTTTAGAAGATACTTAAAGAGTTTTCTTTGTTCTTATTTACAATTTGTATATAATTTTATTCTATTCATAAGTCTATCTAAAATAATAATTCTGGATTTCAATCATTTCCCTTTAATAATGTAACTACTTAGAGCTGGTTAATTGATAGATATTCAATAATTTTCAAATAACGTAAATATGAGTACAATTTTTACATAACAAGTTTTATTTTACTATTAATTGTTCATTTGAACGACTGTAATGGAAAACTTATCATAAATGTAGAAATAAAATATATCAATCTGCTTTACTAAATGTTATACTAACAGATTTTTCTTTCTATCTACATAGTATTTTTTTGTGTAATAATATTTATTATTTAATTTTATTAAACAACAAAATACAATATTTTATTAAAAAAAAAAACTTTAACACAAACAATTAATCAATGACATTACTATATTATAAAATGATTATCTTGTTAACCATTGTTTTTATCCTAGTATAACTAGGAAAATATAAAACAACCATAATATGGTCAAAAGTAACCTAATTATTTGCCAGAATATAATGTCATAAACATAATGAATGACTAAAACTTTTCCTTAAACAATAATTAATTATTGAAAAATTTATTGAGCCGTTTTACATTAATATAATAAAAAAATTACTTATTAACCCTACTAATTTCACACAGAACCTAATTTACATTAAAAATTAACAACCCACAAAAAATTATAAAAATATATATTCAATATATTATGTATTAACTATGTTCACATAGTGTATTATAATAAAATAAAAAAATTAATAATGTATATATTTTTTTTTTAAATCAAATCTTTTCAACGAAATTAAAATTAAAATTAATTATTATGTTATGTTATTGAATAAATTATGAAATTTTTGAAATAATTGGTACTTTTTCTAGGTCTTTAATCAATTTAATATTGTTGTCAAACACAAACAAAAAATTGTGATAAATGTATATTATGTAAACCTTAATAAATGAATTTTAATATTCAATAAAAGATATAATAATATGTATTACTTTATTTATTACATTTTATTTTTCAACAAAATGTTTACATTTATATAGTTAATAAAAAAATAATCAAATCACTCACCCTTAAAATTTGATAAGGTCTAAAAGTTACCTAATATAAGATTATATCAACATAGAGATAGGACAAAATCATAATTTATACGTAAGAATAATATAGCACATTGATATTATACTTTTACAATTAATACGTATAAATAAAATCAATATTTATTTATAAAATAACAATATTTACTAAAAACATATATATTTAATAAAAACACTTTTGTCAACAAATCTATACATTAAAATATTATTTTAAAATTTATAATACCTATATAAACGTTAGATAAATGTATATGATGAACTATAGTACTGTGATCTTAAGGGAATTTGTCAACAACCATAATTATAACACACGACTCCCTAAGTAGATAAATGGTTAGAGCATTAAATTTTAATCAACTTTCAAATTCAGCATTTAAAAAAAGTCCAAGTTTTTTTCATAAAGAAACAAAAAACTAAATCATATAGTTTAACAACCATATACTTAACCATTTTATATAATATGCAAGTTGTTTACAGTTTCAACCTTCAACAAATATAATATAGGCTCTCATAGGTACATTTATTATGATCTAATTTTGTTTTAGTTTTAATAACTTACTGTAATAAAACTCGTATTTTTTAATAGAATCAGAAACATAAATTATATTTTATACCTGTCCACAATAAAAAAATTTTAAATACAATTTTTTGATAATAATTTACAAAAATTCAATTTTTAAAACTAATATTATTTATTAGGGTTTATTATTTTAAATTAATGTTATTTACATGCAACAACTACAAACACTTGTAGTTGCAATTCCAAAAAAATTAAAAAACTTCACCTTAAATATTGTATAACGATAAAATTAATTATTTATATATTCTGTAACACAAACATATATATTATATTATAATATATAATTTACAAATTTTACAAATATAAAGTAATGGGTAACGTTTTTACTCGTCTATTGTATGATGTACCAATAGAAATTTCAAAAATATAGGTAACCGATTTTGATAATATTATATTATATTTTTTTTTTTTTTTTTTTTGGTATCTGGGAAAGTTAATTAAAGCTTAATTAAAGTTTTCGATTTGTATAATGGAGGTAAGAAAAAGACCTTTAATACACTTTCTTAATTGTTCTAAATATGGATATATTATAAATAATTTATTATTATACTTCTTTAACTAACTTAATTAGTTCTGATTCTTCTTAACAGCTTAGTAGACTATGTAGATCCATCACTGCCACTACTATTTTATTCCATCGGTCCTTCGTATCCTCTATTTACACATTTATTATTAATTCGATCATTATTAAATCTTTTCCTACTATGTCCTTCCATCTTATTCGGTGTCTTCCTAAAGGTCTTTTCCCCTCAATTCTTCCTTTTTTTCTTAATTTTCAATTTTGTTTTTCTATCTGCTCTCCAAACATATCCAGCATATTCTATCCTGTTATTTCTGCTATACGATAGTATATTTGGTCTTCCATACATATTTTGTAAGTCATTATTATGCCTTCTTTTGTACATTCTCGTTTCCATATTATAAACTGGGCCAAATATTTTTCTGAGTATTTTTTTTTCTGTTTTACTTAATTTAAAGTAGTCACCATTTGTAGTAGTCCACGTCTCACAACCACATGTCTCTGTACAACACTGGTCTCAAGTAACTTGTGTATAAAGTTACCTTTAATTATCTCGATAATAACTTCGACTTGAATAGTTTTAGTAAACAGTAATAACATCTGTTCGCGCTAGTTATTCGTTCTTTTCTTTTTTTGTGCACGCTATTTTAATTGTTTATATTTATCCCTAAATATTTAAACGCTGATACTTTTTCAAAAATATGTAGTCTACTTGTATACTTAAATAATTACTATCATTCCTTGAGATACACATATATTTTGTTTTCCCCTTCCCCTGGTTACCAACCTCTCTAGACCCATGACATTGCCTGTTTCCAAAAATTGTATTGTAGTTTGCATCACTTCATTTCTGGAATTTTCCAGGATGACTACATCATTCGCATATACAAGGATAGTTTCAATTTCATCTACTTCTATTTTTCGAGTTTTGTTAGCTGTTTGCTCTACTCATTCAAGAGCAATGTTGATCAGCATCGGTGACAAAGCGTCTCCTTGGCAAAGGCCAAATTTTACTTCAAATTTTTCAGATAATTTTTGCTGATACTTTACCTTAAAATTAGTCTTACTATTACACATCTTAATTAAATCTATATATTAAAGAGGAATACCCAAACATTTAAAAAAAATTCCATAACTCTTATCTATTAAAGAAATCGTAGGCAATTTAACTGATGATCACATACTATTTTTAGTAAATATTATTTTTGTTTTACATAATATGTACAAAAATAGTTTAATGTATGTATCAAAAATGTTTACGTTATCATTACCAACTTTCTATCTCACACAGAGTAATACCAAACTAAATAGTTTAATTTAATTTATGTAATATTTATATAGTTTTATGCTAATATTTGTTTTTTTCTAATAAGACGTACTCAAAATGTATGATAAATAGTGCAATATAATAATAAAAAATAATACCATAAATAATAAATATACCTTACCAGAATTTTATTTGCGGTAAATTAAAAGGAACAAGTTCAATTTACGATGATGATGAGTCAGATGATAGTAAATTATGTAGTAAATTTGTAATAAGAATTAGGGTGAGTATAACGAAATAAAACTTTAAAATTTACAAGAAACGAATAAATCTTTTTTGTCACTAAGAGTAAGGAAATTATATATGAATAATAATATGAATAAAAGATTTTCCCCATTCCTACGGGTCAGCCAATCTGGAGAAGCTTAATTTAATTTAAAATGTATATATATATATATATATATATATATATATACTCATACTACATATTATTTATATCTCGAATAAAGTTAATTTCATGATTTAATTTTTTTTTTTTTTTAATAATGATTGAATAAAAAGTCGAATTCAAATCAAAATATATTAATTAATTATCATATAAATAGCATTATTTTCTATAATATATATATATATATTATATAAATACCTAAATAAAATTATACCACAAAGAGTTTATGCATAGAAACTGAAATGCGCATTGCCGCATTCCAAAATTCCCTACGGAAGTCGAACTATCAACTATAATAATATTGTAGATATATTATACAAAATATTAATATAAATAATGTTTGATAAGACAATATAATTATGTTATTTTCAAATTATTAGGGGTATGTTTGGCAAACGTGACGTAATGGTTATAAATAAATAAAAACATTGGACATTATCGTATTACATTTCAGTTAACGGACGAGTGAGATGCAAGATAGGATAATTCGAATATTTACTCAAGCGCACGAGCAAAGTTTATTCTATCCGTAATGTTGTAGGTAATAGGAAAACTCAAGTAGTCTTACAGAAAGTAGTAAAAATAATCGTTACAAATACAAAATGTTCTAAAAAGAAGAGATAGGTTGTGTTACCAATTACCAGGTTACCTGCACTATCTGTAATTTTAACTAATTATTCTAAAACGTAATAATAAAAAAAATAAAATATTTTTCTAATCGAAAGAAACTGACATATCATATATAATTCATGATAATGTACAGTTATTTAATTTAAAAATTATTAATCCCAATAAATTTCATACTACTCTTTTCATTTACATTATGTAAACAAAATTGTAAAAAATAAATATTGACTGAATATTAAATATAATGAATACAAATTTAAATTTTGCTTTACTATCTTCCCAATAATAAATCGCATACTATAAGAAATATATACATTTTATATATTTTTAACAAAGTATCCACATATATATAATCTTGAGATTTTTCAACTTTTACGTAAGATTTTAAATAATAATAAAAATAACTACAACGTTTAGAGATCACTGTTTTTTTTTATTACTAGTTTCCTAATGTAAGAGTAATAAAATAATAATAATATAAATAAGAAAGCCAAGTTTATTTCCAAAAAATCTTAGAATAAAATAATAATAACGTAGACTTTCACAACAACGAATACATAATATATTGTTTTTTTCATAATACTTATTATATAAATATTTTTTTATTTTTATGTTTTTACAGTGTCCTAGTAGGTATAAATTTTATATTTTCAGGTATAGTTTAAATATACGATTATTATATTATTTTCTTAACAAGAAAATGCACTAAGAGCAATACGTAAAATTATTAAACACTATTATTTAAAATGCATTTTTTCTTACATTGATATCACTATTCCCCACTATCATTAATAATCGATAGAATATTAATAAAATATTATTAAATTTTCTTTATTTTTATGTATTTATTTAAATAAAAAGGAGTTACTTAATCCAAATTTTATCGAATATACAAAGTTTTTTCATTTATATTACCTATATATCCAAGGAATTTTTTTATTTGTATTTGTTTTTAATTCCACTATTTGTACAACGTTACATTTCAACCAAAACACTTCCATGTCCATATTTTATTTAAAAAAAAGAAACGATTACTTCCTTAGGAAGTGTTTATTTTTCTATCACCAATAATTGACTGATCTAACATCAAGTCTGCCGTACTTCAATACCAAAATTCTTTTTCTATTTTAAATTGTTATTAATAAAACATATATTAATCTATAACTTTAATTACTTTAAACTATAACCATAACCATACTTTAAAAATGTACCAAAAGAAAATAATTTCACCATATTATTAGAAATTTAAAATACATTATTTAATTTGATTATTAATATAAAAAAAAAAAATATTGTATAATTAAAGGTATCCATAAAATTTTGATAATTGTCTATATAATATCATAATTATTATATTAAATTAGTATAATATTCACTTATTAAATATTATTAACGTTATTATTTATTAATATAAATATTAAATTTAAAAAAAGTGGGAAAGGCCGATTGTGGACGTTCCTCCTTCGTCCCTTCGGTCTTCGGAGAAATTAGTGGTTTATTATAATTATTAAGATTTGAATACAATGATATTGCGTTAGAAAATACGATTCTGAGCATATCTTAATATATTGCAATATATTATAGTAATAATCCATTTCAAAATTTACCACGAATGTAAATTACATATGTATAATATGCAAAATAAATTTCAAATCCCTATGATCAATATTCAAGGAATCATTATTCCTTTTTTAACGAAAAACTTTTGGGAAATTCAAAAAATGAGCTAAATAAAGTGCCAATTAAATGAAATTCGATATAAAATGGATACCTCACTGTGATAATTATTTCTACCTGAAAAAAAATTCACATACATCAGAAAAAAAAATAATAAAAAGCCTATAAAAATTGCCAATTTTCCGCTTTTCAAGGAAAAACTTTTGGAAAATTCGAAAAATGAGCTAAATAAAGTACCAACTAGATGAAATTTGGTAGAGAAAGGATACCTTATTTGTGGTAATAGAACTATTATTTCTACTCCAAAATAGTTTTCTACGCCAGAAAAAATATATAATAAAAAACCAATAAAAAATTGCCAATTTTCCGCCTCTCAAGGAAAAACTTTTGGAAAAATCAAAAAATGAGCTCAATAAAATACCAACTAGATGAAATTTGGTATAGAAAGGTTCCCTTTTGTGGTAATCGGACCATTATTTCTACTCGAAAAATGGATTTTCATAGATCAAAAAAAAAAAAGTAATAAAAAGCCTATAAAAAAATTTGCCTGTTTAGATTTTCAAAATATTTTGTAAAAAGATTAAATAATATAGTATTGGACTTTAATAAAATTTTCAAACAGATAATCCCAAAATTGTTGGTAATAGATAACATTTGCAAGCGAAGCATATGCCATACGTGAAAATCGAACCATTATTTCTACCCGAAAAAATGTTTTCATACATAAAAAAAAAAAAAAAATCTTTGTAGAATCAATACATTCCTCATTCCACTCAGAATCTAAAATTGATTAATTGTTGTTTTTAAAATAGTATATTAGATAATTCAAATTAACAAACAAGTGGTTTTAATATTAATATTTGACGTGTTAAATTGAAACTAATATCCATTTCATATTTTTAATAAAGTCATAGATGGCTTTAATAATACCAGCTTCGTCTTTTGTTTTTATTATGCAAGGATTTAAAAATTCAAAAATATTCGCAACTTCATGCAATCCTTCAAATCGTGTACGTATTTGAAATAAAACAGTATCAATAATTGGAAGAAAAACTTTAACTCTAAAATTATACTTGTTATATTTAATCGTCTATCTTCATCTACTAATATGAAATATAAGAAATTAAATTAATTAATAGAAATATTGTCCAACATTTCTGCCTCTCGTATTTGCAGAATATTATAATTAAGTTCAATTATACATAATAATGTAATTTATTTTTACATGTTGTAGCATCATGTTTACGTTACGGTCACTCATGTTGGGGAGGTAAATAATAACAACAAAAATAACAATAATAATTCGACAAACTAAATTGAATCGTTTATTGTGTTCGCATAGCTCACGGCAAACGTAATGGGGACTTGTCGAACAATCGAAATCTCGGACTATTGTATCGAATGGCTCTTGTGCAGAAATCGACTGATAAAGATTCGTTTGATGTGGAAGAAACCCGATCGCAGGAAGAAGACATACCGGATTATTTTAACATTTTGAAAAAATATATCAAAAGAAATCCTAAGAAGTCAAATAGGTATGATTGGTATGAATGCCCGAATCGAAAATAAATTTGTTTATTATTTCAAAATCAATAATCCAATTTTTTACAGCAATGATAATGATAATATAAACACCTGGAACGTTCGGGCGAGCAAATACGTTCCAGATGACAGGTACTACGAAGATCAAGTATTAGATCCCAGAATTGAATATAGACTTATAGTAAACTAAAAAAGTATGAATATCAGGTAACTTCGAAATAATTATATTATAGTAATATTATGTGTTTCTTTTTCTTTTTTACAGAAACTATAAGCGACAATTACCGAAAATAATTCTATGACGTAATTATAGTCAATATGAAAAAATATGTATCAACATAATTCTATCGTATTTGTTAATTAATAAAACTATTTTAAAATCTCGGTCAAATATTTTAATTTACATAATATATAATAAAACATCATACACGACGTCTTGGTGATTATTATAGTATTTTTTTCAATTGATACTTATGAAAACAGTAGTAATTTTTATTGAAAAAGTTACGAGTTGTTTAATAAATTTAACATAGGTAGCACATTATCATAAATAAATTAGAATCGTTAAGTTATTACTTACATTAATATTATAATACACTAAAAATAAATTATAACTATTAAGTCCATAAAACCATTGCCTATACCTATTATAATTCAAACATGCTTTCAATTTTCAAATAAATGAAATAACAGAAAAAACAATCTTCATATATTTGTATTAATTAAACATACATTTATTTAAGCGAACATCGTATTATAAAAATAATTGTGGTTTAAAAACGTCATCTATACATGATATTATGATCACAAAGACGGCAAATATTATATAAATAATAAGTAATAATTTAATTAATAAAGGACACTTTTCATTTTATGATTTCATAATTAATACAGTTTGTGGCTGATATTATTAATTAAACACATATACCTAGTGTACACGATTAGATTTATAATCGGTATCACTGAGGGGCGTCGAAAATATTTACGCATAAATCAAATTTTAATTTAAATAATAATAACTTTTGAGTTAATATATGTTCAAGTTCAATATTAATGAATATATATGAAAATATAATTTCATTAAAACACTTTAATTTTAAATTAACGAAATAGTTATTAAATGATGGATCGTATATTATATTACTTAAATATATACAACAACAAATTTGCTCCAGTTATATACGTATATTGATCAAATAATAATCATTACAAATTTGTAGAAAACGTTACACGATTAAAATAAAATATAACAATATAATGTCCAACTCGTTGACTTACGGAAAATGTTTTTCGAAACTTAAAAAAACATATGCATAATTTAAATGTTGTTCGTAAAATTGATTATTAAATATTATTATAAAATAAATTATACATTTGGTAAAATTATTAAAAATTACAATACTTAAAGATGTAACTCTTAAATGGATTAACCTAAATATGATGAAATATATTATGACAATAATAAATTAATAAATGATTATCTGTTTTACTTTTAATAAGATATGTAAGAAATTATTTTAATTTATCTAAAAAATAAATTTTACTTTTTTGTACGCAATCAAACCATCGCGTTGGAAATATTAGACAATCTTTATATTGATAGTAAGTGTTAACTTACTAGTCTAACTTACAAGTCTCCCAATACTATATTGGCTAATTATTTTACAATATTACTTAAATATTTTAACAACGAAAACTAAAATATAGATGACAACATAAGTGCACATAATAGCTATATATTAAAAGTATAATTAATTATTGGATTAAAATAATATTTAATTATATGATTATACCTACATAAGAATAATTTGAGTTTAATAATACAAAATTACAAATTAATATTTATTTAGAAAATATGTTTTTGAAGATATTTTACCGGTCACTATAAAATAAAACGTAAAATACTTATACAACTTAAATAAAACCATTTTAAATTTCTCAAAATATTCGTTCAAATTATAAATATTAACCGATTACCAAACCTTATAAACAATATTTAAATTAACACTAAATTATAACTATAATAATAATAATATGATACATTATGTTATTTGTTATTACATAGATATTAAAATATTTTACAATATTTTAAAAATTAAAACATATATTTTTTTTTTTTTCAATTTAACGAGTGATGAAAGTGGAAGTTTATATTATTATTAAATTTGCATTCGAATAGAAAAGAAATACTTTATGGAATTCAAATTATCATAGTTTGTTACGTAAAAACAATTTTAAGTCATGGTGCATTAAAAAAAAAAATTGAACAATATATTCTTAATAGTAAAGGGTATTAAAAGATAAATTCAAATTGTATGATTTTTGATTCATATAAACACAACTTAAATATCATATCTGTGTAGCAAAACTATAATAGAGAAAGTCCGTAGATATTTTTGTCGTATCAACTGATATTAAATATAATTAACGATATTATGTAAGTTGTACGTTGTAAGTATTAAAATAAAATGTATAAAACGTGAAGGTCTTTTTTCTTCTGTATTTTAAAATTTTAATTTAAATGCACTATTTATAAATAATAATTTATCTTATTGTATAAAATAAAATGAATATTACTTGTGAAAAATGATCTATTTATTTAATATCAAGCCGAAAAAGTTACAGTAAGATATAAGCCACTAGAAAAGCAATGATAAATGTCAAATGGGCTTGACATCGACCAGCAGCTCCCCATCCACATTCTATATCATTTTTGAAAGCTTCAGCTAAAGGCTTTATCTTGTCTGCACAAGTAGCTATCTCTAGATCTTCGTCAGTAACAAGGCACGTAGATTTACTAGTCGAATAGTGTTTCGCGTTTTCGTGGTTGCATAAAAATTGACGTTTTTTACGATGCCATACTTCCATCCAACTGAACACATAAACAAATATAAAATACAATTTACTTATAAAGAACAACGATTGTTGTTTACTATAATAATATATTAATAAGACTGTGAATAAGCTAAATTTTCATAACAGAGTTAAGTAGTTAATAAGATAAATTTTGTTAAATATCAGAATCATTTTTAAAATTCGATAAAATAGTAAAAAATACAAAAACCAAAATATACTCGTATATTTAAAAAATTTTAATTGGTTTAATATTAAATTTAATTAATTTCAATTTTATCAATCGAATTTTACCGAAATGTAAGTAAAACTAAGAACTAAAAATGTGTGTACCTACCTATGGTCTATCAATTAATTTCAAATATCTTGTTCAACTGAAAAATCAGTATAATATAGATTCTACATTCTAGTAATATAATTTAACTCTCCAATGGAAATTAATTCTCTAACTGTGGATAGTGTCAAAATATTTCAAATTTATCGTTTAACATATTATATGCTAATAAGTTATATATGGCTTTCAATAGTTATCAATGAAAATAATTTCAGTTTTTTGTTATATCAATCTAAAACAAAATATTACCCGATAGTGCAATCACATTTCCATGGATTTCCTGATACTTTTAACGAAGTTAAAAATGTGTGTCCGTGTTGTTTTGGTAATGTATTAGTTGATGGATTTCCTAATGACTTAAATGAATTATTTCGAATATCTAGACTAATATTTCTTACAGTCCCCATATGTCGAAATACATCTTCGGATATTGTTTCCAAACTCGTATTAAAAATAGTTAAATTCAAATTTGGATACCTTATACCCTAAAATTTTAGTATAATAGTTATTAAATTAACAAAATTTAATGATTATTAATAAAAATTAATTGTTTTCAATTTAATATATCATAATATTATGTACCTGAAATAAGTTATTTGTTGTAAAAGTGTGCAAAGCTCTTCCACTAATCATAAAGTTTCTTAATTTATAAGGAAATAAACCATTAAATTCCTTCCCCATTCGCGATAATTTATCTACCTAAAGGCATACATTAATCATAGCTATAAAATAACTACATATTTACTTTATAATTTAAATTTCTTAAGATATTAATTCATTTTGAAAATTAATTGTTAATTATCTATGTACAAGAGAAAAAAATTATTTCTTATTACCTACTAATAGATAATAACTATTAAATTAGATACTAATGTATATTTTAAAATATTATAATAATTATATAGGTAATAATTTTTAAACGTTTACTTACTTTAATATTTAAATTTCTAAGAGAATGGAGATCAGAAATTATAGAAGGAATAACAAAATCTCTGACACCAACAAATGTGCTTATTATTAACGTTTGTAATGATGACATTTTATTTAGAGCACCTGTCTGCAAAATTATACATAATTTTATTTTTAATCTAATAATGATAACGCAATTTTTAAAATTATTTTTTCTAACTTCAAATGATACTAATGGCAGATAACTCAAGTCTAATGAAATCAATTTTCCAATTCCCATTGCAAAAGTGCTATTATTAAGATCGTCTATATGATTATTGGCTAAATTAAGATTATTGAGCTCTTGTAAACTCATTATAATATGTGGAAATTCTTTTAACTGATTGGAACTTAAATCTAAATATCGCAGTGATGATAAATTGGAAGCTCTATCGGATGATACAGATGATATTTGATTTCTAGATAAATCTAAATTTAAAAGAGATGGCAGTGGCAATTCGGGCATCTAGAAAATTAAAACAAATATCACAATATATTTAAATAATCTAACCTAACCAAAAAAACTTACAGATGTTAAAGATATATTTTTAAGGTTAAGATATTTAAGTGAGTGTTCAAGACCCAAAAACACTAGACCTCTGTCTCCAAAATCCAAAGCAACGTTATGACTTAAATCAAGGTAGATTAAACGAATTAAACTTGCGAAATTAGAATCTTCAAGATGTACCAATCGATTTCCAGCTAGATTTAATCGTTTTAAAGACTGTAATACAGTTTTATAAATAATGTTAGTAAATAGTAACACTATAAGTAAAAGCTACCATTACTTACTTTAAATCTAGAAAACATTTCGAAAGCGGGCAATGTCGTTATTGAATTATATGATAAATCCATGTCACATAAAATACCCGCAGACTTTTGGCTAAATGATAAAACTGGCATACGAGACAATTCATTGTGAGCAATATTTAATACTTCCAGATTATCTTCAGTAAAAAACATATCTGGAAACACTCTAATTTTGTTATATGAAAAATCAGCCAATCTAAGCTCAGTAAATCCTTTAAACAAGTCGTTAGGTAATTCTACTAAACGGTTATGAGCCATTATGATAACTTGTAGTTTTTTCGATCCTCTAAAGGAATCAAATCCTACATCGGTGATGTGATTGTATCCAAGATCTAGCCAAATGAGACTATTTAAGTCACCAAAAACATTTCTAGACACTTGCCATAGATGATTAAATGACATGTACAAATAATTTAAATTTGATTCCATTGAAGAAAAATATTTATCTTCTATTTCTTTAATACTATTATGTGAAATATCCAAAACCTATAAAATACAATAATAAAATATCAAAATTAACTTTTTCTGCTATTTAAATTTCAATTTACCCTAATATTTGATTGTAAATGAATTTGCTTTATTGGAAAATTTGAATTAGAAGATAGTTTTGATAAACGATTGTGACTAATATTCATACGAAAATTTAAAAGCATTCCAACCTACAAAATAAATAAATAATTAAGAAATATACTCTTTTACATTTTAATTTATAATACTTGATCTAAAAATGTGAAATCTATATTTTTCATTAAGTTATAAGCTAAATCAAGTTCTTGTAACTTTGGTAAATTTTGAAACGCTTCTATTTCCAACTTTTCAATTTGATTTCCTCTTAAGTTTAACCATCGTAAATTATATAAATTGGTAAAAGCATGTCTTTCAATACGGTTAATTCGATTTTCATCCAAATAAATCTTTCTTAATTCTTTTAAATTATCAAATGTTCCTTCTTCAATTTTTTTTAACGAATTAGATGACATATATATTTCTTCCAATGAATTATGGTTATCGCTCTTAAATCAACAACATTATTATTAATATAAATTGTACAAATCAATCTTTTTATAAATATTTACTTGAAAAGTTCCTCTCTTTAAAGTCTCTATCATACAATCTTGGAGTTTTAATGTTCTTAATTTCGTTTTAGAATTGAAAGAAGTGTCATGAAGATGTTGGAAATGATTATTATTTAATTCTAAGTATGTCAATTCAAAAAGATGCTGCAGGGCGTCGGCTGGTGTTGATCTAAATGTTGGTACAAAAGCATGTGACATTTTAAGATGTTGCAAAGAATGTCCGATCTAAATTAAACAATCGTTTTTACTTCAAGTAATTATATATATTTTTTTTTAATATGCACCTCTTTAAAAGCCTCAGAATCCAAAAAGTTAATTGCGTTGTCTGACAAATCCAAATATTTTAGATTTTGTATATGCCTAAATGCATGTGCCCTGATTGTTTTTAAATCTGATCCCGTAATTTGTAATTCTTCCATGTTAGTTGTAAAATTCATAAACATATCTGGCTCTAGAGAAGTTGTAGTCATTTTAGATAAAGATAGTCGA
The DNA here is from genome assembly GCA_013282895.1 of Eriosoma lanigerum. NCBI lineage: Eukaryota > Metazoa > Arthropoda > Insecta > Hemiptera > Aphididae > Eriosoma > Eriosoma lanigerum. The sequence goes on from CM023358.1 coordinate 53,260,479, forward strand.
TAGAGATATTTAAAACTGAAACACACAAATAATATTATTTTTCCATTATCTATTAGTTAAAAATTATTTTTCATACCCATTAATAATGTTAATTTGAAGTGGACCATTATTCCATCCAGAGAAATCAAACTCTTGTAAAGAATTAAACTCGTAATAAGTATCAACTCCTTTATTTTCCTCGCGTTCTTTTTTGTCTTTAGTTTTTTTCTTATCAATAGATTTAATATTTTTATCTGACCCAACACTATGCATAGGAAATACATTTTTTATCTTATTATCCCTTAATCTCAATTTTAAAAGATTCTTAAAATTCTGCTGTAACTTCAAGACAGGGAATTCTGTTATATTATTACTCGATACATCCAATATATGTAAATATGGTTCAAGGCCTTTGAATGCTTCAAATGACACATTATAAATATCACAGTCAACCATATTCAATTCTCGTATTTTAGTATTTTGGAATGCTCCATTCTAAAACACCAAATTTGTTAAGTAACTTTAAAACAAGATACAATACAATAGGTACGTGATATTACTATTCGAAGTTTACTAATTGGCAATTATTTAATAGTGAGTGGTGACTAAATTAAATATTATTTAATTATCTGATTATAAACTCAAATAATTAACTTGTTTAATAGCATGAATGACAAATAGTCCTTATACTAAAATTATTAATATTAAATTAACATAAAGGAAACGACAAACGATATAACATAACCTCGTACTATTATTATATTGTAAAATAACCTTAATAATATAAATATAAATTTACCTGAATATGTGTTATTGGATTACCATCGAAATATGTTTTATTTATAATTTCGAAATTCTGCAAACTTTGATATTCTAAAATTTGTATATGATTGTATTCCAAATGAAGTTCATCCAAATGTAATTTACGTTGTCCACCACGAGGTGTCACTGCCGGTAATGATCCTTTTGTACTTTCAATTAGATTAAAGCTTATATCCAAATACTTTAAAACCCTAAGGAAAATTATTTTATATTAATAATAAATATTGCATACAGATTAGTATTTAAAACTATATTATATCTGAAAACAAGCCATAACAACGATTAGATAAGTAGTGAAAATACGAGTATGTGCCTATTTTAAAGTTTTTTAAATACTATTGTAATATTTATTTAAAATTATACTAAAAACTTGCTATATTTTTTTTATGAAATACTATTTAATAATAATAATACATATTGGACAATTTAAGAGTCAAGAAATTAATTATATTGCAACAATCAATTTAGATTATCATTTTCCTAAACCTCTTTTCATTGTACCTCTATAATATGAATAGGTACCGCGTTAGTTGTTTCTAACCATGCAATAAACAATACAACAAAATCACACTACACAAAACTTAAATTTACTTTAAATAGAAATAAAATGACCAGATAAATATTTTCAGAGATAACAGTGTTATAAGTTTTTTTTACAATTTTTTTTGTCAATAATTTAAAATTGTTTTCACATGAAATAACCATGAAAATGTTACTCTTTTAAACTTTAAAAGTATGTGCTTTAACCTTAAATTAAACATGAACCCATTTAATTTAATTTTGCGTAGCATGTTTTTGAACGTTATGTAGACAACAAAAAATTGCTTGTGTGATATTATATTATAGCTATTCTGTAGACACATATTAGTTACTTACTTCATTTTTGGAGATGATAAATGTACATAAGGAATTGATTTCAAAAGATTATCAGCTAAATTTAGTCTGTATAGATTCAACGGACCATCTTGAAATGCATTTATATGTATATCCGAAATCATATTACCAGATAAATCAAGGTCTTCTAATGACATTAGGCTATCAAAAGCTCTAAATGGCAATTTTGTAATAGCATTGTTAGCCAGTTTTAAAACTTTCAGTGTATTCTCCAATCCATTCCAATTCCCCAATTTTATTTCTGATATTTGATTACCTGAAAAAATGAGTATTTTATATATATATATACATAACTCAACATATTTAATTAAATTAACTCAAGTTTCAAGAGTAGGCTACCTGATAAATTAAGTATTTTTAATTTCTGTAATGATCGTATAGCCCGACTTGGAACATAAGTGAGATGAGTATTGACCAATTCCAATTCCGATAATGTATGCTCTAATCCGTATAAAGAATCATCATCCAAATGCGTCAATGGATTATCTTCAACTGTCATCTTATAAAGTCCTAAATTTTAATTTAATGATTTAATTAAATATTTTGTTTAGAAACATAAATTATAAACACAATATTATTATTGTAAATTATAATTTATAGTAATACAAGTATACTAAAATAAATAAATAAATAATTACCCGAAACAAATGTATAGTATAGAATTTATAAAACAAAATCTTTACAAATAAAATACTCATTTTCATCATCTTGATTGTGTGTCCCACACATTTTTACATGAGCAAAATGGAATTCGTATTAAATGAAATGTAAATTAATGTTAATTGACAAGTTGAAGTTTTAGTTATAATTCATAAAGATACCAAACAAAATTGAATAGTGCATTACTTCACTTTTGTAATTATTATAAATAATTTTAAAATAAAAGTTTAATTTTTAAATTACGTAATGCGATGTTAAATTTAATTTTATATTTAAATATTTACCAAAGAAAAAGAAATGAGTGATATGGTTAATAAAATCTATTTTAGAAGTATAACTATAATATTTCATATTTCAATTTGAATGCATTTTATATATTCATATTAAATTATTAATAAATCATATATGTGATCAATACTACTAATGAAAGGTGAATGATTTTACCAGAATTAAAGAAGAAGTAAGGTTCTATGCTGTCTAGATCATTGTGGCTGAGATAAAGTGTAGAAAGCTTGGATTGGTTGATAGCCGGCGGTATGCGTGGGAAATATACATCGATGCATCGAACTTCACCCAAGCTATCGTATGACTTCGAACATGAACATAGAGGATTGAACGTACACGGCTGACAATTTTCGCAAAAACTTTCAGCTCCCGTGCTGGACATCCATAACATCAATAACAGTGCAAATACCATTAATGCGTATCCAACGTGTATAAAAGTCATGACGGTCTAAATAATTTTAAAAAATCAATAATAATTATAAATAATTATTTTAATCAAGTCATAGTCTTGCATAAACTATGTCTATTTTTGTGTTTTTCAGCGTCTAAAATTTCGTTTCAATTTTATATCATTAAAATCATGTTGATTTTTTAAAAATATTTATTATACAATATGTATATTTTTTTAACAAGTGCACTCAGTTTCAGCTCTTTAAAGTTTATTCGTGTTTTATTAAAATTCTTAAATAAGTAATCGTTTTTAAGGTTTTTGCTACTTTATTATAGAACTCATGCTGTTGTGAAATAGTTTAGACTAGATGACGGTAAAGAACCTTGTCCGTGTCTGCGCATTAGACACAATGCATGATTTTAATATTGAAATTATGCATATAAATACACCAGAAGAAATAAAACGGTTAAAAGCATCTGTATTAGATGCATCATTTGAAAATTAAAATAAACAAGACTATTATTGTATAATTCTTAGAAATAATTGATGTTAAATTAATGATTAAGATGACAAAAAGGGTCATATTATAATGACGTAGGTAGTTTTTACGTCATTGTAGTATAATGAAGAATAATTGAAAATAAAAACAGAATAACTAGTTGGATCCTTAAACTTTAGAACTAAAATAAATTACTATAAAAATAATAAATATGTAATTTTATAATATAAAATATAAGTGTTAACTATTTAGCGAAATCATTGTTTTCGTAAAAAGTAGTATCCAAACGGATAAACAAGACAGCAATAAAAAATTCACTCGCTTCTAATGTTTAAATGATTATGCATTTATAACAAAATATTTATAGGTACATTTAATGATAAAGGTATACAAATTTTTTTTTCAAACTTTTTGTCACTACTCTTTTTACGGTTTTTCATGTTTTTTTTCTATAGTTTATACGTATTAATCAACTAAATCAACTCTGGATTCAGTTAGGGTAGGTTAGGTAATTGTTAGGTATTTGTATTTCTCATAATTAATATTTTTCTAAACATGTTTATGTATCGAATTTTATATTGAATTGGTGATTTATTATAAACTATAATTTTTAACAGATTGAAGTCTGAACGAGTACAGAAAAGAAATATTTCATCCCTTCGTGCATTATTATCGAATTTCGTTTTTTTTTAAACTATGACTATTATAGAGCTAAATAATATAAATTCTGTGATGAATATTGTACATCGATAAATCAAATGTATTCAAAACATATTTCAAGACCGTTTTTACTAAAATTGTGAGTTATTTCTAAAATATCTAGATTCTTATCAATATAAAATTCAATATAAAAAAAAATATATAATTATTAACCATAACATTATTATCATTATTTATTATTTTAATTAGATATCTACCCAATAATTAATATCGAAAACTTAAATTTAAACATTATCCTAATATAATTTTATTTTTTTCTTAACACTTACTTTATAACACTAAGTTACTGTCAAATTTCATGAAATTTGCTCACGTATCTCTAAATTGACTGACGATAATAATCACAATACGTATAAATTTGGAGTTTTTACATCCTCTCTTTCCCTTTTTACTATTATAAATATTTTGTTAATTTATTTATATAAATATTATAATATAATTACATTAAAAACGCGAAAATATAAATACATTTCGAATATTGTTAATTAAAAAAAAAATTATGTTCCCTTCACGTGAAATATAGTATGTATCTGCACATTTGCGTAATAATTGAACAAATTACATTTTTAAATTATCTAATTGAATCTTGACTTAATAATATAATGTCTGCTGGCGTCTCGTTAATATACAACCACCCACGACTATGTATAATCTATAATGATGTAAATGTTTATTATTAATATTAATATTATTATTACTGAATTGCTTCAATGTCTATACTTTATATTGTTATTTAATTATTTATGTCATTCCTTCTCGAAAATACTCAAATACTACACAATATTATATAAAGTTTTAAACAAATTATTTTATTCTAATAATATAAATTGTTTGTTTAATATGAATATATTGCTAATGTGTGTAACCTATAACTAAAAAAGCAAGTATCTACCTCTGTTTATTTACCATTAAAAAATAAAATATAAAATTATAACTATAATAATAAGAGTATATTTATAGTTTGAAAATATACAAATAAAAAATACTCGTTAACGATACTTAAACTGTCTCAAAAATATATGACAACTGAAACGTAGATATATTTTATCTAAATACAATAATGTTCGTTTTTATTTTATCAATAAAAAATAGTTTCTGCTCATAAAATATTTTTTAATATTTTAATTTGTATCAGAAGAGTATAATTATTTCTACAACACAAATTAGTTTCTAAGCACAAAGTATTAATGAGAATTATTTAGTCAAGTTCCAAAAAGTCAGTACTTGCCTCCTCAATTCTCACTTTCATCTTTCAAACTTATTATAGGACAATCAATCACTAAATTATTCTATTAAATCATTAATTCATAACAATAAGTAGAAATAACAATTTGTTTTTAAATTCTCTATACTAAAAATTATTGATTTTTAGATGCTATAAATACTATCTATATAGATAAATAATAACAAATAAATCTGTACGGTAAATTATAGGTATTTCGTATAAATCATTTATAAGTTAAAAATAAATTATCAGATTTAGAAAAATCAAATTTCTGTATTTCAGTATCTCAGTATCTCAGACTCTTATATTCACGCAAAAAGCAAAGAAACCAAAAAAAAAAACTTTCTTTTTTATGAAAAACGCGATTGCTAATCGGAATGTGATTCTATCTGCTCTACCCAAAAATCACTGGATTAAATCAATTAGTAAACCAATTCTATTATTATGATATAATATAAGTAGGTAAACTTACCGATTGATAAAAAAAAACTGATGTAGACGGTAGATACTGTTATTAATGCCTATACCGATTCCGTTTACGATTTGTTAAAAAAATGTTTCAAAAGTTTACATTTTATTGAAACGACAATATCATAATAACACACCGACATGCGTATTTTTTAATGTACAATAATATTATAATATCAAATCGTTGACATAATGTTAAATGATTTCAGTAAGTAAAGTTTTTTTTTACATTCGCGGTAGGTAATAATAAACTGCCGTCAAACGCGTCCGGACGCACTGCACTGCCCGTCCGAATGAGGTCGTTCCGTCGTCACAAACGAATAATACAACGATAATAATTCACGAGCATTTGAAAGTTTTCTATCCCGACCGATTCGAATAGGATTAAAACCATGTATATTACTAAAGGTATACTTTTATAATATTATGTTTTAATTTTTTTTTTTTTTTTTTTTTTTTCCTATGTATAACTCTGGTGTGTAACAGCGGCAATATACAGTCTTCGGCTCGCACGACTCTATACCGATGACGTGGTAACCGGGTGTTACCGCGTGCGACGCTAGAATTAGACATCCACGCACGTCGCACACGCGTATGAATGATTATTTTCCCACAAACTTTTTACATACACTTACCGTTGTCCGTTGGTGACGATTTAAAGGGATAATCGCCTTTAAACACCATTAAAAGAGACGATCGCCTAAGTCTCCCCTTAACCATAACCTAACCTAACCGCCACTGCTTAGCATAGGTATACTTACGGCCATATAGCGATCGGTGTTTGAATCGGAGAAGAGTACCTAAAGGCTGACATGTATATATATATATATACAACGGTTGTCAAGTTAAATTACATTTTCGTAATCGGTTTAATTGTGTTGATTTGAAAAAAAAATTAACTGTAAACATATTAAAGTTCAAAGTTAATTGAATTTTTAATGAACATATAAAATTAACACAAATGAAGTTTATTTTAATATTTTTTTTAAATCTATTTTAAAATGTTTATAGAGGTATCAAAGCGTTCACTTGTATCCTCATCACTCGTCGTTCAATCTAAAAAAACATTCAAAAAGTCAGAATCATTACCATTAGTTATTAATTTATTATTCTCTTGTATGGGATCATTGACATACCCACGGGTAATGCTTATAGTGTCCAGGCACTACCTGCGAGATTAGAGACAGAGAGGGGATTTTTTTAATAAATTAGTATTAATATTGTTGAAACTTGTAATTTTCCAATACAAAAAATTTATATATTAAATTGTATTTATTAAACACTATTTAGTTAAAACTTAAATTATACATTTTATTATAAAACTATAATAATTAATATTATAGCATTATAACTGTAGTTTAGATAATAAAAATAGGTGAAATTGAGACAATTTTGTTTTATTTTAATTATTTATAATTCGTAATCACTAATCAAATATACAAATTTATCAATATAATATTTCATTTTCTCTTCTTCCAAAGCTTATACGATAAATTAAAAACCAATTCTGACTCTACTGCATTACTCTATCTTTCCCTATTTTCTCTGTATTCCATTCTCAATTGTGTAATAAATAAAACATAAGATACACTACCTGCGAAAAATGAATGGACACGCCTATGCATGGAATATTGATATATTTTAATTTTCATGAAAATTATTTTTAGTTTTCAATATTTATTTAATTTTAATATGTAAATTAAATTAACTGAAATTTGATTAAAACTAACTCGTTATTTACTAGATTAATAAAAACAAATTTAAGTAGGTAAGTTAATAGGTAGGTAATACCATAAGTCCATAAACATATAAACACATGTCTATGGTACCCATATATCTATAGCAATTAGCAAGGGGCAAGGCTGTACATTAACTAGTCCAAAGGTCAAAATTAAATGAATTTTAATTAAATTATAATTATTTATAACGAGTTACTTTTTTAATAGGACGCTACACCCCATTTTGCTATATATCTATTTCTGTTAATTCAACGGAAAATATAATGAAACCAAAATCACATACTTATTAATTTTCTGTAAATTGTGCCATTTGAGTTAAACTTACAGGTTAAACAAGTATTATCAAATTTAAAGATTGAAACATTTTCGAGGATCCTACGGCTTTTTGTAAAATGTTATCAGACAATGAACTTTTATTTATTTAAAATATAAAAACAATTAAAACATTTATAATTAGTTTGTTGGATGATATTTTAAAAAAATAGTAGGAACCTCAAAAATATTCCGCTCCTTAAATTTAGTAATAGTAATATCTTTTAATTATTAATTAAATTGCATAGGTAAACTATAAAACTATTCTTTTTTATTTTTTAAATATTAAGTTAAGTTGTTAGGTAAGTATCTCTATTTTCATTTTAATTTTTAATTTAATTTGAACATTCCTAAAATAACTTAGGTATTTTAACGAATTAAAAAAACATTAACTTGTCCAATCTTGATCTATCCTATGGTCATGAGCGCTGACACTCCATAAGGGAGGAGCGAGAAGGTGCACTTGTACAAGATACAATTATATCCTTTGGTTTAAAAAATATTGAAAAACAAGAAACAATGAAAAACAAAATTAAAAATGAAATTGAAGTTGATTTCAATTAATAACAATTTATAAACTAGTACTGTATTAACTAGTACCTATATAAAATATATGTTTTGAAAAACAATAAATTGTAGTTTCCTATGTGTTTAAATGTCAAAAGTAAGTTAAAAAGTAACGAGGCATACAATATATCTATAATATTATAATTATGTTAATTTAAATGTACGCGTAAAACACATTTAATAAAATTATGTAGCGTTGAAAATTAAAAAAAAAATTAAAAGGCATAGTTAACGTTTTGATTTTTATACGTATATAATATCTAAATGTAAGAGACTTTCTGTATAGAATAGATATAGCCGTATAGGATAATATAAACTTATAGGTAATAATCTAGATGTTCATTTAACAAAATAATTAATTAGATTACTTAATTGACCTTTACAATTTTTGTATTGTACTTTAATTTATAGGCTGAATGCCTGGTGAATGCACATGGTATTATTGTCAATTATGGGTGATTTAAACAAATTCCAGCATCATATTATCTTAAAAAATATGAATACATTTTGTGAATTTCTAATTATTTCAATATTTTTTAAACATTATATTAATATTTAAATTAGTTAAAGCAATATTGTTCAATAATTCAATATATCTAATATATATTCAATGTAACAATGTATAATTCATTACAAAAATTAATAAATTATTTATTTATTGGCTTCGTTCAACAATGTTCATTAGTCTACGAACGATTACAACATAACAATAAAATAATAACAAGTGCGTGCCGCGTGGATTATCAGATAATATAATATTAGTGTTGTTTAGCTGTTTTGAAGAAGTTGATTGTTTGAAGTTCTTGTCCGAGGCTGAAGGATTCTTTGAGTAAATTTGTATTAATATTTAATAACGGGTTGACTAAAATGTGGGGCATTTGAAGAAGGTGACCGAATTGTTTACAAAAAGTGTCGCATCTATGCTCAGTTTCTGTAGCCATTATTAAGTGTGTAATTCGTGCATGTCAAATTATATTATTTCTAATATAAAATATCGACAAGAGTCACCAAGCAAACAGGTGTGACGACAAACGATGAAGTGATAGTTACGAAAAATGAGATTAAAAACACAATAGTTACCGAATTACCGCAAAGACATAGTGTCGCTGACCACGGAGATATAGAGGCAATCGGTAAAGAAGGTCCGGGAATGATTAACACTACTGTGATGAACAAAACATATTTAAAAAAAAATTTACGAAACAAGAAAATCTTAATCCTGACCTAAAACACCCAGTATCCACTTATATTTCAGCCGCGGAAACCAAAGTTATATGTATAATGTCGAATTATCAATACTAAAAATGGTGTATCGAAAAAAACTATCGATATTTACTCAAATTCATAATAACGAAATGTCCCTAGTTTCATCATGTGCTTACAGAACCAAAATAGTTGTATTCTCATTTTACATTTTAAAATCGAAACAACATTTTAATTAATACTTAATATCGTTTTTATTATTAAACAATTGAAACAATTTGATAATTTTCAATAGTAAAATGGCGTACGATAACCAGAGTTATACACACGGGCAAAGGAATGTAGGTCGGAATCACCATCATCATCTACATTTTGAAGATCCGATTGAAGGAACGATACAAATATTCATACCGGGTGACGGAGGACTTAACAAATATAGATGAAGTCCCAGATTTTATCTTCATGCTAATGTCATTAAATATAACTATTGCAGAGAACGTGTGCAGAACACTATATGAAGTATGTTTTCCCAGTATACCACATTTCGTTGAAACTTATTAAGTGTAAATAGAAAAGTCTTAATAACTCATCTTGCCTTAAAAATCTCGATTGTAAATGGTATTTTTATATTATCCTCAAATTGTTATGGCTATTTGTACTGTTCTATATTTTATACCATATCATCATCGGTTTTATATACATAATATGTACGAGTATTGAATTGTTTATCATTTTACCACGGTTTTTCTTACAAATGATTGAATGATGTCCAAATTAAGTTCTTAATTAATCTATAAATAGTTAAAGGATATTTATTCAGTATATAGATCTATTAACTAATTTCAATACATCTGTGAAAAATGAAATTTCTTAAATACCGTTTTTTAATAATTTATTATAGTGAAGCAATAATTTATGATACTATAACCTTTATTTAAAAAAAAAAAGTCTAATAAAATATAATAATAGAAATTAACTTTTGATTTTTAAGTTAGTGAAATTTGAAGATGGGCATTTTAAAGAGTATATTATATATCTTATCTTATCCTTTTAATTTAATCATGTTAGTAGGATATAAACTTCACCACCAGTGGCTTTTATATGATATGAGGTATGAGGTGCCAAAACATACCTTTATATTCTACTCATATTATCATTTTTTGGGAATTTTTTTTTTTCATTTATTGGAGAAATTATAATTCTGGCGTTATTATTTTGAATAATTTAATACTTTAGTATCAGGTTGAATATCAGGGTATGCAAAATGTTTTGCTCATTATTATATTATTATTTATAATAATATTGAATATTGATCATATGATATATGAATATATTATTATATTCATTACATTCGTTACATTCCTCGATATAATTGATCAAACAATTACAAAACAGTAATGTAAGAAATATGATTTTTACAATAAATGAAAACAGTTTCTAAATACCACTATGTAATTAAATTAGAAATTTTACCCATTAAATTTATTTATAATAATTTTATCTTTGAACTGGCATCTTCATATTTCTCATGATTAAAAAAGTTTTTTAAACAAAATTTCACTAGACATTTAATACTAAAATACTAATAAATATATTATTATAGTACATTGCTTAAAAAATACGTTTAAAAATCTTTATTTTTCACGGAGATATTACAGGTGGTAAATAAATCTAGGACATTCTGTGTAATGACTTCGAATAAAGTACTTATAAGTCCAAAATAATTATTTAGATAATATAAATTATGTATGTTTAACTATTATTAATATTTAGTAATGATAAACGATGTTAATATTTTATATTTCTGGAATAAAAATTATGCAAAACTAGGGCGTCAATGGTGGTGCAAACATTCTAAGATGGAGGGACAACTGAATATTTACCGATACCCACCACAAATTCACGATATAAAAAAAAGTTATATTTTTTAAATTCTGAATAAATCAAGGAATGTATTTACAATTCATGTTTATACAATGATGTGTACTTTTTTATATGTCTGAAAACACGATTTTGGGCAGGAATAATGGTGTAATGTTTACATTATAAGTAATAAAGCGAAGACATGTTAAAATAAAAAATGTTATTCTGAGCATAGAACTCAATTACCTATATATTTTTTTCAAATACCTTTAAAATAGTTATTATTTATCTCATTATTGCCCTTATTTACCCTTCCTTACAATTATACCTACATATATCATTTAAACGGCCATCCATCACCCATCCCTTAGCATTATAAGACATTTATTACCAAAAAATCTAGCTCTTGCCGCCATAGAGTTGCAAAGTCTTAGTTCTTGGTCAGCTTAACTCGACCAATTCCAGGTGTCGAAACGTGAATTTGATTTTTTATCGTGCCTAATCAGTTCTAAGTTCAGAAATGAGAATATTAAACGAGATCATATTATAAATTATTAATTAATACAATTATATTTTAATACTTTCATAGGTTCCTATTAAATTTTATTATCTGCAGGTATAAGGTCAATGCAACATTTAAAATGTTAACCAAAATTATTTATATAATATATATATTTATATGACACTTGAAATTATTATTATTCCAAAGTAAGGGTTTAATATAATTAAATTTTCGGAAAAAAATATTTGAAAATATTAACGTTTAATAAATAATACTGGGACAAATTACGATGGTTTTTTTTTTTTTTTGATAAAATCGATAAACATATATTATAATTACCTATGTAGATATTTGTTTACAGTTATATGTTTTCAGGTAGGTATAACAATATTATTGCAATATAATTATTAATAATTATTTCAAATAAAAACCAATAAGAAATAACTTATATATTATAAAATAAAGTTTATAAACAAACAAAAAAGAGGTGTATTTATTTTTTAGTAAATTTATAATAAGTTATTATGAATAAAAAACGTATTATTATTATATTTTAATTTAATGTGTACTATGAAAAACGCATATATTATGTATTTATGTTTGAATTATAAGTTTATGTGCCATATAATTATATAAAAAATTTAGCATTTCAACAGTAAAATAACGAGTAAAAAAAAAAATTTTCACCCATTGTATATTTATGTAAGTTAGGTTACAATGTGAAGATTCATATTTATGTAAAATTATAAATACTTACTAAAATACATAATTTATTAAACGTGATATTATCTACCCATTAAAGAATTATTATTTTAAACTATTTTTTTAGAATAGATAATAAAATTTAAAATATTATAATTATTTTATTTTACTAATCAGGTAGGTATAATAATTAATAATCTGAAAAGTGTATCTAACATAAGACAATTATTTTCTGTTTAACTGAATACCTAACACGATTTTAATAATGTATTTCTTAATTATATTTAATATATTTATTTATAATACTGTACTTACTCGTATAAATTATTTATTATTTATTTGATGTTTATTTTTTCATAGCAAATTACTAATATTCAAAATTCAAACTAGAATGTTCTGGTAAGTCTCTGAATGTTAAATTTATTATGGGAAAAAATTAATAATTATTTAAATAAAAATATTTTAAAACAATAAAATTGTTAAGCTTTATTATAAACTAAAAAAAGTCATTACAAAATTGTAGAACTATGCATTATTCTAAGGTGTTCCATCGCCATAGATACGTACTACGTAATTGTTCGGTCAACAATTTATTTACTTTTATGATGTCAAAAATAATTATAGTTTTGACACTTATCTGCTCTCTGCACAGCTTGTAATATATGTTTAAACTTTTAATTTAAAAAGACATAATGTTTTACGAGTATGATAAAAGTCATCGATTTGTATATTTATTTATTTCTTCTCGTCAAAAATATTTAATTGTATACCTAATAGTCAAATAATAGGCAAACGTTTATTTCCTCTCTGACTTCTATAGCATTAAAAAATGTCACTAGGTAGCCTTAATATAAGTAAGTATAATTGATATTATAATATTATATTTAAAATTTAACTTTAACGCTTGCCAGCTCGAAACTCGAACTATTATAACTTATCATTACTTATAACTTATAAGTTAATACATAAACTTGATGACTACAATGCACTAAAAAAGACCAAAATTTGCATAGTAAATCTAAAATTTACATATCATATAATTTATTCATTTTAACAATAAATTTAAATAGTAAACATTTTTATATGGTCAGTAGGTTCGTATTAAACTTTTGCCACCTCTGGGCATCACGATTTTTCTCAAATCCTCACCATCCTTAAAAAAACGAACCCATATTTTTTAAAGTAAAACAGAAATAGTCAAACAAAATAAAAATGTACCCTTATTTCTATTCAAATATAAGTAGAAATATCTACATAATAAAATGTACAAAAAATGTAAGAAATATAAAAAAATATTACATTATTTAAAACCATCAATAATTTTTTTGTAATTAAATGTCAGGTGACACGATTGCTGCCTTAGATTCACATAAAAAATATATATTAGATGAAATTTGCTGGTCTAGTAAAAGTTTGCCGCTAGGGACAATACGAGACTGTTGCCCCCCCCCCCCCTAAATACGGCCTTGTAGCAACATAATCATAATTGACAGAATTCTATAAGTTACATAGGTAGATAATTATAACAGATAGATATAGATGTTATTAAAATGAAAAAAAAATCACCATATTCAACCATATTTAAAATTTAAATGTTAAATTATAATTTGTAATATGTAGTCGAATTTATGGGAATATAACAATAACATATTATTGTGCAGACTGTCTAATGTTCAACAACTAAAACTGGGTTGCATCGTTTCAAACAGTCTATTTTTTAATTTCCTGCTATACGTCAATATTTTGAAAATACTAGATACATGTATAATATTTACAAACTACATCAATGATAATAATATGTAGATACCAATTACGCACGCAGCACGCAGGAGTAGGATACTAGGGTTCTAATCTTCCCTCGAAATTTCCTACAATTTTTTTTATATTTACCATTATAATTCAATATAAAATTATTTATATTATTTATATATTTCAATATAAATTCAATTATATTCAAAATTTAATGTTTCGAAATTCATTCCCATTAAGTACCCAATTAGGTATCAATAATAGATTTCTTTTCAATATATAATTTATCATAGCAAATTGTAAAAATATAAACTATGAAAAAAATTAAATTAATTTAATTTAATATTAGGTACCTAATAGAGAATATATTACCTACTGGACCAGTCCCTAAAACTTTTTAGTTTTTCGTGCTACATACTTAGATTAAAATATAAATATAGTTTGTATTATTATTATTTGTTTTGATTTTGTACTACACACTTGCGTTTTCGTACTACACATAATTTTAGAGGCTGTACTGAACAATACTACTGTATAATGTATCGAAATAATTATAAAAAAATAGGGTCAATGTATGACGTAGTTAAAACAAAAACATCCAAAGTTAGTGTTCCATTTCACTCGAATGAATTCATTACATAAAAATGTATTTATAAGACTTCTGAGATCAATACTCCAATAAGCCTTTAGGTCATTTTTAAGTAGATAATCATGCGATTAAAAAAATAATACATAAGCAATCATTTTTAATTAATATTTAAAATACCATGTACCTACATAAGTAATACAAATACAATATACAATACATTTTAAATATTTTAAAACAAAATCAAATTAATCCTTAGAAAAACTAAAATATTTTATAAAACAAATCTATAATTATAGAAAATTAGTTATATTTGATTAATTATTAATCAAGCAAAATAAGATTTATGTATGTTATGTTAAGGATTAGAAATATTAATCTATTGGGCCACAATATCTTGGTCATAAAATCATATAGGTACATTCAGTTTAGACTTTAAACAAATAAATATAGCTTTCTTTAAAGTCAAAAATTTGTTTCCAAAATGTGTTGACGCATTTATGCAATACTAACATAGGGTTCACTATATTTTTAGCAAACATGTAACTAATAGTATAACATTAAACAGTTATTTGTTAAGTATTAAAAATAATTAAATGCATTTTAAGCTGTTAATACATCTTAATTTTTGAAAGATTCTAGGTTTACACAGTTATGAACCAATATAACCAGCATTATGTACACAAATATATAAAGATTTAAATAATAAAAATGGTTAACCAAAATACAAATAGTTTTAATTAAAGTTTAAAATTTTATTTCTATAAAAATAATTTGTTTAAATATAAATTAAACTTATAAATATATATAATTAGTTTTCCTTAAAAAAAAACCAATATAATATTTTAAATACTTAATATATCATTGATACTACTGTAATATAATTATAATTATAATAAAAATCATGTTTTCAGATGATTAGACAATATATGGAAATTGACACAATAATATGTCTCTAATGCTAAAATTGTTTGATCCGTAGATTTTTCTCCAGCTTTTTCATTTGTGTATTCTATTAATATATAAAAATATAAACACTTGTAAGTATGCCATTTTTAAAAAGAAAACAATATATGTTATAATCAAGGTTTGGGACTTATAGCACTTAAAATTAGTCAAAATTGAAGAAAAAAAGCATAAAAAATAAGTATTTTACTGTAAAATCTACAAAATATGCAATAATATGCTAGTTCAAATTTCGGATTTAATATCATGGTATCAAGAAATTAATTTATATTACTATACACTACTATATTTTACAATAAATAAAAGTATACACAATGGTCACACCCAAGTCCCAATCCCTGGTTATATTATATATTATTTTTTTTTAAATAAAGTAATTCATAAATATTTCAATTTTTTTTTAGATGTAAATAATCATAATTTATCTTTATCGATTTTTTAACTATAAGGAATATTTATTCTAATTAGTTAAATAAATATACTATACAAAACAAATACCTATCAAACAAAATAAAGTACTTATATAACTTAAATGAAATTAATACTCGACATACGTAATGTCATTATATGAATAAAATTAATTATACTACTAATGATTACTGATTTTTAAAACAACTAAAACAGAGCATAGAAATTAACCACAATCTAGATTCCAGAAATCATATTGAAATTTAAAAAAAAACATTTAGAAAACAATGTACAAAATAAACCTTTAAAAACTAACTATAATACATTTACAACAAAATATGAAATTTAGTCATAAATATCATTAGTGTAAAACTATTTAAATATTACTATTGTCTATTATAATCAATATTCAACAGTATATATATATATATATTGTATAAAGAATAGCATAAATTCTTAAAAATAATAGTATTTAATTCTTTATATCCTATTAAAATTAGGCTAAAACAATCAGAAGAAACCATAAAAGAACATCCAACTTTAATTACATTAACAATATAGGGAAAGTCATTTTTCAATAAATACATATCACTATTACACAAGCAAGAAATAAAAAACTAATAATAGTTTACATATCTTAAGGAACATTTAGAAGTTTAATTCTATATTATATTATAATATATAATATATAGTTTATATTTTTATTAACAACTTTGTTTCACTTAATAATTTTTGTTGTTCAAAACAAATCTATAAGCTCCAAAATAGTCTTAATTAATATTTTAAAAATATGATTTAAATATGACTTTGATGTGATTTTTAAGTTCTAATTTAAAAATGCAGATAGGTAGAATCTAATTTTTCCTTCATCCCTTTGGTCCTTGGATAAATTAGTGGTTTATTATAATTAAGATTAGAATGCATTGATATTGCATTCCAATAAATGATTCTCAACAAAACTCAAAATAATACAATATATTATACTGATAATCCGTAGCAAAATTTTACAATGTGTGTAAACTACCTATGATAATAATCAAAAAAACCCTAAAAAAGTACCTACGTTCAAAACTATAATAGCTATCATAAAAATGTAAGATCAATCTCGTCAAAATTACGACTTCCTTGAATTTTGTTATTTTTTGATAAATTTTTCTCTCAAGGAAAAACTTTTGAGAAATTTGAAAAATAAGCTGAATAAAATACCAAGTAGATTCAATTTGCAACCAAATGCATACCCTACTTATGGTAATTAGACCATTATTTTTATCCAAACAAATGTCTACAGAGAGAAAAAAAATCATTTAGATTTAGACACTAGATTTAATGCTAATCTAAAAAAAAAAAAGCAAGTCCTGAATCCTAGTTATCCT
This sequence comes from Eriosoma lanigerum, assembly GCA_013282895.1. Lineage (NCBI taxonomy): Eukaryota > Metazoa > Arthropoda > Insecta > Hemiptera > Aphididae > Eriosoma > Eriosoma lanigerum. Next base: position 53,278,392 of record CM023358.1, read on the forward strand.
AAATATTATAAATCAAATTAATGGAAACTGTAATTTTGCCAATTTTTCATCATTCATTGATAGTTTTTCTTACAAGGAAATTCGAAAAATGAGCTAAATAAAGTTTCAATTAGATGCAATTTGCAACCAAAAGCATACCCTACTAGTTATTTCTACCCAAAAAAATTTCTTCAAACATAAAAAATAAAACATCTTTGTAAAAACAATACATTCTTTGCTCAGAATCTAAAATATTATTTACACTATTTGTATGTAACACTGTTGTTATTACTTTTAAATTAAATTTATGTTAAAATTTTGTCAAAATGATTTACGTACTTTGATGTGATATGTGTTTAGGCAAAATGTTTTTAGAATTACGATGAAATATACTGGTAACACGGTGATTGCTATTTTTTGATGTTAATTGTAATGTCCAACTATCATAAGTGAATGCCCTGAATAAAAACAATATATGTGTTAATAGCTGTTAAACAATTAGTATGTAAATATTGCATCAATAACTTGTAAGTAATAAATATTACTTTGGTATATGATGTTCAATAAAATGTGTATTTATCGCCGATCGCAATTTTTGTGGAGGTAATGATTTAATAGAAGTGATTGATTGTATAGGAGATGAATCTCCAAGATAATAACCCAAAGCATTTGTCATGACAGGCATCATACTTTGTGTAGATATATTTAATACAGACTCAGTTATTGCAGCTAAATCCAAAACTGTATGAACTCTATATAACCATATCATCCAAGAATTTAATGTTGTCCACCATTCTGAATAATCAATATTACAAAATCTAAAAAAAAAAAACAAATCAATGCATATTATTTATTAAGTATTAGTATACTGAACTTGTTCTTAGTTTCTAATTGTAAACTATCAGATAAAGCTATTTTGGACACTACAAATGCTTGAGTGTAATCATTTTTCAGTTTTTCAATGCCAATTTCAATTAACAACTGAACAGGATCATATAAATTTTCCGGATTAGATGCTGTGTTTCTTGGTAAAGATTTTAATATCTGTGCTAATCTTGTGCCATTTGATGATTTAATCTAAATTTATAAATTATAACATATCATAATTATATATATATATATATAATAATAATAATAATCAATGTTAACAATCATATTTAATTTCATATTTACCAATGGCTTGAATGTTTCATTTCTTACAGCCTTATACAAATGTTCAAAACATCCAATTAAATCATGATATGATTTGCATTCTAAACAATATTTATAAATTAATTTAATCTAAATTAGTTGCCATATGAAAAAAAAAAAAAAAAAATCTAAATTAGAAAACAAAATCCAACGTAACTAACCTAATAAATAACTCCAAAGTTTATCCGTAAATTCTTGTTGAATACATTCCGCAGCAATAATATCTCTAACACAATGACAAAATAACTTTTGTTCATTATCTTCATGGACTCCAAACTTTCCTCGTTTGTATAGTGTTGAAGATACATTTTGTAACATAATTGGAAACATTTCAATGATATTTACATTAGCATTTCCTCTTATATCACCCTTTCAAATTATACATTGTTATATTTTAAATATATTAAAGAATTTATAAAAAATGTATACTTTATATTGAGGGAATGCAATGTTATGTCTATTAGCTAAACATTCATCTTTCAAATAATTTAACTGTTCTATTAAATCTTCTAAAAATAATAATTGATGCCATAATGGTTGTAATGGACTAGTTTCATGGCCTAACTCACAATGTATGTCCTATAACAAAGATTTAGTATTATTGATTTGTTATATAATATTCTATATAAAGACTGAATAGTTTTTTTTTTACCATTCAGATTCAAATAAAGAAGAACACAAAGAAGGGAGGTTAATAATTCAATCAACTTGAAATATATAAGTAAAGAAACAGGAAAATATATTTATTAGACAAAAATAAATAACAAGCCAAACCATAAATTCAAACCATGAATTTTTTCATTCCTATAAAAACCCAATAACCATACAAAATAATCTTGTTTTTACTACTAGATTCAATGACTAATATACTCTATCAATACTAAATTAAAAACTATTAATACATGATCAGAAATCAAATCTGATGCATCATCAACCGATGAAAACGGATATTCGTCTTACACTATTATAGTAAATATTTATTAATTTTCTCTTTAACCCTTCATGGTGGTGAATGACTTTTAAATTTCATATGAACATTCAGTATATGTTTAATTATTTCTTTGTGTATAAAATTTGAATAGTAATATTATTAATATACATAAGACTGATAATGCAACTGTGTAAAAGGACCAAAACACAGAATAGAATAAATAATCAAAATACTAGTTTGTAAAAATTATACTAAATCTAACCTAATCAATACATAAATAAAAAGTTTAAACATATACTTACAACAAATGATTCAGTTGACATAAGAGGAGCAAAAATAGATGGTCTACGCCAGCTAAGATTTAGCACAACCATGCCTGGACTATTTTCAATAAATGTTAATTCTTCTGTATTAGTAATTGTGGTTAGATTTATAACTGCAGATACTTTAGATTCTAACTAAGTTTAATATAAATTACTGTTATTAATAGTATACAAGAATTATCAAATATATCAATAAATTAAATTACCATCATAGATGCTACTTGAGGAAATTTCTTATGAGTTTCTACCATACATTGGACAGAAAGCTCATCATGTTGCACATTATTATGTCCTTTATATTCACCCCAATAGCGTGAATGCCATCCATTACATATATCACCACCCAATAGAATTGTATTGTTTTTTAGTCCATCACACAATATAAATAATGGCACACTTGAAAGCTGATCATCTTTAAGTTTTAAATATACAAGTTGTCTAAAAAAAATTAAATAATTTTAAAAATACATAAATGATTGATAATAATTACATTAATAACTGAATAATATATCAATATTAAACAATTTTCTCATATCATTCACATTAATCAAAAGCAATTTTGTATAATTAATAATTTGAAAATAATATATTAATATATTCAGAAAATAATTTTCAAGGGAGCCTTTTTATTATTAATATTAAGAAAAGAAAATATATATATATATATATTATTTTTGTATTCTTATAATACAGTATAAATGATTTGAGAATAATATAAATATAATCAAATCATAGTTAAAAAAAAAAATGGTTGCCACAAGAAAAATAAATTGTACTTTAATAATACAGTCCATTACCAATTTCCAACCAAATTTATAATTTTTGTTATTTTTTCCCCTTAGAAAAGTGTACCTAATAAAATATAAAATTGTATCATTAACAACAGCTTTTTTTAAATTTGAAGTTTAATAAATATTCATTGTATTCTGAATTATAACAAAATAAATAAATAAAATACTGCTTGCAAAATATTTTTTCCCAAATACAATTAGCTAACAGCAAATATTTAAAATGATTTTCCTAAATTATCATCAGTATTTATATTCAATAAAATATAAAAAACCATTATAGTAAACTTTCAAAGCACTTTTACTACCAAAAATAATGTTTTTTTTAAGGATAAAATATTATTTAGACTCAATAATATACATTTAGAATTTAAAGTAATAAATACAATTTCCAATTTTTTTTATTTGTACATTTGTATCAACATATAAACAAGAGTATAACCATTGATTATAGAATAGTCTATAGTCTATTCTATAATCAATGGTATAACTAATATAAGAATTTACTAACTTACATAGTAAAACAATAACATATTAAATTGTAATTATTTTACCTTGCTTGAAGTAAATTTAAGGGATTATGACTATCTTCTGGTTTATTATTTTCTATTTTAACACTTTGAGCTTTCACTGGACTGAAAGGACATTCTAATGGATTTCCAGTTAGTTCTAAGAACAATAAATTATTCAAAAATCAAATGAATTGTAATATTAATAAAGTTTAAACATACCTAATTCATCATCATCTTCTTCATCAGAACTTGATAATTGATTAACTACAGAGTTAACAACTTTTTGGGTTGGTTTTTTCTAAAAAATAAATAATAAATTTTCACGCTTACAATAAAACAATTATTTTTATTTAAAAACATATGTGTACAATAACACTTACATAAATATAACCAACTAAGGGATTTTCAACACTATCTAAGCAAAATGGTTGGATATATGAAATAGTATTAGGATCACATTGATTTAGTACAAAATCATGATGTAAATTCACTTTTTCATGAAAATATTTTATAAAATTGCTAAGATCCATCTATAAAAATAAAGAAAATTTTCTTATAATTAACAATAGTTAATAATTTACAAATAGACGTTTTAGTATCAAAAATAAAACAAATTATAAAACAACAATGCAATAGCATATATTGTAAACAATATTCTATTATATTTAATATTAATTAATTTTTAAAAATATAGTGACTTAAATATTATTTATTTATATTAATTTAATACATAAAATGCAAAAATACCTACTTTAAAAAAATCCAATATTGGAATCAGTCAAAAAGTTTATATATAACTATTATTTATTTCAAAAGTTTTCAAATAGAAAATTAATTAATACATTTAATAAGAACTAGTTGAACAAATATAATTAGGTTAATAGTAAAATAATATTATCGATTAGCACAATAGCACAGATGAATATTTAGAATTATAACATACTTATATTATATAACTCATAGCCCATAAGTAAGTTATAAATTAGTATTTTGTTGAAATTAATGGATTGTCAATTGTGGGCTGTGATGTTTTACAATTTAATAAAATAATTTTTACTTTTGTAGTTTCTAGTGTTTCTACAATGAAATTACCTAAAATTGGCGGGCAAATAAATGTTAGGTTATTATTTATGATAAGATTTTATTAATGTCTTATATGATAAATTGTTAAACTAAAAAAAGTTTAATATAATTTGTGATATTATAATCATTAATTAATTATTAACTATTATAGGTAAGGTATTCAAATTTACTATTGATTTATAGGAATATAATCGATATTAGATATTTAGAGTTTAGACCTAAATAGTAAATAGTAAATAATAATATAATTATAATAAACTCTATATTCGAGTGTTTGTACAATAATTATAAATTAATAGAATTATATTTGAATATTTGATATAGTAAATTTTGTTTACAATAATTGTATTTCAACAGTATAATAATTGTACACGAAGTGACAAATAATTACTTTTTATTAGACCTTATAATATTCTACCTAGATATATTAATTTCAAAAATATGGCTACCAGCTTCTTTGACGAAAAAAGTGGTATCGTACCATGTAATACGGAATGGGGTAGATGGTGGCAAACAGTGGATGAATTACATGTTGAAGTAAAGCTACCGATCAATACCAAAGCCAAAGATGTCAAAGTCAATGTCACCAACTCAAGTATTACTTGTCAGTTTTTAGGAAAAACTTTATTTTCTGTAAGTTTAGTTTTACAACTTATTACTTTTTAACTATTTATTTTCTATTATTTTATTATATTTGAATTATGTCTTATATATTTATATCTTTAATTATATCATCAATATATAACAGGGACAATTATTCAGAAAAGTGCATGGCAATGAAACTGTATGGACATTAGAGGATGGTGGGACTTTGTTAAATATTGTATTGGCTAAAGCAGATTATTTAAAAAAAGAAATTGTTTGGGAAGCTTTAATGGAAGATGGATCATTTAAAGCAGATCCTATAACCTATCATGAAATGAGGAAGAAATTGGATCTAGAAAAGTTTCAAATTGAGGTATGTAAAATATAAAAATTTTAAAGAAAATGTTAACACATATTATATTGAATCATTTTTTAAATGAATATAATCTGAAAATATTTAATAAAAATATACTTTTAAAATATTATCTAATTTTATTTGTATTTAGTTTCTTTAAAATTGTTTAAATAATAGCAGAAATATAGACTATGTTAAGAAATCAAAAGCTTCCAAAACAGAACTATATTTAGCAACCAAATATTATTTTATTCTTTATTATTTATTAAAAATGTTAAACATGACTTAAAATAACTTAGTAGTTCACCAATATTTTCTCAGTAATTTTTTGAGCTAATTCTCACTAATCAAAAATGAATTTGATAATAACTTACTGTTAGAAACAATAATATATTCAACATGTTGAAATTGTTTAATGTAGCTAGATTTTATTATAGTAATACAGAAATTTAAATTATTTATTTTATTATTTATTATTATATTTAAATTATTAAATTATTTATGAACATATTTTTAAACAAACAATTCAATCTAGTATATAATTGCTGAAATGTTTTTCCAATGCGGATAACGAACATAAACTTTACAAAAAAGTTAAAAATAAAAATGTTGAAGATGAAAATTATAAATTACAAAATGGTGCAATTATCGATTCATATCTATTATGTCGTTGAGATTGAAGAATATTTTCCTGATGATGATTATTCAGAATATGATGTTTTCAAAATATTGAATGATTGTAATGACAGTGATAGTAAACCAGTCTGTACTGACCAACATACTATAAGAATTATCTCCATTACCAGTAACTTCATCTAACTACTGTTCACTATGGATCTGACTGATCAACAGATTAAAGAAGATTTATCTGATTCTAAAAATTTTGAAAATGGAGAAAATAAAATACAAATTTTGAATGTTTCTAATATTATCTACTTTAAATGTATGTATCATATGTATGTAAGGACTTAGCCCCCCTCAAATGCTACTTGTTTCCAAACTAATTCACTATAAATCAGAGAAAATTAACTAAACTGATGGCTGGGTATTTTAGTAAAAAATTCTAATTCCTTCAAGTTTAAAACCCAAATTGCACCTATGTATATTTTACTATATAATGTTTATTTATATTTTTAAATTATACTTTAAACTCCCAAAAGAAGATATGTAATAAAATCTAGATATTTTTTCAGATTCTATAACATATAAACTTGAATATTCTTTCTAATAAATGAAAAAATAGGTAATTATTATTTATATAATTTATTATATTGAATCCAATTAAACTTTAAATGAACTTTTAATCTTTTTAGTAATTTATAAACTGATTTATATCAACCAAGTATAATTTCCCCTAATTAAGTATAGTAATGTTATACTATGTTCATTTAAAAATTTAACTAACAAATTATTAACAAAATATATGTAAAAAGAATTATGTGTATATTATCTACAATACACATTATATTATATAATAATTGTCTATATAATATGTATTCAAATTTCTAACTAACTAAAATAACATAAAATATTGGAAAAAATGTGTATGTGGTGTTGAATGTTTTCTTGTAAAGTATTTCTCTAATGTATTTATAAACAATTTTTAATAATTTCATTATCTTTAATTTAATTTATAATAATTTTAACAAAATGTATGATTTTTTTAATGCATTATTATTGTTTTCTTCCTATTAATACATAATGCATGGTTTTTTTAAAAAATATGTAAACATATTAATTTAAAATATATTTTTAATGAGTTATACCATTTAAGAAACAATTAATTTATACCTGTTATAATAATAGTATTCAAATTTGAAGGAATATTAATATAATTTAATACTTGAAATGTTTAAATTATGATTAATAATAATTAATGTTATAACCACACAACTATTAATCTATTGAAATTAGAAAAAATAGTATACAATTATGTGTGTGTGTGTGTAGGCAGTGGTTTTAAGGTTACCCTTTACTATATGTGATATTATTTTTTTTTAATTTTAAAAGAATACAATAGTTCTGTCTTTAATTATAATTTGTAATTAATAATTCATTTTTTTAATAAGTTTAATTTTATGTTTTAGTACCCTGGAATGGACTTCAGCAAAGCTCAACTACAGAAAAGTTATGATAATTTCTGATACGTACCAGATATTAAAACTTATTAATAGTTCATAATGATTATCATTTATATTAAATTTATTTCTTAAATTATTTAAACATGAATAATAAAATGTCTATTTAAGATTTTTACCAGAATCTTTAAAACATATATTTTGTATTAATAAAATTGTCTACTCCTACTTTATCTATTATTTAAAAATTTGTGATACTGCTTACAGTAGAATTTAAAATTTAAAATTTTTGTAGTAAAAAATAATATTATTTATAATTTGTACATAATAACAATAAAACAATGTATTGCATTTTTGTCACTGGTTATGTGTCTCCCTTGAACATTTTATCATTTAATGTAAACTTTTCATAGTAAACTTCTTTGTCTTACTATTAGTAACAACTAAAAATGTAACATACATAAAATTATATGTTTCCTGTGTTTTTAAAAATCAAAGATGTGCCTTTTGTCCGCTTTATCTTTCAAAATATTTTAAAAGTTGTCTATATTCTTATCTATCTCAGTATGATTATGATTATATCACAGATAATTCTGTGATTATATTATCAAATCGGCATTTGTTGTATTTATACCTATATATAATGTAATTTTTTTAAATTAAGACTGATGAGTATATTATTTTGTAAAATTATGTGTTGGTCTTTTGTAAATTGTAATAAATGAATACAGATACAGTTATTAGATTCTTAATCAAATAAATATGAATAACAAAGTATTAAGTATCAAGAAATGTTGGCGTTTTATGCACAATCAGTTTTTAAATATTCGATTGTATTCAGATATTGCAGTCAGAGTACGATTTGCTCCAAGTCCTACTGGTAAGTATCTTGTTACAATCACTTACTGTGTTGTCTCTATATAGTTATAGTTTTAATTGAATATTATTAATATTTTTAAATTTTTATACATATATATATATATATATATATCAAAACAATACCGGTTGAATAACAAAATAAATATAAACTGTACCGTTATAAATTTATTTTACATAGGACAGTTACATTTAGGAGGATTTCGTACTGCTTTATATAACTATTTATTTGCCAAATCAAAAGGTGGTAAATACATATTAAGAATTGAAGATACAGATCGTTCAAGAGTGATAAACGGTGCAGTAGAACAACTTCAAGAAGATTTAAAATGGTTGGGGATTGAGTTTGATGAAGGACCTATTATTGGTGGACCTCATGGTCCATATGTTCAATCTGAGCGTCTGGAAAATTATAAGTAAAAATAAATAAAAATAATGTTTTATATTTCCAGCATTATACTATACATTTATACAAAATTAAATTTGTATCATCATTAGAAAAAAAACTGAACTTTTATTAAATAATGGACATGCATACAAATGTTATTGTACTGAGAAGAGGTTAGAACTGTTAAGAAGAGATGCATTACGTACCAGAACTGTTCCTCGCTATGATAATAAATGTAGAAATTTAGATGATGATGAGTTAAAAGAAAATGCAGAAAAAAAATATTGTGTCAGATTCAAGGTGTAACTATATTATATGTAATTATATACTTATATATATTACCTTATTCATATTGATATAATTATATTTAATTAATTTAGCTAAATCAAAGTGAAGACCATTTCCATGATCTAGTATATGGTGACATTGTCAGGAATGTAGCGGCTGTTGAAGGAGATCCTATAATAATGAAATCTGATGGTTTTCCAACTTATCATTTAGCTAATGTTATTGATGACCATGATATGAAAATTACACATGTTCTAAGAGGTATTGAATGGCAACCATCGACATCTAAACATATTCTACTTTATAAGTTAGTAATAGTTTTATTCTTACTTTATTATTAAATTATTTATTTAATTGTATTTCCTAATAATGTATTTTTAGAGCATTTGGTTGGAGTCCACCAAATTTTGGACATTTACCATTGTTAACCAATAAAAATGGTACAAAACTTTCCAAACGTCAAAATGATATAACAATAGACACATATCGTCAAAAAGGTATTTATCCTGAAGCACTTTTAAATTTTGTAGTGAGTTGTGGTGGAGGATTTAAAGACAAACAGACAAAGAGTATTTACATAAGACCACTATCAGAACTTATTTCTCAAGTAAGCATAGAATATAGTAATAATCTTGAAATGTATATTTTTAATAGTGTTTTTAATTTATATTCAGTTTGATGTGAGTTTAATAAACTCAAATTCATGTCAAGTACCTTTGGATAGACTTGGCTATTTTAATCAAGCACAACTAAAAATTGAATTAACTACAGAATTAGGAAGAAAAAGAGCTACTGAATATTTAAAAAATATTGTTCAAAGTAGATTTTTTAATGAGTAAGATTTAATTATTACTGTTTTGATATGTCTTAATAGTTTTATTATTCAGAAAATATCAAGTAAACATTTTATAAAAACATTTAAATAAATCAGTGATAGTTTGTATCGGGCATATCGCATATAGCTAAAATTATTAGCCAAAAATCATAAATTACCTTCATCTAATATTAAATTATTAACAATACTTTTCATTCATTTTTTAACTCGTTATTGCCAAACATTATCAATATAGATATATAATGTAACATTATTATAGTAATGATAATTATTTAAGAATAAGATATTTAATCAGTGGCGGTTTTAATGTATGAGCAGGATGGACAGATGCCCGTACTAATTATTTTGTTCATCTATTGAAATATATAATCTATTTTTTTTAGGTTTTTTTTGTTTCTCATTTTATTAAATTAAAGCAATACTATTTGTATATTACTATGTTGTAATAACATTTTTATTGGTCATAGATAATAAATGACTCAGAAAGTCAGAAGTAAAAAAACTTCTATTTTATTCTATAGTGTAACAGTATAGCGTGGTTGTACATATATGCAGGGCTTAAAGTGGGAAAAAATTCCAGGGGGGGGACTAATGTCTTCATATAGTTTTAAGCGCCCCATTTATCATTTTATGTATAATATCTAATGCATATATATAATATATAAACAGTGATTGTGTAATATACTCATCAATTTAAAATTTATTTCATGAAAAATTACACAAAAGTACCATAAAGTATCTTCAGAACCATATAACATAATATTATATTATGTTATCACTTATCGGCTAGTTGGATACCTATTAATCACAGTATAGCCGTTTATAATAATCTATTTAATCTCAACGAAATTCTGAATTATATTGACTAATGTTTATTTATAATTGGTGTGTTCCAGCTCCAAGCAAAATCCAGAGCGTTTTGTAACGTGTAATTTCTTAAAGGGGCACTTTTTAACCACCATTAGAGGTAGGGAAACTGAGTCTCCTTGCGTCCCCCTCCACTTTAATCCCTCCATATATGTAGTTATACACTGAACTTATTTTCTATAGATAGTAAATAATAAAAATACTGTGAAAAAAACATGCGTATGTCACTATCAATAAATTTTATGTATCATCTTTTGTTAAAATTAAAAAATTAAATATAAGAATAAAAACAGTTTTAGTTTTTTTTTTTAGTTGTAATATTTATACTGTGTGTTGGAAATGAAAAAGAATGAACATTAAGGATTTGGTTTCCTTATAAATATATTTGTGTCCATACAAAATTTGAAGCCTAGAACTGCCCTTGTATTTCATCAATACTTTTACAGTTTTACCCATTATGTAGTGAGTGGCCGTTTTACAGGGGGGTCCAAATTTCCAGGAGTACTAAAAACAATACTAAATATAATTAAAAGTTTATAGATAAATATAAAAATGTATTATTATTATTACATTATTGCATGCTACTAAAATTTTGGACCTTTCCCCAGAAAATTGTTGAAGACTCGCCACTGTTTGTAGCTAATGTATTTTTTTTTTTTATATATCTAGTGAATCAATTGAGTTGGATTTGACTGACAAAAATCTAAACAAAATTCTTGATTGGAGTATTTATAGGATAATGAATATTAATGAACTAATTAATGATAACTACAAGTTTCTTTGGATAAAACCATCAGAATCTGCTCTAAGATATATGGACTATGATACAGGTATAATTGTTTTCATATAATTGTTTTACACACACATAACATAAACAATTAATTATTTATTAAAATAATAATAATAATAATAACCATTATTATAATCAAGATTTTGTTCTTACAGATAAAATAATTAAATTGACAAAGACTTTAATGAACACAGATTTCACTATTGATAATTTAGGACCAATGTTAAAAGAGTTTTCCAAATCAAACAATATTATATATAGTAATTTCATGAAATCACTACGTAATATTATTAGTGGATTGGAGGTTTGTAAATGTACAATCAGGTTCTTCTTGATTTATATTTGTTTTATTTTATTCTTATTTACAGCAAGGTCCAGGTGTTAGTGAAATGATGGAAATAATTGGCAAAGAAGAAGTGATTGCCCGATTAAATAAGGCTTGTTTAATAAAATGAACAATATCTAATTTCATTGCTAAATATACTTATTATAATGAATATGTACTAGCAATATAAAGTGTAAATATATAAATATATATTTTTGAATACTCATTTATCCTTGTCATTTGACCCCTAGAAAATTTTTTTAAAAAGTTATCAATAAAATATTGAAACTAATATATAATAGTAAAATAAAATATTACATTATTTTCATTGGAAACGATTTGTTTTAAAAATTCCAATGGTTTTTTTGTATAGTCAATCAATGAAAATAATAACTCTTTCAGATCAGGCTTGCTTTCTTCATTATTATCTACACCAGGCTCTCCTTTTGGTGCAGGCAAAGACGGTAACTCAAAACCAGTTAAATCTTTTGTGACTAAAATATTACAAAATATAATATTTATTATGTTATAAAATTATACATTACAAACCATTATTTATCAAATGATAGGAAACAATTGAGTATCGTTTAATGATTTTAGTAGCTTCTTCAGACTCTTTTGGGTAACCAACATAAAATGCCGCTGTTGCTCCAGTTGTAGTATAGATAAGTTTTTTAAACATTCCTTTTCTAGTAGCTACTAATAAACCGGCAAGACCGCTTCCTGCCACAAATCCAGCACGGAGAGTAGAATTTTCTTCTTGTCTCATATTTTCCATAAACGCTTACGTTTAACAAACAACATGTTATTAAAAATTTTAATTTCATGATTATTTAAACGCCAATTACAGTACTGGAACTATACATTTTTATAATAACAGACTTTCATTATGTACAGAGTCCATCTTAATAAAGATTTTGCTATACATTAATCAATATACTTTGTTTAAAATCCTTAAATATTTTATACATGTTAACTACAATCTATTATTGCTGTGGTCTACAATTGTACGTAACTGATCATGACATAAGAGTCTGTTCATTAGATGCATTAAATAATAATAGGTAAATTTAAATATTTACAATTGGTGTGGCTGATTCCTGTTTGGACAAATGTGTACACTCTTTCTTTGACTTTTAACAATTGTTGATTAAGGTTGACAATTTCTTCACGAACTTTCTTAATTGGGCCCAATGCTAAAGTTGGTTCCCAATTATCTATCTTTTCACTGTAAATAAAATTGTAATTTTTAAAATAGTGACCAAAAACATTTTCAAATTGCGTAAACTTGTTATGTTCTCACATGTTATTTTTTTTAGATTCTTCTGGATATATAGATAGATCCTTTGGCCTGACAAGTTTTGGCTCTTGATCTTCCTTAGCTAAAACCACTGGTATTACTGCATAAGAAGAGGCAGTAAATAAAATAGAATTGGTTGTCATCTAATGTGAAAAATAAATTAAACATAATATTATTAAATTAACAGACATTATCTATTGGGTACTTACTTGATTAATAATATTTTTGAATTTCATTTTTATTTTAATCAAGAACACTTAGTCAAAATGTGTCAAACAAACACAAATTCTGATTTCTGAAATAAACTACTTAAGTAGAGTTAGATAATATAATTTTTCACGTATTTTGACAATAATTAATTTTCACTATTTGATAACCTATTGCTTATCTATGTATTATTTTGATGGTGATTAAAGATGTAAACAATGAGGGTACGATATCTTTTTAAGCGTGAATGAGGTAAATTTTTTTCTTTATGTAATCTTTAATCTGCAAAGTATACTCTGAATTATTTGTATACAAATGTGACCAAAGTTAAAACATATTAATTTATTTACCTAATTATATTGTCAGAAACATGTAATTTTCGTAGCTAAATTGTTACTGAAGTGTTGAAGACATTAAACGATTTGTCAATTTGATATTTAACAGCTGTTTTCAATAATCACAGGAAATTAGGAACAGTAAAGTGGCAGAGTACCTATCAAGCTCCAAGGTATTTAAATTTTTTTAAATTATAATTTTATTAACACAGATTACTTATCAGTTTATCACATGTACTTATGAACTAACCCTTGCGAAATATTTGATCACAGTCTCTGAAAGTCTTAAGACTACATATAGTGTGAATTGTTCTGTATACCTATTCGATTTGTATGTTTAACGATTTTAACGTGCGTTTATTTATAATTTGTATATAATTATTAAGTTTCAAGTTTAATCAATATTAAGTATATTTAACTTAATCAATAATACCTACATGTGTAAAATTATTAAGATTAAATAACGTACGTAGTATGACATACCTATCTAATAATACCCTTTTTTGCTTTCTTTTCCCATACAAAAAAAAAAGATTTATAAGTTTAACACAATTTAGGAGAATATTTATTATTATAATTTTATTTATTTGATGAACTGACACAATACCAACTTTGAGATTTAGCTATCAATTTTTCTAAAAATTTCAAAATGTATTTGTAACTCGGAAGTTTTTTTTTCACTCGAATGGATGATTAAATTTACGAAAAACAACGTTCTCTTCACTACAGGATCTCAATTATGTTTTGTTCTAGAATTTAGCCTGTGTACTCTGTGTCTGTAGAACTCATAATCAAGATATAAAAAATAAAAATAGAATTTATAAATCTAATGATTATAGAAAACATAAAATGTCTGGTTTAATCGATGTAAACTAGAGTAGCCAATCCCAAGTAATTGATAAATAGATGATAGTGAAGAGGAATAAACATTTTATTGTTCAATATTCAATAAACTATTTTCATTACACATATCTCTAATAAATTGTAATTTTTTCCAATTTATTGTTCTTTAACTATAATGTACCAATCCAATTATCATTAAACTATATTTTTATAAATAAAATATATCATGAATTTTATATTGTTTCAGTTAATTATATTTTTTATACATACATTATGATGAGATGGTCGAGAACGTCAAGGCACTTTATGATGTCTGTAGTACGAATGCAGTCAACAAGTTTAACAACTACTAAATTATTAGTTTTGGATGAAACAAAATCCTCAAATAAACCACATGAACATAATATTGTAGCAGCAGCTTTTGCATCATTAAAAGAAATTGATGATGCTAAATCAAAAAATTCATCATTCTACATTATTAATAATAAAATTGATAATGCCACCACGATTAATGAAATATTGGCTATAGCTGAAATAGGTTTAATCACTAAACAACATGCACTCAAAGTAAATTTTATTTTGGTATTAAATATATTAAAATGTATGAATAATTTTTATATTTCTTTGTCTTACCTCCCAACTATATGGGGTCAGCTATCTTAATCTTACAACTCCGTAGATTTTTTTTATTTACATCTTGTCCATTCACACCACCTTCATGCCACTCTATATTCCATTTTTTCATCTCTTATCTTCTATGTTAATTTCCATAACTCTCACTGCCTCTGTAAAGATTTGCTATTTTGGGTTATAGTATGAAAATTTAATAGGATCATAATCATATATTATTTAATCCAGTTTAAAAAAAATTTGTAAATCTTATTTATGTATCTTTAATTTAAAACATTAAATTAATTTTATTTCCATAACAATATAAATTATTTATATTTTAATTTGCATACTATTTATGTATTTTTCACTTAATAGATTAATTTCTATACTTATGGTATATTTGTCACATTATCATCTCTCCTAGTAACCTAATATATCTTTACAGCATCTCATTTTCTCTTCAATTGATGCAACTCCTATATTTCCCCTTATGTATTCATTTCTTGTTCTATCCTCTCCAGTCACTCCATACATTCATCTTAGCATTCTCATCTTATAATAATTTTAATTATTTTATTTCATTAAGTTAATTTAGATTTACATTATAATTATAACATACAATTAATACATTAAATAATTGTGATTTTGTAGTTTAAATGACCCAATAAAAAATTGGGATATCAAATAATTAATTTTTACTATGTTCATTTTATTCATGTTTTTAAATAATATAATGTATTGTAATATTAGTATTATAAAGAATGTTTATAATTATTTGAATTAATTTATATATATAGGCTGTATCTACTTTGGCCGAATGGGCTAGTTCAGGACGAATTAAATTGTCAGAATTTGAAGTTGATCCTAGATTTTTAAAATTATGTAGAATGTTGGGCAAAGAAAGTGCCAAAGGTAAAGAAAATTTGTTTAACGATTTGTCCACAGTTCTTGGAATAACTGGAGATGATGAAGCTGCTAAACTTATTTCTTCAATTAGTCTAACACAAATGGTCAAAGTAAATATTATTTTACACATTTTATTTGAATAAAAATAAAAATTCAATAAATAAATAAAATATTCATTCAAAATAAATTTTAAGGTATTATCAACACTTGGTTTTAAGAAAAAGCGTTCAACAACTCTAATGCGATCATTAGCATTTAATATTGGAAGGTGTTCTGAGAAAATGGATATTAAACAATGTGCTGATGTATTATATGCTTTGGCTGTGCTAAATTATCCTGATGAAGTACTATTGGAAAAAGTTAATGCTGATTTACGTAGTATATTGATTACAAACCAAAAACCTTCAGTTATTGGATCTATACTAACAAGTATTGGAATATTACGTTATCGAGATCCAGGTATTTAGTTTTTAAATTATTGAATAATATACATAACTGAATTAAATTAATATAATTTTTTATACTAACATTAAGATTTAAAAAAAAAAAACTGAATGTATTAATAGTAATTACAACAATTTATTAGTCTATATATATATATAAACTGGTTATAGTAGTTTTAGACTCTGAGGGAAGCAAAGAATTTGTATTGATTTTCCAATGATGTTTTTTTTATGTCTGAAGGTCCTTATGTCCTTATACTTTTTCTGGTAGAAATAATGGTCCAATTATATCTTCATGGTACCTTATCTAGCTCATTTTTCGAATTCCTTAAAAGTTTTTCCTTAGGAGAATAAAAACTAACAAAAATTGATGGAAAAACAGTAAAATTGTGGTTACCAAGAATTGTATTTTGTTAAATTTATAAACAATAATATTATTATTTATTACTAAACATTTCCTATTTATTTTTATAAAATACATAATATTGAATTCTGAGACTTTCAAATTACATAATATTATTTTTAACAAACAAAAAGAATACTTATATATTAATTTTTTTAAATTAATAATATATTATTATAAAATTAACTTGTTTTAAAAAATATTGTTCTTACTATCATTTTAATTAGATAAATAAAATAAAATGACTAACATTATTTAATTTACAATTTCAGATTTACTAGAATCATTATCTTCATGGTTGGAGGAGCACATGACTGACTGTAAACAACATATATTAATATCATATTTAATCACATTATCATATGTTAATTATAAACCTATGAATATGGATAATATAATCAAAGTAATTCTGCATTCATTTTAATTTTCAAAAATATTTTATTCTTTGCATAAAATTTAATCACACATATTTTAATAGGTCTTTACTGATACAAAGGAATTTAGTGATGTTGGTAATTTAAACACTTGGCTAGATGTTGTCTGGAGTTTAGTAGTGTTAGAAAAAGCAGATAATGATCATTTAGCATCAGTATTATCAGCAGATTTTATTTCAAATCTTCTGAAGTTGAATGGTAAACAAAATTAGTATTTTTGTAATTTATTATGTTTTTTTTAATTACTTATATTTTTATTTAAAGTTATCATTAAATACATATTGTCAAATAGACAAATTATAGAATGAATATGCAACTGAACAAAAAAAAATATATATTAACAGAATTTCCCTTATTTACCCCTAGAATAAGGCCTGATAAAAATATTAATTAGAAGTTAATAGGACACCAAATGAAAATATACAATATAATATAAATAATTTATATATTTATACAAGTGTCTCAGATTTAATTATTAAAAGTAATATTTTTGTGAAAAATGAAGATTTATAAATGCATCTGTCTTAAAATTAAGTTATGTGAAATTTAAAAATAGCCAGTTTAAAGAGTACATTTTGATATATCGACATCAACCTCCTTATTTAATTAATGAACATGTCAAATTCTTTATTTCATTTTTATTTGAAAAATTTAATTTCTGATGTAATTTGTTATAATTATTTAATCTATTATATTGTAGATTACAAAATTATTTTCATTATTATCAGATATCAATATTTCTTAATAAATTATTATTGATCACAGCTACATGATAGCTACAACTAATTATGTATCATTTACTTATCATTATATTGAATATCGATAATATGAATTGTATAGTCCACAATATAATCATAGATATGAGATAAATGAAAATAATTCCTAAAAATCAGCGCCTTAATTAAATCAGAAATTGACCCAATAAAATATTCATAAAAACATTGGTATGTCTACATTTGCCATTCATTTGCGAATTTTCACTATGATATACAATAACAACTGGTGAACACATGATGAACACAGTAATTTTTTTTAAAAAGTTAGTTAAATTTTGATTACAGCTCCTTAGCCACTAAAGTTTAAAAACACACATGCATAAAAATATCTTTAAACTGGCTACCTTCAAATCTAGTAGTAGAATAATATATAATTATAATTATAGGCTACAATAGTATGTTAATATATGAAAAATATTCTGTTATAATATGTATGGCTCAAAACTAGTTTTCAGAATAATTTTAAACATTATAAAGAGCATATTTTTTTTCTAATTTCTCATAATTTAATTATTTTGATTTTTAAAAAAGATAAAAAACGATTTTTAATAAAAAACAAATACATTTTGTAACTCTCTATATTTTAGTACAATATTAGGATAACTAAATACACCCTATATTTTAAAAATAGTGTATAGTATTATAACAAAGTCAAAGAATTTTAAGAAACTAAAAAAAATAATTTGCTTGAAAATGAACAAATAATTAATTGTGACAATTTATTTGCTGTTTTATAGGTAACAAAATTGTATATATAAAATTGCTTAATATAAATGGATATGCAAAGACCAGAAAAGAGTATAAAGGTTAGTTACACATTTAATAAAACTATACTATTAATTTTTGATATTCTTTATATTAAATATATCTTATCTGTTTATTTAAAATAATCAATATCACCTATTAATAAATGTAGTTTAAAATTTTAATTACTCATTAAAGCTTTTTAATTCAAATGTGTAATTGTAATGATCAAAATATTGATAACATATTTTTTTTAATATAGGACCACTACTCGATTCCAATTCTGAGATTTTTAAAATTGAATTAGTTAAATCAAAAGACAAACAAATTTTAACAGCAACACTTGTGGATGCCTTAACTGCTATGTTTCCATCAACAAATTTTATAAGAACCAATGTTAATACAAATTTAGGATTTACAATTGGTAAAAACTTCACTTTTACTACAATAATATTATGATTTGAAAATATCTCAATAGTTAATTATACATTTATGAAAGCAAGTTTAAACATCAATAATGGAATTTCTGATTTCATAGAACAGACTGTAAAATTTAATTTTCGTTTTTCATTAATTTTTGGAACATGTCTGACAATTTTGAAACCAATGTTTTAAAGTACAATCTGTTTCTAATTTTTCAGTATTTAAACTACTTTAAGTTTATATATAAATATATTTAAATTTTAAAACATGCTAAAAAGCAACAGACATAAACATAATCAAAATTAATCAATTGCAATAATTAATATGCATCATGATGTAAAATATTTGTGTTACAATTATATAATTATTTATTTTAATATTTAATATTCTTATAGATGCAGAATGTGTTGTTGATTCAAAATTGAATCCCATACCACTCGATAGTACAAAGGTGAAGAGTCCGGAAACACATTTAATAGCTTTTATGTTGACGGGATTTCATGATACGTGTCGTGGTTGTCATAATGAACCTAATGGAATTGCAACATTTAATACTCGGCTAGCTAGTTGTCTCGGTTACAAAGTACTATCTGTCCCTTACACAGAATTAGGTACCCGTGACACTTTAGTCAACAGAGTTCAATACCTAAAAGAGAATCTTAAAAATATACTAAGTAAACCCTAATATAAGTAGTTCTGTATTTGTATGTTTTGTTGTTTGTAACTTAAATAAATATTGATATATTTAAAATCATCAGCTAGAAATTTTATTGTTACTTTTTTTTGCATTTGTAATACAAAAAACTAAGTTCATAAGCATATGGATTTGATCCATTTGAATTGCACAACATGTTGGAATACCATTTACATAAATTTGCCAATTTAGATATCTGTACTTGAGACATCAAAGCTCCATGTTTAGGATGTTGATGAGAGTCAACAAGTAAGACCTGAACAAATTAAATATTACCAAATTACATTTGCTTTCAAAATGATTAATGAATAATTTAAAATATACAGTTTAACATGTAATTAAAATTCTACTATAAAAATTAATTGAAAAACAAAATTCATTTTTTAAATAAGTACTTTAATTGAGAAATATATAGGAATACTAGAAACCTATCTCTAGGGATAAAGTAACCTTTTTTAAAATATATTTCAGCATACCCTTTAAAATGTATACAAATTCAATGCACTTAGGTTTTTAGGAAGCATATACTCATAATTCCAATTGTATGTCCCTAAATTCAATTTTTTATCTAATTTATACATTAAATTTAATTTCATTAACTAAAAGAATAGTAAAAGTAATAAGATCAAATTATCATAAGTTTTATTTTGTTTCTACTATTAATTAAAAATATAATTAGTAATTATAGTTTATTATAAAGATAAGGATTTTCAAGTAAGTTACACTTACACTATTCATATCCAATTGTATTACAAATAAAACTGCTTTGTTATGAGCGATGAGAATTATGTAAAGATTGTTTGGCCGACAACATGGAGGGTTTGTATACCATTCTATTATATAGCTATTCATCTCTGTATACAAATTATCTCTCATATCATTAAAATAAACCGAACTCTTCTGCAAAATATAAATGACCAAGGAAAACATTTATAATTTGCAAAATATATATGAATATATTTTCAAATTAACCCATTCAGTTATGGTTCCTAGTAATGATTTTGCTGCTTTCATTGCTTCTGGCACAGTAAGATTTGTATTTTGTGACGAACAGCTGTTTTTGAATAAATCTTGATGTATTGCATTACCATCTAATATTGCTTTGGAAAATAATCGACAAAGATATTGTCTGGTTGGCTTTGTGAACAAACAGTGTATTTGGATATTTGATGTACTAATGTTTGTTGCCATAAGTAGTGCTATAATCGTGCATGCATTACTTCCATCTATATATGTTTCAATATAACAATTAAAATAAAATACTAACAATTTGTTTGTATTTAAAACATTGTTTATTATTATTTAAATATTTATTGAAATTGGATGTAATTTAGTTTGTAATTATGATTTAATATAAATACAAAAACAATCTCTTTTATTTATTAAAGTATATAAACTACTTGAATTATTATTTCCTAGTCTTGACTGTGAAAATGATGCAGGATACCACATGAAATGTATACCGTGTTCATTTTTAAATTCATATTTTTCGGAATCTTGAAAATCGTGTTGGAGTGCATCACAAGTCATTTTAGTGTTTTGTAATTTATTAATATCTCAAGAGTTCAATAATTATTGTTTTTGGTTTATTCTTTGTTTGTTTATGCGGGCTAGCAAATAATTTTGTGTAACCAATGGAAATATTAAACATTACATTAAAATCAAATTATCATTATATTTATATATATATATATATATATATATATATATATGTATATGTTATTCTATTTGGTCCTTGGTAGACATTTACTAAATGTATAATTCTATTCAATTTTTGACATTTTTAAGAAAAAAGTATAAAAGATAATAGATCAAATTTAATTTTGTAGATTGTTCTACATAAAGTATTTATTATTATTAAATTATAAAATGTTTACAAATTAATCTAATTATAATTAGTTTATTTGTATAATCATTACACATAAACATACAAAATATAATTTTAATCATTATAATTAATTAATGACTTATAGAAAATATGTATATTTCTAGACTTTTTCATAAACTATGAGCACTGTACATTTAAAATATTATAAATTTCTAATTAACGATAACAATTAGTATAAAATATGTAAACATGTTGAAATTTAATTAGTAGGTACTATGCGTGTAAAGAAAATTATATCAATCTGACAAAATATAGGTAAACTGTTATTAAAAGCAATAAATGTTTATGTAATACAAAAGAAGTATGTATATTTTAATGATCATTATTCTTTTAAAAAAAACTAACCAAATTTAAAGGTCCCTAGTCCGTATTGTTTTATGTTAATTTTTTTAGCAATAAACTTAAAAAAATTAATTGTTAATCTTGTAAACTTTACTTTAATAATTTAAATATTTATAAAATTTCCAAGGATCGAAGAATACAGTTTTATGATAACCTAAGATAATTTCAAATTTATAATCAGATTATACCAATTATAACATACTAAAACATAAAATAGTCAAAGTTTAACCATTGCATTTATAATATAATTGATACTATAATATACTAATATAATATAATAATACTAATACTATAATTGATAATCAATGGTTCACAAATAAAATTGGAAAAACATTTTTTATTTAATATAAATGATTTTTTAAATATTAAAATACAAATACCATACTACCAAATTAAATATTAATATTTATATTATATTTTTTATATAATAAAATTAATGTTACAAACAAGGTATATTATAATTAAATTATATTTTTCCGGCTTTTAAAAACACCTGTAAAACAAATTTAAGATTCTTTTTCATCTCTCTCAATCTTCTGTTACTTACCTCCAGTTGGCTAATAATATATATATTAAAAATTTATAAAATTTTGATTCATTTTAATGAGGACAATTAATGAATTAAATTTAAAGGATCATCGACAACCAAGCAACAATTAATAACATACCCCCAGTGGGTGTATACTTATTGTATGTTTTGTCTGCAGTCAGCCCATTGTAATAACATGTACCACAAAATATTAAAGTACCGCTAATAAAAAGAGCACCAGTCTAAAAATAATTATATTTTAATTTAAATACAAAATGAATTGCAATTCAATTTTAAAACGTTTAAAATATACTTACAACTCTAGGAAAACGACAATATGGCACACCAAATAATGCAAATGTATGAAAAAAATGATACCGATTTGCTGTTTCAAAATTTTTAGCTTCTTCTGGATTTGCTTTATGAGATACAACTAAACACATAATTTTAAATGTCAACAAACTACATTAAATCAATTACTTGTAATATTAAAGCGGTACCAAAATAACATTTGATCACATTTCAATTTTCAAATGAATAAATTTCTAATAAGTATTAATTTAGTTTATTTTAGTCGGTGGGGATGTAATTATGTTTAATATGGTAAATTTTTTAATTATTTTTTTTATATCACTGGTATTCTAAAGTGTTATACTTGTTCCGTCTTTTTAATTTTCTAATTTACTTTTCTATATATTATAATATAATATAGTAGTATTTTATATATTTTAATATGCATTCTGAACAATTATTAATAAATTAATATATGTTAATACTATTCAAGTGACTAACTTTCATACAAATGTGAATAATCTATAAAATTCCTTTTTCCAAAACTACTTTCAGCATCCATTATCAAATTTTTAAAAAATCATTATTTTAATTCCTGCTCTCTACCAGTTATAAATATCATTCTACTAATCCTTAACGCTGGTTTCCTAATTTCATTTCACTTTGTTTATTTTTTATGGGTATTTTCATATATTTTATTTGAAGAGCTGTTATAATAAATGGTTACCTATATAAATATATATATAATGGTATTAAATTATTTTACAAAATACAATTATATAACTACAAATATTTATTACATACATAGTATTGTATTTTATTAGACAGTGAATCCATTGTCATTCAATTAAATTTAGGTACACTTTAACATGTTTGCTTACCGTGTGCCCCATAAGCTCCGAGTATAACAGCTGATGCTCCTAAGAGACCAGCTATTTTATAAAAATAAATATTTTTTCCCATCATTTCAAAAATACTTTGACTTTTCAACTTCATAATATTTGATTTTTCACTGGGACTTGTTAACCCCATCCAATTTAACTATAAAATGAATATTATAAATTATTTAATTTGTCAAACATAAATGTAAAATGTAATTCAAGAAAGTACCTATATAACATATATGTTATAAAATAATGAAGTACCTACATTTAAAAAATTATTACAGGATTAAAAGTAACTTGTAATTTCTGTTTTCAATTATATTGAATAGTTATTATTATAAATGCAGTCATAGTTATTATATTCAACAAGTTTAAATAAAAAATAAATATTATCTATAATATCATGTTAAAATTAATTTTATAATAAGTACATACATGTAATAGTTTATTTTCTTGAACCATATGATGTATTTTAAATATAATTATATACAGTTTATTTTATTATATAATTGTTTATAAGAATGTTATGATTACTCCGTAATAATAATAATAATTATTATTAATAAATGCCAAAGTAGACAAATAATATTCAAAGTAAGATATGATTGTTATTATAAAATTAATAATGATTAATATATATTACTTGCCATTGAATTAAACCCTTGAACTGAATTAGTAATAACAGGATTCTTATAAGATATCCACTTTACAGTTTCATGTAAAGATTCTGTGTTCATAATTGGAAGTCAAACAGCCTATACAGGAAAAAAATAGTTATCTAATCAATTACTATGATGGTTTAATGGTAAATGAATTATCGTATAAATCGAATGACTATATTATTTTCATATCAACTGTTTTAAATTAAAAACTAAACAGTAAAGGTAAGAAAGGTTCCAAGCATGAAACAGATTATAATATTATGTAAATTATAGTCATAGATAAAAGATTAATATTAATAATAAAAATCAGTACATTGTGTTTTAGGGACAATTGTCATTTGTCACTTTAATCACTTGAGACTTGACAGTAAATACTTTTCGTTACACAGTTTATAATCACAGAACAAATAAGCCAACAAGCAACAAGTCTACATTTTAATTATCAAAATATCCATTATCAATATTGCTTATTTAATCTGTGTTATTACCACGATTTAAGATATATATTATTCTTAAATAATCATGGTTATTGCTTCGTAGTTCGCAAGGTTTATATTATACTTATCTATGGTTTATAGCATGACATAATTTATTTTGTCATGGTTTACATATAATGATTTTTTCGAACTTATAAATAATAAATATTTTACATGTTAACCTAACCTCAATATAAATTCCCAAACGATAACGATGCCAGTACAACCATTATCTTATTATTATTATTCTGGTTTATGATAATAAATATTTTAATAATAATTTAAAATAATACTTTATCCCACTGAATATTATGTACCACCGCCAGAGGCACAAGAACTATTTTTCTTGTGGGGAGCAAAACTTTAAGGAAAATCATGATATATAGTATATTAAAATAAAATATAAATAATTATTAATTTTTGTAAAATAGGTTTAACTACTATTATATAGATTAAACTAATAGTCTTATTTACCTAATTTAATTTTGAATATAAAATTAAAAACAATTTTAATGTTTTATATTTTTTAATTTAATTTTTTTTTTTATTTTACAACTTTCCAAAATTCATTTTATTACATATCATATTATATAAATATTAAAATAATATAAATGTAATTTAAATATAAACCATAACTCTAAAATATTTAAGTATTAAGTGTATTACTATGATGACAAATTTTCAGGCAAAATTATAATTTGTTCCACGATATATTTAATGGGGGGTCGAATGCCCCCTCTGTTCTCCCAGCTCCGGCGCCACTGACCACCGCTATCTGAGACATCCTCTCGGCCTTCTTATATCCGGTTTCAAACTTGTGGCCAACCTAATAGGACCTCTACACACCTCCAGCACTACTCCGTGCTATTGGTATTTCCTCTTGATCTCCAGATTCCAATAATTATCTTATGTAACTGCTTTATTAATTGCTTTCCTCCATTCTTAAGACATTCCAATATTTACTACTAATTGACTATTTATATAAACATCAATGATTCAAAAATATTATCGTCGGTAATTTATGGTCAATATAATTTTTTATTAAAAAAATATGCATCAGTTTTAATTGAATTATAAAAAAATATTTTTATATAAAACAAAAAACTTTCATTATTAAAAAGGCATTTAGATGAACACCACGTGTGTTGGTCATTAATGCTTTGCACCCTAAATTTGTATAACTAAGGCTCTAAATATTATAAATTGAAAAATTATCTTTATAGTCTGCATTTTAAATAAGTAAATTTACTTGGTACCTATCATTGATTATATGATACCACTAGCAGTGCCGGCCTTAGACGGGTCCCCTGACCCAGGCCTCACGCTTTTGTATGATATTTTGGGCTTCGCGTTAATAAAATTATACATTATTTTATACTATAATTTTTAAAAAATATTTTTATTATAATAAAAAAAATTGTCAATTGAAAAATCAGAATTACTGCCTGCTAACTCACAAAATAAGAAAAAAAAGATGTTAACTATAATCCTTGCCTAAACAAATTTTCCGCAGGCCTCGCTCTACCCTAAGGCTGGCTCTGACCACTAGTATTTATAATCAATTATATTTATGAACAATTTGCACTTGCATGTGCACCTATTAAGTCAGTGGTGTAACTAATGCAGAATTATTGGTTATGTCTCTAACAAAGTTAATATAAAATAAGTCAAAGTTAAAATCCAAGAGAAAAATATTTTAAAATTAAACTGCTTACAATTAAACAAATAAAAAATCACAATTAAGTGCCATATTTCCACAATTTTCAATATTTTAGAATAAACAATATTTAACTAGCATTAGTTTATATTGATAAAGATTTTATAAAATTTTGACCATCATTGTATACGTCATGTCAACAAACATTCAAAATATATATTAAGCATTTTTTTTTAACAAAAATACTGTTAACAAAATTTTTTTAATATATTTATATTTTCCTCTAACTGACAGTTTTAAGAAAGTATTTAAGTTATATTTATATAATATACATTATTCATAAATCTTATCAATGTGTCTAATATTTCAGATACTATTTATTTTTTTGGGTAAAACAATGATGACTTGTAATATTTTAAATGCACATAAAAAAGGTTTAATTACATAAGTCAGAGGTTTTCAATATTATTTTCATAGTTCTCAAGTATACTACTGACAACCAGTCTCACATACCATCCATGACTTAAAAATTTAAATAAAACTATTCAAGATTTCAATAAATTTATTTCAAAATATAATACCACCATACTTCCCCGTGACGTGAAAATATATATATCTCAAATATTGCAAGCAATAAATAGTTAATGAATACAATTAAATGTTTTTTGTTTTCATAAATATATATTAATATTGATATCTGTTAACATATTTTAAACTGAATAATAATACACTTGAACTTACTTATTGTATATAATTAAAACCTATATTAATACTATATTTATTTACAAATTAAAAAAAAAATTATCAATATTAATTTATATGTGAGAAAATAATGAACAAATTAAATATTTTTTTTAATTTAAAATATTATTTATTTAATAGTTAAGCATTAAATCAGTTCATGCAAAATAATATAATAATTAGAAATAAAATGTTTCATGTATTTACATTTGTAAAAATTATATATATATATATGTTTGTGTGTGTATGAACATCACTGAACAAATGTTATTGGCAAATAAAATTGACTAGCAGAAAATTATTGTTTCAATAGTTTCTCTACATATTGGACAAGAAGAAACATTCTTCTTTTTTGCTTCATTATAACATGGGAGACAAAAACAAACATGTTGACATGGTATAAGCTTAATAACAGGATCAAAATTTTCAAGGCATATTGTACACATTGTTTCGTTATGAAATGCAGCTATAAAAATTAATATTTTGTTATAAAATTAAAAATAGTAAAAATATAATTTTATAATATCTGGATAATACTATTATCATTGATTATAAAATAGACTATAATCTATTATATAATCAATGCTGTTATTAATATGATTTATATTACTTAGATTTATAGGACGGTTATGATTGGTTTCACGATGATTGGATGGTGGTCTAGGGTCTTCTGGGGGTGTTAACACTCTTTCATCATTTAATAGCGAGCAAAAAATTGTTCCAATGACTGCGCCTAAAAATTAATGTAAATTATTAAATCATTTCAGTACAAATAATTATAGTTTTAAAATTAGTATACAATTTTACCAAACATAGAACCAAGTTTTCCCCCAGCTAAAAAACCAAGTAACGATAATCCGCCAACAACCAATGTGTCCTTTACAACAGAATTGGATGGCATTTCAACCAAATTCTGTCATATCAAAAAATAAATAAATAAAAATAAACATATATAAAAATTATTAATTAAACAAAATTGTAATTTTACTTCAAATAATTATGCAGGTACGATTGTGAACTCATTATTTTTTAATTGTATATAATTACACATGTACATACTAAGTGTATAAATATAACTTTTTTTTTTGTAAACTTATTAGTTAATACTTCTCTTCCAGAAAATAGAGGAATATTAAGCAATTATATAAATATATATATATATATAAATAACTATTAAACAAATTTTAAAAATCTATCACAAACTCTTTAATCATATAGAATAAAAAAAAGTAACAATTAATAACAAGGACAAATATATATTTATATAATTTATGTAAGTTTAAAACCAAAATTTTTACAACTAAAACATGCTAATCTAGTGCATTTCACTGTCCCTTAACACTGGGACAATAATAGTTGAAAATCAGTAGTGTCCCAGCTAGTCCGAGACATGTAGCAACTCGACTTACCCTTTTATTAACTTTTTAATAGAATAAAATATAATCATACCTATTTTAAATTCTTTTTAATTTACAAATCTGTAATATATTATACATTTAATTAATTATTATAAAATTAATACTAACAATACCAATTAAATGAATATTTTATATTTTAAAAATTCATGAAATTGTATAAACAAAACTACAAAAAAATAAAATCGTAATATAAATTATGTCGACAATAAAATAATTAATAAATATAATCTTTCTTTATTGAACAACTATCCATAGTTTTTATATGCAACAAAAACTGTGAGTAATAATTAATAATTAACTGTAAGGATTAGTTCTGATGAGTAACAGTAGTAAAACAAAATAAGTTAAAAATGCTATGAAAAATTGTATTGTATACATTACCAGTAAAGTAGTAATAATTGGCAAACAAAAAAAGCAGTCAAAATTTTGTAAAGGTCATAAACGCAAAAAATATAGACCTAGAGATCTGAGAATTAATAATAAATGTAAATATTATTATAATAAGAATTAATAATTAACATATAATTAATTTATATTTATAAAGTTTTAAAATTAAAAATGATAATATATTATATAGTTATAGTTATAGAAATCACGACAATATTGCATCAATAGATCTACGATCTATTTTATTTATTTATTATCTGTGGTTTAAAACTTTAAATTATAGATATGTAGTTTTGTTATGTCTATGGTTTAAACATATGATTCATAAAAGATTTCTTATCAATTGTATCTTCATGATTATGTAAATAAATAATCATAGAAATTTACGTGTAGGTATTTGTTTATGAAAATAATAAAATAAATACATGATTCATGAGATTCATGATACAATCTGTGATAATATTTATTATTTTCTATTATCTAGAAATCTAGAATTCTAGAGTCTAGACTAGACAATTGACTATAATTTTAATCTATTCTGTGCTATGACAGATGACTGTGAGTCCGTTTTCTGTTACTATACTTCTAGTGTTTACGAACTGCGGCGCAATAATTTATACTTTATAACAAAACAATAATTTTCATTTCGTTTTGAATGATTGAGTAATGTCTAGTTAAATTTTATTAATTACACGCTTAAATACATGATATTTAATTTGTACTTAAAGTGTACAATTTAACATTATCGAATTACGTGATTATTATAAGTGTTCCTAAGAGAGGAAGGAAAGCCATGGCTGAAAGTTCAAGTCTGTGGACTACTAAACAAAGAATACGTCATTTAGACTTGCCCATTAAAAACTTTGTTGAAAACGCAATCCCATACCAAGTGGAAACATTGAAAACATTAAAGTCAAATCTTGTAAAGGTTAGCTTTTCTTTTTTAATAGTTTAAATAATTATTGTTTATGATATATAATCATTATTATGCAGCAAAGACGATTAGAAGATCGCAGTAGTATGCGTCAATTACAAATGAAAGCTATACAATCTATTAAACGTGCTCAAGCATTGCTCAGAGAAATGGATACATTAAGAAACCAAGTTGCTGATGTCGATCTACAAGCTTTTGACAAATTAATGAATCCAAGCAGACAATTAATATGGGATGCAATAGACATGTTCAAAAGTAAATTTGTACTGTTTTCACTATTTTCTTACAGATTGC
The DNA here is from genome assembly GCA_013282895.1 of Eriosoma lanigerum. Lineage (NCBI taxonomy): Eukaryota > Metazoa > Arthropoda > Insecta > Hemiptera > Aphididae > Eriosoma > Eriosoma lanigerum. Next base: position 53,309,209 of record CM023358.1, read on the forward strand.
TATAATATAATAATTTATGAATACCTAGATGAAGATTTAGATGAAAAAAAATCTATTACTGTACCAGAAGAAAATTTCAAAGAAAATACTGAACATATAGAACAAGAAAGTAAAAAACACAAATTATTAATATCTCTACAAGAAGAGAAACAAAAACAAGAAAATATGTTGGCGATTGAATCTGATGTTAAAAATGTTGAAAGAGACATGCAAGACATTCAAGAGCTGTTTCGTGATCTCAGTAAATTAGTGAATGTAAGTATATTATAGTATACTATGATAATTTAACCATTGTTGTCTTTTAACTTAATTAACTATAACTAAATACAGTACAATCACAATTTTTAATAACACTTAATATTTCAGATGTATGACCTTTTATTTAAACCATAAAATTTGATTAAGATCATAAAAATAAATTTTAATGCAACTTGCATCTAATTAAAATATATTAACATTATTTATAATTTATATTAATTGATTTACAATTAGTAATATATGAAAAAAGTCAGGATTTTTTTATTTTACTATCAAGGGCGGTCTTTGGATAATTACATTACATATAAAGGACCATAATTACTTTGTATACTATTTGTATTTTATTTTTTTATCATTAATAATTTTTGATTGAATACATATATTATAGGAACAAAAAGATGATGTTGAAAAGATTGAAACTCATGTTGAGACAGCCCAAGATAATGTTATTCAAGCTGAGCAATCATTACGTAAAGCTGCTAAACTGAAAAGAATGTCTTATCCACTAATTGGAGCAGTGGTTGGGTCTTGTGTAGGAGGTCCATTAGGATGCTTAGCTGGTGCAAAAGTTGGAGTATTTGCTACTGTTACCTGTTTTGTACTAGGTAAAATATTTAGTTTTAAATACTTACTTAGCATGTATTTAAAGAAGCAAAATGGTTGATACTCATTTAATAATTAAAAATGTAGGAATGTTGATTTTAGACGTTCCTCATTCGTCCCTTCGGACCTTGGAGAAATTAGTGGTTTTTTATAATTAAGATTTGAATACAATAATATTGCATTAGAAAATATTATTCTGAGCGAAACGCAATCATACATACAATATATTATACTGATAATCCGTTCCAAAATTTTACCACATATATATTACCTACGAGATAACTCACAAAAAATTTCAAGTCTACGATCAAAACAGAATTAGTTATTATGAAATAAAAAAATTCAAATTAACGGAAATCATAATTTTACCGATTTTCCGTCATTTTTTGGTAGTTATTTTTATAATTAATATATGATTATGCTTGTATGAAATTTTTAAACCGTTAAACCCAAAATTGCAGGTATCATATTAAACATTTTTGAATAAATTTCAAAATTTCTATATTTAATCAGAAAATATACATATCCATTCCAAAATTTTATTACGTTTGAAAACTACTTAGAAGAATAATCAAAAAAAAATTTAAATCAATTTCGTCAAAATTACGATTTCTGTGAATTTTTATTCTGTTTTCTGTTATTTTTTGATAGTTTTTCTCGTCCAAGGCAAAACTTTTGAGAAATTCGAAAAATGAGCTAAGTAGATACAATTTTCTATCAAAATACCTAATTGGGTAATTGAACCATTATTTCTACTCAAAAAATATTTTCAGAGATCATAAAAAAAAAAAAATCTTTGTAAAACAAATACATTCCTCATTTCGCTTAGAATCTAAAATATATAGTATTGCATAATAATGCAACAATCATTTTTATCAACATATGTCATTGGTTAATAATTATTATTATTAGCTATTAGATATACACTGTATATACATTGTATATACACTGTATATACATTGTATATACACTATGATGACTTTAAAATAATATGCCATATAAACCTATTTTTTTATGTTATACATTTTAATATAAGCATCTAATAAATATTTAAACTAGCATCAACTATATACAGATATTTTCATAATCAAAACAATCTAAATGTATTATTAAATAGTGAAAAATTGTACACAAAAGTATTTTTTATTCCACTTCAATTTTATATTTTCAAAATTGGTTTGTACTTAATAAGTTTAATATTTAGCATTGCTTTTTGAATAATTCAACATTTAAAATTAATGTTAATTTATTTAATTAAAAATTATATTGAACAAAAAACATAATATTTTATTCTTAGTATATATTATTTAAAGGAATTTGTAATTAAACATTTAAATAATTATTTTGTATTTATATAAAATAATCACTTTACAATCATATTTTTTGTTTTACAGGTTTCACAGGTGGTAAAGTACTCAAGGATAAATCAAATGAAGAAACAGAAAATACAACTAATGATTTACCTAATCAAACTTATAAATCTCACACGGAGTGAATTTAAAATTAAATATTATGTATATTAAAAAGCTTTAGGAATGGTTGACTGCCATTATTCAGCATGACATGTTTGTTTAATTAGTAAATATATATTAAATCTATATAATTATATAATTACATAATTATATTGTATATAAAAAGCATACTGTAAGTATAGATTTGTTATATTTTTTAAAATAATTTTTAGATAAAAAAAAATTGTATTACATATATTACAAAACGGATAATTTACTGTATAAATTCAATATTGTTTCATATTACAAATACAACACAAATATTTATCCACAATTAATATAGCTAATTATAATGTAAAAATATAGTCAATTGGTCAAATATATATAAAACAAAAATAGCAGATAAGGAAAAATATGATTATAAAATAGTTTCATACTAAATAACACAAAAATAAATAACACTGGTCACTATTGTACCAATCAATATATACAATAAAAATCACCGAATAAGACTCCATAACACGAGTAACATTTGTGTATGACTAGTTAATGTTTTTATTTTTTTGTTCCTGACATAAAATATAGTGCTTATAAAAATAGAACTACTTTAATAATTTGACAATTATTAACAACTTATTTTATATATTTATAATTGGCATCATAAAATTAATTAATATAATTCATTGTGAACGAAACAATATTATATTCCATAGTATATATATTATACTACTATATAGTATATAATTATATGCATAATTCTAAATAAAAATTGCACTTTTATTTTTTAATCATTTTCAAATGTATTATGTATATGTTATAGACTAAAAGATATTTTTAGAGTATATATCAATATGTTAAATATATTATAAATTTAAATACACATAACAAATTTACATATTATATTATCATTTACTATATTACCAAACTACAAATTAAATTTGTGTTGATTGTTTTAACATTTGAAAGTCAAAGTATGTGTATATTATTACACATTGTAATTTCTTAAAAATTATCAAATTAATAAGTATCACTCGTAAAAATTTAAAGGAGTCAGAAAATATTCAATAGAACTCAATATTAAGGATACAAATTATGTAATTTTCATAAATACTAATACCTATAATTAACAATGAATAATTGACATATTCAAATTATTAAAAAAAATCAAAACAATTATATTTAAATATATGAAATCATGATAATTACATTAAATCTGAGTATAATGAATAGAAATAAGAGGAGATTATTAATCTATTGTATTTTTATTAATATTATAATAATATTTTTAGGAGCACTCAGAAAAATATCAAACTTAGTAATTTTTTTTTATTAAAAATGTTTAGTTAGCAATAAAATAGTTAAATGATTCAAAAGGTTAGTACTCAGCTTTAAAGTATAGTTATTATGAGCTGAATTTTTAAAATAGTAATGGATCACAATAAATAACTATAGTTTTTTGGCACTGGGTTCAACCAAACACTATATAGCCAAAAAAGAGGAACATATTTTCTACAATATTAACAACTAATAATGTAAGAAATAATTGAAAATGTATTTATATACAAAATAATATGGGTACTAATTACTATTTTATTTACTTAAATTGAAATATAAAACAGCTAGACCACAATATTTTAAAGATACTTAATGGTTTAAGATATAAAGTCTTCTAAATTGAATTAATTTTAATAGTATGAAAATAATATATTTTTGAATCATTTAATCAATAAATTTAGATTCTAAATAATTTGTATATATTACATTTAATTTAATTAAAAGGAATTTTATGATTCTTAATAATAAATTATAAAAACTATTAAAAACTTAAAGTTGGACAAACTGTGAAGTATTAATATATATTACTTATATTTATAATAAAGTGATCACTTACTTTCTCTTTCACTTAGTAAAATATCATTGAGCATTAAAATAACATAAAACCATTAAAGGCAACATATGTTAATCAATGAAATTTAAACTGCATTTTTCTAAAAACTTGTTATCATTTTTAGGGAGAACTTTGGTCAAAATGTATATCATTAGACTGATTATTAAAGCTATAATCCGAGTGTCCTCCTCCCTCATCAACCATGTTCTGTATTATATTTGATGAATAGGTATCCTGCATATCTTGTTCATTCTTTAACAAAAAAATAATATTAAATAATGATATATTAAATAAGTAAGGTGAAAACAATTTTACTCGTTCATGTAACAGTAAGACATCTGAAGATATTAATGAAGATGATGTAAAGAGTTCCTCACTAGTGGAGCAGTTCAATTGATTTGCAGATGTCTCAGATGGAGAAGTTTGCTTAGTGATCGATGTAGTTAATTGTAGAGAATTCTAAACATTTTTTTTATTTAAATTTTTAAACAAACAAAATAAAATTCAAATTCATACATCCATGAATGATGGTAAAATTCCACATCGAGCCATTAATAATTGTTCAGATATTTTACGTAGTTCTTCCTGTTGTTTAACAATAGTTTTTTGTAATTGTTCTTGCTTACGTTGTAATTGATTTTGAATTAGATTTTCTTGAGACTAAAAAAAAATTATATTTATACAATTTTTTTTTACTTTGATTTAATATAAATTATATTTGCAATAATTATCTATTATTCATATTTTTATTTTCATTTTCAGTAGATTAGTCATCTGTTATGAGTATTGTATAGAGGTAAATCATAAGTACAGCTAAGAAAAATACTAGTCCCGTTAGTTGTTTAAACAAAGCAATAATAAGAAGTTACGAATATTGGAGGTATAAAATAAATGTATAGTCTTCCAAATTTGTATTTAATTGCACCCATTTATAAATAATTTGTTAAGATTTTTTAGCCATATAATAATATTTAATGTTTTTTATGAAAATTATACTTACTAAAGATACTGAAACCGGGGGTAATTTGACTGAAGACTGAGCATTTTGTAAATAATTATCAAATGTTTCAGAAATATGTTCTTTGGTTTCTACTAGTGTCAATGATTCACTTTCACAATAAGAATTAGGAATACCATCAATCGATCTAATTTTCTGTAAAAAAAAATATACATTATATAAATAAAATAAATAATATATGAAACAATATAGTTTTCATACTTTTTAAATACAATTTTATTATTATTATTTAATTTTTACAAAATATTTCTAAAATACTAAAAATATTAATATATATACTCTAAACACGGCCGGATTTAGTGGTGGGATGTAGAGGGTATAGAACCTCCCACTTCAATTATTTAGGAAGTTTCAATCGGCAAATATTTAGGATCAAGTCGGCGATTGCATAAAATATTTTGTCAAATAAATTGAAAAAGACCTATTTTTTTGCTTATTTACACATTTTGAAACATTATTATAAGTATTTGTAGTCGGTACATTTCTACAATTACACACCTCCTCACTAATATTTTTTAGCGCCAGCCTGACTGTAAAGAACTTTCATGAGTGTAATACAAAATATTTCAAACAGATGTCTTTAAATGATATTTAAATAAATTAATATTTATTTCACTTTTTAAATTTATATAGACAATATATTTATTTTAAAAAAACACTATCATTTAAGTAAAGCAAACACACATTTTTAAAATTCATTTTTTTTAAAGATAAAGATCTTAATTGCTTTATTAGCGTGCATAAACTAAGGTTATCAGTATGTCATGATAGTATAATATTAAAATTATTTCATTAACCAACCATTTTTGGTGAGTCTGTTCTTTGTTGTTCATTATGTCTCTTTTGATATGAATCATAATCGCTTTTTGATGATCGTTGTTGATGTTCATTTGTAGGAATATGCCATAATTTTTTCTTGCTATTTTTTTTACCTTCATCAGTCTCACCTTCTCTTTTAATAACATTATAATAATTTATAACTTGATGGTGACAAACAATGAATTCAGGTTTTGAATTCCATTGGTGGTAACTAATATAATATCTTGACTGTAACCATATCCACTGTTGACCTTTGGTTAAAAAGCGATAATAACAAGATGTTCCTTCACCTTTTAGCATAACTAAAAATGGAATACTTAATATAAAAACAAAAAACTTATCAATTAAGAATAATATTTGTTTACTTACGAGCTTGATGAGATAAAATTACATCTTCCAAATCATCAATATGATAATACTCATATCCAGATGTTCCGAGTACTTCAAATGGCATGTAACCAATAATTGATGGTCCTCTGAAATAAAGTATATACTTTATTGACAAAATATATTTAGTACTGAATTTTAGTATTAATTAATTCTTAAGTTATCTTAAAAAATTAATTTAAATGTATACACTATATATTAACATATTATTTTACATTATAAGAAAAATGTAAAACTTATAATTTTTACCTATGATCTAGGAATAAAAATTTCCATTCTAAACTATGTCTGGAGGTGAATTCACTTTTTACATCCTCCATAACTGGAAGTTCTTTTATTAATTGTGGTGTCATTATTCGGCCAATGCCAACAAATACTAAACTAAAAATCAGAATAATTGTATATATATATATATATATATAATTATACTATTTTCAAAAGTGAAATAACTTACTTTTGATCATCATCCTCGCTACTACACGGAGACAAAATTCCACTATTATCTCCTTGAAATATTTCACTACTAGGTCTAAAATATCCAAAGAATTGTACTAATTCAAATTGATTTTTTTCATTTACATTTTTATCTTTAAATGGATCATGTCTTTTACAATGGCAAGAAAACACAATCTGATCTAAAACAAAATATACAAACATCTTATTATATTTTATTTAAATTTGACATCGTTGTTAAATTTATTTTTATTAATTACCACTATTATAATTCTGAGAATGTCTAGATTCCATAATTTGATCATGCAACACTGAATGGTCTGCTTCATTAATAATTTTGAAAATTGATAAATTTGTTAAATGTTTCTGTAATTTGCATAATTTTATTAAGAAAAGAAGCATAATTATTGAAGGTATCATAAAATAGTACCGGAAGATAACCAAGAAGAGCAGTGACAGTTTCTGAAGCATGGAGAATCTTGCCTAATGATGTAAACACTATTATAAATCCATCTAAAGCCTAAAGAATAATATGATTTAGTAATAGAGTAATACATCATTGATCAAAAGACAAAAACAATTAATATGATAATATTTACTTCTAATATGATATGTGTAAATTCTCCATTTAATAGAAACGATGGCTTCCAATCGTTGTCTATTTCGTGTACTCTCGATCTCAATACTAAATCTAAAAATGACAAAGGTGTTCTATTTTAAACAAAACAAAAACAAAAAATAAGAACAAACCTTTTTGGTTTTTCAAGAAATTTATTGTTGTTCTCAAAACAGTAGACTTATCCATTTTTCTATTAGTCATCGACAACATGCGGTTCAACTCATTGATCAAGCTATTAAATTGATCCCTGCGTTTCTTCTCGCTCAAGTTTCTTGATTTCCTAATGATCATTGTTTTCATAACAAAAGACCCACGAATAGTGAACAAACATCCATGAAACATTTGGTAATACCTACCTTTTAGAATCGTCTCTATCGTTCAGATCGTCATCGTATTTGTGACTATTTGGAATTAAAAACAACAATTATACACCAGACATAACAACAATAATATTACGAGACAAAATAAGAATATTAAACATTTATATTTAGGTTTGCTTCTAATATAGTCTTATTGTAAAAGTATAAATTTGGCAAGTAAATAATACTTACTGTAATAATGAGTACATAAAAATACAATATACTTATGCGAAGTTCATTATTGCAGGTAGGGAAAATTTAATAAGTAAGCACGACGACAAATCGACTTACTCGGATTTCCTAGAAGAGACAACACTATCCAAGTAGGTTGACATGGCGAATGCGGTTTTTGGATTTGCTTGCCTCGTAATTCGTATGGTGAATTTCCTGTTTGTTCCAAAACTACATAATTGCGGTTTGTTAATTATTGTGCGCGCATAGTACTATTATACTAAGTTGTAGTCTGCAGTTCTGCACTCTGTAAATGAGACGACATTCGCAAAAAGCACTACTATGTATGCCGTCGCACGAGAAAAATCGTGTACCTACTACCCAATACCTTGTTATTATTAAATTAATGAATTGATATGAAAAGTTTTGATTTTTAATACGGCAGTCGAACCATTTGCAATGGCATTAAAATACTTTTGCTTCGAACAGTTTATCGTAAATATATTGTAATCAATAACGGGAACTTAGTAACTTACTGTGGCGTGTGGCGTAACATAACAATATAATAAGGGATCGTAATAATGTAATACATCTACTTCGAGGGTGGTCGGATGGGACGTATAGGGGTGCGGAATAGGCAGTGTAATTTTTATTTTTGGGGTTTTTCTCCTATTTTTTATATAACAAAATGTATAACATTAATTTTAGTGTAAATCAGGTACCTATATTATATATTGTTCTCGCCTTGTACCGATCAAACACTTTTTTTCTTCACATTTAGTACCTAAATATTCTAATTTACAATAACCGTACATTTTAAGTAGATAGTTGGGTTATCAATTCTTATATGAATGGTACCCAAGGCCGTCGTGAGGGGTGTGCAGAAGGTTCATTATAGCATTATGCCCCAGGCCACCGACTTCAGGAAGCCCCAAACGGCAAAACCAATCTAATGTATTTTTATATTTAAACCTATTTAACAATTTAAATGAATCGGGAGTAAAATATACACAATTGTAGTTTTATTAGTAAAGTATTTATACATTATACCTACAATTATATTCAGGCCCGTATTTAGGAGTCAGCAACGGTTCCGTATTGCCCTTAGCGGTAATTTTTGAAAGGGCGCCAAATTTTTACTAGACCATCAAATTTCATCTAATATATTTCTATATATATAGAACTAAAGCAACTATCGTGTCATTAGTCGATATTTAATTATAAAAAAATTATTGATGGTTTTAAATATAATATTTTTTTATATTTCTTAAATATTTTGTGTATTTCATGATTTTATTATGCGGGTATTTCTACCTATATTTGAATAAAAATAAGGGTACATTTTTTTTTTTGTTTGACTATTTCTGTTTTACTTCAAAAAATATATGTTCGTTTATTTGAGGAAGGGTGAGACGGCAAAAACATGTTGCTCAGGGGCGGAAAAAGTCTAAATACTGCCCTGTTTATATTCCCGATGAGCCTGGGTGTGGGATCGTGGATATTGAAACTTGAAATATATATTTCCATTGGCAATAATATAAGTATGAAGAAAACCAGAACGCTGGTGACAAACTGACAGCTATAATACAGGTTAAATATTTTATAACTTGTCATTAGTTCATTACTACGCTTGAATCGAATCATTTAATATAATATACACATTATTACTTAACAATTTCGGCGAATTCTTATATAGTTTATTAGACATTTGATTAATTATTTTTATATTATAATTTAAGACTAAACGAAATGAAAAATATCGAATTACTTCACATGTAATTTATATTTTATTAAATGATATTATTGAATTTAATATAATATATTTAAGCATTTTAATTATCATAATTTTATTATTTATATTAATTATTAGAGTAGAGAATTTCCATTATTATTATTAATAGGCTTGATGATTTTGAAATATAATATAAAAATATCGGAGGTGCTGAATCCAAATAAAATTACAAATATATTGTAATATAAAAAACGAAAATTTAATTCGATAAATAATTAAAATTCCTAAAGTGGGGGAGGGAATCAGATGGAGTTGTTTTTGAGTCAAGTGAGCTGGTGATCAAGGTGGACATTTGCGTTTCCGGCGAAATTTTGTTGGGAATATTTGACAAATTTAAATAAATGTTATATAAAAATAAAAATCAGCCAGCATCCAACATGTGCAGCTAATTACAAACATACAAATATGTTACAAATAAACTAAAATATATAAATGTTTTGTATACTATTACAATACAAAAATATACAGTAAAATAAAAAAAACTAAGGATGCAAAATTAAAAATAACACGTTTTCTTAAACTATACTTTTAACTTTTTGTACTTATAAAATTTTTTTAAAAAAATTAAAAACTTTATTTGACAATCTCAAGAAATTTATCAAAAGAATTTGCTAAAAAAAAACACATGTTCAAAATATATTTAAATTATAATAAAGTGAAATTTGAAATTGGAGTTTTGACAATAGTAATAAGTGATTTTTAGAATAAATGTAAATGGGTAATGAACCATAATAATTACTGTTAACTGAATTAATCTTGAACCACATTTGATAAATTCTTCAAGAATCTTATTTCGATTCAATTGATGTCTTAACTAATTCATTTTCTATGTGTATATTATTGCCAAATTACTAAATCAATTTTGAATCATTCTCATTGTCAAAAAAGACCGTTCACACAAATCTGAGATTACAGGTGCCTATATTTATAAGTGCAACTTGTAACAAATTATGCAAATTAGGATAAAATTATAATGTAACGGTTGATAGCAAATCTTGAGTAGTTCAATTTTTGATTTGTGAATTTTTATTATGTATACAATTAACAAAATATACTAAAATTTTAAATATTTTAAATCACACCATAGTCTTAAGCACACAAATAATAGGTACTTAAAATTAAGAAAAAATACACTGGAATACTATTGCGTTATTAAAATCATTGTGTAAATCAATCTACTTTGACACGTAAAACATATAGGAGGCTGTAAGACGTCACGAAACTATTCATCAACTCTTATTATTTCAAGTAAAATATTTGTGAATAATCATACAAAACTGTAGATACATAACAATTACGGTATACATTTGTGGAGGGGAGCTAATCAAAAACTTGGAGGCTTTGACCTCAAGTCTTCCACTAGCTTCACCTAACCTTTCCATGAAACGTAATTTATTAATATAATTTTTATTTGGTATAGGAATTTATCGGAAATTTATTACAGAAACATACTTTTCAGGACAAATTAACTTTTACATCATTTCTTCCCCCTTTTGATAACATTGCTAATTTGCTATAATACTACATAGCTGGTAACAATCATCACAATATATCAGGGGGTCGAAGATGGTTATTGGTTAACTAGAACATAACGTAACGTTTTTGTGTAAGTATTATAAATATTATGGACATTCGCGAATCGTATTAATAACGGTTTTTGCGTAGAAAATAATGAAGAGCGAATTATGGTAATAATTGTCGTTCAAATTCGTGCTATTTACATATTACATAACATAAATAAACCATATGCATTTCATACATATTGGCATGAAAAAACTACGAAATAATTATTATAATTCTTAAACATAATCAATGCAAATTGTGAAACGAGTCATGCAGCAAATTCATGCTAGTTAAATGCTAAATATTTTCGTACAAAAATATTAAGATATTTTAAATATACAGAAGGAGCTGGAGATACGTACGTTTGTTTACAAACTCTATTTTTATAATTATTGAATAATTTATCTTTATATAATAGACAAATAATTAAAATTCATATGAAAAATAAATATTAAATTAAAGTTAATTAAATTTTATACATTATAATAATGACGTTAATGGTTGAATAATTATTGATGTTATAAATATCAATAAAACAGTATTTTAAGCTTATATCATACTTACCTACAAGTTTATAAGATCTAAAATTCTAAGTTATGTTATAATCAAAAAATTCTACTTATATGTTGAATTTCGTAAATACAAATAAATAAATGTTATATTATTATATATAAATTATTATAATGTAATTAATACGATTAGGTACCATTATTAATTACATTTTTGTTTTAATATATGTAATGTATCGTTATATTATAAATAAGTAATAATAAATAATGAAACAAAAACTTATAAGTACGTAATATTAATTTATAGGTATATGTCACAACTTGCGAGTAATTACGAAATCTTAAATTATTATTATATTATATTCTTATTTTTATTTTTATAGTATTCAATTGGAGTTTATATATTTATATCGACTATCTTATGAAGTTATGAATAATTTTCATCATTCATTATAAACTACAATACTTAAATATACTTATATAATCAGGGCCGGTTTAAGGCGTAAGTTGTAGGCCTGGGCCTACAGCGCGACGACATGAAAAACATTTTTTCAAGAGGCGGTATTTTTCGGAATCATTTACTAAATAATTTAAATTTTAGATTTTGCATCTTTAAAAGCAAGAAAATTAAATTTTTAAAGTTAAAATTAAATTAATAAGAATTGCATTTGTAATTTTATACACATTATATTGTATTTGTATCTATCTATTTAGTACTTATTTATTATTTCAATATGATTTTTATTTTACCAAAAGAAAAAAAGCCCGTTTCTCCTGTTTATATAAAATAATAATGATTAAAAAACAGGGGCGGCAAATTTAAGTCTTGCCTACGTTAAAATATCACTAGAGCCGACCCTGTATATGATTTACTTAATTTCTGTATGAGTATAACTCATGACAAATTAGTTTATGAGTAGGTGCAATTAAAATGTATAATATATACGATACAAGTATACAGGGTTTCCTAGATCTATTTAATAATTGTAATATCTCCGTAAAAAAATTTAAATTTTCAAATGCAGTTTTTAAAATTATTATTTAGGCAATGGACTAATAATAAAATTATTAATATTATTATTTTAGTTTTATACGTCAAGTAAAAAAAATAATTATTTTTTATTTTTTAAGTTATGTGAAATTTGAAGATAATTTAAAGATTATATTTTTATGAATATTTTAGTGGGTCAAATTTCTATTTTAATCAAGGTGATGATTTTTATGAATTTTTTTCATTTAATGGAAAAAATCATATTTCTGATGTCATTTTTTGTAATTGTTTAATTTAATTAATTAATATTGTACAATAAATGCTTAAATTAGAGGATAACGTAGAAGGACAATCCTCTTTTATTTTAAAAAAAATTTAACGTACCCTTTCTCATTTTTCGAAGCGTCCACGAGCTAGGTTGAATTTAATCATTACAATAGATACTACTTTTTTTAAATCTCATAATATTCCCCTTCTTTTATTTTTCCAATTTAAGTACTGTATATAAATGTGTAATGTAAAATGTATGTTATCAATATTTAATATTATGATAAATAAATGATAAGCAACAAATTTTGAATACCCTATTGATATTAAAGTATTAAATTACTACAAATATAATGACGCCAGAAATATCATTTCTCCAATAAATGAAAACAATTCCTAAAAATTTACATCTTGATTAAATTTTAACATCAAAATTATTATACAAATATAGATAGGTACCCTTTAAAACAGTGCCGGCGTTAGGTTTTGCGGGGCCCGGGGCAAATCACATTATAGTAGGCCATAAGCTCCAATTTCAATACGTAAAGTACCTATTCTTTATATATATTATTTTTTTAAGTTCTTGTCCCTATACATATAAAATTGCATTTTTAGTTATCATAAAATATTTAAGATCAAGTTCGTCAAAATTAGTTTCTGTAAATTTTACTGTTTCTCAGTAGAAAAATATAAGTTCATACCAGAGAAAAAGTTTTGAGAAATTCTAAAAACGACTTAATAAAGTATCAAGTAGATACAATTTACTTCCAAAAGCATACCCTACTCGTGGCAATCTGATCATTATTTCTTCCCGAAAAAATGTCTTCAGGCTTTTAAACATATAAAAATTAAACATCAATGTAAAATGTTAAAGTTTGAAGGCGTATAAAAAAAAGTCGAGTTACGATTTTCGATATTTCTATATAGTTATTCAAGAGTATGTCATTAAACGTATATCAAATTTTCAGTTTAAAGAAAAAACAATTCATTGTAAAACCAATACATTTTTCGATTAGCTCAGAATCTAAAATATTATGATCATTTCATTTTTATTAAAATAAACATATTACTTATATTATAGCAAATATAAAAATAGTTAATTTATTTTTGAACTTAAATAAGTAATAAATCAAATAAATAGGATTATGTAATTCACAATAATTAATTATATATATTTTGCAATGTTTCTGAATCCTGGCCTTAAAATAATAATGTTGAAATCATAAAGTACTAAAAAATATGAATATATATATGATATATATAATAATATATATATATGTATACTGGTATATATATTATGGTATATAAATTATAATATTTAAAATATATAAAAATAATAACTACGTTAAACTATCAATAGTGAATAATTTCACTTTTTTTTTGTTTGAAAATTAGAAAATTTTAAAAGATGGTTTTAAACCTCATAAATTTGTGTCTATTTTTTAGATTCTAAGTGAACCCAAAAATGTATAGTTTTACAGTTATTTTTTTTTTATTTCTGAAGACTCTTTTTTTGGGTAGAAATAATAGGTCCGATTACCACAAAAAGTGTATGCTTTCGAAAGAAAATTGCATCTAATTGGTAGGTACTTCATTTAGTTCATTTTTCGAGTTTTTTCAAACGTTTTTTCTTGAGAGAAGAAATTCTGCAAAAATAAGTTTTCGTTATCGTGGTACGTATTTAATAGTTTGATCTATTTATAACTTACAAGGTATTTTTTTGTTTTTATTTTAACAATAATATTGTTCCACTTTAATATATAATAATATGCTAATAGTACAATTATATACTCTTGATTTACGACTTTACATAAGGTTTTCAATATTATTTTTTTAAGAATATAGCGTAATATTTCTTAGCTAGCCGCGGGCCCTGAAAGTGCGGAGCGCGGGGCACGTGCCCCGCTCGCTCCGCCCTTACGTGACACTGCTTTAAAATACCTTTTATCATATTTCACATAACTTAAAAATAAAAAGTTTTTTGTACATTTTTATAAGACGACTTTTTTAAAATGTAATAAAATTAACATTATGTAATATTGCCTATAACGGCTATAACTAACAATTTAAAAAATAATATTCAATAATTTTAATTTTCCGCTGAGATATTGCAATTATTAAATGTATCTGGAACATCCTAGTTATACTTACTTATATTTTTTTATAAATTTATTATTTTTATTAAGTATCAATTATACCTTTATACAGATAGTAAGTATTTTTCGATTAGAATAAAATAAATATTATACCTAAATATTTTCAGATTAAATAGTACACTTAGCCTTCGAGTAAAACACTAAAATATGAATATTACTTTTCTTTCAACTATATCTTATTTATTCATGCAAAAATATTAATTGAATAATAATAATTAAATACGTTTTTGCATACTAAATTACTTAGTCAAGTATAAAATTGAATTTTTTTTTATTAATCAAATATGTTATTATATCGACAAAATATAAATAAGATTATTCGTCACTATATAAATGAAAAGTAAGTTGACACATTTTTGAATATTGTTCATAAATGAGTAACACCGAAGAAAATGTTGGGAACTTCTGATCTATACTTGAGATTTAAATTAAGTTTACTGTTCACATAATAACTATTTGTATATATATTTTAATAGATATGTGTCATTGTCATGCATGACATTTTGTTTGTTTTTAATATTATAATAATATGATATTTATGTTTTGTCATTTAGTAAATTGCTTATTGGTCATATAGATATCTAATTTACCTATATTCTATAGTCTATATTCTCTAAGTGCTAAAGTGCTAAGAGCTAAGTGCTCTAAGTACTTCAAACACACTTGAATTACTTATTAGTTATTTTATTTTAATTTAAATTATTACAAAAATACATTTAAAAAAAGTTGTTTTTAATTGTAATAATATGCAATACTTATATTTATAAAATAATGAATATTAAATACCTACCTATAGTCTACTACACTATAATAATATATAATTATGTACTATTTAAGTTGGTACCTATGAAAAAATTATTATACAGAATCTATTTTTGTGTGTTACAGATCAAGCAACACACATTGTGATTATGTAGTAAACTAGTAACAAAATACTCCAAATGTACAATAGACCAATAGAAAATTCTTGTGTATATTGTTTTTTTGGCAGTCAGAGTTATATAAGCTGTTAGACCATTTACGCCCATTACCTTCCTTATTGATACTATGATGTGCAGTAGGAAAAATAATATAAAATTACTCCTGTATATGGTATGCATCTTAATATCTTACATGTTACACAATAAACAGTTATAAATTTACAATCACTGTAAAATATAATATTGAATATTAAAAAAGTGGGAATGTCGATTTTAAACGTTCCTCCTTCGTCTTTTCGGTCCTCGGAGAAATTAGTGGTTTATTATAATTAAGATTTGAATGCATTCATATTGCATTAGAAAATACGATTCTGAGCGAAACTCAATATATTTCAATTTTATTTTCAATAAACTATACTATTAATTCATTCCAATATTTTACCTCACTTGTATACTACCTATATTAATACTCAAAATAAAATTCAAGTCCCTACGATCAAAACTCAATTAATTATTACGAAATTTTAAAATTTTAAATAACAGAAATCGTCATTTTGCCGATTTTCCGCCATTTTTTGATAATTTTTCTTTTCCCAATGAAAAACTTTTGAGAAATTTGAAAAATAAGCTAAATAAAGTACCAACTAAACGCAATTTGTTACCGAAAGCAAACCCGATTTGTGGTAATCAGACCATTATTTCTATCCGAAAAAATGTTTTCATACATCAAAAAAAAAATATATATATATAGTATTCAACTCTACTAAAATATTCAAATTTTAGAAGCTTATAAAAAAAAATTGTCAGTCACGATTATCAAAATATTTTGAAAAAAGATTAAGTTGTATATGATTAGACTTCAATAAAATTATCAAACCGATAAACCGAAAATTGAAGGAAATATTAAACAATTTAAAACAAAATTCAAAACTCTATAGTTTGTATAGTACCTAGTCAGAAAATCAATCAATTGTTTCAAAATATTTTTCTCCAATAAAGAACACTAATGTGAATACTCAAAATTTTCAAATTCCTAAAATCAGAACATAATTAGTTATCATGGAATAAAAAATTTAAAATAACAAAATCCGTAATTTTGCCGATTTTCAGTTGTTTAACTTTAAAAGCTTATAAAAAAAATTATCAGTCACGATTTTCAAAATATTTTGTAAAAAGATTAAGTAGTATATGATTAGACTTCGACAAAATTTTCAAAACGATAAATCAAAAATTGCCGGAAATATTAAGCATTTTTGAAAAAAAGTTCAAAGTTCCATACTGAGCCAAATAATCAACCAATCCGTTCCAAAATTGTACCATATATGTACAATATTTATTTTAATACTCAAAAAAATGTTCAAGTCCCTAAGATCAAAACTCAATTAGTGATCACGAAATTAAAAAATTTAAAATAACAAAAACCGTAATTTTCCCGATTTTCCACAATTTTTTTGGAGTTATTCCCCTCCCAAGAAAAAACTTTTGAGAAATTCGAAAAATGAGCTAAATTAAGTACCAACTAGACATGATTTTCTACCGAAAGCATACCCTACTTGTGGTAATAGGACCATTATTTCTACCCAAAAAAGTATCTTCATACATAAAAAAAAAAAAAATCTTTGTAAAATCAATACACTCCTCGCTTCGCTTAGAATCTAATATAAGATAAATCAGTTGATGACGAAATTATGAGACCAGAGAATTATTATCAGGATTTCATCACAGTGGTGTATTTGAGGGGAAGGAGCGATAGGGACAATACCCCCTTAACGAGAAAATGTTTAATTCGTCTTAAATATTTATTAATTATTACAATAACTTTTATTTTTTTCTTTACATATTATACTACTATATTTAATATTTATAATAAATTGAAAACATATCAGCCATCAAAAAATTGATTATATATTTTATTATTCATGATCATAATTTGAAAAATAATGAACGCTACTGCGGTAGTAGGTATATACCTAGTCTACTGTGGTAAAAGATTAATCTACTATAATTGAATAACTAACTATTGGATTAAATTAGTTACCGCAAAATAATTAGTGAAAAATACTATAATAGTATAATAGGCAGTCGAACAACCGCCAACCATATTGTCCTAAATTGTACTTGTAAAAAAAGTGTCAATTTAAACGATGTGCTTGTTTTAAAGTATACATTAAATGTAACAGTCATTGCCATGATTCGAATTATATAATTTATATAAAAATAATTAATATTACATAAAATTCAATATAATTTATTAAATAGCTAATAATAACATATGAATAACTTATTATTAATATTTTTTTTTTATATAATAAAAGTAAAAATATATTATAATGCATAATAAGGTAGTAACTAATTTTTTTTTCTTAACTAATTTGGTCAACCATGTAAAGAAATAAATAATATTATAATGTACTGTTCATTTTATGAAAAAGTGACCTTTAATGAATTATTTTATTATTTCACGAAATGGAATATATATATATATATGTGAAAAGAAGAAATACTGCTTAATTAACAAGTCTTCATTTTAAAAATATTTTAACTATAGTCTGTATAGATAGTTAATTAATTTTAATAAAAATATTAAATAATTACCTATAGGCTATAGAATAATCCTAAACAGTACCTATATAGGAATTTTATCATTTTATAATTAATTATTATTTTCATTGACATTTTTTTCTTATTATATATACATATACTATAATATAGCAATTACGACATTATTATTACGCACTATCTCGAAATATGAAATAATGTAATAAACAATATTATAATCATTAAACATACATATATGATGTATATTAAATAAATATATTAGATAGACAGTGCAAATAAGTACCTATAATAGTTATCAGACAATTACCTAAACACTCGAATATTTATAATTATGTACAAATATATACTGTGATAAATTTATGTACATAATGTATTAGTGTCCGTGTAAGAATATTTGATAAATTTTATTTCAGCATTCAGTTCATGTTTTTCATTGATTATAATACCATCATGCTGAGGGCGTTGTTCCTAATCGTATCCTGCACCTGCGTTCTGCAGGCGCTTGGGGCGACCGATGAAAATGAAAAAATGGACGTATTCCGTTTACCCAACAACACTGAACCGATTGCCTACAAGTTGACCATCAATCCTACCATCGATCCGATTAAAAATGTTTTCAGCTTCACCGGTAACGTGACCATAAATATTCGAGTGAAATCATCAACAGAAGAGTTGACGTTGAACGCGGACGATCTGGTAATTGAACGCGTAAACATTACGGACACCGATACGTCGGTGGAAATCAATGTGATCGACTATAGTTACACGGTCAAAAATCAACAACTTAACATACGACTTGACAAACCGGGACTTATTGCCGATCGCGTGTACGACGTTCAAATATCGTACACGGGTAAGTTGCGCGACGACATGACCGGTTTCTACAAAAGTTCTTACGTTGACGAAGATGGTAATACACAGTAAGTATAATATGTCCACGTGCAAAGCAGGGTCCACGGCGGCACGGCCTCGTGGGTACCTATAATTACCATCCGGGCAAAAAATAATAATAAATGATCTATATACTCTACAAATATTTACGCCAACTATTTTTACTAAAAACTTCATTAAAAAATGTTAATTAAATTTAAATTTACTAAACCAGGTGGTTGGCAGTCACCCAGTTCGAACCTACGTTCGCTAGAAGAGCGTTTCCGTGTTACGACGAACCAGCGTACAAAGCGATTTTCACAATCAACATCATACGAAAAGACACTCAGATTTCTTTATCGAACATGCAGAAAACTCAGTCTTACCAAATGTAAGCTAAACATTTAAATTATCTGTTACAAACAATAACGGAATACGATATCGAAATAAAAATAATAATAGCAACGACGTTTCAGTACTGATATAAAACCAGGAAATTATATAAACGATCCGTACCGTCCTACAGAACTATTGTCCACGTACTTGGTAGCATTTTCCGTTTCCGAATTCAGAAACAAAACCAACAAAAACAACAGGATTTTCGTTTACACGCACAAAGACTATCTCGATCAAGTAACGTACATCGAAGAAAAAGCCGATAGATTACTCAATTTGATGGAAGTCTATACAAATATACCTTATCCGTATTCAAAATTAGATTTACTAGCGCTTCCAGATATGTCATTTGGTGCGATGGAGAATTGGGGATTAAACACATACAGGTATATAAAATACATTTAACGATTTTCATTCCAAAAGTAGGTACCTATTTAATTTATTGTTTTATTATTATACCTATAATATTTTTATAATATTAAATTATAAAAGTACGTTTATGAATTACTCAATTACGGTATGTTGGATACGGTATTTTATATAATCTTATATAAGATTTAAGAAAACAATTATTATAAAAAGTATATAACCATTGATAAATTATACAATATGTATGATTAATCAATGCTATAACTCAGTGTTTCCCAAAGGATGTGCCGTGAAATTTGAAAGGTGTGTCGCGACAACTTAAATTTTTTTTATAAAAAAAACATATAATGATTTTTTTCAAAATATTTAAATTTAATTAATACAAAAATAAACTTTTAAATTACAAAAACTATATACAAGTACGGCCTATCGAGAGATAATAATATTATTACCTAATAACGATAACAATACCCGACTCAATATAGACGTATTATTGGATAAGTAGATAATATTTATCCAAATTGTGTCAAAACATTTTTTTTTAATTTAAAACGTTCTCTGGTAAGGTTTAGCCCCTAGTCCCGTGTAAATACGTCTGTGTATATAGGTTAGGTATTCGACATATTTCGATATAGGGTTACCTACCACTTATAGATTCATTCCACAGATCACTATAATAATATTATATAAGGCGCTCATAGAAGAAATTTCAAGAGTGGTCAAAAAAAAAAAAATTCATAATGTACGTTTTAATAAAGGTTAATTAAAATTAATATTATTTATTTTTAAATATGTCTGTAATTAAAATACCTGCATAATTCAATAACAATCGCCGTGTATAACAATCTGGTTCTAATTTTTATAATTTTATAATAGGTATAGGTATAAGCGCAACTATTGGGGGGCTAGAGGGCTAGCCCCCCCCCAAATTACTCATAGCCCTTTAAAATAACAAGACAATTCTCAATTTTTTTTTAAGATATTTTAATTTGGGGCTATAGCCCCCTAAATTTTAGCACTAGTTGCACCATTGGGTATAAGTAAGTTTCAATTTATTAAAATATAAGTAATTTTTTTTTTAACAGGAGCAAGTGTCCCATTTTCCCTCCTCCATGGGCGCATACATAAATTATGTTAATTTATGATCATGACCAAAATAATATTAATTTGTTTTGTTTTTTGTCTAGTTATTGTTTCATCAATACATTATAATATATTACTATATTAGCTGTACTTGTAACATATAAACCATAAATGTACATAAAAATAAAATATTACAATTCGCTACCCCATTATATATATATATATATATGTATTTTCAACTCTTTATTTTACAAAAACTATTATTTTTAGATTCTGAGCGAAGCAAGGAATGTATTGGTTTTACAAAGATGTTTTTTCTTTCTTTTTATGAAAAAAATATGTTTTTTCTTTTTCTTTTTTTTCGGGTTGAAATAATGATCAGATTACCACAAGTAAGGGTATGCTTTCGGTAGAACTTTCTTGGTAATTTATTCATTATTTAGTTCATTTTTCGAATTTCTCAAATGTATCCACTTGGAAAATAAAAACTAACAAAAAATAACGGAAAAACGGCAATAATCACGGAAATCATAATTTTAACGAAATTGATTTTAGATTTTCATGATAACTTTAATATAATTTTGAACCTAGGGACTTATACATTTTTTTGAGTATTCTCATAGGTGGTCTACACACGTTGTAAAATTTTGAAACTGATTATTAGTTTAATATATTATTGTTTATCTGACTGAGTTTCGCTCAGAATTGTATTTTCAAATGCAATATCATTGCATTCAAAACAAAATTATTATAATCTACTAGCTAATTTCTTCGAGGACTGAAGCGACGAAGGAGGAACGTTCAAAATCGACCTTCCCGATTTTTTAGTCATTAGGTATACTAAATAAATATTAGTAAAATATTTAAATATTACTTTAATCGTTTAGAGAAAAATATTTATTGGTAACAAACAAATCCACTGAAAAAGATAAAGAAGCTGTAACTACAATTGTGCAACACGAATTATCTCACCAATGGTTCGGCGATCTAGTAACATGTTCTTGGTGGAATTACGTATGGTTAAATGAAGCTTTTGCCACACTATTCGAATATTTTGCAATTCACGTGGTTAGATATTATTAAAGTTAATATTGTTAAAGTGAATTAACATTAGGTATTTAGCAAGTAGAATAAATTATTAATATTTAACAAGTATCTACGAGTAAACTGTAAACACTTATAAATTATTATAAATATTGAATTAATATTTACAGGCAGAACCTGAATGGCGTATTGATGATATGTTTGTCATTGAACAACATCAATCTGCTTTAGCTTACGATCATAGACCGAGGCATCCAATCACAGCGTCGGTTAATACTCCCGATGAAATTGAAGACATTTTTGATACGATCACATACAATAAAGGAGCTTCGGTGCTTAGGATGTTAAAATATACTCTGAATGATGATATATTTAGAAAATCATTAATATTATATTTAGAAACTAATAAGTAAGTTAAAAATATTAAAATCCTTAAAAGTTAGTTGATTGTCTAATTACTCAATAGAGGTTAGGTCTTGGTGTTATTTTAAATGTATTAACAACAATATATTATGTAATGTTATTATTAGTAATAATAGGTACTAATAATAATTTTAAAAACTAAAGAATCAGTTTCACGTATTTCTTTTATTCAAAACACTAGACTACTAGCATAGCCTAATTATTAAGTCTTATTAATAGATAAATCATCATTTGTAAAGAAAAAGTATTATTAAAAACAATTATTATATTGTTCAATTATTGTGGTAGGTACATTAATGTAGATACCTATTGGCTATTATGAATTTACACTAATATTACAATTTATTTAAGTTTTAACAGTAGATTGTTGATGGTATTCATTGTTAAGCCTTAAATTGGGGGAAATTTATAGTGGGAGAAGGGAGACGTACCTACAATTTTGTTTTTTACTTTTTTCCCATTTATAATACTATATTCAAGTATTAATGAGCACATTTTTTTTTTTTTTTTTTTGTAAATTAATTTTAAACATATTTTATTATTATTTAAATTATTTATGTAAGTAGTATTGTAGTACCTACCTAAGTATCTACTTATGTAGATATTAGGTATGTAGGTTATAGGCGTACATTGGTGTAGTTTAAAAAAGTTATCTAGGGATTTAAAATTGAAAATATTGTAAATGGTGATATGAAGGTCAATAGAAATTAGCAGGTTATAATTCTAGAGATATATTAGAGGTTCTAGAGTCTGTAGCCCTCCATCTCCAGTTCCAATGCTGGATCATGATTATTCAGGGCCCTAATGCAAAAATAATTATAGTTTCTGTATAGACAATAGATATTTTATATTAAGAGACTATTTGTTATGACAAAAGGACGGACGCACTACACCATCGATTTATCTGGCACTGCCCAGCTCCCTAGCAAACTAGGCCCATGATTATGTATAGTACCTACCCATTTAAATTTACTGTTTACTGTATACCTATGTTATACTAAATTACTAAATGATAATCATAAATACATTTTTAAATTTTCATGAAACTTCTATAGGTCAAAATCTAATAATATAATTAACTAGAAAAGTATATTTAATAGCACCAATTATCTTATATTAATATTATTAATTATAATATCAGTATACCACAATTACATATTTATATATTTAGTTTTTATAAATTATGTACCTATAATAATAGGTAGGCTAGGTTAGTAGATATAATGAGTAGTAGCTATAATGTCCTTATGGGTTATTGTTTTAATTTAGATACAAAAATGTCGAACCAAAACATTTATGGGATTCATTTGATAATGTATTGTTTGATGCTGATTATAAATTAGGAATATTAGGATACACAATTAGTGTTGAAGAATTTATGAGTTCGTGGACTGATCAATCTGGATATCCTGTAGTACATGTTAAAATGAATAATAACAATGACAGTATTATTGTAACCCAAGTGTGTATATTATAAATATTATTAATGTTTAATGTTTATTTTCCTACACATAATATAAATTATTTTCTTAGAAACTATTTCAAGTTGATGAACCCAAAGTAAATAAAACAAATCTTTGGCATATCGGTCTTACATATACTACTAAAGAAAAAAAAGAATTTACAAATCTGCTACCATCAGTTTGGATGAATAATACAGAGTCCCAAATAACAATACCACTCTCAAAATTTGATGGATGGGTAATATTTAATCTTCAATCTACAGGTATGATTTATTATTATGTACCTTTATGAACCTGCTAATGAGAATATATTTTTTAATATAATTATTTTTACTCAAAGGTTTTTATAGAGTCAATTATGAATTAACAAATTGGTATCAACTAATATTTGAGCTAAAAAATAATCCAAAAGCTATTCATGTTCTTAACAGAGCTCAGTTGATTGATGATTCATTCAATTTAGCAAGAGCGGGTGAGCTGACACACTCTGTACCATTTACTTTAATTAGTTATTTAGAAAAGGAAGATGATTTTATCCCATGGTATTCGGTAAAAAATAGCATGTCATACATTGTTGAAAGGATGAGACGTTGTTCGCATACAGGTCCTCAAATGAAAGTAATAAAACATTTTATTATAAAATTATTGGTAAACAACATATTGTATTTTTTATTTTGTGGTAAATATTACAGGTATTTACAAAAAAATATGCAGAAATAGTTTATAATAAAGTCAGTAATTTATATAATAAAAATAATAGCAAACACTTGACAAAGACCAGCATGAATGCATTTTCAAATTGGGCATGCAAATTAGAAGTAAATTCATGTGTCCAATCAGCATCAATATATTTTAATGATTGGCAGCAACAAGGAATAGAGTAAGTTGAATAATTTATAAATTGATTATGTAATGCAATCATTATTTGTCTATAATAGAATACCACCAGATGTAAAAGAAGCAGTCCTCTGTTTTGGTGTTAAAAACGGAACTGAAGATTCATGGAATAATGTTTTTCAATTATTTTTGAATACATCGTCAACTTCAGAAAGACAAGCAGCACTATTAGCATTGGCTTGTAGCACAAATGACACAATATTATTCAAGTATGCATATTACAATAAATAAAATACAAATTTGTAATTAAACTATACTGCTAAAAATCAACTATTATATTTTAGATATTTAAATCTTCTTCTTGATGAAAATTGTCCAATACGTCCACAAGATTATAGAACTATGTTAAGATCAATAACATCAACACCACTTGGTATTAATGTTACAATAAATTTTTTGCAAAATAAAATCAATGAATCTCTAAGTAAAATGTGGAATAGTGAAAAAACAATTATGTTAATATATTCGACTTTGGCTTCTAATGTTGCAACGATGAAAGAAATAAATGAGGTATAATAACAGTATTATGCTGATAACATTGATCACATAGGTCTAAAAATGTAGATTACTGTACCTCATATCCTATTATTAACTAAAGAGATAGTTTTATTATTATCAAATATTTTAATCAATATTATTTATATTAATATTTTTCTAGCTTAATGTAATCAGAAATTATACATATTTATCATCAACATTAAAAAAATCATTTGATAATTCATACAAGGAAGTCGAACTTAACTCTGCATATTTTGAAAGATGTCATCCACTTTTACATGAATGGTTCAATCCAAATTTAGAAACATCTACCCAGGCTACATCTGGTGCAATTTCTAATTCATACTTATTCATTCTTTTATTGTTTATTTTTGTAATAACTCTATTTAACAATAATAATTTACTTGTTAAATAATTATTATAAATGTATTTATTATTAATTAAAATGTACCAATATTGTATTATGATTAATGTTATAAAATATAAGTCATCAATTTTTAATTTATCTTCCAAAGTTTTAAACTATTATCAGTGGACAATAATGCTTGTTCGTCATCATCGGATTCATTGTGCCTTTGTCCAGATGTTGTTGCTAATAATTGCCGAGTTGGATGTAAACTAAAAAATAATCAAACAAATTTGCTTAACTAATGGTAAAACACAGACATGTAATAATTTGATTTTAAATGATTATTTACCTTACACCATTTACAAAATCATTATGAACAGTAATTTTAGAATTTAAGACTAGTACATTCTCTACATCATTAGACATCTCAATTTCTTGGTCTAATTTCCAAGTACTTATTTCGCCTGTACAATTACCTAAAATAAAAATAAATAATAGTATAAAAAACAATGTGACATAATATTAAAAACATATTCTACAATGTAATAAATCAACTTGCAAAAAGTATAATATATAATCAGTAATTTAATATAACATAGTTATACCTGAAACTAAATATTGTCCATCTGATGAAATATCAAAACAAATTCTTTGATTAGTTGTCACTGTCCTTTCAGCAGAGTATAGAGTTTGACCAACATTCCTTAAATCCCAACATACAATATCATTATCACCTTTTCTGCTCCCAGAGTATAATTTTAACCCGTCTGGTGAAAATTGCAACTGGGTGATTCCTGATTTATGTCCCCTTAAAATATACATGAGTTGATTACCGCCATATATACCTAGGATAAAACTTTGTAAAAATGTTATACAAATTATTAACTACTATACTATTTAAAAATAACTAACCAATATCTTTATTATAAGTTCCAACAGCAAAAATACTTCTATCTACTGGATTCATTGCAATAGTTGATATTATTGATCTATGTAAATCCAATTTAGTAGATATTTCAATAAATTCTCGACCGGGTCGCTCCGTACGAAAAATATTTAACTTTCCATGACTACCACAGTAAATTTCTTCTCCAGACCAGTTAAAACATAATGAGTTAACATGTGCAACTTCATCAACACTATTAAAAAATTAATTAATTGATATTTATAAAATGTAAAGTAAAATATTTTTATATTGGAGGAGGGTCAAAATTAGATAAAGTAAAGATAGACAAATAATAAATACGGCCAATACAGATCCTGAATGTTGGACTATAGATAAGATAGAACAGAGTGTAACAGAGATGAAATTTCTAAAGTAGATAATTGAAGACTTAAATAAGAAATAAGTACTAATTGGAACTTGTAAGGTTATGTTAGGTAGGGTAGTCTAACTTATTTAGGTAAGCAGGCAAAACAAAAAATAAGATTTATTTAAACTTAAAATTATTAATATATATATAATTTCATAACATACTGATCATAAACTCTATATGTAGCTTCTAATTGTCCATCTAATGCATTCCAAAGATGAATAGGTGACCGATTGCTTGTGCTCAAAATTCTGTAAAAATCATGATTTTAATATTGTTTTAATTAAAAATAACATTATATAGAGGCGGCTTGTTGGCAGTAAAAAAATTTTGGGTGGGTGGATGGGTTAGCCATCAGGACTCAAAAGTATTCTGTGGTAGTTATAGATAATATAGAATCTATACTATTCTATATTATATCTATATTATCTATGGCGGTAGTATTGTACAGTGCCTAACTGCCTATAAGAGTTAGTAGGTATATTGTGTTATCGTACATTATACGTATATATGTAGGTAGCATAATATAAACAGCATTCTTATTTTCTATATCATGTATATTAATGTGTCAAATTTATTTAAATCTTGTACTAAATTATTTATCACAATATGCGCACTCAAACATGGTTAAACACTATTTTGTGAAAAAAAAGAAATATGGGTGGACGGGTGGGTGATCTCATTTACTTTGCCCCGGCAAGATGTAAATGATTAAACCGCCTCTGACATTATAAGGTTTAATTTATATATACATTCACTAACAAATTTACATTTTCACTATTTCGAACTGTATTTGGGTACCATACATAATCATAAATAGTACCACCTTCTTTTATCTGATTGACTTTTTTAAGTTTTACACATTGATCTGTTTCATCCATTTCAATATTAAATATTCTAAGTTTTTTATCTTCACTGTTTGTTAAAATACTTTTACCATCTGGTGACCTACGAGATTAAATTATTTTTTATTAAGATTAAAACTTAGATATTTATTAGATATTTCATTAATTATTTTACCATTTACATCCTTTTAGACACTGTTGATATTCTTTATTATCTATTAGGAAATCATCAGAGCATGTATAAATATGTTGTAAGCTCTTAAAGTGTACAGACCGATTTGTTTCCTTTATTTCTTGTTGAGTATCAATCAATGTATTCATCTAAATTTTGAAATATACAAAATAAAGAAATGTTGTTAATCATTTTAATGGTAATTAATAATTTTACAAAACTTTAATACAAAAATGATTTTTAAAGCTAAATTAAAAAAAAAAAAAAAAAAAATGATTTACCTCAGTCATTATAGTTTGAACTGTAATTATACTTAAATGTTTCCTTTAAATTCAAAATAAAATTCATTAATTTTAATTACTAATAAGAACAGGGTAATTCAATCAAAATTGAAGGTAAAAACATTTTATTAAAATAATTGGTTTTGTATAACATAAATGTAATAAAAATTATAGTTAATAATATTATATAATACTATAAAAGTATAATGTATTAAAGCACAGAATATTCTGTGATTAAAATTTGAACAATTTTTGTGTATTCCATATACGATTAATGTATTAATCATATAATTAAATATTTTAACATTAATAACTAGGTATAATACTATATAACATTTAAAATAGAAATTTAAATTTAAAAATAAATTTCAGAAGATAAAATAACGTGTGAAGATACTATCACAGAACAATTACTTGTGAGTTGTGATTGTAATCCTATTTTATACCATATAATCTGTGCTTATACCATGGTGTGAAGCATATAGGTAGTAGCATTGATTATAGAATAGTCTATTCTATAATCAATGGTAGTAGGTACATACCTATAAACATAGACTTATAATATATTATAAGTCTATGCCTATAAACTATATAATAATTATTATATTGAAATTAACTATAAAGTTAACTGCATAATATTTTGTGATAAGAAAAGAAACTATGTATGTTTGAATGCATTATAATAATTTAAAGGAGTAGCAATGTGGCTTATATTTTGTATGTATTCTGCATTTATATACCTGCTACCATATTATTATATTATTCTTACTGATGATTAATAATTGCATACCGATATAATACAGCACTCCTATTATATTAGGAATTTATTTATTATAGTAAAATAATACACTATAAGTATAAATGTTTTTAAATGTTTAATTAATTTGATTATTTTTTAATTTCTTAAGATTTTTCAATTTTTCTTTGATGTAAGAAATAAAATTATGCCTTTAGTTTTATACATACCTATTTGGTCTAGTTCTACATTTTTCGTTTTAGGAGGTGTGTGAAAGACTGAGTTAGAAAAAGGTGTAGTTAGGGGGGAAATATTGTAGTATCTGAATGGCGAAATAAAAAAAAAAAAGTCGATTTTGAATGTTCCTCCTTCGTGACTTCGGTCCTCGGAGAAATTAATGGTTTATTATAATTAAGATTTGAATGCAATCATATTGCATTAGAAAAGCGAAATTCAACATAATACAATATATTTTATTGATAATAGTATAATACATTCCAAAATTTTACCACATATGTAAACTACCCATGAGAATACTCAAACAAATTTACAAGTTTCTAGATTCAAAATTGCATTAGTTATCTTGAAAAACTAAAATCAATTACATCAAAATTATGATTTCCGTGAATTCTACCGAAAGCATACCCTATTTGTGGTAATCGGACCATTATTTCTACCCGATTGAGTCATAAATAAAATCTTAAAAAAAACATCATTGTTAAACTAATACATTCCTCGCTTTGCTCAGAATCTAAAATTACCGAAGAATCTCCTAATTAGATAAATGTTAAAAGTACTAACAGCAATAATCTGAAGTAAATATTATATACGCAGAAGTAATTATTGGACGGCAGTGGCGGCGTAAACTTGTTTTTTAACGACGCAACACGTTTTTTCAATTATTTTATTGACAATTTTCAAATTAAAAAGTATTTGAAAATACTCTATTTTAATAGTGTTATATAATATATTAATTACTAAATAATAACAATAATCATAAGTCGTAACACATAATATGTTAACCTGACCCACCCACCCCTATTTTAAATGACGCAGCTGCGTAATTATAACTGATCACATCGTCACTGTAAGGACGGTACCAATGTAGCTTCAGAAAAAAAAAACTAAAGCGGTCAACTATAAATCGAATGTTCATACTAAAACAGGTAATGGAAAAACACTATGAATTTGATTGATGCCTATGTATAATATTCAACAATTACAAACAGGCATATGGTTATGCATATGATGTAATAGGGAAGTTTTATGAAAAGCTATATGAATAATTTTAGGATACCGAAGACCCCAAGTAATACGTTGATATAGTTTAACTGTGCAATAACAAAATAAGTACCGTAAAGCTAAGTAAGAAGAAAACGTATCCTAGATTACCTAATAAGTACCTCTTTTTTGCCACTTATTAAGTCTAAATTTATGTTAATATATATAAAAAAGAACAATTGTAATAGGTAGGTACTTAAATTTTATTTTGGCTGTTATAGGTAAAATATAGGTAAAATGATATATTTTTAATGTAATGATAGTCATGATTTTAATACTTAACTATCACTTCTGATCTAAGTTCGATGTATCAAAATTAAGAAAAAAATGTGTGCTTATTCATTCACTTATCATATAATCATAAGATAAGCTCCTATACAATAGCCATAGGTATCCATTAGGTATCCCAAGTAAAAATGGATTAAACTTTTAAAAATATTTCATGTTTTCATTGTAATAAAAAAAATGATTTGAAATGGACAAAATATGGATTTAACAATTAGCAAAAAGCAAGTTTTTCTAATTTACTATGCTTCTATAATTATACCATTGTTAATTATATAAAAATATTATACAATTTTGGAATTGATTGATTAATTTTCTGACTAAATATATAAAGCTATCAAATTTTTTTCAAAAATGTTTAATATTACCTGCATTTTGGGTTTATCGGTTTGAAATTTTTATAGATTTTTATAGCCTAACTACTTAATATTTTTACAAAATATTTTGAAAATCATGACTTACAATTTTTTTCTATAAACTTCTAAAGTTATTATTTAAATTTCTCAAACATTTTTCCATAAGAAAAGAAAAACTACCAAAAAATGACGGAAAAATTCAAAATTTACGGAAATCGTAATTTTGACGAAATTGATTTTAGATTTTTCATGATAACTAATGCAATTTTGAACAAAGGTACTTGTAAGTTTTTTTAGTATTCTCATAAGTAGTTTACACACGTGGTAAACTTTTGGAACGGCTTATCAGTACAATATATTGAGTTTTGCTAAGAATCGTATTTTCTAATGCTATATCATTGCATTCAAATCTTAATTATAATAAACCACTAATTTCTCTGAGGACCAAAGGGACGAAGAAGAAACGTCCTAAATTGACCTTTCCACTTTATATATAATGAAAAATTTAGTAAAAGTAAGGTATAAAATGTTTTAGTAATTACTCATATATATGATACAGATATTTATATAATTGAATGTTTATGTTATTATATTTCTCTAATTCTTATTTTCCCAATATATTAAAATAAGAGTAGGTATGATGAGTTTAAAATACCTAAAATTATTTCTCACATATTTACAATTAATAATGTACATTATATAACATTATTGACATTAAAACTATATACCTAATGGCTAATATTACATCACTGAATAGTGAACATGGTACACGCACATCGCAATTCCCGATCTGAAACATGTCTCCCGAGTGGAGACTGCCATTTTGTTTCCACATAATTTATATCTATATCCACATAATAATATCATAAACATTTATTTCCACATTGTTTTCCTTGAAAATAATAATAAATTAATAACACATTTACTATTTATACATACCTACATATTATATTTCATCCATACAAATGAAAACACTATGGCTACATCCATTTCCTAATGTCCACTTTTACCGATCCTATATGTATAACGCGTTCCATATATTCAGTTCAATGTATTATTTATAATTATATTTATATTACTTATATAAGAAATTGTATTATAAATTATTAAATGTTAGATTGCTATACAATCTAGAATCTAGATAATAGAATGCTAGACAATGTTAGTTAGGTATAGTTCCAAGAATATAAGCAGAAACCGTCTACAGAAAATACATATTTTTATATATTCGAGATATCGATTTTTCTTAGAAAACTTTTCTTATTAAAAAATGTATAACAAAATTGTGACAGCGGTTGTATATTGTTATCCACCGCATATTTAGGTAGTCGCGACAACCCTTATAAGTACCGCCGGAAAAAACCTCATAAGGCAAAGGCCTCTGGGAAAAATATATAAACTTTACATTTACATAGACTTTGGTGCCACTAGGTAAATAAATAATTATACAAGAGTACAGAAAATTTTTTTGATATACGATATGGCCAAGTTCCAGAAGATGGTGCTCTGAATTTTACTTACACCATCGGAAAAACAGAGACAATTTACTATAGTATAATGCTAGTAATCTTAAATTTATTGGATCATTTGGTTTTTAGCAATTAATAAAGTACTAACTGGATAAATTAACACGAGTAGTCTAAATATCAATATTTAATATTGAAATTAGAATTTCAATTATCAACGTTTCATTAAGTCAACGATTGCGATTTTTGAGAATATTCTACAAAAAATATAATTGTATTGTATTATTATTATTATTTTGTATTTATTACATAATAAATAATTATAATACATTAATACTTTAATACTTGTTCTGGTCTTCTGGAACTTAGCGAGTGTCAAATAATATTATATATTTATGATTTTTACTTTTTTATGAAAATAAACTTCGCCATCTAGCGGTTGAGATTTTGGCTTAGACAATTATAGATTCATTGATTAATTAACGATATACCTGATAACCTAGACAGTGGAAACTGGTAATTATTGCGTAATACATTTATTATTTTTAGTTGTAATTAATAACTAATGGGTAGCTAATAATAATCGTTTTTATTAGAATTCAATGTCGACGTGTGATATAAGGTGTATTTTATAAGGATACGTTTTTCAACTTGTTTTAATATGTTGTTTTTATCAATGGTGGGGCAGACGCCTCGTATTTTTCCCAACGTCGATTATCAATGGAGGGGCATGCCCCTACGATACTTTTATAGTAAAAAAGTACTATTAATTTATTAATGTATTCCACCATAAACTTGTGTATAGTAGACCTTAGTATTTTTGTCTATGTAGTAGACCGATGGTCGTTACTGATAAATGATAATGCTACTGTAAAGTCATTTCTTTCGTTCGTACTATAGTGACGTAACGTCGGACTGATCTCATTTCATTTTTTTAGTTTTTAATTTGTTTTAATTTTTAGTTCCCGTTAACGTTTTTATATTTAAATATTCTATTATTACAATAATGGTAGAAACCAAAGGAAAAAGTAATAAAAAACCTAGCGCAGCTGTAAACGCATATTTGTTTGCGTATAACTTCGCCCAAGTTCTAGGGTAAATATATTATTTCGGACTTTAGTAAATTATTAAAATAAAGAAATCTTAATCTATTAATTTAAAATTTTATACCAGATGGAGTTATTTATTATACCAAATTATCAATTTTTATATTAATACTCCGAAAAATCAATCCTTATGGGACGTTGTGAAGTATACTGTTGGAATTTTCCAAAACGCTGCTTTTTTTGAGGTCAGTACCTATTATTCAATTTATATCTAAAATTTTAAAAAGTCTAACTAATTATAATTTTGAACTAGCTAATATTTTTTAAAAATTAAATTGTTATTGTTGAAATGTTAAAATTATATGTTATGAATATAACTAGGATTGATTTTTATATAAGGAAATAATTAAATCTAGAAGAAGGTTTTTAAATAGTCATTCAGTCCAAAATTGAAACAATTAATACTGAATTGTAATTATTTTCTTGATTATTATTTATGAAAATGAATGATTACTTTACTGTCATTAACATAAAATTATTTACATTTTTTTATACATTCCTTATTAGTGTAATTTAGTTTTATTAATTAAACTTCATTATTAAAATTAAGTATTTTGCTAATGAATAATAAATGTGTTATTGAAATGTAAAAAAAAACTCGTTTGATATTATTTGAATATCACTAGATAATGTGTTGACTTATTCATATTTTATAGTATTCAATGTTTTAGGTCACTTGCAAGGTTAACAACATGTAGTTTTCCCTGTCAGATTATAACTAGTTTTAATATGTAGATTTAGTATATACAACGATGATGTAGCATGTAACAAGTATATGTATAGCAGCTCACAGAAACAAGTTATTACATTTTGTTCCAAGTTTAATAATTCTAGTTCTACCTATATCCTATACTGTTTTGAAAATTGTCACAATGATCATAATACATGTTACACAATTTATTCACATAAATATTATTACAAAATGTTTTGTATATAAATATTTACAAAATTTTATAATATGTATAATGTGTTTCTAAACAATCCAATTATATACATCTTAACCATTTCTGTGGCCCTATGCATACACTAAAGAGAGGTTAACCCTAAAAAAACAACTATGATGAAATAATATAATATTAATACATTAGTCATATTTAAATTAAATTTCTCTTTTATTTTATGCTTATTCAAAAACCACAAGTGGATATTAACTTTTTAGGCAATCTTCCATACATGTCAGCATGTTATTTAAAATATAGATTTATGAAGGGTAATCACTAGGAAACAAATTTAAAAATAAAGTTAATTTTTTCTGTATGTTCTAAAACATTGTTTTTAAAACACAAAATTAATTGCATTAGTCAAAGAATTTAAAATTGAAATTTTTATTTTGCATTTGGTTTTTAATATTCACCTTTTATTTACTCTCCCCTCCACCAAAAAAAAAAAATTGTTATTCTACTATAATTTTTATTATATAAAAATTCTTAAAACTCAACATTTAAAATTAAAAAAAAACAAAAATTAGAGTAATAATATCTTTATAAAATGTTTTTAATCATTAATCATTATTCAATTTTCAATATTATTAACAATATTTTTAGTTATAATTATTTATGCAAAAAACAAATTAATAAAATAATTTTTTATAGTATTAAATTATGTATTTTTGAGGTATTTCCTTATTTTATAGAGCATTAATTCCACGCTCTAGTAATCACTAATCAGTATATATGATGATAGTAAGTCATTTATAACTGTTGTATTAATAACTATATCATAGGTTACCAAAATATTTTAAATTGCATTAATCATTTATTTTAATAGTCCTTAATCTCATAATGATAATGTGATGCTGATTTAGTAGATATCAAATATGATGTACAATCAAGGGAATTTAGGGGGGTTGCTGCCCTTCTTTAGATAATAATTTGTATATATTTTTTAATATTTAGCCATTTAGGAACGGCTATAAATTATTATTTAAAAAATATTATAACCATATTTATGATAATTTAGGTGTGTAATCATTTTTTTTAGATATTGATTCTCTCCTTCACCACCTCCTTAACATACGTATTAGATACGTTGCTGTGTTCAGCCAAATATATTGACAGTAAAGATTTTAATAATTATTTTCTAAAACTCCTATAAGTCATATAAACAAAAAAACATTGTATTGTTGTTAAAATATCATTAAAATATAATTGTTATGCATATTGAACTAGTAGTTGAAAAATACTTTAGTGCCGCCGCCGCATGTTAAGCAGACTTTGGTTTAACATATTATATTTTGATCTTTTGATCATATTTTCATTTTTTATGTTCAATACATTTAAAAATAAAATTCATATTTCCAAGTTCATGTTATACTAATTTACATCTTAATAATATTATTATAGGTATTTAATGTTGCTTCGGGTATGGTAAAATCTAATTTAGCAGTTACTACTCAACAAGTATTATCCCGAGTGGCCATTGTCGCTGCTATTGCATTTATACCAGAAACATATAACTCTCCAGGTTTACCATTAGCCTTTACCTGTTGGTGTTTTGCAGAAATTACTAGATATGCATATTATGCATTCAATATTATTGGTTTTATTCCATATTTAATTATTTGGGCTAGGTAATGTAATGTTATATTTGATTTTTGGTATTTTACATACAGTTTAATTGGTAATATTATATTTATAGGTACACTTTCTTCTACATATTATATCCAGTTGGTGTAAGTGGAGAATTACTAGTATACTGGAAATCTTTAGATTACGTAGGAAGAACAAAAATGTGGAGTATTGAAATGCCCAACAGTCTCAATTTTGCATTTAGCCTTTGGACAGCAATCTTTTTGGTGATGTTGGTTTATATTCCATGTAAGTTAACTATTTATTAAAAAATTCTTTATTTAATTTAAATAAATAAAAAATTACCAAAAAATAATAAAATCTATTCATAAGCGCAACTAGACTTCAAATTTTAATATTGGGGGTGCTAAAATTGTAAAACGATTATAGACTTTTATACATCTCTTTACGTTAGGTATGTTAAAAAATATTTGGGGGTGCAAAGCACCCACCTAATTGCGCCTATGAATGTATTACAATTTGCTATTCTTTTTTATTTGTATTTTCCTGATAATGTTTATATTGCAAATTTATAAAATGGAAATTGTTTATATTTATTTTTTTAGTATTCCCTCAAATGTACTTGCATATGGTAAATCAAAGGAAGAAAGTTATTGGAACCTCAGTACCGAAAAAAGTACAGAAAAAAGTACAATAATTATTTTGTAAAGTATACAGCTGGGTCCTGGGTACTTTAATTTTGTAAATCTTTGCCGAATCTTTGCCAATTTTTTTTTTTTTTTTATATAGACTGTTTTTTTTAAAAAAAATAAATATATCAATTATAGTTATTCTATTTTTTGTTATTATTATATATCTAAACAAAAAAAAATGTTATTATTTATTATATCCGTAACATTTTGTACTTACTTTATGTTCCTAATTTTCAGACGTATTTGGAAGATATAATCTAAATCATCATCAATTCATTCACTCAATCATGCACTCATTCATTAATTCATTTATTGTTTCATGAATTATCCATCATTTTATTATTTTTATAAGTTAATACTTAATGTTTAATGTATACACTTAGTATACAGTTTAACGATGTAGCTTAAACACTGTAGACTACACACATTCTTCAATCTTTCTTCATCTTTAGAAATGATGTTAATATAATATTTTTATTATACCCAAATTTTTAATATAGGTGGGAGACTGCTATTTTTTTTATATAAAACTTTACTTTTATAATTAATTACCATCAAATTATTTTTACATATTGAAATTGAGACTTTGAAATAAGGCTTTTAGGAACATAATGCATTTAATTTTTTCATTGATTTATTAGAAAACTAGATAGTTACTTAGATCTTAATGTTTTTTTATGCAGAGCTACAGGAACTATTT
Organism: Eriosoma lanigerum; assembly: GCA_013282895.1. Classification (NCBI taxonomy): domain Eukaryota; kingdom Metazoa; phylum Arthropoda; class Insecta; order Hemiptera; family Aphididae; genus Eriosoma; species Eriosoma lanigerum. The sequence goes on from CM023358.1 coordinate 53,347,145, forward strand.
TTAATTTAAGGGGAGCAAAAATGTAATGTAATATTAATAGCTCAGATAATCTTGTATTATTTTAATGGAGAAAATTGATAAATGCACATAAATATATAGACGTTGTTACATATTCTGTAGTAACTATAACTATGACAAATTATTTCAGAGATAAAATTGTTATAAAATTATACTTTTTCCACCCCCCTCCTCCCTGAAATAATATATTGGAGTCAATGACCATCCTTTCTCCATCACTGCAATGTTTTATAAGGTGATTTTTTTAAAATTATTAATTTATATTTCTTAAATGATTCTTATATCTGAATATCTCTTAGTGTTTTTTTATAGTTTCATGAATCTTGAACATATTATTAATATATAATTTTAATGAAGATTTTGAATTGTATTTTACTATTATTAATTATAATTAAATAAATTTTGATAGGATATTTAATATTTTTAGAATAATAAACTTACCCAAAATGCATAATTACTTTATTGTTAAACAGAATATTGTTTTGTTTAACTATTATTTAATTAACATTTTTAAGCATTAAAAAAATTGTCATTCTATCTGTTATTTTTAATATTTGCTCCAAGTAATGTAATAATTTAGTTACCAAATTATCTGTGATAACTAAAATTTAAAACAATAAATTATAATATTTCTAAATAGATATTTTGTTTGTAATAAGTAGCCATAATTGTATTATAAGTCATTTTAACTGTATAATCTACACATTTATTATAATATAATTTGTTTAAAACCACATTTAAATAAATAAGTAAAATAACTTTTTAATGTAAAATTACATAATTATTTATTTTGATTGTACACATTTATATTGACTTTTAATACAATTAATAAATTAGCAAGTTTATTTTCTATTTTCATATATATGAATATACATTATAATTTCAATGGAAAACAATAAATAATATAATAATTAATAGTTCATAGTATCTACAATTCATTTAAAATTATACAGCATAATAAAAATTAATAAAACTTTAAATTATTTTGATACCTGTATTGAATATAATAAAAATAATTAATTATGGAAATTTGTTATCAGATTCTTGAGTCTCATTACGTAATTTTGTAGCTAAGACTTTTAAATCCTTATTTCTTCTTATTAAATCATCAATTGATTTTTTATATTTATTTTGATGTGTTTGTTCAATGGACCATCTTAAGTACATGTCTCGCCACAACTCCTAAAATAGTAATAATTAAGTTCATTACACAATGCCAATGTTTTTTTTTTAAGTAATTAAATTATTATTATTATTTAAAGTAATTATGTACTATAGTACTATAAGTTATAATAAAATATAATGCAACATCATAATATTAAAAAGAAATATTTTAAAATACTATTTATTAATTTTAGTAAAAATATAAGTTTTTATAATACTTACTATACTAAATGGAGCAACAGATGGCCAAATTACATTATTTGTGGGCAAATATAGAGGATTGGTAATTTCATTTAATTTTTTATCAAAGTGACTCCATAAATTTGGTTTCCCAAACCTATTATTTTTCCGATCAGACTCACAATTACCGTAAAATGTATTAAATTCTGAACAGTATGAATGATCAACAAGTGATGACAAAAAATTTGATGAAAATTGAAAACAACATGGAAATTGATTGTGTATTTGCCATGTACAATCCAGAAATAATAAAAAAGTTGCGCCCGATCCATGATGGAAAACCTTGGAAGAAGATGATGAAGATACTTTTGAACGAACAGCGTTATAACAACCACTTTTATGACGAGTTCCGAATGGATGCCCCCCTTGTAGCCATTCTCTTTCAATTAGTGATTCAAATCTATAAAACATACTTTGTCAAACTTTCTATCTTTATAATCAATTTAAACATAATCTATAAAATCATAGTGCAATGTTTACCCTACTATTGTTCGACATTCTGGATTTAATATCAACTGAGTTAATGATATTAATACTAATGTAGCATCTGTACTCTCTGATCCATGAACTAACACTGACGCTCGCTCTTGATTTAAACATTGTGCAACTAAACAAGCTGCATTTAGTGTATCTTTTACATGTGACAACCATTCACTGCTATTTAATTTATTTAGCCATCGATCTATAGTACATGTTGTATCATTACAAGCTTCAACTAATTTTGACAAGCTGTCTAATAAAATGTTATGTCGTTCAAGGCCTGAATTTACTCGTCGCCATTGAGGATAATGAGCTTCCATTTCAAATCCCCCTCCACGAGCTTTGGCATTTGTTGCACTGGCAATACTACGAGTATCAATTATATAACCTCTTTTTCCAGGACCTAGTACAGAATTTATAACACGTTCATCTTGTTTACAACGTTTAGAACTTGAACCAACTAAAGGCTGACTACTCCGCATCAATACACTCTACGCACAAATGTTTTTCAGTTTAAAAAAATAATGTTAACACTAATATATTACAATTATTACATAATACAAGGGTAGGCTGAAAAATAATGCACACATGCTTGTAGAACAGAATCAAAAACAAATAGCAATAACGGAATAAAATTAAATCAAAGTACAATTTCTAAGATTTAATATCATATATTTATTTTTCAAAACTCCATTAAGCCTACAATACATTTCTCCCAATGTGTAAGGCTGTACCTACACTGGGTGTAGAATCGGTTAAAACAAAAAGTTGCTCACAACATTTTAATAAACACTGTTTGTTCTCGTATGTGAATCGGCATGGTATCCACGCCAGCATGCATAGATTTTATGATAATCTAATATCAAAATTGAAGCCACACTCCTTGCATATTCCAATAAGGTTTGTGACTCGCTTATGAGTGATTCGCCGTTCAATTTAAATCAAATCATAAACAGGTTGACAATGTTTATCATCTGTGGCAGTGATCAGATATCTGTTGTGTGTTTTATCAACAATTATGGCTTTTCCAGGTTTACAACCACGAAACTTTAATACCCATTGATTTACAGTAGATCTACCAATAGTTTCATTACCATAAACAGCCTTTAAACTGCAATTAACTCAGTAGGGGTCACATTTTCAATTGTTGAAAATTCGATAACAGCCCACTACTTCACTTGCGTTGACATTGCATAAAAACACGTCTCCATATTTTCAATGCTCAAAATGAACTGGTAAAAAAACGCCTTCAAACTGAGCATGTGTATAGAGGGGGAATATGACTTCTGAATTCCGCCAGAAAGACTTCTGTAGGTTAATTTGTTCATGTTCTACATTCATGTGAGCATTACCATGTGTGCAGCCTATCCTTGTACTTTTAAATTTAATAAATAAATTAAACTTACTCCCTTTTCATGACGATAACTTAAAACTGGAAATCGACCATTTTGCCGAAACTTAGCAGAGGCAATTAGCATAGTATCATCAACATTGGCCGGAACAACAGTTAATTCAGGATAAGTACTGCAAACCTACAAAATTGTCAATTATGTATTTATATATTTTAATACTTATACAAAAAATCTATGATAAAATACCATAAATTTATAACATATACCCTGTATGATTGATTAACATGAGATATTCTCCACATTGAATCATCAGCTACTAAATTTTCACATTGAGACTGTACATCAAATGACGATCGATATTCATTAGATGTATTTGAAAACATATGGTGGATATAATCTGTTTCATCTTATAGATAAACAAATTAATTAGCAGATAATTTTGTAAATACAATTATTTAATATTTTATCAACCTCTTGCTATGAGTAATTCAATAGAGGCAGCAACTGAAGTAGCTTGTTCAATATATGGCATATCAAAAATTATAATTCTAAAGTCCTTACATTTTAGAGTAACAGAGTTTAATTTTCTTTCCACAACATCAATATTACGATTTAGAATCTAGAAATAATAATATTAAATATTAAATTAACAACATTGTATATGTATGTAAAGTGTGTCTATTAAACTAATTATTATGAAATAATTTTGTTAAATTTAACAAATTTAAAAATGTTTTCTATCATACCACTTTAAAGTACCTACCTATTTAAGTTGTCTATATAAATTTCAAATTAAATACTACTTTGACTAATAATGGAAAATTAAAATATGTTTATAAATCAATTATTGTACAATATTATTCTATAATAATTAGTGTCATAAAAATTTAAAAATTATCAATTATCAATGTAAATAAAAAAAAGGTACCCATAATTCAACGTCTTCAGATCTTGATGAAAATATTAAATGATGTCCAGTAATGACTAGCGTTCCAGTGCTGGCATTGGATATATGGGGACCCCTCATGGTCACGCCATTTAACTTTGGTTTTTGAATTATGTCAGCAAACTCCATTGCAAGATCATTTCCTTACATTCAAAATATAACTATGAATTTTTAAATATAAAGTTGTGCAACGAAAAACCACTGCCAACTGCACAGTGTTATACCTGCGTTCTGTAATGCTATCTTTGCCAAACGCCCATTATAAATTAACACACAAACCTACCAAGTACTAAAACTGAATATTCGTTAATCGTTAGTAACTCAAATGTCTTTTTTGTTTTATTTTGAAATACTTGAAAATTCAATGACTCTACAAATGTTTTTAATAATTTTTATTTTGCCCATTAATCCTTTTTTTCTAACATAATTGTTATTATCAATTAATTATTATCGAAATTAAACAGGAAATCGTTTTTATCATCATGACTAGAGATAAAAAAATTATAGTATGATCACTATTTTAAACCGTGCTTGTGAGTGACCATGTTTATGGTTGTTATCACTAACCTGGCAACACATTAACGTTCAGTACACGAAATAGAGCCACTGATCTATATAGTCCTCTGATTGGCTGAATAAAATTGTTGATAACGATTTAAATTTTAGCCATAGATAATAAAAGAATTCTCCTATTATCTATGATTTTAGCACGTATTAAGATAGTACTATCTTAATACCTTAGAACATATAGTATATACATGCAGTGGTGGTGCGAAAGAAGTTCCCAATTCCAATGAAGCAGCTGCTTCATAAAAAGAGGTGGGTGATTGGTCATTATTTAGCAAAACTATGCCTCAAAAGTTGTTACATTTTATTTGTAATTAGTATTTAGTATCATAATTAGTAGCTAATATCTTGAATTAATAACGTAAATAACATTTTTCAATAAGTTAACATCGATTTTTTAACAAATTTGAAAAATTTGATGAGAAATTTTTTTGATAATAGTAGGGTATTTTTAGCTGCTTCGTTTAGAAAAAAATTTCTTGCTGCTACTGTATACTAGTATATGATCTACGATTAATACTATCTTAATTCGTGAATTTTAGCATAATATCATTGATTAAATATACGATAAGTATGTTTACTGTGTATTCAGATAACCAGATAGCTGAATTTGTATATGTTAGACGTAAAGACCAGTGCCGCAAAAACCGCAGAGGCAGCCGGGGAAATGCCCCGATAAAGGGATCTCTTGGAGTTGGCCTAAGGGCTCCACATCTATCTGGGTCATCGCATTATGTTCTCATGTTTAAATTAAATAAATATTTTATACAATTTATTATAATTACAATATAGTTTAAATATATATGTCTGATCTTTTTGTTTTGTAATACTTTTTTCCATTAATATATAATGTAATCAAAAAAATAATAAGTTCTTAATTATATTTTAATAACAACACACTGGACGGTATGCCAGGGGCATAATCAAGGGGAGTTTTTTAGGTCACAACCCCCCCATGAGTATTTGAAAACCATTTGAAAATGATAGAATAGACTAATAGAATGTTTTTCAAGATTAAAAAAACTTCAAACCTGAAGACATTTTTTTTTTTTAGTTTTTAGAATACTAAAATAACGTATCGTCAAAAAAAATTTAATTTTCTATTTTAAATTTTAAACATCACATTATTGTTCCATACACTTGACCAAACAACTTTGAACAAAAAATAAATACAATATATTATACTAAAAAATAATCAAATACATTAATCATTATTCCCAAGTATTAAATTTCATTATCAGTAAAATTAATGTAGATTTGAATTATGTTTTCGTCAATTTTTAATTGTATCTAATAGATTATATCGTATTTAAAGTTTTGTGCTTTATTTTATAGTAAAAGAGAGGACAACGTCAACAAGTAACCGGGCGAGTGTTATTAATTACTTGGCACATGCAACGTGTTAATAATTTTTGATTTTATTATTTAACTATTATTTGTTTCAAAAATTAAAATGAAGAAACTTAATGCTAATGAAAAAAAAATTGTATAGTAGGTACAGAATAAAATTACCACAATTATTGATAAAACTGAAGAAAAAGAATATAATCCCGATCCTATTATATCCTATACCCAATCACGATAACCTAATCAAACAATATACAACTAAGATATATAGTGTCGGTAAATGTTGACTTAAATAGATAAATAAATTTGACATTGGTAATTTTATTGACAAATCATATGAATTTAAGAGTGAAGAGGATAAAGTTTAAACAACATTTGGGTACTAGAAAGTAATTATATATTTCCTAAAAAAGGACACCGAAATTTAAAATTTCAACATTAGTGGTTGCAAAAATAGTATTGGTTGGCTTATTCATCTTTGTTAAACGGTGCATTGTATAAGTTTTGTGTGCTTTTTTCTAGAAAAAAAGGTAGAATGAGGATCAAGCTCTTGGTGTTACATTCGTGTAAAAAAATTTTTGTTACATGAAATTATGCTAACCCTATAGGCAAGATCGAATTGGGTAAATTTGGCTCACCGAGATATCAATGTTATACCGATCCATCTTTTATAATTTTATCTTTTAAAGGTATATAATATATATGCTATTTTGTTGTTTATATTTTGTATCCTTGTAGTTTATTTAAAAGTGAATAATGTCTAATAAAATTATAATTAAAAAATGTGTACAATCCTAAAAAATGCACCACAAATGAAGTTGTCAGTTACTAATATAATTTTAATATCAAACAAAATTGACTTGGTCGGCATAAAACTTGGTCTGCTTCAAATCTTCAATTTTCGTTTCTCCTATAAAAATATTGAAATGCGGTAGTGCCGTAGTGGGTTTTATTTGGTACACAGAAAGTTTATAGGTATTCCGCATTGGTATCAATTTTAAATGGCGCTAAAATTCAAATCGTTATCAGCGATCTTATCCAGCCAATCAGAGGGCCATATTGATCAGTTGGTTTCGTTTCATGTGTAGAACGTCAATATGCGTCCGGGTATAAGATATAATCTTTATATTTAAAATTTCCATGGACTTATATAATAATATAATATAACTTATAGAATAATGATTTTTTGGCTAAAGAACCGAAGTAGATGAACTTTACTACTAGATGTCGTACATTGTTACAATAATACACGCTTAATGTAAAATTTGGCATTAAAAAAGTAAAAAAAGCGGGAAGGTCAATCTTAGACGTTCCTCTTTCATTCCCTTAGTCAGTGGCGGACTTGGAAGTACTCAGCCCAATATTCTACAATAATAATGGCCCAAAACCATTTTACTGAGGTGACATTTTAGTTTTTGATAAGAGAGTAAATATTTTTTATTGCCTACAACCTAAAAAAGTGGAAATGTCGATTTTGGATGGATTAGTGGTTTATTATAATTAAGATTTGAATGCAATAATATTGCACTAGAAAACACGATTCTGAGTGAAAATCAATATAATAACTATATTACAATATATTAAACTGATAATCAATTCCAAAATTTTACCACGTATGTAAATTACCTATGTAAATATTCAGAAAAAAATACAAGCCCCTACAATCAAAACAAAATTAGTTATCTTGAAATATAATAATTCTAAATAACAAAAACCGTAATTTTGCAGATTTTCCGTCATTTTTTGGTAGTTTTTCTTCTAAACAAAACTTTTGAGAAATTCGAAAAATTAGCTAATTAAAGTACCAATTAGATGAAATTTGGTACGGAAAGCGTATCCTATTTGTGGTAATCGAAACATTATTTTTATCCAAAAAAATGTTTTCAGACACACAAAAAAAAGCATCTTTGTAAAACCAATACATTCTTCATTTCGCTCAGAATCTAAAAACTACTACTCACTGGGCCGTATAACTATAACGTTGAATCTTACGATTTTCACTCGAAATGAAAATTGTCTCATTATTATATAATACACGGTAGAATGAAATAATGTTTACGCAAATGTAACTATATTGTAACTATATGCTATTTAATACGTCAATACAATAAGTCATTAACTCATAAACAATTGGTTTAAATTTAAAATAGACGTAAAACAATGTTTTTTCAAGATATTTATAGTTTATGAAATATATTTATGTGTGAACACAACGCGTCAAACGTTTCCGGTATCTGGTTGTACAAATTATAAATTATAATTTATATTTTATAATATCATTGATTATATATAATACTATGCATAATCAATGATAATATCATATGACAATATGACATACAGATACAATATAGACATAATATAATAGTGTACCTAATATTGACTATTTATTTTATAAATGTATACCTCACATATATAATATACAAATATATATTATATTCATTAATCTATATACCTTGTACATTATAGATATATATATACGAGTACATACCTATTCACTATATAGTCAAACAGTCAGTATTCAGTATAGTCACTATACTTAGTATTCAGTACTCACTAACTAACCGCCTAAACCGCTTAATAATTTCATATAAACGATTAGTGTATAGAGAAAGAAAAAGCGTAACGCGGGTACTTAATAATAGTTAATACAGCGGATTGACCTATTTTTGTACTAGACCGGTTTTTTTCATTAATCGATAGAACTAAAAAATATTATCCCTACATATACGCGAGAATATTGCACACAAATTTACACTGCGATTCGGTGACAATTCGGGCGTGTAGCAGGTTTTTATGAAATTGTATATATTATTCTAATTCTTACTTAATATACAATTTGTATATATTATATTATAATATAGATTGTTATTATACATTTTAATAACTTTGAGTTAGTATTTTAGAGCGAACGCGCTGAAACGATTTTTACGACGGTCGTCACTCGCCCACATACGCGTACATGGGTTAATAAAAAAATAAGGAGATTATTATAATATTGTAACTTACATAATATTATGGCTTTATTCCAACAAAAATAATAATTTTACTAGTAAAACAAAATAAACTATTATATATTACACGAAACTGTAAATAATAATTATAAGTATACCTAGGTACAGTAAGACATGTGCGGAACTGCGAAAAGATTTACTCAGATTTTGGCATTTTGGCAAGCATATTATAGTCTCAACGCACTTATACTTTATACACATAATATGAATACTTTAACTATAAGTTCAATATGTACTGTTAAGTAACAAAACTCTGAACTTAACAGACGGAATAAGCCGTAGACGGTTTTTATAATTTTTTTTTATTTATAATTCCAATATTCAAGATCAAATAACGTTATATAATATTATTTTTTGGTCCGAGAACCGAAAGGACGAAGGAATAATGCCCAAAATCGGCTCTCCACCTTTATTGTTCATTGACTAGTTGGTAGTATTGTAAAAATCGGTTTATACATTTTATTATTTTTAATATGTAGGTTATTAATTAATAATTCATCATGAAGCCATTGAGTGTGTGTTCGCAGAAAATGTGTACCTACCATTGATTAGAAAAAGGCATAAGGAAAGTTGAAAAAAAACATGAAAAGATTTTGGTTGACGGTTGTTCTTTTTCTTGTACAATTATTACGACATATTTTACAAGATAATGTAAATTTAATTAATTCCCAAGTAAATAAATTTATTTAAATTTACATTGTTTATTAATAACCTGCTATTAATAGCTAATACATACTCAGATAGTGTATAATATTATAGTAATAGTTTAAATACTTTTATAGGTGTTTAGTCTTGGTGGCGTATTCTGTGGGGTGTTTTTGACGATATTAATTGATTAGGTACTGTAATACTTTAGTTGAAATATTTCTTATTTTTCTCCTTGACCTCTTATATAATATTGTACTAGCATTTATAGCAAACAATATTGGAAATGTAAAAAGTTATATACATATTGTAGAATTTTTATAAAATACAAATTATCTAGATAAAATACATAAAACAATTAGATTAAACTTGTTTTACAGACTTTGGGGTGTTTTATATACCAAATTATTTATTGTCGGAGGTAAAATTTATTTCAGCTGGTGTTGAGGTAATATATAGTATACGAATATATGTTTAAATATTATCCATTATCGTTATGTAACGTATTATTCTGATTGACGATCACCCTGTATATACATAATATATATCATATTATGTTTTATAATGTGATAGGTATATAATATTTATGGTAAATTGTCATTATATAGGTATGCGCGTGCACGGAAGCTTTCGGCAGAGACATGACGTATGCCCGTAAGTTGACATTTATGTAAAAAAGAAGTACCTATATGGATACTAAATATTTATTTAATTTTTTTTTTATTCATATATATTACCTATACATTAATTGTTAATTGTTATACATTTTTATGATAATTAAAATCTAAAGATAGTAGGTACCAGGTACGAATACTATGTATAGTGTTATTCTTATAGGTTTAGGCAGATATATTATAGTAATATAGTATATAACTGACATCACTATAATGGTGTTTACGTAAAAAAATCACATACATACACATTCGCACGTGCATTTCGCGTATAATTTTTTTTTAATATTGGTCTATAAAAAATAGGAGTAAAAACATGATTAATATATTATACACAAAGACTAAATATACAGGATATTATAGTCGTAGCTATATTAGAGCGAGTGCGCCATACCGTTCAGCTGCAACATTATTTAGGAAACTGCGTCAATAATATTATAGTATTAAATACACACAAGCATATTTATGGACGAGCGTAAGTCGTAATAATATGCTAAAATATTGTATGACAATGCACCGCGCAATCGCGTAAAGAACCATCTTAATTATTTATAATTAATATATTATAATGTAAGCTTACCTTGCAAGCTGCAAAGGTTGTGTTGACTATAATTATTACGCGAAATTTTCGGATTACAGAGGAATTTTATATCGTGTTAAATAATTATTAAAAAAATAATAATAACAATTTAATCCTAATTTAACAAACTCATCTCCAATGACGTAAGACCTCGGATTATTTTAGTACAGAATTTAACTGAATAAATATGCCAATATGGTGATGGAACTGTCACATTATTTTAGCGTGAATATTAAATATCATTAGAATATTAGATATCTATTCAACCACACATTGATTGACTTAACATAAATATTTTATTGTTAGCAATATTCTATGCCTAGACACTACCATATTATAATAAGTATTAATAATATGATAATTCTTGACTAATCATAAACTTAAACTTTTTGTTATACGCATCATCTATCTATTATATATATATATATATATGTATATAAATGATATAAAGTAAGTAGGTACTGCAAACATGTTATTTTAAATGTTTACATTGACATTCTGTATATAGTTTATAAGTACTTACGTCTTACATAATAATATATATATATAATATGTTAATATATTAATATACTATATAGTATAATTTAAATAAAATATTATTAAATTGTAAATGTATGTACAACGGTGTTCCTCTCATGAAGATAAAAATTAATATAATTTTAAATTATTATTCCATTATACTAATTGGCTGATCATCACTGAAAATTCGCTAATGATAAATATTAAACGTTAATAATGGGAGTATGGGACATACTAATTAGACTTTCAAAAGTATTTGTTATACGCAGGTATAATATATAGTAGGTAATATATTACAATAAGATTATGTGATTGTCTACGACCTACAACCGATTGTTGACTTTATTAGTATAATATTATAAAGCACGAAAATTTAACATTCGTGCTTGATTCGTACGTTAATTATATTTCCAGGCGAAATTCTAATGAAGACAATAAAGACGAAAACATCATAGTAATAAACTTGGCAATTGGCGCGTTTATATCATTAATAAAATAGTAATAATAATAACTAAATAAATACAAATTCCGCAAAATACGCATATTATTTTGATATCCTATTATAAATGTATAATCTACAATATAAAATATACAATGCACATAGACACATTGTAAATAATACATAATATTATAATTTGTAGGAACTTAGAATAAAACTACGATCGTGAAAAAACTGGAACACGATAGCATCAGAATAAGCAGCAACAGAGACATTGACCCATATTTGTTTTTGGAAATATTCATTATACCATAAACCGCATAATATATTATAATACGTATTATATTAATTTATAATATTGTATTTACAGTGCACGTCAAATATATAATACGAGTATGTTACCATTATGCTTGTGTTCCCAACGAAAGTGTGGCGTGTGCACGTACATTGTACAGGTAACAGGTTGGGTAATGTACGGAAAATATTAGACAATATTATGCACATTTAACCAATAAATATTGTGTTTATTATTATTATCTTAATAATATTATATTATAATATATGATTAATGAGATACATTTAAATTTAATTTATAAATATATTTTTTTACGTAATATTTTATGTATACCTACGTAACTACTACATATTTGTAAGAAATTAAAATTCAATTATTTTTTTATTAAAAATTTTTAATATTATTTTTAATTTTATAGGTAGTACTGTAGTATAGGTACACTTTTTACCAAGTTCATTAATATGATGCATATTGACATATTGTCACAGTATTTATATACTCGTACAGTATTAAGTCTCGAGAGCTCTTAATTAACTGTGTATATAGGGCGTTAGCTAAAAATACACATTTCAATTATTACGTTATACATTTTTTTTTATTGTAAACGCATTTTATTAATTAAAGTGAAGTTGTTCTTTTCGAAATGCATGTATTATTATTATTATTATCCGTATGGTGGTTAAATAATACAAATAATTGAATATAGATTGTGTTAACATTTGAAAAATGATATGTTATTTATCGTCGATAAATAGGGTAAATATAATACAATATAAATTATTATAGGTATATTGCAAATGCAACTGAAATAAAAAGAACAAAGTACAGTAAGTACACCATCACAGTTGCCGAATGCTACGTTATTCTATTATTATACTAGTTAAGTAAATTGTTATCGGTAGACTAGGCTGACTAGCACAGTAGAAATTATATAGGTAGCTGTAGCACAGCTGACATTATGAGTCATAAGTTCATAACTCGAAATACAATTCAGTTTTTGTTATTTTTCTGCAATTATTAGTTCTTTATATGAAACTTAAAAACACACTAGGAAATAAATGATTATTATAACCTATACAGCTATACATATTATATCAATTGTCATACAGCGGATAGCAATCATACCATATTATAAGTCATTAGGTAAATATACTGATTTTAATGCTGTACGCAATAACATTCTAACCTTCTAACAAATTACCAAATATTATTAATAGGAACTCGTATATTAAATTTAATTAAATTTTTTTTCCTTTTAGTTTAAAAAACTTAAAAAAAGACTTACTTAATAGTATCAGTATTACTGTAAATGTATAATAATATATGATAAAAATTAAACTTCCTGTATAAGAAATATTATTGAATATTCATGGGAGTTTTACATAAAAAATAATCTCTGATTCTTATAAGTATGTCCTTATTCGTTATTAATTATATTAGTATATTATTAATAATTTTTTTTATATAATTTACTATATACATATTATACAATAATTAATAAGTTATAAGTATATAGAATTATACAGTCTATATTTACTGTGTCATATTGTATATATTTAATAAGTCTACAAGAATTTAAATTTATATTTCATTATTTTATTTTCATAAAATATCATTATGCACACAATAATCTTATAATAAACTTATTTTTACACAACAACGATTGTCAATTTACTGTTTTGTTTCTTTTAATTTTAATAACTATTAACAGGTACTTAGCTACTTAGGTTTCATTAGTCTCCACTCTCTATATTATATTTTGTTAACGTCATGCTCATCAATTAACGGTTACCCATATAGTCTATAATTCTATATAATATATACTAACTATTGTTTATGTTTTAGATAATTTGGTGAAACACTCATAGTAATAGTAGTATGTAATAATACTAAACTTCTTAAATAAAGAATTATTTAAGAATTAATATAATATAGGTAAGGTTTATACAATGATGTGACTGTCAACCTATTTATCAGTAATCAGTTTCTGTAAGCATAATATAATAACATTGCTGATAACGCGGTAATGACCTAGTTAAAAATTATTTAACCTATATTATAGTCATTTATAAAAGCACAATAAATGCATTTGGTAATTTACGTTCAAATGTGAATTTAAAAATCCTTGAATTTGTCCGAATTTTATTTTATCATGGCCATTGGCTTGTAGTTAAAGTATTATATATTTATGTGTGTAAATTTAAAGTAAATAAGTATTATTTATTAAATTGTAAGAATATTAGATTTTTTTAAAATATATATAATTAGACAATTAGACTGATATAAATATGAAGGATGACTATAATCTATGGTTCTATATTATAGTTAAAAAATATACATTTTGAATAACACACATATAATAAACTAAACTGTGTATGTCTATATTACGTAGTATGTGCTTGGAACAGAATCCGTAATATTATAATTTTATTAAGTAGTAGTAAAAAATATTAAATAAAAAAATGTACACATTTTAATTAGGTCAAAAGCCAGAGCTATATAGATATGATTATCTATATTTTCTGGAGTTCGTTATTATTTATTTGTATTTTCTATACTTAGTTGTAAATATAAAATAGATTATCGAATTGAAATGAATAGGTATTTTAATATTTGGCCTAGTTTAATTTATTTTCATTATTTAAATGTCTGTATAGTTTGCATATTATTAAGATTACTGATGAATGATTTTAAATTTTAGTTTTGTTACGAACTTAATATTATAATATTATCTTATTCAGATACAGAGGTGTGTACCGTTCAAATATTGTCAAGTGTATATAAATTCTGGTATATTTACACGTTTTCGAGTTTGTTGTTATTAATAATATTGTTTACTGTTAAGTATATAACTAACGCGGCCCCCAGTAGAAGTATTTTAATGTAATATAAAAACGTAACATTATTTTAAATGAAAAAAATATTGCTTTAAACATTTGTCACATGCAATATTTTGACAAATGTCAACGATTTCGTGTACTTTTTTATATTTTTATTATAATAACAATAAGTGCATAATTGCAGTGACTATATAACCTGTAAACATGCATGAGCGTTTACACTTTTTTAATTCATTGGTCCGTCTGCGGTGCATACACACGTGATATTTTATATACCTTTATAGTAAACCTCATGAAAAGTCGTAAATCAAGAATATATAATTGTACTATAGCATATAATTTTATATTAAAGTACAATATTATTGTTAAAATAAAAACAAAAAAAATACCTAGTAAATAAGTTATAAATAGATCGAACTATTAAATACCACGATAAAGCAAACTTATTTTTGCAGAATTTCTTCTCTCAAGAAAAAACGTTTATGAAACTCGAAAAATGAACTAAATAAAGTACCTACCAATTAAATATTTATTTCTACCGAAAGCATATACCCTATTTGTGGTAATCGGACCCATTATTTCTACCCAAAAGTGTCTTCAGACATAAAAAAAAAATAATTGTAAAACCAATACATTCTTCGCTTCATTCAGAATCTAAAAGATAAACACAAATTTATGAGCTAACCTAACCATCTTTTAAAATTGTCTAATTTTTAAACAAAAAAAAGTCAAATTATTGACTATTGATAGAATGTATAACAAGATAGTTTAACGCAGTTATTATTTTATATATTTTAAATATTATAATTTATATACCATTATATATATATATTCATTCATATTCATATTTTTTAATACTTTATGATTTTGACATTATTATTTTAAGGCCAGGATTTAGAAACATTGCAAAATACATATAATAAATTATTGAAAATTACGTAATTCTATTTATTTGAATTAATTCTTATTTAAGTTCAAAAATAAATTAACTATTTTTATATTTGCTAAAATATAAGTGGGTAATATGTTTATTTGAATAAAAATGAAATGATCATATTTAAGATTCTGAGCTAATCGAAAAATGTATTGGTTTTACAATGAATTTTTTTTTTCTTTAAGCTGAAAATTTTATATGACGTGTTTAATGACAGACTCTTGAATAACCATGTAAAAAATATCAAAAATCGTAACTCAACTCTTTTTTATACTCCTTCAAACATTTTACATTGATGTTTAATTTTTATATGTTTAAAAGCCTGAAGACATTTTTTTGAGAAGAAATAATGATCCGATTTCCACGAGTTGTTTATGTTTTTAGAAGTAAATTGTATCTACTTGCTACTTTATATAAGTCGTTTTTAGAATTTCTCAAAACTTTTTCTCTAGCATAAGAACCTATATTTTTCTACTGAGAAACAATAAAATTTACGGAAACTAATTTTGAACTTGATTTTAAATATTTTATGCTAACTAGAAATGAAATTTTATATGAATATGGACTTGAAAAATTAATATATATTTATAAAGAATAGGTACTTTACATATTGAGATTGGGGCTTAGGGCCCATTCTAATGTGATTTGCCTCGGGCCCCGCAAAACTTAGCGCCTGCTGTAATTATCACTAATTCTTATAGTTTTTCCTCGGCGATCGCTCATTGCGGTGTCGTTATAAATTTATAATATTATTATAAATGTTTATTGTTTTTATTAACCATCATATTAATATATTATATAACTACTATAGAATAATAATATAGGACTAAATGAAGAACCTGATGTTAGAAATTTAGGATATTAGGATGTAATATCAAATTTAAATAGCTGCTTATATATCATTGTATATTATTATATTAGTATTATACTTATTACTTATTCATAATAATTAATAAATAAACAACATATATTACGTATACCCGTATACGTATAATTTTGTATATAATACTAAAATATATAATAATAACGTAATTTATTATCAAAACAACAATAGATACGAAATTATATAATAATAATATTATATTCTAATTGCTATAATAAAATGTATTTAACGTATATTAAAGTATGTACCGTATATCGTTCGTATGTAAAGTATAATTAATAATTAATATGTAGACAGATTCAGTAGCGCCGACACGTTTTAGAACAGGAATTCCAATTTGTTTTATTTGATACCCACCCACCCCTATTTTTACCTATTATGTGATATTAGCAACAAGTTTTTAAACAGTATGGGCATATTTTAAGGGGGTATTTTTCTAAGGACCCACCCACCCACTTTTTATGGCAGTTCAATTGAACTACCTGAAGTGTCTGTTATTTGTATTGTTTAGATTAAAATAGTGATTTTAAGGAATTTTTTTCACCACTAAAAATCGACATAGTTAAATAATATGGCATTATTCATATTTTGAATTTTTCCAAGTTCATACCACACATGCTAATAATGAATATGCATTAAATTCTATAATAATTATATAGTAATACTATATAAGAAGTTATAACTATTATGAACAAACAAATAACAATATTATCAAATAATTTTTATTTACCTATATAAACCTGTAATATTATTATTTGTAGGTAACGCTATAATATGTAATCAGCTAAAACCCAAAAACAGAATAATATACACAGACACGTATATTATCTATACACTCTTTATGTTATCTAATAACAACTAACCCCACGATGTGGTATTGTAGATCTTATATAAATAGCAAATATAATTTTTCTACAAGTGATAATTACAACTTATAACTTATAAGGAATTATAATGACGAAATATATATTATGGAAAAAACTGTGTTAAACACTGTTTCTATTATGCGTTCGGACGAAAAATTTACTTGGTATAATATCTTGTAATTAAAGGTAGGTAAGTATTACTTTAATAATTAATATACTATAATTTCTTCTGTATTATTATAAAATGTGAGATTTACATTAAAATTTACTTCGTTTACGTGTGAAAATATTTAACAGTAAAAATGTACATTTTATATTTCCAACATAATTAATTAAAATACACACGCAACCTATTTCTTTTTTATTACAATACCTATATTCTATTTACATATATTTTATATATTTTGCAAATAAATCAAAACGATTTCTTTTGTGTCTAGAAAAAATGTTCAATTAATTTTTTTAAACAATCAAAAAAAGGAAAGTATTCATATATATATATAAACACTATTAACGTAATATAATAAAAAACATAAGTACAAAAATTATATTTATATTTCATTTGATGAGTCGCGGGTGCGTATATATATATATTGTATATTGTATAAAGTTTATCATGTTAGCATATGGAAATATACGTGAAATAAACGTATATCTAATACCATTAATTATAGAATAGTCTATTCCATAATCAATGTTAATACCTATAATATATATAAGACATTTATAACGACATTTAGCCCTATACTCTTATATAGCCTTATATACTCTTATAGGTATTCCGTATTTGTCAAATATTGTTCGAAAATCAATTTAAATGCCGGGTAGTCGATTCTAGGAGATTATAGTGGCGGAATGCCGAATTTTATTGTGTTATATTATAATTGAGATTTGAATGCATTAGAAAAAACAACTCTATGAGCAGAATTCAGTCAGATATACAATATACTAAAAATATTTTTTTTTAATAATTTTCTATATTTATAAAATAATTTGTGAAAGAAAAATTAGTTACCTACCTATCATAAAATAATGAAAATCAAGTACGTCAAAAATCTATAAATTCCGTAAATTTTGTCATTTTTTGGAAATTTTTCTTCTACCAAAGAAAAAAGAATTGAGAAATTCGTAAAATGAACCAAATTAAATACCAATTATATGCTATTTTCTATCAAAATACTATACCTTACCGAATATATATATATATATATATTAATATATTATACACATACGACACACGTTTTATAACCTGTAATATGAATATTAAATACCTTTTATACCTTATATTATATTTTTTGGTATTGTACTTATCTTTATACTCGTTAATTGTTATATACACATTATACAAATTGTTAAATTGAAAATTCGCTCTAAATGTAAGTCTGTAATAATTTATAATTCTGTTTTATATTCTAAAACTTTCTTTTATCGTCAGGCGCGAATTCAAGAGGGTACATGGGAATAATGTCTCCCCCCATATCCTGAAAAATCGTAACTATAATTTTTTATTTTTATATAACATTATTACGTATGGGTTTTACAAAGAATTTTTTTTTTTATGTCTGAAATCACGATTTTGGGTAGAAATAATGGTCCGATTACCAAAAATAAGGTATGCTTTCGGTAGAAAATTACATCTAGTTGGTACTTTATTTAACTTATTTTTCGAATTCCTCAAAAGATTTCCTTGGGAGAAGAAAAACTACCAAAAAATGACGGAAAAATGTCAAAATTTACGGAAATCGTAATTTTGATGAAATTGATTTTAAGTTTTTCATGATAACTAATGTAATAATGAACTTTAATTTTTTTTTAGTTTGCTCATAGGTATAGTTTACATACGTGGTAAACTTATGGAACGACCTATCAGTATATAATATAATATATTACATTATATTGATTTTCGCTCAGAATCGTATTTTCTAATGCAATATTATTGCATTAAAATCTTATAATTACAATAAACCATTAATTTCTCCGAGAACCGAAGACACGAAGGAGGAATATCCAAAATCTATCTTTCTACTTTTTTTGTTTATAATTCAGTTAATTAATTAATTAACAAATTAATTAATCTTTGATAACCTATAGGTACACTATGGTCCCCAATTTATTATAAATCTGGATCCTCGCCTGTTTATTATTTTAATGTTCTCTATATTGAATATATACGTGTATAGGAAAACTCATCTGCGACGACTTCTTATATACTAACCAATATGTAAATAATTTTATAAAATAAATAAACACATTTACAACTACATATATCGAATACTTGTGTACTCCTTCAGACTCAAGTTATATTGAAGTTTTCGACATTGTAATACCTACCTACGCCGTACAGGAGCTGATGTGCACGCGATAATAAAATAATATTGTACCTTATCGTTTAATATGGTGACAACATCACTAGAACAATAATAAACGTCGCGTTCTTTTATACTAATATAAATTAATATATTGCGAATAAAAAATATAGACAAATGCGCTTTTGGATATTCGCCGCGGTATTCGGGCGCAAAACGTGTGTACGACCATGTCGCGCGCTTGCGGTACCGTTGCGACGGTGCGCGGCATTGGGATTTGGGACGCTCGGCGAGTTCGCGGCGTCAAAAGGGTCCCGTGGTGGCGGCGGCGGCGGCGTAGGTAGGCTAATGATATTACGCAGTAAGCGAATAATGTTGGAATAAAAAGACTTTCGCATAGTCCGCGTTACGTCACAGCTAGCAGTGACTAGTAACACGCAGCGCCGGCAGTCGCGCCCGGTATACGATAATTATCGTGTCGCGGCCGCCTGCCGTTTACGATAGTTACGACGCACGCGCCGCGCAATAAAACTTTTTTTTCCTTGGTCTTTTAACATTTTCACCATGCGAACCGCTGCCATCGTTCGTAAGCTCGCTCGCTGTTCAGCGGTTGCGCGCGTGTGTGTTTCGGTGCGCGCGCCGAGTCGATGCCAAAGTGGGTCAACCAATGTAAACACGGCACCGAGGTCACCACGCGCGGATTCCCCTCGGCGCCGCACCGCGCCGCAACCGGCGATCAGCATTCGCTCTTGCCGGTCGCGCTTAAAGTTGTGTTTACACGTGTCAGCTGAGCACCATAATAATATCACATAGGTAACTGCCGCCGAGCCGGCCGGTCGGCCGGCAAACCGCACATTCGCCACGAGTATTATTTTACCGGCGTTTCATTATTATTAAAATAAATAATTTATACAATATATATATCTATATCTCGACGGTGAAACGATATTATTTTCATTCGTTTCCCTCTTCGTTGTTCACTCTGTAAACGCGTAATATTAAGACATAAAACACGCAATACGCAATACTAGTTATTGCTATAATATTATATTATAATATTATACTTTATTCATACGGATTATAACATTAACATTATAGTTAGTTTTTTCCTCATTTATACGCGAAAATATTATTCTTCACCTTTCCAATCGTCGTCACTGTTAAATAACTACATTAATGGCGTATAATTAAATGCGATAATGCGTTTATTCCGATTGGTGGTGGAACTGTGGAAAACTGTAATATTCCTTCCAAGTTTGAAAAATTTAACACAAATATTGAAATAATAGGTATACGTTTTTTAATAGTATATCGTTCATATATATATATATATGTGGTATTCAAATAAAACCACTATTTGTGTGCATTCCATACGCCCTTACGTAAAAACTAGGTAACGGAAATATTATAACAACCCTTTCGTTTAGCGAAAGATTTTTTAAAGATTTATTATAGCAGCGTATACTTTTCGTACCAGATGATTTTTATGTTCAAACCCGAATGCGCGAAATAATAATGTAAAAAAATATAAACCCGCAGCAACGTCGAAAATTGTGCTCTCAATTTGACCGCGAAAAGTGGGTCATTCCGGAGGACGCGCATCGGTTACGTTGCTTGACGATAGAGTGTGCAGTACGCACACATAATGCATTGTGTTCGCAGATTGTGTATTTGTGTGTGTCATCAGTCACGACGACATATCGATATTCATCCCGCCGCCGCTGTCAGTATTCTAGACCAGCATATCCAAAACGAAAACAAAACTTTTTTCCTCGACATCCGAAAGTGGATTATATTTATTACGTGTATAAATGAGATTATAATAATAATAACATATTTTACTTGAGACTTGGGAGTTAAAAATAGGTTAGGTTGCATATATATATATATATAAATTTCGATCGAAAATATATTATTATTACTTCGTATAGCAATATTAATGTAATAAGACTTGGAGGGAAAAATAACTAAACAACTGATACATCAATTACTTAAAATAAGATTTTAGCGTGTCAGATTCACTATATTCGAATTGTTATATTTTAGACGTGTTGGTATTGCAGTATGGCTACCACGCTCATGCGCTTGAACAGTTCTGCAGACACGTACCGGAGGTGATATTATTGTAAATAATATAATATTATTGTTTTACGATTTTGTTGCGCAAAATGAAACAGATATTATGTAGTATACTATATTTCGATATCGTACCGTTCTAAATTTCTGAAATCAATCTGTTCTGATGCAGAATATATGATATATTATTATGCTATGTGTTAATTAATTAATTTATATTGCAAAACACAAGTAGGTATAACGAATATTACGCGGACCAGTAAGACAAGATAATATTATATACTATAGCTTATAATATGCCCTACAGACTAATGTATATTAATGATATTTCTAATGATGTGAATACTAACGCCGTTTTTGTAGCATTCGGGGCAAACTAGATTCCAAATCGGAATCCACTAAAATCCAACAGAAATATAATACTTAACCTTAGAAATTATATACCTGTACAGCTGTATCTATACAGTCCTACTGGCTACAATATAGCGTTTATTACGTGGATCGTATAGTATAAAAATAATTTATACTTAAGTGTAAGTATGTATTAAGTTGCATACTATCTCAGAAACCGTATAAATCATTAAAATATATTTAAGTAAAAATACTAAATATTGTATCATATATTAATATACAATGGATATTGACGATATTGTCAATGAAATAATACGTAATAATATAGTCGCATTATAACGATTAATGCGGTTTGCGTGCGCGTTGCGTTGTTTGTAAGTCGCGGAAACAACCAAAAAAATTATTCCAAATCCCCATTAAAATGTGTTTTAGTCAGGTTTCACCTTCATTTTGGGCGGGGATATAATTACACATTCTGTATATAATATAACAGCACTGCGAGTTCAAAACATTATACGAAAAAATATAATACAAACGTTAAAAATACATATATATATATATATATATATAGGTATATATTAATAATATGATAATGTACATTTTCATTGTATTTCCATCAAGGTGTAAACTTTTAAACAAATAAGTAAATACAAATAAATGCTATTCCATGATTTCATTTACATTATGAAATAATATTATTACTATCAAACCCTATACCTATATTATATTTTATAATGTATAAACCATAACATTATAGTTGTTAAATGTTAATTCTTATAAAAGACGAAACAGCTTAAAGCTTAAACGTTCAAGGAATATTATTATTGTTTGTTTTGAATCATTAACAAAGGTAATTTGTATAAAAACACCGTACATAATAAAATATAGTTAGGTACATACTAAAATCATAATGAATCATACTCATTTTATCAATTATTGTTAATAAGTATAAATATACGTGTAGGCATTGTATTTTTTACTATAATATAATAATATGAAAAAACTAATGTTTTATAAACATATTATTTTTGTTAAATTTAATAACATTTTTTCGTATAGAGTATAATTAATAGTTATTATAACGTACATATTATAAGATATATTATGTTATATATGCATTAAAACTTGAAAGAAGTATAAATATAGTCATAAATATTTTATTGTATTATTAAAAACTATATATATGAATATTATACCTATATACGTTACAGGTGGACTTCTAAATTAAGTATTCAATAATTTAACGTATTATTTGCAAATTAATACGTAGATGTAAATTTATGCATATAAGATATAACTAATAAGATTTATTTATTAAATTCGTGTCAAGCTATTATAAAAATCATTATTTACCTATATATGTAAATATTTAATAACAAATATTGTACTATTTATTAATGACATAATTGATTTAAACATGATTTCTATTCTTTTATAGTTTGAGTACTGTAAAAAGTAATGATGTTATAACCTATACTTATAATATATACTCATATTGCTGAAACTGATATTGTTCATTGAATATTTTATTTGAAGAAGATGAAAGTTTAATTATATTATATTGAATATTTATAAATATTCTAAATATACAAAATTAAATCAAATTGTCTGAATATTATTTGGATTTTTATTAAAAGCTATCAAATAATAATAATAATAACTAATAAGTATACAAATACAAATAAAAACTGAGAATATTATATATGCAGATTTCTTATTACCTTATTATTGTTGTAAAGATTTTTATAGTATTTTTTATTGGTTATGGTTAGTACCAATTATAATTTTATATCTATTATACTAAAAATATATTGATTATATATTTTAAATACAAATTATTTTATTTTAATGCTTATAATGCTATATATTAACTGTAAAATCTTATTAAATTAATTACTACATAATATATAATATTAAAAAGAAGACTTTCATTTTTGTTTATATATTAATTTGTATAATTCAACCAAAAGTAGTACAATAGTAAATTACAATTATTTTATCTCATTAACCATTAAAATTGAAAAATATATATTATCCATAGAATTCCATATCGTTTCAACTGTTTTAAGTAAAAACGATTATAGATTTTCGTAATAAATAAGCGACTTTGAACATCTAAATTCGTACGAAATATTGAAAACCTCAATAACAGAAATATTATATTGCAATATCCATTATGATAAAGTTTTTCTTAGTTACTTGCATAAAATAATAAATAATGTTATTATTATTGGAAATACCGATGACGTCGCAAATAATTATAAAAAGTATAACCTTCCAAGTGCGATGACGTCATTACAATTTATAATGCGATCGTAGTATATAATATGTAGATGGTAGGTACATTTTAAGGATAAGCTTTGGTCCTGGCTGATATAAGTGCACAAGGTTATTGGTTTTCGTGTAGAAAATTAATAGAAATAATATCAAAATTACATCGTCGGGTGGGATGAAAAATTGCTGTTGATTTCCTTTGTGAACGAAAAGCGGATTTCAGGATGCGCGTCGTAATAATAGTAGAACGCAAAACCGGGTCGATAGGGTACGGTAAATTGGTATCACTGCGCGGATACCGGCAACCGGCATTGTCAGCTGTGGTGTTGAACATTTGTGCCAAACCATAGTTCCGTTTTACGTCTCGCTGAAGTCGGGAGTCTTTCGTTGTTTGTCCTCTACGATCATTGTGTTTTGTTTCTGTTATTTTCGGTGTATGCGTAAATCGAAATTCAAATATTTTTAAACGTCGTTTGTGGAAAATAAACTAACCAACTAACTTAGTGTTTACAAACTGATTGTGAAAACGCGAATATTATTTATTGACTGCGTTATTATTATTATGGATAATAATTAATTTTTTCTTCTTTCGATATATATATATATTTTAAATTCTATTCTTTATGCGACCGAACAAAATGTGTTTTTGTAATTTTGCGAATTGGTATTACAACGACGTGGGTGTTGCTTGAAAAACAATTAGCTGCGCGAGTCTCGTACTCTAGACTTTACATATTTGATATTTTTAACTTTGGTTAAATTTACGTCGCGTGTACACGCGCGTAAACCATTTCAATACAATTGCGTTGTCACAAACCGTCAAGCTGGACACTTCGTTGGCAATCCGAATGCGGCAGAGGAACGGGTTGACCGCAGGAGCCGGTAAGCGGCTGGCCAAACGGTCCATAATCGGTACGCGTGTTTGCGCTCCTTCCGGCGACGACGGTAAGTTGTTCGCCGGTATCATCGCTGCGGTCAAGACAGCCGCAGACGGTTCCGAAATAGGATATTCGATACGGTTCGACGACGGAACCTCGGGCCGCCGTGAGTACCGGGCCACCGAGCTGGTCGGCCCTGGGTTCCAAACGCTGTCCGATCTCCGGCTGATGGCCGGACAACGGGTGTACATCACGTTCAACGGTCGCGAAATATCCGGCGACGTGGTTGTCCACAGACCGGACACGGAAGAAGTACGAGTTTCCATCGTACCGCCTGGTCACGAGGTGAGTGGATACCCGAATTACGTACTTTCACGCATAAATATTTATAGTTTATGATTATTTTGAAGATAATGATGTATTATGAGTTTAATTAAATAACAAAAATAATAAAAATGTATAAAAAACGGAAAAATATACTTTCGGGAAAATATTGGTCATCGCCTGCCACCGCATTTGGCGCTAAAACAAGTTAATTTCTTTATCTTTCATTTTGTTGGCGCTTGTTAGGTATATAAATTCTATAATACTTTTTGACAACTATAAGCTACCATTTATAAAAAAGTATCTATGTATTATGTTATTTGTGTTACCATAATGAACCCAATGTGGAATATTAAAAATATACATAATATACGACTTAAGTTCGCTCTGTTCAGCCGAAGTTATTTCCTGTAGGCACGCTAATTTTGCCGGGTTGGCGGTTACAATATGCGCGGGCGACATGGTTGCCAACGTGACATAGAACCGGCCGGCGGCGTACCCGGTGTTCAATGTTTTTCCCAAATTCATGTATAACTTATAGCCGGCCGGTCGTCAATGCATTGTGTCATAATCATAAACGAGACGATGTATCACGGTCGGAGGGAACCACTTTTATTTTTCTCCCAGTCGTCAATTATTATTATTGTCGCTGTCTCGTCGCAGCTGTTCCGTGTACTGGGTGTTCCCGGGGTCGTAGTCTGAGTACATGACGGGCGACGTCCTCTGTATGGAATTTGGTTTTCGCTCCCCCTCGATCATTTAACATAAACTCGTATCTGCCGTTGACATTGGTTACCTGAGGAATGATAGTCGTCGACAATTTCAAGACTACCCCCAAAACATATTAAGCAAATATTCTATACTCCAAGTGGAGAATGTCCACAGATATTGTAAAACAGGCTTTTATGCATTTTCTAGAAAATTTAAACGCATATATACGATAACTTGGACGAACATTTTAAATCGATGAATCCCATATTTACTGCGTAGTAAGCAGTTGGAACCAGTTTGGCACGTGGGTTCTATCACTTTCTACCGTCTTATTTTTACGTCACACTCCGCCGCTGTAGTGACTTGTATGTAACAATAATAATATACGCACAATAAATTAATAATGTTCCTTTCTCCCGGTCGCCGGCTTACAAACGCTTTTGTTATACATGCGCGGTACGCGCGACATTCCGCTGTAACGACTTGGCGAAAGGACGTCGTCGTAATTGCTTACGACCCGTCCCCGTACACCCCGCAACCGAACCGTTCGCGCTGTGGGTCACCCATCCACTGCGGACTTATGTGCCATTCGGCGAATAGAAACTCGTAAAAATTTGCGGAGGGATACCCGACGCGTAATCGAAACTCAAGCGCGATAACCGTATACAATATATTGTTATTATGATTATTTGTTTTACTAATAATAATAATGCACAATAATTGTGTGTTTGACCTTGACTTTGGCTCAGCGTGTGTCCGATATCGTGCCGGCTCCGTTGTCAATCCAGGTCATCGAGGAGGCCATGGAAATCCGCAATACAAAAATGTTAAATTAACTACATATTTTAAACCCATATATTTTCCTATGTTTTACATATATAATATATATAAATGTGTCGTGTGTGTGTGTGTGTACCCATTTACCCAGTTCGTGCATAATTTCGGTAATGGGTTATGAACAAAAGTTTCGAACTTTTAGTTTAGTATACCAAGAACTCGTATCGTTTTAGTTCCTAAAAAAATGAAAATATAGTGAACTTTGCGTACGGGTGTGTGAATTTCACCGATTTCACGAGGAAGCCAACCGGTATATGGCAAAGTGAAAGCAATTTGCGATTATTTTTAGTGGGTTATTAAAATGCATTACCCGCGTGCTTGATTAGTGGCGTGCCCCTCACCTGTAAAAGTGTGAATGATGAGTTTTTTTATTATGTCCACCCACTTTTTGAATTTAATGGTATAAGACGATAACCTTAAAGTATCAACTAACATTTTATCTCGATATTTTCATTTATTTCAGAGTTCTATCGAAGTAATAAAGAAATTGGACGACGTGCGTGTGTTAGAGTCAAGAAAATCTGCTCGGTTAATGGATCAGGATACAGATTTCGCCAGGTTGGCAGACATGTCAGACAGGAAACGTAGTTCATCATCTCAGAATGTTGTAGAAATCAGCGGGTGAGTTTTCATAAGTAATAATATAATATAATGAAATTGTAAATTATGTTGTTTGTTAGACGTCCTTTTTTCATTCGGTTAACCTTTGGTTTGTTGATAATACAATTGGACCCAAATGAAACGAACACATTTCGTTTTTTTTACATAATATATGATGTCTTTGATATTGTGTTATATAGTATGAAGGTAACAAAAATAAATTAGAAGATAACGGCGAGATAAAAATATGTACACGCGTTTTTTGACGAAGACAATAGACCGGTTCAATGTCCCGGAAATGTCGTTAAACACAATGTATGACATTTCACTTCTGAAAGTTCTATTGGCTATCTTTTGGGATATCTATCTATTTGGGAGGTGCCAGAGCATTAGTTCGGGACATGAGAAATTTACACCTATTTACTATTTTGGCACTGTGTCATATTTTGTTAATCAGGCATCAGTTTATACTATAAATAGAACACTGTTGATGTAATAGTTTCGTAAATAAATACACGATAGTATTTTGATACAACAAAAACAAGAGCTTGATTACAGTATGTCGTACGTGGATGTAAAAAAATGTATTATTATAATATGTTTATTAGTTCTGTGAAATTTCGATTTCGTATTTAAGAATGCATTTGATTAGACATATAATATGACAATTATTGCTATAGTAAATACAAGTTCCACTCATAAATATAATACATAAGGGGAGAGGGGATGTCAACTATACGAAAAGGAAAACTGCGGTTACGGTATTTGGCACGGTGTTTTCTCTCAATTATGGTTGTTCCTATAGTTCTCATATTATACGTATTTCATCGTTCGATTCCGTTCTTAATATATATAGGAAGTTGTGTAGGTACTGGCAGACACACAATGATCAAGCTATGCGTTTCGGAATTAGTTTTTTTTACTACTTATACAGTGTTATATTATATTTCAACAATACATCGATATTGGTTTCCTTATGATATGGTTCCGGTTCCGCGACTCCATAATAGAAAAAATAATAACAAATATCTTTCGTTGTAACTTTAATAACATTCGCCGATAGATTTTATTATTATTATTTATATCATAAAATATGAAATTATAATAATATAGGTATTATTGTTATTGTGTATCAGCAGCGGTTGCTGGAGATTTCCGTATTACGTAAACCTGAGGTATACGCCCAAATGTAAATATTCATACTTTGCTGTTTCACTTCTGTGTTTTATGTTTTAGCCGACAGCAGCCCCCCTCTTATCGTGTGATACGAATTATATTATGGCCGTAGACCTTGTCCCGTGGTAAAGCTATATTTTTAAGCCTATTATATTGAAACGCGCATATTATTTTTGACTTTCGTGCGGGGACTAGAGCACTATAGAAGAGTTATACAGTGAAGTGAACAAATAATGTATAATAATAAATGGAAAAAAATAGCGGGCCTCGAAATCAGCTGGTTTTCTATTCAAGGTCGGTTGACATACGGACGGCCTTGCCATGTTGCCGATGTGTTACATTGCCGGCAAATAATTTAAAAACCGGTGTACTGTACTTGCGTCCCAAATAAGTATTTATAGAGCGGGAGTGTTTTATATTACAAATAATATATATATTAATGGTCGCATGCGTACACTTTACAGCTGTACCGTAAAAGGTTCGTGGCCTTGTCGTTGTAGGCCCATCATCATCATTATTGTTATTATTCTGTCACTTATTATATTACAGTAAGTTGGCGTAATATTTCGTATTTTCGCCCGTGTATTCTTTCGAAAACAATAATTGTTATTATTTTATGTTTAATGACGTATACAATTTGAAAATAAAAACGAGAGTGTACGCTGGTGGCTTTTACCCGAATTAGTATTTTAATTTATAATCAACCCGATGCGGCATCGACCTGATTTTTCGATCATAACCATAATCTGCTGTAACGTGAATTTGCGCTATTATGCAAGATTCTTTATAATAATATATAGGTATAGTGTTATTATTTATATTATATTTTACGCAGTAACGTGACAATTGAATTCGGCACGTTTAAATATAATGCGCGGTTGACGGTGGAATTACGGCGCGGTTGTGTTAAGCAGAGATATAAAAAAAACGTACCCTAGGTCGCGGCCTTTATCGTGACCGATGTTATGAAATCTGGTTTGTGTTGCATACCGCGTAGGTATTATATACGCGAACCGCGCACTCGTGAATTATAAAAAACAATCAAGTTCAATAAGATTTCGCAAGGTTGTTGGCGACGCAGGTGCATGTGTGGAGTATACGCGAACATGACAGGATTTTTAAATAAGTTGTACATTATATTATTATAATACCTACCTATAATATAGTAATCACACGGACGACCATGAATGAGAGTCGAACTGCCAGCGGTTGTTATTGTAGTTTTGGCCTACTTAAATTGCCGTTTTCAGCCGCGTCGGGTGTGGTGATATCCGAGAAAATTGTCTTTATATTGTATTGTTTTTTTCCCCCAAATAATATATGTATATATATACTTTCCGGAACACTGGGACTGGCTTATAGAACGGGGAAATAATTAATTTCTGTGTTATATCATGATGTGTATGATATAAAATGTATATTATTTATTTACATATAGGAGGTACGTATACGTTTACGAATAGTGTAATTGAGCAAATATAAAATCATTCGGCCATTACGTTGGAAAATTACATAACAATAGTGGATTATTTACATATAATGTATATCATGGTATACATTTATACGTTCACACATAAAAACATTTTCAATTTGTGTGCATTATTGATCAATGGTTATGGTTATTGGTCACGGGTTTACGATTATGATTTATGAATTATGAAGTACATTATAATATATAAACTTCATTTCATTGAAGGTATTATGTGTGCAATTTGTAAATACATATTTACACGATCAAGTCTATTGATAGTCGGCACATAATTTTCAAATTGAAATATTAAGATTATAATAATGAAATATTATTCATTAAATAAATTATTATCTATAAACACTCGTTCGTGAATTACCGAGTTCTGTCATCCTTGGTGCCTAAAAATAGAAATTCTACCAGGTGTAAAGTAGTCGTGTTTGCCCTGACCTTCTGAGATATTCTAATTTGAGGCCATAGTCTTATTTAAACATGTTATTATTGAATATAAGTTTTGTTAACGATTGTTTGGTTATACAAAAAATTATATAAATTAGCAATATGCGTTAAAAATACGGCGTGATATTTTAATAGTAAAGTGATATTTCGATTATAATATTTTTTTGTTGGATTTCTCGGTTTCAGATCTCGCAAACGTCGTTCTAGTAGTAGCCACGACCAGGATGAATCTCGCGAGGAGGAAATGAAAGACGAAGACGGTGATGATGTACCAAAAGAGGAAGAAATGACAGAATGCACTGCAGCCTTGGTGTTGATGAGTTTGTCATGTAGTCCCCACTCGCCATCCATACAAGGTCAGTATTAAAATATTGAATATTTTATATTGTATTCCGTTTTTACCGATAC
This sequence comes from Eriosoma lanigerum, assembly GCA_013282895.1. NCBI lineage: Eukaryota > Metazoa > Arthropoda > Insecta > Hemiptera > Aphididae > Eriosoma > Eriosoma lanigerum. Next base: position 53,378,810 of record CM023358.1, read on the forward strand.
CGATATGATACGAATGTCACTATAAGGACCTTCGCTGTTTTTCGCAATAGCATTGCGGCGTGAAAATGTAATCTATTGTTTTTATTTATATATTTTTACTTAATATATATATGTATATAGCCACTTTCACCATAACAGTAATTTTTGCGCGTTCTCAAACGTGAGAAAATCCAATGATGGAAATCTCCTCTGGTTCGTTATAACATGACGGTCGCAGTTCGTGGAACTCTATACTGTGATAAAATGAGTAGGGGTGTTGGATCGTACGGACATAATTTATAAATATATTATAAGGGGTGGTGATATATATATATAGATGCTCGCATATAAACATAATATAGAATGGGAAGTTGATATCGGTGCGCTGCAGGATTTCACTTTCAGTCATGCTCCACAACGTCCTTTCTCCACGGTTTCACAATATTTCATATTATAGCGGCCGTGTCAAAATAATAAATAAACCTAAATATTCATTAAACGAATAGAAATGGTATGCGACAAAATATTGTGCCATGCTCCAGGTGTTACAGGGTGGCACACACATACCGCTTTGGTACATGATAAAAATTGTATAAACAGAACCTATATATGCGTATATATACAGGAAGCTAGAACATGCAATCAATGCGGTTTTCCGCCCACTGGAGCTGGGACAGGGACGCCGATGTCGTCATGTTTTTTTTTTTTTTGTTTCATAGTGCATTGACACCGCATCCACATTACGTAGTTATACAGCATAATAATAATAATAATATACTCCAACCAAACCAGTGTCGGTGCGTTGACCTCTGATTTGACCACCACAGTATTATACACTCCACCGTTGCTGTTAGCTAGCAGTATTATAACAGTTATACTATGTAATGCGAAGAAAAACTATGTTAATATAATGTGTGGTCACCGTGTGGACTGCGAAAACTATATATTATATAACGGTCCTCACTCATCGTGTCTAATTAAATCGTAATGTATATTGGATACATTATACACATAAAAACGAAGAAGTAAGAGGTATGCACTAAGCGTATTATAGTTATTATAGTTTATTACATATTCTACACTTATCCAAATAGAAATTATAGCGAGCGGAATCGCTTTAAAATATACGTAACTCTAACGAGAAAACGATTTTAGAAATGTGGAAATTCTCGTGTAGAATAATTTATTTATTTGTAGAAATAATTTTTGGTCAATATATTGAACGAATATCATTATATATGTTTATTATACATTTGTAATACATAATATTATAGCGGTAGAGCATGCCTAGCTGCTGTACAGATAATTTTTTATTATAATACTATAAATGATGGATTTCGATAAAACGTCCGTGTTCATGTCTAGCCGGAATGTTCGTTATGCGATAATAACTTATGCGTCGTGTGATCGGGGACGCCACTGTAGCCAAATTTGGACACCCGATCCGATCGCGTACACGTCTGCGCCACATCTGGATCGGACGGTCGAGCTCTTATCGCTGTTAATCGGTTGCGGACACGCCGTTACCGAATAGTTCGACAATGATAACAACATCAATTTTAATAAAATAATATTATTTTCGTCTGGCCGCGGTATTAATGGTATTATGTATATTAAATTGTAATATTCATATAGAGAGTTGCTCAACAGCAGCATTAGAATGGCCTAGATGTGGCGGGTAAAAGTGAAAAGTCAGCTTTCTACCAAACGTTCGGTTGTTCGTGAGCGCTCGCCCGCCCGCTAGCCAACACACACACACATATATATATATATAAATATATACTATTATATATTGCGTTTCGTAACAGCGCGCGCCGGGACAGTGTTAAGGACGGCGTTCGCGGTTTAACCGATTTCCTCGCACCTGCCTGCCGTTATAACGCTATGACTCGCGCTAGAGCGATTCGTGCGAAACGCCCGACATTGATGCGACAAGGACGACGCGCACGCCGTGCGTTCGGAATCTGTGTCGCCGGCCGGCACCCACAGCAACGACATGTGTTTGACATACATTTTCGTAGGTTAAACCGTACGAAATGCGTATAGGAATCCCACGAAACCGCTAATGTATAATAAAATATACACGACGTGACGCATCTTTGTTTCATTTCATAATAATATAAACGTGTGCTCGTGAGATGACGAACATAATCAAATCGAATCAGAAACGAAATTCGCGAACAAAAATTAGTCGTATATGCTCATCATGACGTATTTTATACACCCAAGTATAGATAAGATTATTCCGCGTACATGCGTATAATATGTAGGTCTACTTTCGCAGCTCGTCGGACTGTCGGAGGTATCCAAATAGTTTATTATCCATTGACGGTATTGACGTGTTGTAATACATACACATGCACAACTTTGTCCTTATAATGCCGGCGTACATATATAGACTTATATATTATATACCGCGATGTTGCGTAATTATATTGACTATTTCTATATCTTTTTTGTTTCATCGCAATTGTCTTTAGACGAACTGCGTTTTCACGAAACATTTATTGTATATTATATAGCCTTTATAAAAACAACAAACTTGTTTACCCCTACTGCTCTTTAAGGCCGATTGATAATCCTTCGATGACAACATCAAAGGTCGTCCGTGACTGTAGGTCGTACGAAATTTGAGTACACGTTAAAAATGAATTTCATCACTTTATATTAATATTACTATTATTATATTAATAATACTATATTAATGTTATTATATTTCAGAACTCTGAATCTTAAATATACATAATATTATACACAATAATATAAAATCGATTGTTTGTTTCATAAATTTTAATTGACTCACGAAGTCACGATCCTTTATAACTTTAAAAAAAAAAAAACAATTATATTTAACATATTTGTGTTATGGCTAACAGAATTTTATGTTCATAAGTTTTTAAAATTAACTATTTCCATTATTTTTGTACAACAATAATTCTAATCTCGATCTCTCCAGTATAAAATAATTTACAATTCAATACAATGTTGTGTATAACGACGCACAAGATTTTTATTTCTTTCGGTCAATTGTCATCTTTATGTAAACAGTACACGTATCTCTTATAAATTATAATATACTATGCGTATAAAACTGTAAAAGTTAAAACCTAATATTTACACGTCGTTATCGCCAATGCCACCGGCACTTCGGGATCACATAATTATTAAAACCGCATAGTATAACGATTTCGTCGTTCGGCTTTATTGAAAGTTGTCCTATAAAAATCGATTTTATTTAATATATATAATATTATATATTTATATTATAATATGCACCACTCGATATCTAAAACCGTTACACTGCAGTTATCTCTATAATTCTCAATGACGACCGATAATATTACAATATATAATTATTGTTTTTTTATGTATTTTGAAGCGTAAACATTGCATATACGTACGCAGATTTATTGCGATTTCGTCGACGGTGTTTAATAAAATAATTATTTGTATATACAACAACCGTTATAATCGTGCGGCATTCGTTGACGTTCATCACGTATAAATTACGCGTTTGATCATACGGATACGAATTTACGATATTAAATGTCCTTCGACGAATATTAAACAATTTATTATTTCGAAACAATAATTCGGATAGTAGAAAGAAAGAAAAATTACCAAAATTCGTGGTCGCCTACGTTATTATTATATTATATTCTTGTACGTGTGTTATGTGTATATATTATATTTATATCGCACTATATTTTGCGTATGTATAATAATAAAAATAACGTCGTGTGTAGTTTTATTTGATGTTTCAAGAATACCAGATTTGTTCCAACTATTTACTGACGACGACACGACGTTGTTCACCTGACGGCAATATAATACGCGCGCATACGACAACCCTCGCACTGATGAGAATTTGCGTCATCCGATTTCGTGACGTCACTACCGCCCACAAACAAGCTTATTTACTCGGCGTCGCGGCGATCTGTGTTTGCATGTTATGCGCTTCACCCGTCACACTGTCGATCTCGGCGAAATTTTTTTCGCTCATTTCCTCACTTCCTCACATGTTTCATACAGATCTATATAATATAGCGGATATTTTTGGTGTTGTTGTGATGAGACCTTCTAATATAGTACCATAGTGGATAGTCGACATTGACAGTGAATTAATTAAACGCATCGACTATAATATACCGAGAGTCGTAGTCCATTCCTTAAACACTAATCAGAGAATATAATTTACACGATTTTTTTTGTAATCTACATGTTGGAATATTTAAATATGTTTTTTTTTCTATGTATTTTATTCCATTATCGAGGGATGTCTGTCATTAAATATAGATTCGAAATGGCCATTAATTATCAACTCGCACTATAGAAACTCGAATGGTTTTATAGAATAAATCAAATTATTAGTCATAATTTAGTGTTGGCTGTCACGTTAAATGAGATATTTCTAAGGTATTTTTAAGAAATTTTATCATTTTAAAATGTTATGTTTATGTAGGACGTTTTATACGCTGTCAACAACCCGAATCACTGTCCACCAGCCCATCCACGTCCAGTGAAGGAGCGTTTTCGTGCCGCAGCTCGCCTTCACCGCCACTCAGCGAATCTAGCTCGTCAGCCGCCTGGAGCGGACGCGGTTTGCCATCGGTCGTCGACGAAGGAATTGGTTTGACCGACGACGATTTCGAAGATGTACCTAAACGGAAAAAGGTAAATTACATTTAACATATAAATCTATATTATACAATACATTGTGTTGAATACGTGCAGGTTAGGTTAGGTCAAACGTGCAGTTTTTGAATGACCAATTTGTTTATATATTATGGACAACAACTACTATTGTTATAAATGTATAATATCAATCCTGTTTGGGCAAAACTCTTTTATAATGACTTGTCCCGGACCTATAGATAGAATTACAAGGAAGGATAGAATCGGTTTCCCGTTTTTTCCGTATTATATAATTATTATTGCAATACTCGTTAAAAGTAAATTTCGTATATTCATAAACATTTCCGGGAATATGATAAAAATAATATATTATTTATGTATATAATTGTTTATAATTGAGCATTGTCGCTAATTATATTATATCCTTTCTAAAATATTGTTCTATAATATATTTTACATTACACCTACGCTCATTTATTTTGTATACGAAAAATATATAAAACGGATATGCCTCTCTCGGCGTTATAATAAAACCACTTTTTTTTTGCGTGCTGATTTTGATGTTAATGCTGGTATTTTTAATTTACTTTAATTGTTTCTATAATTTTCAATAATTCTATAGCTGTATGTATATGCATTATGATAATTACATAGTAACGCGGGCCTGTAGTGTAGCATTTTCTCTTCGTAAGTGCGCCGTTACGATAGTATAATAGCAAAATTTTTGGGTGCTACAAGCCGTGACGACAATTTTAATTTGTAAACTTTATTCTCTGGTGCACCTATTTGACTGTTTACATTATTCACTGTATTTTTAGGTAATAACGCAATCATTAATCATTGCAAGACAAATAATATAATAGTTTTATATTTTTAGACAAAATATTATATTATCATCAACTAAAAGTGTTAAATAATACGTTATGTACAGTAACTTCTCGTTGTTAAACTCTGTAAATCTACTTAAAATTAATAATACTTTTCCTAATCAAGTCTGTCAGCAAAAAAAAAAAAATAATTCCATGAGATTTATCGTTTTTTTTCTACATAATATATTTCTTAATCCAAACACTAATATAATATTATTTATATGAAACATAATAATAATCGTATGAAAATATATAATACTAATATATAATAATAATACTATATATTACAAAACACCCAAAACATGGTTTTAAGTATATACAAATATTAATAATTAACTGTTGTTGACATTAACGCAAATAATTTTCAGGTATAATTGTATGTATTTAATTAGAAAATAATGTGTTTTAAACGAGTTCCAAAATCCCTTGTTCGAATTTTAAATTCCTATTAAAATATTTAGTATTATCAACATAAATAAATAATACAAGTTTTTTTTTCATCTTCTATGAAATATGTATATTTAATTTCATATTATTGTTTATGTTATTTTGTTGTTTGGTCGTTAAATTTCGTAATTAAGTAGCAAAAATTGCATTTATATTATACGAATACACAATACACATATGAATATTCTCCGTTGAAGAAATACATTCTTGGAATGACAATCACAATAGTCAATAATACAATGTTGCCGGTATTATACACATGCTATATTGCACTATAAAAAATTGTTTGACAAAACAATAAGTATACACAATAATATAGGTGAATTACTGAATTATAATAAATAGTAGGACAAAAATTCAAACGAGAACTTTCACGTTCGGCAACCGGCAACCGAGAAAGAAATCGATTTTTCTCGTAATATTTGTATATGTGCACATAATAATGATATTATGTTATCTGCGACCAATTGCTGGTCAATTGTGGATTTGAAACGATCGCGGAGAAAGCGAGAGGTTTTTACGTTTACAATCGCTCGTTATATTCGCGAAAAGAATGTTGTGAATGCGAATAATAATAATATAATTTATAAGAGGTAGTAAGGTATACACTTATAGAAATTTAAAAAAAATCTACGACGTTCTTTTACGACGCGCGTGCGTTTGCCGTTATCCTTGACACGGTAACGAAAAGCAAATCCGGACCCACCCGGAAATGAATACCGTCCGTCCAGCAAGGACAGCAATCAGCCATTTGCAGTTTTATTATTATAGTTATCCAGCGTCCGTGCGAATACGTGACATTTGCGACCGCGTATATATTTAATATTTAAATATTTTACGACCCGGTAATATTCTTATATTATTTGATTAGCACATATTATCCCAGTATGTAACAATATTTTTTAAGATGGTTATTGTGTTATTTGTTGGTTATAGTTTTATTGAATTCATAAGTGAACCGCGGGAGCGATGATTATGTTATTAATTATACGCATCACCTTTATTTTCCATCATTTCTATATTTTATTCATTAATTCATTTTTCCCTCGACATCTCTCATCTTTGGGAGTCACTATGTAATATTTGGTATTAAATTATATTGCGTCTACCTTTACATTTTTTTCTTCCAAATAATTTATATTTTTATAATAATATTCTCTTAGGCTGTAGTAGAGATTGCTTTGTGTCTGGGAATTCTACCCCGACAAGACCGGTTTTTGATACGTTTGTGTGTGTACACACATAATCTGTCGGTTGTAACCCCCGAAAAACAGCTGTTCTCAATAATTCCCAACTACGTAGTAACTTTATGTTATCTTTGACACACACATAATTGACCCACCTACTTCTACTCTTGGGAAAAATCTTCGGGTAAAATTATATATATATATATTCTTTATTTTTAATATATATATTCTTAGTGTAAAATATACTATGCATGTGTTATGTTATGAGTGCATCGAACAATAATATGTCGGTGGTGAAGGGGATCGAATTGCATATAATGAAACGTGTAGGAAAGTCCTTGGACATGCACATATATTGTGTTTTGTATAATCTTTATTTATTTTTACTTCGTTGTTGCAACTTTAGCCTTGCAATTTTCGCAACTGCATGCAACTGCGGTGGTGTTGTGTATGTGTGCGCGCGCATTACGTCTTTTATACATGTACATACTACGCGTATTTATATATAATCCGTGTCCGCCGTCTTGCGACCAACAAATTTTAACAGAAACCTAATATAATGAAATAATAATATTATTGAGAATAATACAAATACCGGCCTTCGAAATATTTTAGTTCGCGGTTTTATAACAGGAACGGACGACCAAAAACTCGTAATTATTTATCATATCGTACCAATAATATGTAAACCGCGGCTATGTATCGTGTCTATACCGCCACAATATTATGTTCACACAAAAATCGTATGTTAATGTCTAATAATATCTTTTGACCGGAGACCACGATTGCATTTTATTGGAACATATTATATCAGTTGTGTTATGTGTAATCTAATATTTATATTTGCGGTGTGACTCAAATCTGTTTTTAAATTTGTATTTGTTATTTTCCCATACAATTATCTGTATTATCATATATGTATAGTGTATCTTTCTTATTGTTGATTGTTTATCTGTGAAAAATTTGAATTGAAGGGATGTGAAATCACCTGATCGTTACGATGTTCCATCGACGATGTATATAGTGAATAATTATATTATATTATATTGTAAATAACAAGTTTACCTACAAATGTTTACCAATCGAATTACGCTGCATTCGATATAGTTTTTAATTTTGTTTATATTGTTTATGTAATAATATCGTATATAAACCTCCAGACACATTAGTGAGAACCCACCGGGTGTATTTTGTATAGTTGTATTAGTTTGTTGGTGACGGATTTTACAACAAAAACAACAACACCATGGAGAACCGGTCGTCGTTTCAGCAGTATAACAAAAGAAGCGCAAAAACGGCCTTGATGCGCGGAAGTGCAATGAAATGCGCACGACACGTGCGGTTCGCGTCACATCATTCGTGCACAAATTTTCGAAGTGCATTCCCTTTGTATGCACGCGTAATACGCAGCCCTGGCGGTTGTCACCTCTTCATCGCCATCACCCCGAAACATTTTTGACGCTGGATTATTATTGTTGTTACCTACGCATTACATATACGATATACGGAAAAATACAATTTCGGGTACGATAGCGGTTACCACGGTAGTGGTGGTGGTGAGGTTACCGGTGGTAAGGAGCCCCTTTTGCGCGCACGCCCGGGAATGTTCTTTGTTCTGCCGGCACTGCACGTGGAGCGAAGAAACCAGCACGTGTGTAAGAGGGTGGATGGCTGCGCGGGGCCTGCGCGCTGGTCCGCGTCGCAATAATAATATACACCATAACAACGCTACTGAGTAAAGTACGCGGCTGAGTGATGCCGCGCAAGCGCACGCGTGCACGCGCACTTGGCGGGACAAAGGAAAAATGGCGTGTTTTTGTGTTCTCCTCACTCTCCTTAAATGGTGGGGGAAACGCGCGGTGACGCGGATCTAACCTATTGAAAATGAGACGTGTAAGGATAATAATATGATTTTGTTTTTAATATTCCTTCCTAGATTTTAATTAAAAAATAAAATTATATTATAATATTATTATACATGTTAAAAAAACCGGTACGCGCGAATTATTTCTACGTCGCATTCGGAGTACGTGTGAATGATGTATAATTTTATAATAACGGGATTCGCGAGATGTGTGTGCGTATCGATCATTGCCGGCCGGCACTTCCAAACACGTGTCCCCCTCTCGCGCAAGCTCCTCTTACCGACGACGTTACCTTCGACGATGCGCCCCGCCACTCCTCTATAGGCCCGCGGCCACAGGCCAACACTGAACTACGACGCAAAAATATCGAAAACTCATCTCGCCACCGCCGCCGCAAAATTACACATCGTGGAAAATCCAACCGTGTAACCTTACCGTCATCGTAGCCAAAATTGTTGTTATCGTAATCGTCGTTGTTGTTGTTGGGCTCTTGTCGTTGTTTGCCTACGCAGTGGCGGTGGTCTAGATATGTTCCGGCCTGTTTGTGATATCGATACCGTATAATTCGCCGTTGAAGAAGAGGTTAATAACACCGACGACAACGATTCAAATAGATAAAAGAAAAAATACCGTATCTATATTACTATACGAACTATTATTAAATAATAGTAACGGAATTTATTCTCAGTTCGTGTTTAAAACGATTCGTATAAAATATATTATTACTACTCTGAGTGTAAGTGTTTAATGATCGATATCATTGGATAATTTTTGAGGGAGAGCTTTTGACTTTACTTTTCACCCGGTCTTAGAACACCAACCTTCGTCGCGTGTCTCGTATATATCAGTTACAAATAACAATATTATAATTATATAATATATAAACTAATAATAATATTTTTAATGTGATGCAGCACACGCGTTTCTTCTGTATATTATGTAATATTTATATATATATATATTTAGGGTTAACGTCCCACAGTGTCATGTGTGCTTAAAATCTTTAAATAGCATTATAATATTATATTATTATATTTCGATATGTTATATAGAAAAGTACAAAACGTAACGACCAAATAATTGATTTAATATCGTTTTTAAATAGTCCGTTGACTCGTTTCCCCCGATAGCCATCAAAGTCGTATATGCTGATCGCGGACAAAAGTAATAATAATATATACCATATTATTGTTGTCGGATCATGTATATATTATATATATATATTATGCAAGAATCGTATAATAATAATAATCTTCGTCGTGGTCGTCCTCGTTGCTGTGTCGCCGTAACCGCTGCCGGCGGCTCAGAGTTTCTTGAACTTGTGCGTATATACACAGAATGTTTGTGTGCGTTAGTGCGTGTGCGTGCGTGCGTAGAACGTTGTTGTAGGGATTGAACGCAATATCTCAGCCGATGCAACACCGGGACTCGCGGCCGGGTTCAACGACCCCGTACCGATGACTGTATATAGTCCCCCACCCTTTGCACGAACAACAACAATAACACCACCACCACCACCATCTATTATCGTCCCCTCGTCATTTTTCTCTCTTGTTTTTCTTTTCGTTCGCTCGCTCCCCATAATGTTTTCCCGCGCGATGTTTTCTTTCTTCTCATAACATCTATACAAAGTTTTAAATTTATAATATTTCTATTTTCTATCTGTTTCGTATCATACTATACGTACGGAAACGTCTCAGTTTGAACTCTAAACGTATAATACGTTATATTATGTTCGTATTACGCAATTTTGGCGCGTGATGTGTTTACTTCGGACATTATCATTGAAATGTATAAATATTACGTAGGTGTTTGATTGTCTACGGACGAATAGACGCGACAATGGACAATTATTATTCACCGTATTATATTATTATTATATTATATTGTTGTGACCGATCAACATCGCGGTAGTATAAATAGGTGGCTATAGAGGTATAATATAATATTATAGGACATAATGTAGACTATATATACCATTAACCGGTCATTACGGTCAACGTTGAATGTGTGCGCGTGCACGTTGAATATAATATGATGCACGCTCACCGTGGGGGTAAAATCGGTCTGCCGACGACGGCGACGGCTGCATCGGGAAGTCGGTGACCTCTGGTTCTTCCCACCGGTTGCTCAAGGCCGTACGTTGACGCCGTCCGCGTCCCGGGTGTGTGTTGTGATTACGCACCCCTGTCACTGCGGTCGGATCGCTCGACTCTCGTACAACAATATCGTATTATTATTATTATTATTGTTATACACCGCTTTGTATATTATTATATATACTACCTATACAGGGTGATCGGAATTTCGTGGTAAAAATAATATTAGGGATTACATAAGTGACATTGTGTTCGTTGTGCTATTTATATTATTTGTGTTATACACAATGTTCTGATCACCATGTATAATATGTATCATATCATACGAATCCATCAGACGAGTGCAACTATGTATAAAAGTACTAGACACTATAATACTTGAATATATGTGTGTAATTTTTTTGGTTTCTTTCATATGTATACTGAATATTATATGTATTTCTTTTCCCTTAACCCTTCGGCCGAGGTCTAACCTTTCGTCGCGTGCATGATATGTCACGTATGATTTCTCGTTCCCGTCCAACGAATTGTACGGGAATATATATCTACATATTATTATATTTATTTTTTAATATATAGGTATCCTCTTATACTTGAATGTTTATTCAAATTACATTAATTTTTTAGGGAGGTCGTGTATAATGTGACTTATGTCGGGAGATTATATATATATTTATATATTATTATTATAATACGTACAACCGAGTATATAATATGGTCATTCCATGTTCCATCGCATTATTATAAATAAAAAAATTATTTAAATTTTATATCGATTTCATGTTTACGCACTCGGAGAAGCATGCATTTTTAAAAAGTCTAAAAATAAAAAAATACCCGATCAAACAAATCTTAATTATTTTTTTTTTATGGTGCAATAATACAAACACACTAATACGGATAATATAGTATATAATGTAACAGGATTTTTTCTCTTTCACATCTAATTAGTACAACCTTTACAATTTCTTACAACCCTCCTAGGGATATACGACAGCGAGCGTCGTATATAATTTATATACCCACACGATATATTTTGTGACGCTTTATTTTTCGTATCTTATGCGGTAAACCCCCCAAAAAAAAATCTATACGATGGCTACGAATTTTATTTTATTTTTCTGTTTTGAGTATTCGAGCCACTATAAAATTCTAAATTATTTCTCTAAAACACGGATCATTTAGTCACTACTCACTATATAAACTATAAAGGATATTACTTTCCAATATACGTGTAATATAATAATAGATCCCTATAATTTCAAATGATATTCAAGGGATTTCTCCACGGACACCCCCTGCGGTCTATTTTATACTTAAATATAATACTGCGTTTGTAGTATAATATTATGGTAATAGATGTTTTGCACCTGCACAGTGACGATAATTCAATGGAAACCTTTTTTTTCTTCCTTTATTCGTTTATTCGTTCTGACAGATCCTTTTATATACCTATTATAATCTTACTCATTTTCTGGATATACATCTATACCTAATACAATATAATATCAATGATATAGATCGTCATCACAGAAATCAACAAAACAAAATGTACCATGTATAATCGCATACCAGGAAATTAGCATCGGTTTTGGCACGTAGTGTATAATTTGTTTCATATATATACATTATATTGCATCGTCTGGTAAACGATTCGAGTTACCGTTATTATATATTATTGTACACGCAAAGACGTGTTTATAAATAATAACCGTATGTCTGTATATATGCGTATTGCGATATTTTATGTTTATATTATAGGATTAGTTTTATTTATTAATTCCGGTAACACGTTTTGGTTGCGAGGAGTACGATTAATTATTTAACAAACAATGTTGTCCAACAAGATTCTACACACACCTATATTTGGTTATTTATAATATTATTTTATGTTGGGACGTTTTTAACTTTTATAGGTTAACTCATCTAATATGATAATCGTGTTCGGCGTTACATAGATTGTTGTAATAATGATTTCATTACATTGATTTAAATACTTATACTACATTGTGCAGTATACCGCGGATATGCACTATGTGCTCTATATATGTATCATGTTATATATATTGTATATATAGTGTTCTAATAGAAACGCTCGCAGAACTATTATAATAATTTATCGATTTAAAAATGATAAATGCCATGTTTGTTTGTATTGGCGATAACGTTTTATAATATTAACAAAGAAAAAAGTAATTTTTTCTATATATAAATATATATACTAAAATAAGATTACGACGAGACAATTTTTTCTTTTTAATAATGTTTATCGAATGATTATATATATATATTACTTAAGAACAACATTGAATTTATATATTGATACATCGCTTTGTGTTACACAATCACGTATTGTTGAAACATTTTTAGAAAACATAATCATATTGTACTACTACTAATTACTATTACTTATAACTAAGTAATATTTATCATTATCGTGTTTAAATTACCACAAGGTCGATTGTTTGTTTTTATAATAGTATATTATAGAATTAGTGTTGGACGCGTCACGACTTTCACGAATATTTCTATCCCCGAAGAAGTGTTTTTTTTATATTATTATTATTATTTGTCAGCTGGTCGCGCACATACCAACTGATTGCAACATTATAATTTTTTTTTTATACTTCGGGCCAAGATTTTTTATTTCATTTTTTTCTCTATGTTATGAATTTATATTGTTCATTCCTCCACCCACGTATACATTTGTATAGTTTTTTTTCGTCCCACCGCGTAACTCTGGTCAGTTTGCGATTACGTAATCTTGGACGGCAGAGATATATTTGCATATATCATATAATGCAATTATATTAATATATAATGTACCTACACTTCTGACAGCTTAGTGACATTGAAACGTAAAGAAGAAAAATGTATATTATATTCAAACGACATATATAATATATATTATAATAAAAAGCTAAACTAAACATCTATAATATAATATATCTATAATCGTTTGATTACCCGGTCCGGTATATGGTTTTTTTTTTATTATACTGTGAAGTATTTGGGGAAAAGGTTATCATCGCGACGACTGCTCTATTATTATTGAACTTTAACGCAGATTATATCATAGATTTTGAAACATTTTGCATAATGGCTTTTTTTATACATTTAATTTGCAGCTACTATAGCTGTTATTGGTTTTTAATTTTCTGTCCTATCCAAATTTATCGTAATCTACAAATTATAAATAATTACATTGAACAAATGTATCATTGATTAATAGAATACAATTGATTTGTAGAATAGACTATTAATAGACTATAATCAATGGTATTGTCATTTGAAACAACGTTGTCTTCACTATAATAATATAAATATAAATTTGCGACATTATTTTAATAATAATAATAATACTATAGTAGTCCATATATGGACTTGGTAAATTGTATTTTGCAATTATAATATATACCTATGAAAAAGAGGAAAACGCGCATATGTAATTTCAATTTTTTTTTCACCTATATAATAAACTATCTTGTTATTTTTAATCAATATTTTTTATTACGCTACATTGCATATATTAATATATAAATAATAATATAACGAAATACTCGTTTTTGTATAAATAAGTAGGTACTTTATATTTTTATATAATTAATTAATTTTTATACGTAATTCGAGTTTCTCGTACGACCTACCTTTAGCGAACGCGTATTGACTAATGATAGACACATCTGAGTTGTAAAGTTTATTTGTTTAGCCGTGAAAAGAATATGATAATGATAATAATAATAATAATAATAATAATAATAATAGGAAATTATATGCATCTACGTATACACTATATTATAAAAAAAATAAAACCGTTATACATATTTTTTTTTTGTTATGTGCATAAGTTACATAAGTTATGCGTTTCTTTTGTGTATACAAAATATATATAAATGCTCGAACTGAACTATATATCGTGATAATAACTACATTTTCCTGGTTGGGTATATTATTATTATATAAATATTAATACCTAAATTATAATATTCATAGCAAACATATTTCATACAAATAATTGATATTTCATACGTTACGCGCGCGGTTGATAAGCTGTGCACTACAATTATATTTTATTGTATTGTACATAATACATTATGCCAATTAAATATGTGTTTAAAAAAACGACCTATCTATACCGAAACGTATTATATTATAATATATATTATATGCTGCACTCGTGCGTAATTAATACCGGGCATAAACAAATATACTAATTTTTTTTCCGATTCCTTATCTCTGAACAACCGTTTTAATTTTATTACATTATTATTATTATTCATAACGTTATATTATATTGAAAACAATCTATTTTCTTTCTCTTTTCACCGTATATCGTATATGTATAATATCACCTGATCGTGTGTTTACATCCCGATAGTTTTCTTCCTTTTATATTATCATATCTGTATAATAGTACTAGCGTGTAAATATATCACGCACATAGTATAATATGCTATATATACTACGTACTATTATTATTATTTTTGTTATTAGTATATCAAACTATAATATAGTTACAATGTATATGTGTATGCGCATTCGAGGGGTAACGACCTCGGGCCAATGTCATCCAACTGCAGCACGGGCCACAGTGGGCATATACATATATATAATGAATGAGTGGGTTTCGGGGGATCGCAGTACATTGTGAAAAACACCGTTATACTCCTCTTCATCTCGTTATTTCACACGCAAACTTCTGGTATATATTATTATTTGGCAGCAATGTATTAGCCGCGGTTTATGTGCCTTGTGTGTATTATTATATTCTGCAGACATTGTTTTCGCTATAAAATCAACATAATATTATTAATTAGGTACGTTTATATAATAAAAAACAAACATTATTCGGGTTAATATGATTTTTTATATTATTTAGAATAAATCGATATTACAAATGAGACTTTGTGTATCAAATATAGAAATCGATTAAGTTACGTATATAGATGTATTGTATATGATACATAATAATTATATTGTACTGATAATGGTGGGGGGGAGGTGGAGTAATATCCTGAAAGCTTTGCGTCGCAACAATATACGTTATACGCTTGTCATATACGTTAAGTGTGTTACGGATATAATATAATATACATTTTATATTTGTTTAAATCAAATCAATAAAACAAATTATTTTTATTTGTTATTTTTTTATGAAAAAAATAATCGTTTATAAATAATATGTAAAATATATTATAGACGTGACGAATCGAACGAGGAGCTGTGCTTTTCCAAAGTCCATTGTATGTATGTGTTGTACTATTGTGTATGTACTATATTGTAACATGTAGTTGATTTTTCCGATCGATGAACCTTGACCCTATACAGTATAATATAGTTATATATAATTTATAAAGTGACAAGATATACAAAACGATGACTGGAAACATAATGGGATTTTGGTTGTTGACTCGCAAAGGTTCGTAACCTCGTTAAAACATTATTTCAAACGATTATGTGTGTGAATGTGCGTTCATCGAAATACATTCATATTATATTAGGTATTATATAATATTTTAGTTATCTTCAACGTTGTAAAGTTGGGTTATATATATATTATATTATCGAAAATCTATATATATATATATATATATATAAAATATGTTGAATATATATCACTTTGTTCTTGCATAAATTAATATATTGTTAGAAACTAGAAAGTGAGAAATATACACGACTACATAACAACATCAATAACTGGAATAATCCTTTTTAAATTGTAATTTATTATAATATAAGTATATAGCTTCAAAAATTTTTTATAGATAATATTCACTTATAATATTATGTATGTATAATACACATTTGAATTTTTCCAATTGAAATTAAAATTGTTCTATTTTTTATTGTATTTTTAAATAATATAATTTTAAATGTTTTATAATATTATTTCATTCATTTATATATTATATATTTATATTATTATATTACGAGTTTTAATATTTTAATCGTAAAAATAATTATATTTTTATAATGTTTCTGATAAAAAATAGATTTTTTTGCGAGGGCGGTAAAATTATTCCACACCCGCGAGGTGCTGAGGTTTATGGCAAAATAACTCGTGTGTTGGTTGTGGGTTGTGCTTGCGTAATTTAGAATGGTTATTTAGAACTTCTAAAATTTCTTTTTTCTGCGTTTTAACATTTTCTAATTTATGCTATTATCAAGTAGTACGCAGTACGAAAATTATTCTCAATACATTTTTTCATCTATTTATAATATTTTTTCCCCTTGCTAATTTATACACTGTTCTAACACACATTTAATCGTTGTGGTGGGTATAATGGCAATATGACGCGTCCGCCACGCAGTCAGAATATTAAATTATTTATTTTATATAAAATAATAATAATGACGATAATGGATCTGAGTCTGAAAGTCCGACTATATTATGTTTTCGTCATTTAAATGCATAAAGATACACACACATACACATACACATATGTATGTTATTATATAATAATATTATGCACTTGTAACATATAAACGATCATCGAGGAGACGGCTGCTGCACCTTGGCCGACCGGCTCGATTGGTCTTCGGCAACGTGTTTGTATACATTTATAATTATTGTAGTATAATTGTCGTGTGAAAACAAATATTTAAATAATCACTCGTCCGATATAATTCGCAATTAAACTCGTATCGCTCGAAGGTTAACGGGTCCGAATAAATAAATGAAAACCGTGAAAATGATAATTATATTAACAAAAGTTTTATATTATAATATATTATATACGTATTAAAATATACGTTTTCCATCATCCGGGTTGAGTTTCCATTGCCGCGGCCGCCGTAGTTCAACGGTTTTTTATTTATCTATTTTTTTTTTAAACGATTTTTATTCGTACCGTGACGTCTGAAGCGACTTGATGTACAGCTGTTATTCCGTACTGCAACCTTTCGAATCGAAAGTGAAAGTTCCACCATTAAATTCTTATAGTACTTACCTATAATATAATATAACCCATACTCCAAAGTATACAATAACACTAATAATAAAATAAATATGCATGTACGTTGCATACGGTAGTATAATATAATATAATATAATATAATATATGTTGTGTGTGTATTACATTCATTTGACATTCTCTTCGCGTTCGAACAATAAAGAGATAATGAATAAAAATTTAATTATTAAAATTCACGCCAAAACGTTTTCGCAAACTCCACCCGTTTATGACGTGTACACGTGATAATATAATAATATGTGGTTGCGATAAAATTCCAGGAAAAAATTACCACCGTGTCTAACGACGACAATGATAATTATATTATTAATTATAATATGATTATATTATATGTGTTCTAGCGTGATCTGCACGTTTAAAATAATATACACAGTTATGGTCACCGTTTTATATATTTTATACGTATTTATTATACGAACACAGTTCACACAAGATACACACGATATTTGGCCAGGGTTTTTTTTAAAAAAATACTGTATGTGTACCTTATAGAATAGTCTTGATTATTTTGCTTTTGTTTTCAATTTAAACGAATATATATTTTTAAATTAAATATAACATAATACCTACGACTTTACGAGTAATTTTACAAAATCATATTTCAAAAATAATATGAAGTTATTTAGGTTGATATAATCACGGTGGGACACTAAATACATGAATATTATACATAGAAAAACCTTAATTCATGGCGAGATTATATTGTGGTTAGTATGTTATGCGATTTATGCATATACTCGATAAATATGCGACACCGGTAACACTGCTGCGAAACAACAAACTTTAATAAAATGTATTTATTTATTTAAATGAAAATGAATTGTCTCGCAGTTTAAATATTATCTAAAACAGCATTTGACTATTGTTTTAAAATAAAAATGTATATACAATCGTCCATATTTACACTTGATGCGAATATAGTTTACCCATTGTGTTTTCGACGTCATGCCAAATGTATGTATTATATGTTGTGTGCGTTTCGACTAAATAGAGTGGTTAAACAGTATATTTTAATATACTAATATATTGTTATATTATCATCTTAAAACAATTTAAATCAATTCGATTATCAAAAATGTGTTTGAAAAGTATATAATAATTTATATTTAATAGGCTGCGAAAATTGCGTTGTCTAGATCATTATTATACCTACAAACCATTTAAATTATTTGTGTGAACACACGTAAAACACACACATAAAAAAAAAATCGCTGTACACAAACATTTGCACTTAACGTGCAAGTGGCCAGTGGAATTTTGGCAGTGTTCAATTGTCATATTTATTAATTATTTCGCAATCCAACCGGGTGTTTGAAAATACGCGGCAAAAAATAAAAGATTTTCAATGGCCTTTACTTCAACAATATTTGAAAATCGTTTTTTCTTTTCGCGACTTCCCAATTAACAGTAGGTACCTTGTAATATTTATAGTATTATTTCGAGCCCGTTCGCCTATTTTCGCGGCACTACCTTGACCTCAACCACCACCACGTCGACCGTCGTCGTGTAAGCACAAGTTCGAATAAGTATTGGCATGCGCCAAGCCTATGTAGGTAGGTGTACACACTTAAATATTATCGATACGATTTCTTAATGCCATTTTATGTTATCTTAGGAACTAAAAAAATTTATTAAATTTCTATATTATATTTATTATGCGCTCGGAATTGGAAGTTTGTATACGACATTAATACTTTATTAATATGCCTACGTACGAATAAATTATAAAAATCCAGTCTGTATTGAAAGACATTAATTTAATCTAACAGAGACGACGATTTCGCGGTAGCCATCACGTGACGGCTACAATAATAATTTAATGTTATGATTATTTATTACTGTCGGTGTGCGCGCCGCGTTTCTTTAACAAAAGAACGATAAGAAAGAAAGAAAAAAATATGAAGAAAATAATATAATATTGTATAATACGTATTATTATATTCGGGCAATTATTATTCTACCGTAATAATGTATTAGCAGCGAACGCGCATGTCCGATCGAGCGTATAACCGCATCGCTAACGTATATAATATTATAATCCGACGATGCGCTTCGTGCACTCGCCACTCGGCCAGGCGTCCATTTTTGACGCGCGCAGCGTATATGCGTTATTTACGGTAAATATTTTATTGCGGATGTGTAGTTGACGTGTGAGAGGAGGGAAACGGAATGTGATGGATATTGGTATGTATCGCATGTGCGATGCGTCGAGTGTGTGCGAAGCGATAACGGGCTGTCGGTCCCGGGTCTCCGGTTTTTCGGTTTGCGACGGGACGACGGAGGGGTCGGAAACGCCGAAACTAGCACTCGCGCGCCGTGTACGTATGTCGGTCGCTGGAATCAGGTCGACCTGACCTACTTTTGGACGAACGCCCGCGGCCCAGGCCGTGTCATCAATTTATATAATACGCGTATTATTGTTATTATTATTATTATTATTGTTGTTGTCATCGCGTGTGTATCGCGCGACACCCGCATACTAAAAAAAAAAAAACCCGTTCGCGTTTTTCGGACGTCGATCGCAATAATAACAATCATTCTGTATATTATGTATAAATAATACAATGGCTTAATGAACATTGTAATAACGAATAAGCAAATAATACTAAATTTAATTGGGTATAATAATATTAAATATCTTAATAAGTACACGATGACAACATACGCGATTCCCTATTACGTACCGTCGCCGGTTTGTTTTTCCAGCACCACCCGTAGTTAACCGGGTTAAACGTTTGACCTGATTAAACGCGGCGGGGGTGAATTTTCGCCGAAGTTCCGCCGTCGCGGGTAAAAGAACGTCGGGTGGGTATTGTTTACGCGTGATGCGATCCTCTTTCCGCCGTTACCGCTACCGCGGTATACGAATCGATACGACCTGCGATATATAATAAAGGACGATGCAGCCTGCGCGCTAGGTTTGTTGTCGGAACGCCTAACACGCCGAAGGTTGGAGCGCGCCAAAGCTTGGTTTTTTAAAGAGCGCACACGCGCCCGCGATATATTTCCTATATTTTATGCGTGTGTTGTGTCCACGGTTGGCGGAAGGGTAGAGCGTGCACGCGCGCGCTATAACGACACGTGGGTACCGCATTCTCCTACCCGCCGACAGCGACGTCGCAATGCCCGCGCGCTCGCATCGATCCGAAAACTCTGTTTCGCCGTCCCCAGCGCGCCAGAAAATCGCCCGCCGTGCCTCTACTGACCTCGTTTTTCCCCGGACCAATCCCAGTACACACGCGCGCCGGCCCCGCGCTCGCGGCCTGACCCATTTCTACGACAATAATAATAATAATAATAATGTAATAATATAATAATTTATATATACCGAACGCGCGTCCTCTGCCGCGCTACTGCTGCACCGGCCTCGTTTTCGACGTTATTATATTCGCCGTCCTATTATCGCATCTTATTATAGTTTTTTTAATTTTTCTTCCGCGACAAATGATAAATACAATACATATTTATTAATTAATTAAATAATGATCCGATATAGTGAGATCGATCATCTTTGTCGTAACAATCGTGTAACATTATCGCGACGGTGTTGTAATAATATTTTTATTATTCATTCGTCGTATATTTATTACATTTTGTTTTGTTATTTTATTACCGCACACGCTTTATAGTATATTATATTGAGTATAACTACGATGTTTGCGGAAACTATCACTGACCTATGCAACAATAATAATTATTGTTTTAGTTTTTCGCGGAATAATATTTTAAAACAAATAAACATATTATAATATATTCACGATAAAAACCGTCGGCAGCGACAACACAATTACGAATATTATTGTTTTTCCTTGTTTTGAAAAAATATTTTTGCGGGTGTTTCCTGTTAAATAAGTTATTATTTTATTTTTTATATAATGCGACGCGTAACAACAACGTCGTTCCTGGGAAAGTGGGGGTTTACGTTTCTTGAGAATTTTCATATTAATATATTAAATATTATTCATTTACGTACACTATAAGTTTTATTTACAATAATATTGCAACAACAACGACAACGTTCGTTTATGTTTTTTAAACTTCGCGTATTCAGTTTTACTTTATATTAAAATTTAATTATTATTATTCATTTTTTATTAGAATTTGTCGATACATTTATATGTATTTATGCTTATATTTCTCGGTTAGGTCTTAGGTAGATAGTACCGCGGTAGGTACTAATACTATTATAAAACATATAGGTTAAATAAATAATACCGAGGTATATTAGTTATAACCTGTGAGCGCTTAGCCAAGATTTTTAGGGAAGTGTTTTAATTTTGAAATGTTAAAAATAAATAACCACCTTGCTGAAAATATTATATTATATTATTATCATTTGTCAATTTGTATAATACCCAATAAAAAATATTAATCAAAACTGTGTGACAAAATATTTAGTGGAAATCTAAACAGTTTAGCTTATATTATTATTATATATATTATTGACATAAATATAGTCTAGTGAGGCTGTTAATATCCAAAATACCCAAAGCTACGCCACATCTGAACGATTATTTGTAATTTTGCAATAAACTTCGACCTTAAGTCGCGTATATTTTATAGTGCAGGTATACACTGCACGTGACGACCGACATTGACACTTAATCCATATATTGCCGAGAACCTAGCGATCCTGAGATGTAAGCATCCTTATGTAGAGGAAAATAAGTCTTTCGTCTTTTAATATATTTTGGTTGATTCTAATCGAAGTCTAATAGCGTTTTATTCAGTTGCAGTTTATGTTGTTTTGATGAAAAAATAGAAGGGTTTCCAAGAGTCTTAATTGGTAAATTTACGAAGGCGGTATTATTATTTATACGAAGTCGGTTAAATACAAACTCCGGAAACTTGAAAATAACAATACTGAAAAACCTCTTTGGAATAATATTGACGTTATTCCGGTTTCTTGTGAAGAATGTTTTTTCTTACCTGCCTAATGTTGTTATAATATTATTTCATCAATATAATTTAGTATCGGTTTCACTTGTAATTTTGTTTACAACAATCGAATATTCAAAAACCAAAACGATTTTTTCCGACAAATTGTGTCTGTAAATTCTCAAAAAAATATAAACAAATACGTGTGTGTAAACAATAGTACTTATATGTATTATTAATTCGCTCAACCGGAAGTGGTGTATAAAAAAAAAAAATATAAAAAAAAACGTTTGTCATAGCCTTTTATAGGTTAGGTGTAGGTATATTATAATATTTTATTGGTCGATATTGTTTGGTCACAATTTTCATAGAAAGGTAGAGAAAAACAAATTTTTCTGCTATATTATCAAAAACGTTCGAATGCACGCTAAATGTTATTCGATTAAATTATGCATCGTATTTGTATGTTGTGCTGTGTGCATGTGACACTTTCACTCGTTTCGAAATGATACATAGTTGCACATTGCACATCGTAGGAAGTTCTAGGAATATATAAATTGTAATAAAATATATTTATTATAAATCGCATAATTATAATTATACGTAGTAAAATATACGGTGATCTTTCTCGATTGTAAATCAATATATATATTAATATAATTTTTTATAATTTGATTTTTTTTACCCAGAAAAACAATACTATTGTGTATATAGTTATTATAATAACAATTGAAGTGTTTCACGTTTTAAATTTATGATACCACGATATCATCGCGAAACAACGATAATATAAAGATTGAATTAAACAAAAACAATTTAATATTTATTTATTTAATTATTTTAACAATAATAATTGGAGTTATGAAATAATGGCGATATTGGTTAAACGTAAATTAACAAATAAAACGTACTATAACGCTCAATTATAAAATATTAAATGTTGGATTATATATTTTAAAGAAAGAGAAAACAATGAAAATATAATCTTGCTCAATGACCTAGAAATGTTTTCTCCGTCAGCGTGCCTAAATGTCATATTAATAATAATAATAAAATTGTTGTCCGTTTTATAATCAAATATATTAATTCCATTCTCTCGGAATTCTTTTTCTATTTTAATATTATGTTTTAGTGCACAACATTATGACCTCGAACTCTTTGTAATATTTATATAATTTACACTTTTTATTTTATTTTTGGACGAACAAATAATATAAAATGTTTTTCTTTTTGTTCTGTTTCAGTCGGATTGTCGTACAGTTTTTCAATGCACTTGGCCTGGATGCGTTATGATCACGACGACTGTGGCTTCCATCGAATTGCACGTTCGCCAGAATCACCTTGGGTAAGCGTGCAAGTGCAATTATTATATGCAATCGCAACAATACCATTATTGTTTGCAATTCGCGAATGCAATTATTACGTTTTACTATTATTGCTATTATGGTCGTTGCTGCAGCTGCACTGATCGCGGATGTCCTTGTGACGGCGTTAAATGTATAATATAAATATTATGACGAGGACGCTGCGGCGTGAAAAACTGCAATGAAAAAAAATCTATAATGATTAATAGAAACGTATAGTTATTATTTATTACATCGATCGACGGGTGGGACCGGAAACGGCGGGGTTCGGATCTGGAGTTTGATACATTACAATGATATTTCTTTTTATTAAACTCGGGGCTATTACATTGTTGTGTCAGGTTAGTGACAGTGGCTTATTAAAGGGGGAGGGGTTGTCAAATTGGTTTAAACCTCCCAATGACCAGGAAAAAAAAAACGAAAAAAAATTTGCCATTAATATTATTAATTAACCAGTTTTAGATTTTGTATTATATTATTTTAATGTATACATATTTGTTTAATACCACTTTTTTGTAATTTATTTTTTATATTATAAAATAGAATATAAAATGCTTTGGCTTTGAAAACTTCCAAAAAAAAAATCTGAACCCCCCTTTATAAATTGCTAAATACGCCTCTGGTTAGGTTAAGTTCGTCCCATAAGTTTTCCTTCCAACTTTTTTCCCGAGACGCACAGCGTCATTATAATTTGTTAAATAATTGACAAAATACAGAATACGCGTTCCAGCGGGCAGCGATATATCAGGGAAAATCGAATTATTTCGAATTCGGACGAGATTTATTTATTTATCGACCATAATTCTATCACCTCGTTCAATTTCGTTCTAATTTCGTTTAATCGTTTTTCAGACCTAGGCGTGAAAAATCGCCGTTGGACGATTCTACAAACGATTCGATCGACGATCACGAGGAGGAATTCTATTACACGGAAGTCGAACTGAGCGCCGCGTCCTCGCCGCCGACACTGTCGCATCGAGACATGGCCCGTCCGCCGCACGAAGGTAAAGGATGCGTGCCCGATAAGAGGATTATTATTCGTACGATTTTATTATATTCTCACTATACGTATATTATATTGTGTGTGTGATATCGTCATTGTATTTTTAGATATTATATAGTTATCAGACCAGACCACCCATATCATATTAGACTGTAAAAGGATTTATTAACTTATATAAGTTTATTACTGAATTTTACATGGCCCCATAGTTCTCAAAATCGATTAAAAAAAAATATTCAATAAAAACTTATTATTTCTTTTTCTCGTAACCTCATAATCTCAAGATATTATATTTTTTATTTGTGAATGTATATTGACTGCATTATATAAAAAGTTTTTGAACGAATCAACCCCCTTAATATAATGATTTTCGTGGGTCCTGATATGATCAGCATTCAAATACGCCAAGGCGGAGGACACCACAAATTATCTTGTTCTTTAAAATTTTCTATTTTGATTTTTTTATCAAATGCAAATCTACTATTTCAAGACTATTTGCCTATTTTTCGAATTATTTTCATTATCACTCACAACTTACTACTTCATTTGCAGTGTTTAATTCTATTTTTATAATTGTTTTTTTTTTTTATCTTAAAATTTAGATCCGGAATATCAAAAGACATTGATCATACCCCGCCCTGGAGCTTGCCCTATGAACATACCCAGCACCTCCAGTAATAATGCTGCCAACAATTGGCCATTCACATCATTAACCGGACAAGTACGTAAAGTGAATTTATAATTTTCTATTTTACATCGTTATAAAATAACTTGTTTCATTGATTTAACAATTGTCTTTCCTGTAGAAACAGATCAAAATGATGTACCAGAATTTGGGTGGACCTAGGTTCCCAAGCAGCCCAATGCGCAAAGTACGTGGTGAAACAAAAAAGTGTCGGAAGGTGTATGGCATGGAACACCGCGAGAAATGGTGTACGCAATGTAAATGGAAGAAGGCTTGCACTAGATTTGTCGGTTCTCTTGAAAGTGCTCAATTGGCATAATGTTTCAATGGCGACGAGGAATGAAAAACAAATAAACTACAACAAGCCACCGACGCTGCTGCCGATGCCGACAATCTGCACACCAATATAATTATACGCTAACTGCCAAAATTACAATTTTTTTCCTTTTATTTTTATTATTATATATATATTTTTTTTTATTAAATGTTAAAACTTTATATTTATAATGTTTAACATTTTTTTTCTCTCTCCTTATAATATATTATTATCAATTAACTTTTATCGAGGTTTGTACACCCTATTTTATGTGTATAAGTAAGTTTTAATTTGGATTAAGTAAAATAACATATATTATACTACCAATTTGTAAATTATTTATATACATACATACATATATATATATATTATAACATAGGTTAAGAAAGTGTCTTGTATACTTACAACGTATTATTTTATAAGAGATTTTGTTTTTATAAACTTAACGCTTTATTAGTACTTTTGGAAAAAGTTCCTAGGACGTACTTGATTCATCCATTTGGCCGATGCCACCTTTGCGTATTCGACTGCTGGGAAAATAAATTATTTTGTGAATCATTAGATAAAATGCCATATTTATAAAATTATTTTAAAGACAAAATATTAGTAAAAAAAAATAAATAACTTAATAATATCCTAAATACAAAAGCAATAATTTTTTTTATACTAAATAATAAAGTAATAAAATACCTAATAAGATCATAAATATATTTATATAGTTTAATGTTTAGTCTTAATGTTTTATACATTTTAAACCGCGCACAAGATAATTTTTATAATAATTTTCAAATGACATATTTTTAATATCAAGAACAAGCATTTTATTTTACATAGATTTTGGCTTCTAAAACAAATCCATGTTATTTCCCAAATGTAATTCTTATATTATTCTACTTGATTATATTACTTTTATTAATTTATTGTTTAAATGATTTATTATATTATTATATTATATAGTTACCAATTACTCGTTGAGTTCGTATTTACTATTATTATTTTATTATATTATGATATTATTTTATTTTTTTTAATAAGTAATATTTCAAACACATGTGACAATGACAGGAGAAAATAATTGAATGATTACAATTAGTATTAACAAATAATAATAATATTAAATTATTTTTTAAGTACATGAAAAGTATATTTAACAATTGAATAGATTATGTCACATGTGGTTATTAATGTATAACATATATTGTTTTTATTACATAAATGCTCTCTAAGACAATCCCAATTTTAACATATCTTCCAAAAAAATTATAATTCCATTTTATTTTTTAATTAGCTTCTTCAAAAAAAGCTCAAATAGTTCTGGAAATTAAATTTTGTAAAATTAATAAAAACAATTCTTAATGTAAATTAAGAATTTAATAATTCAGATGTGTTCAAACAAAAATTGATAGACTTAATTTTATTTTATTATATAATTTTTTTTTTTTTTGATCTCGATAACATTTTTTTAAGGGAAGCATATTAATTTGAATACAAATCTTTTACAAGAGCCAAAGTTTGAGATATTTCATTTTTTTGATTGATCTCATTTAAAAGTATAATAATATGTAACATTAATTTTAGGTGTGGTGCTTAATTTATAAGTATTGCGCTGAACATTATTATTAGATTAGAGTATAATGATGATTTTAATAAAAAAATTTCTAAAAGAAAAAAAAATAAACTTGATAAGCAATTTCATTAAGAATGTTCCCGTAGAGTCGTGGGGACTCCTAACCGATCTGGATAAACTTGTAATAAGAACATATATATATATATATATATATATATATATTGTATGTATTTATATTTTTTTGAATTAATGAATTATTTTTACTATATATTATATTCTATTATTAGAAATTTTATTTATAATTAATTAAATACATATAAATTGTATGTAAAATATAATTATATTATGTGTAGTTCTGTAGATTTTTTTCTGAAGTTTTTCGTAATAATTATTGTTAGATATTCCTAAGTATTCTATTCTTTATTTATATTATATTTATAATGTGTTGTATACAAAAGAATGCATTGCCCATAATATATAATTCGGCCATTTTCAAAACAAAACCTATATTATGTAAGCTGGTCGTATAAATGTGTAATAATTGTTATTGTAGAATCATCAATATTGTTATTATTTTTCGCTTCATTTATGCCATTTTTATTTGTATAAATATAAAGAATTGTTGAATGGATCCCGTTAACATTTGAAAAAATTAATAAAATATTATTTTTCTATATAAATTATATATATGAAAAAATCATACGTAAGTTAATTATTCTTTGGAAATCAATCCTTTCTTGAAATCATTTTTTTATGAATATATATTATATACTTGCCTGTTCTAGGCTCTTGCCTTGTTTAATTCTATTCGATAAAGTTATTTAATATTTTAATCGACCATGATTTTTAGAGTGTTTTTATAATAGTTTTAACTTATTTTTAATAATTTATTATAATAGTTATTTGGAGTGATTGAATTTACAAATAAAAACACATTATATTATATATTATGTAATTAATCATTATATTAGCGTGTTGTAAACTATAATGATTATTATAATTTTAGATTTGACAAAAGAATAAGACAAAGAAGCAATTTTAAAATGTTATAAAATGATTATGTTTATTATTTACGTTATACAATGAATATATTAATATTAAAAAACATGTATTTTCCGTTTTTTTTTTTTTTTTAGAAATTATAATATTTGCTAAATGATTTTATTTTTTAAAAATGTAAATAAATAAATAATATACAGACAAATATAAATATTATATTATAAAATAAATGGTGTTTGTTTATTTTCGTTCCAAGCTAAAAATCAAAATTTAATTCACAATATAATTATATCAATCAATAAATACTCTGCTTGCATTTTATAGAGAACCATCCAAGAACTACCATTGTTCTACATATTATATTTTTCGAGTCAATGCTTCATTCTCCCGTGTATACATACAAATTGTTGTAATGTTAACTATAAAATTGAATTTAATTAAAAAATGATTTTATGTCGTTTTCAAATTGAATTTCTGCATGACTTAATTTATAATGTAGAATTTTTTTTCCTTGAGTTTTAGTTATAACCATAGGCATAAACCTTGCTGGCGGGGGGGGGGCAGAATGTAATAAATGTATATATATATATATTAATAATGTATATATTATATATAATTTAATATTATTTTGGTTATTATAGTTAGTTCAATTAATATTAGTGATGCAAGTATTTTAATTTTATATATCAAATATAATATATAGCCTATTTTCCGCTTCTTAAGGAAAAACTTTTGGGAAATTCCAAAAATGAGGTGAATAAAGTACCAACTATGTGAAATTCGCTATAGAAAGGGTATTCTATTTGTGGTAATCAGACCATTATTTCTACCCGAAAAATGTTTTCATATATCAGAAAAAAATTAATAAAAAGCCTATGAAAGAAAAATTGTCAGCACGATTCTCAAAATATTTTATATAAAGATTAAGTAGTGTATTATAAATGCCTCAATAAAATTTTCGAAATTGTAGGTAATATTAATTTTTTTGCCAAACCAAAATTTTACCACACTTATATATTACCAATGTTAGTACTCAAAAAAATGTTCAAGTCCCTATGATCAAAACCCAATAAGTTATACGAAATAAAAAATAAAGAATTACGAAACTC
Source organism: Eriosoma lanigerum (assembly GCA_013282895.1). Lineage (NCBI taxonomy): Eukaryota > Metazoa > Arthropoda > Insecta > Hemiptera > Aphididae > Eriosoma > Eriosoma lanigerum. Next base: position 53,408,786 of record CM023358.1, read on the forward strand.
GATTATATCTAAGGTTATTTTTAATACTAAGGTATTTGATTTAACAAATAATACAAAACAAATGAAAAGAGGTGGGCATCTATCCCATATTTTTCCCATGCATTACTACCTTTTAATGGAAACAGGAAAAGATAATTGAAATACTTCAGAATCAATAATGTTTTACAATATTGTAGTTGTATTTACTAATATTCTAGTTGTTTTGTACCTAGACAAAATAGTAAGCAACAGAAGAACAAAGGCTGTCAGGTATAACAAATAATAATAAATAATATCTTAATATATATTTTATTTAAATACATATAAAATTTACTAAATCTAAACATTGTTCGTTACTTACATATTGTAATAAGACTTAAATATTATTTTGTTCGTTTGTTTACATAAGCATAAGCAATAAAAAATATTTTGTTCGTTTGGTTATATAAGTATACTGTAAAAGCATAAAAAAAAAATAAAAAATAGGTAATTTTGTTCGTTGGTTTACATATAAAATAAAAATCACAAATTATACAATAATGAAACACAAAAAATATTGAATATAAATTAAAATGTTTTTGTTAGTTATTTTTAATATATTCTTAAATTATAAGTAACAAAAAGAACTTAATATAAATACTGATCATGCATCAGTTTTATATTTTATTTTGTTCAAAAAATCATATTATAAATAATTTTGTTAATGTATTAAAAAAAAAAATTCTAATAAAAATATCAATAAACCTAATATAAATAATAATACTTTATTATTGTGATAAATTTACATTTATTCTTATGATAAATAAAAATTGAAAATTATTAAACAAACATAAAATGTCACAAAAAAATCATTTTTTTTTTGAAGACTCAAGTTGTTTAATTCTAGCAGCCTTAACTGATCGCGGTGATTCAAGATATCGTCTTTTTGAACTGGAATACCATATACAAATTTTTAAAATAATTAAAAAACAATATAATACTATATATTAATATATATAACTATATATTATAACTAACAAGGTAATATTTTATTTACCTAGAACCAAAAATTTTATTGTTTTTAGTAACTGGGGTGCGAGTGTGTTGTAATGGACGGGTAGGAGTACGTTTAACTGGTGTATTTTGAGAGCGCAGTGGTACTAAATTGTTCAGAAAGTTTGACCAATAGTCAGGTGACAATTTCAGCATCTCCTCAACAACCTGGACATTCAAAATATACAATTTAATAAACAAATAAAGGCAAAAACAAGTAATTTTGTTTCTATCTTACTTTATTACTTAATTCACAATCAAAGTATAGATTTTCAGAAGGTTCACTTGAATAACCAACAATGGTCGGACCAAATACTCTAGCTAGATTTCCAACAGGCATTTTACAATCAGGTGTGGCAGCAACTCTGAAAATTAAATTTGATATGATTATAAATTGTGGTCATTAGTTTAAGGAGTAATAAAATTTTATACTTTTGTAAATGTAACATAATATAAGCAAGTGTGTTACGATTAGGTTGTGGTAATAAGGATATAGCTTGATACAATCTGTGTTCAGTTTCTTCTTTTGAATTTCTTACGGCATCCGTAAATGTTTTCCAGTCATAATGAGGAATCAATGGATCATTGAGAGTTCTTAGAAAATCTTTCAAACAACCACAAACAACATGTATATCAACATCGGACAAGTTAGGTACTCCTTTACGGAATTTCTCTTTCAGTATTTTAACATCTTTTTCTGAGCCAGGTATCCGGTACAGTCCAACAATGTCAAATCCTCGTTGTTCAATTTCATTTACACAATGGATGACTAATGCAGGTATCATTGCACGGCCATTAACTATTGGTGAATAATCAGCTATTCGCCCCTATTATTGTATAAAGAAAATATTTATATTAGGTATATATATATATATTAGGATAAATATTTAAAAATAATAACACTTACGCCATTTTTGCTGGGTGTATTTTTTACAGGAATACAAGGTAATGGAATCTTATCTTTGTGTTCCAAATGAGCTGTTGCTTTGCAATCTAAGCATTTCACTATAACACGATTAAATTTAACCCTGAAAAGTAATTCTTTTGTTATTGAACAGCATCAATCGAATTAAAATGTGATATTTAAATTTTTTTAATAAAAAGCGATTGTATGTTTTAACAAACAAATAAGAATTACTTTTTTCCACATGGACCACATATTTCAGGAATGATGACGCTTTTCTGAGTAAAATTATGAGCTCTGTTATTTAATTTATTCAGTGCTGAACTTGAATGTATTGTGTTAGGTACATTTTGATTATTTTCATTGCAATATGGATCGGAATCAAAAGAATCCAATGAATCTATAAAATAAATTTAAATTTACATAACGTAAATTAATAATTTTACTAAAAATTTAAATAGTTTGGTTGAAAGTTAAATATGTATTGAAATAATGATAATATACCAGATATAGGTGGTGCACTAGGTGTTGGAAAAATGTTTGTTGGTTTAGTTTCAATAACAGATTTTGCGCTGACATTTTTACCAAATGGTTGCATTGTAACTGTAGTAGTGGCAACTATTTGAGTTGAAGAAGTGGTTGTAATAGTCTACACAAAAATAAAAGCATTACATTTTATATATTTTAATGAATAATATATTGCATTACTTCAATTTCCTTTCTTATTCCATTGGAATTAGATTTAGGTCCATTTGATGGACCTGATGTTCGTTTTCTTTTAACAGTACCAAGTATTTCAGGATCCCAGCGATCCATAACTTCTTCAAAATTCTTTTCAGAATCTAAACTGTCTTCTACTCTTGAATAACTTATGTCTGATAATACTGATTCTAGAATATACAATTTTAAATTTTAATATAGTCAAAAATATTCATAAATATGATTATGTATTCTAGTATATATTATTATTACCAGTTGTATCTTGACGTGGTATTTGGTCAAATCTTTCTGCTTCGTACTGAAATTCTGGAGAACCAGATCGACTATTATTTGAATTGGCATTTTTGAATAATCTGTAGAAGTTTTCAAGTTTCTGAGCCTGAATATAGTTTAAAACACAAACCATTATTATATTTATGACATTTGTTTTTATTTTTTCATGATATTTGATTTTAATATTTTACTAAATTGTCTCGATCAACTTCAGCATGTCTTTTCTCTTTATTTGCCTCATCCAATAATCTATTGGAACTTTTAAGATTGTGCATAAGTCGGTCACATTCATTGCGCATTTCCTGTAATTTCTTCTTCATTACTTCTTTGTCACTCCCATGGTCTCTGAGCTGCACACTAAGTTCACCGAAAGCTATGATCTTGGCTTTATAATCTATAAATGTATAAATCATAAAATTACAATTCAAGACAAAATAAATTTTAGTTACCTCTTTCCACTGTGGTATCTAATATGGCCAACACATGTCTAACATGTTCATCATATTTCATGGCTAATGACAATCCTTCCATTATTTTTTATGGATTAATTAATTCCTTTACTGAAAACAAAAATAGTAAACAATATTGAAATTCGAAATGAACATGAATTTGTCTTTGAAAACAAACAATTGAATTTTAAGAGTAACCCAGTCTAAATACTAAAATAGAAATAAGCTTGGAGACAATATATGGAAGACTATAAAACGAGTGTCACAAACTTACAACTAACAAGATGGGAATTATTATTTATTTAGGTGAGTTATCTCTAAACATACACAATCGATAAGTAATATTGTAATAAATATTCTACTATTCATTATTCGATTGTAAACATTGACCTATTATTAGTTTATAGGTCTATGATGATTACCTACATGAATAGTCAACATCTACCTGTTTTAAAATTATTGATAAAATAATTCTCTATATGTGGGGCGATATTCTGAAATATACTAGTTCCAATTTTCAATTTGATCAATTATTGATGTTTTTTTGTTATGACTAATTGGACTTACAGGTTATATAGATATATGGTAATTGATTCCTATTTCTTCTGATAAATGACCCCGGAATTTTAGACCACGAATAAAAGAACAATGTTTGCGAATTATGGAATAATCGGTTTGCTCATTTAGTTGCAGTAAAATATTTATTGGTATGGACTATAAACCATCAATAAACAAAATTAAAAATGAAATATATGAAGACTGTATAAAATCATCTCTATCAAATATGGAAGAATTTAATACAAAAATCACAAAAAGTAAATAAATTTTAAAAAATGGGGGGGAGATTTTAGACGTTATTTCATCGTCCCCTCGATCCTCGGAGAAATTAATGGTTTATTATAATTGATTAAGATTTGAATGAAATGATATTACATTCGAAAATACGATTCTGCGCGAAACTTATTATAATACAATATATTAGTAGATAATCCGTTCTAAAATTTTACCACATGTGTAAAGTATCTGTGTAAGAATACTAAAAAAAATTGTAAGTCCCTACGTTCAAAATTGCATTAGTTATTATGTTATTGCAGAATTAATATTTTGTTTAAAATCACAAATAAATTTAATTACATTATTTTAAAAAAATTTTAATTTAGCGACTACCCGTGGAATGTCAATTATTACAATGGAGTAAACAGTTTTTATTTTTTACTTTATTTATTAAATTAAATTAAAATTAAATTTTTATCCTCATAATATCTAAATAAAAATGACATTTTACTCATACAGTACTTTTATACTAATTACAATTGATAAAGAAATGTAAAATCTTTAGAAAAATAATAACTTTTGGTTAAGCCGGCTTAAAAATAACGTATGTTAAAATTATAGATAATAACGTGAAAAATTGTCATTTAATGTGTCATTGTTCAAAATCAGCTATGTAGAAGTAGAACATATTTTCGCTTATTATCAAATACACATATCATGTTTGTTACGTTTGTTCTAAATGTAACGGCATATTATTATTTTATAAACGATTTATGATCATTTAGATTTAAATCGTTACAGCTGATTGAAAATTAATTGGGTCAAACTGCCATTTAATTACGGAATTACCTACTTAAGGGAATTGTTTTAATACACACCATAAATATAATAATCGTCATTTATTTAATTAAAATAAAAAAAAAGTTATGAAATTACATTATATTATGTAGTGTAGATAACCGTGGACCTTTTTTAAAGAAAATTTATATTTCGGTTTGCATTAAGAAGAATTATCAGAGACTAGGAAGGGGCATGAAAGGTTGCACCCCCTATATTTTTTTTGTGGAATTATATGGTACATCAAAAATGATTTTTATGTAACGGGTCACTGTTCTAAATTTAATTTTTGCCCCCTCCCCCATATATTGTGCATAGATAAAACGATCATAATGGATCGTAAGTAATTCATAATATTTGTACATTTTAAATAGTTTATTATATAATATAATTAACAATTTCTTACTGAAAATCTACAAGTACTTTCCATGTGTTTATTCATTTTGTTCATGTGTAATAAAACTTTAGCATGCAATTTATATTTTTAAAAATAAATAATATATAATATTGAATTAACAAAATACAACAATTTAAAGACATTATAAGATGTTATAGGTAACGATTAAATATATAAAATTCTTGTGGAGTCGTGGAGATAATACTATTATTAATACTAGTAACCTGAACTGATAGCACAATTTCCTCATATTGATAAATACGATTATTACAATACAGTTAATTGTACACTAAAATTTAGTACTAAATAATTGTGTTTTGTGCATATTTATATCATTATTTTTCAAGAAAAATTGTTTAATTTGTATAGGTAGCGAAAACAATTATATTACAATTTATATATTATCTTGTGATAATGTTATATTAAATAATAAGTTAATAATAGTTAAAATAATAAGTAATAATTTTGAATTTTACAATCAAGTATTTTCTGTATTTTTTTTATATTTCTTGTAAAGACCTTGCAACGTCCTAGGTTCCTACAGCTTACGAAGAAGGTCAAATAATTTCAAAGTCATTTATTGAATTGATACGTTGGTAAAAATAAACATACTAAAAAAAAACTTCATGGATATCAAAAAAATATTATTCGCTAACTCATCAAATGGTTTTGTATATTATTATATTATATTATACGGAAGAAAAATAGATATACGCAGTGTGCAAAAGAATAATTCAAGTGACATGCTATAAATTTTGCCAAGTAACATTACAATAGGAAGTGGAGTTTAATGTTCAGTGCAAGGTACAGAGTAGCACCGAAATGATGATCGATAATAGTAGTATTTTTTGAATAAGGAGAATTATACCCACGGCATTACAGAATTTTAAAGTAATATAATTTACCGCCGTTCTAAAATGTTTTTTAATATATTATTAAATATGAATTATTATTAATATTATTTATTTTGAATATAATAAATTCTGAATAACTCATCTTCTGATTTTTACATAAGTAAAAACATACATTATACATGTTTTAATTTCATAAACATATGTATTTTAATAATTGTCCATTTATGGGTTAGTAAAATCCCGTTTGATTAGTGAAATGTAAGATTAATATTTCAAATACGAGTTTTTATTAAATAGCAATATGCTTGATAAATGTTTCAATAAAATTAAAGTAAGTACAATCATTGTTTTACTGCAAGTAAACTTAACTTATTCTTTCATTTTATGTAGATCATATTATAATAATTTGTGTATTACCATTGATGAATTATTAAAATATAATAAGTATAAAATTTATAAATTAACTTGCTACAATTAAGTAGTTATTATTTTTTATTACCTCATGTCAATAATGTTTTTGTTATACATTTTTAATGGCTTTTCTATGAGTATAGAATATAAAAATATATAAATGACAAATTGCGCATGCGTGATATTATTTTCAGTCTGGAGGCTCTAGATTTGAATCGATTCGTTTTTTATTGTTCGGCAACATTACATAGATCTTTAGATCGTTATTCAGTAACAAGAGTCCAATACAACCTAACTCACGTTTAGCAGAATAATTAATAAACGGGTCGACAATAAAAGATGTAAGTAATAATAATTTTTAATTATTAATGAAATAATAGAATTAAAAATTAAATGTGTTTTAAGAGTATATAAATAGAAAGGGCACATTTATTTAAATTAGCTATATTCATTTTCAACATATTATTACAAAATTTAATTTATACAACAATATTTTACACCTATGAAAACAATTAAATTAATTTTAATATAAGTAAATACACTTTAGAAAAAAAAAAAATTGAAATTCATTTTTTTGTTGAAAATTTCACAATTTAAATGATTACTTTATAAAATATACATTAATTTACATAATTGAGTATAACTAAACCAATATACAAATTCATAGAACATTTTTTTGAACCTAGATATTCACAATATGTAAAAAATACATTACTTTATTACAATAATCCAAATTATATATTTTCAAATTGAATACTGTTGTTAATAGGTAGTTATTAACGTAATTATTAATGTAATTTTACTCCTAAATTGTAAAATGTTATTTAAAATAATACAAAGAATAATATCAATATTAAAATACATTTAAAAACAAAAACACTGTTCCTAAAATATCATAATTAATAGTTATATAGGTTAGTAATATTTGGTTGTGTTTTATTAGAATAATCTTTCAGATTCCATATCTGGTACTATATAGGTATTTGTATAGTTATATTTAGAAAAGTAGTTATGGATTTTTTATATAATTTTATTTTAACTTCCTGAGGGTTCGTAAATATTGAAAATAAATAAATTTTTTTATTAGTAATTATTAATTAGTTTTTAAAAAAATATTATAGTTTAATGTATGACTTAATATCTTATTTTCTTTTGTATAATTGGAATAGGTATTTTTGATAAAAAACAGTAAACATATTAGGTATTATAGTAACAGTAAATTGTTTATTTTACATTATTATAATATACTTGATAAAATTAATTAAATATTGTTATTATTTTGTTTCAAATTGAAATATTTTATAAATCCTATTCGATTTATATTTGATGTGGGTAATTTGATGATTATACTCTAGACTTTAGTCATACACAACATATAATAATTATAAATAGTGAAACAAATTACCTATTGGTAACTTATAAATTGACATAATTATATTATAATAATACTATTAACATAATTTATGATTATGATTATGAGCGAATCAGATTTCGAAGATATAAAACTAGTTCAAGATATTTTACATTGAAAAATAATAATATGAAAAAAACGCTTAAATTAGGACAAGATAAAAAATTGGAATATGTAATTGTTGGAATACTTTTTATTGAGCACGTAGTATTTGACTATAAATCACTTCAAAACAATGACAAATATCTAAAAAAATAGCATAAAAATCACGTAAGTGTATAACCGTGGACCGTAACTAATAGGTTAATAGCAACAGTAGAATGACCCTTTTGCATCTCTACATAACACAGAATCATTGTTCTTTTCGGTTAGGGAGCCTTGAACTTCGTTTTTTTTTAACATCATCAGGCTGATTATAAAAAATCTACTTTGGATACTTTTCACAAAAGTGTATATATTTTTTTATAACATTTTACCAATAACTATAATTTGTATTGTTGGGTATTATAATTATAATTATGTATATTATACTTCGCAAATACCAAATTTATCAAGAATAAATTTACAAATATAATAAACTAATTTGTATTTAATATTATATTAAAATAAAAAATAGCTAAATTAGTTATTAATTTACTTATTTAACTTATTTAATTATTCACTATTTTACTATCTTACTATTAAGAAATATAAATTCGCATTATATATTAAAATTTAATAATTGTAATTTGCAATAATTATTATTCAAAATTCATAATAAGATATATTAATTGGTATGTTATCATTACAATTTTATATTTTAATAAATCAAGTGGGTTGTGATTTTAAAACAAAACAAAAGTTAATAAATTATATTCGAACTGTGTCAAAAACTCATATTGTCACCAAATTATATCTACATATCACAATAATTTTATAATCACTTTATTTTTATTTAAATAACAAATGATTAAAATATAAAATTATAGTAATTATTTTATGGCCCTATTTTCTATAATATATATTCAAACAGTTGAAAAATGATAAAATACCTGCATAATATGATATAAATTGTGTAAGGACTTATCTAAATGTTTTGTTTTCAACTATCTAATGGGGAATATAACGAAATCACAGTAATGCTGCATATTAATTAAAGGTATGGGAAAACCACAGACTATATGAACTAATTATATAGACTTCATATAGTTTGTGGTCAAACAGAAAGCGGGCTGTCCGTCGCGAACACTGTTATATAGGAATGTATTATCGTGGTTAAATATAGCGCGGGTTGGTTGTAAAATTTTACAGAGATCGCGGTGGTCACAAATAATGGTAATTACAGTCTATACAGTTTAAACGTATAAACAGAAACTGTAGACGAAACTGAAAAATTAATAGATCTAGAACAGAAAAGTTCTTCTTACTGGATATCATCTTTATAATTTGGGTATAATAATTAATTTCAAATGGGTTACACACAATATTACACGCCAATAACAAGAAAAATCTGTATTTCAGTATCGTGTGCATACAAGACTGTAATGGCTTTTGTAGAGGCGTTTAGAAAATAACTGCCCGCTTTCTGTTTGACCGTACCTTTAATTGTAACGTTTAAAATAAACCGAATGTAATTTTACACATGTTTTGTTCTTTGTTGCTGTGATTTTTGCTATATTCCGTGTTACTGTGTTAGATAGATGAAGATAAAACATGCATATTTAATTTTCTAGGTTTGAATCTAAATTGTTTATATTTTATATCAGAGTTTTATAGTTAGAAGGGTCTAAGCCTAATAAATTTTAATAATCACACATGTAAAGACTAAAAACAGAAAAATATTTTAGCGAGGCCTAAAAATAGTTTAGATGAGGTTAAGTCTTCCTAAGCCTCCCATTATATTATTTTTTTGGATAAGTTTAATTTTTACAATAATTATTGTGACGAGAAATGAATGTAAATTGGTCATACTGATCGTTATCAAAAGTTAGTTAATATCGACTTTGACTTCCAGTATTTTAGGTAACAGATTCTATGGTGATTAACTAATTACATTTTGTTTGTGAAGTTTGTACCTTTATATATTTATAATTTTACAATTTATACATTATTCTTTTTTCTATCATTAAATCATTTTCAAGTCTATTGATTATCACAAAGTGTACATACACTTGGTGTAATACTGTATTGTACGGGAAGTATTTTGTGTTCAAAATGTTAAAGCCTTTAAAATTTAATATGTTAAAAAATATAATTGGAGTAAATAAACGAACTTTGTGGCAATGGATTGATGATACATTTAACCGGTAAGTGGATTTAATTTAAAATTAAACTACATCATATTGGTATACATAATTGTATTGTACTTATAAATACTTTATTAAACCAAGTGTGGATGACGATCGTATCAAGGAGGTTGGACCTAATATGGCATGTGCAGAGTGGTTGATGAAGAATGGCGCACAAGTTCGATGGAAAGGCTGTAAAGAATTTGTGAACCATTACGACTGCTTACCAAATATGAAATGTGGATTTGCCAAACAATTTAAAATTGAACAAGTTTATGCAGGGAAAGAATCTTCTATATCTGATATAGGATTTAATTATTTTAGTATGTACTTAAAAGTTATAAATATAGATAGCACTTTTATTTTGTCATTATCCTGTAATTAATTTTCAAATATTGATTTTACAGAAGATTGTAAGAATATTTTGAATATGTCATTTATTGGATGCCAAACGGTTAACAACAAAGCAATGAGTAAACTTGAGATCTTAAGAGATAATTTAACAAATTTGGAAATCAACAGTTGTTTTAATGTTTCTGATAAAGGGATACTGGCATTAAAAAATATTCCGTAGGAATAAAAATATTAATTAATTAAATAAAATTATTTTATCGATAATTTTTAACTTACAGGTCATTAAAACATTTAGAATTGAAAAATATACAATTTCAAAATCAAGAAGAAACAATTAGTCATCTTAAAGAAATGTTGCCAGAATGTAACATACTGTGCCATAATAATGATTAATAAAAGCGATTAATGATCTATAATATATTTCATTCATTATTTACATGGATATTTATTTTTATATAAAATTAATAAGATGACACTCGCATATTTTACTGTAATGCTGTCTCAGTCTATCCCTCGGAAATATAGTGAAATTATAATAAATTGTGGAATTTATGGTTTTTGAGTTTAAACACTTATTATAAAATTTAAAAGAATTGGAAAAAAATAATGTTACGTTCTTATAAGTTTTATCAAAGTTCAACCTAAATGTCACAATTAAAGTTCTGAGTATCTGTGATTTTGCTATATTCCGTCTTAGATTGATGGAGACAACAAATGCAAGTAGCTTTCTCTTAAACATATACATGTTTTTCGTAGACAAAATACAATTATATATAGTTTATACATACTTAATTTTTAATGTAAGTATTAGATTATTTAGATTACAAATAAAAATTATTGTTATTTATTTACTTTTATTACAATTGAACAAATATGGCTGACCTTTATAAAATGTATTTGTTTAACACAAATTTATTTTTTATTAGAATATTAAATGGCTATATAATATAAATATAATGACTTAAATAACTGAACAATTTCCAATATTTCAAGAATAAAATATTGTTTACAATTTATTCACTAGTGTTGAGTATTAAAATTATATAATAGATCTGAAATAATATTAAAATTGAAATTATAGTAAACTTCAATGATGCTTCAACTTTTTAAAAATAACTGTTAATTTTTTGAAAATATTACAATAGCTTTATATTATATATTTCTTTTTAGAAATACCATGAGACGTAAGTTAATAAATTCAAGATGGAAAATTATAGTGATTATTTCAAGTATTTTTTTGACATTGAATACTGTCGTATTTGGAGGTGAGAATAAATGATATATTTTAAAATATATACTTAATATATTATAAAGTCACATCCAGACCAAATCAAAATTGTAAGCAACATATAATTTCCACATTGTCAGCAACAAATTTTGTGTTTCTATGTTGGAGGCGGTAAATATTAAAGGAAGTTGAACAACTTTGTTTATTTCATTTTTCTTGCAATTTTGTTGAAAACATTTTAGAACGTTATAAATATTATTGATATTAAACAGGGTATGTGTATCAATTAAGTTGACTATTATTTTTATTATGACTAAAATGCGGAAAATAAATGTGTTTTGGACATACAATATTGTCAATGTTGTTGATACCAAAGTTGCTTTGGTCTGGATGCAGCTTAAAGTTAACAAATAACTAAATATTGACCATTATTTACAACAATTGTTTTTTTATTTCTCTAACTATGGATCAAACTCCCCTATTATTCGTCTAATGCAACTTGCCAATGATGACCCACCTTTTTCTTTCTATCTTATTTATGTATAAATGTATATATTTATTTCTATAACCTATCTAGGATAGCCCTGTATCATTTAAATTAAATAAATATAAAATTATTTCAGTGCCACTAAATATGTCATATTCAAATCAAAAAAATGTTAAAAGTGAACATTTTACACAGGAAAAAGAACGTGATGATAAACAAATAACTGATTCTAGCTGTATAGTTAATGGTTCAACATATGAAAAAGGTAAACATGTACCAGGAGCTGGTCCATGTGAAGAATGTATTTGTCAACCGCCAAATGTTGTATGTTCAATGATGAAATGTCCAATAAATAGTGGTTGTATTACGATTCAACTACCAAATAAATGTTGTCCAAAGTACAAATGTGGTAATTATGGTCTTAATAATTTAAACAGATTAAATTTGAATAAATATTATTTGAATAAATAACTATTTATTATAGATTGTGAACATAAAGGTAAACTGTATAATAATGGGGAAAAAATTAACAAATCAGACGAATCTGCTTGTAGAGTTTGTTTTTGCAATGGTGGAGAAATAGTATGTACCTCTATTGTATGTTATACAAGAAGTGACTGTCAAGGATATTATTTACCAGGAGATTGTTGTCCAAAATATGATAATTGCTCGTCAATTTCAATAGGTATGTGAATTAAAAATAATAATAAAAATATGTTTAATTTTAAATTTTATTATAGAAAAAAAACCAAGAGAATTAATTTACAATGATAAATTAAGTACAGGATTAAATTATAATGAAGATAACATTTGGAAAAGAGACACAACTCAAATACAGAAACAAGAGTTATCTACAGTTTCAAATATTATAACAATGCAGTCAATATTTGTTGATACTGAAAATATATTAAAAAAAAAAAATATATCAATACTGAATGATTTGTTTAAAGAATTGGAAGGTACAACTTTAAGCCCAATACTAAATGAAAATGTGACTTTAAAAGAATATGATAATGAAATTAATATACCACACAATTACAATTTTAGTACTGAAATAACAGTTGGGAATTTAAATACAATGGAAAATTTAAATACTTCATTTTTAGGTTTTAAAACTGATAATTTAACAATAAATGAAGAAATTAAAGACTTTAGTATAAATAACGAAACATCAAAAATAATACCGGAATTTTCAGACTTATTTGATACGATAGATATTGATAATTCAGTAGTAGTTACACATCAAAATGGTACTGAAACTATTATAGGTATAACAGAGATACCATCTACTGAAGAAATTATTTACTCTACAATTGAACCAACTACTAATTCACAGGTTGATATTTTAGATCCAAGTGATTTTATATTAGATTCGAAGCGACCAATGATAGAATTTTCTACAATTTCATCAGAATTAGATACAACAGATATGGATTATGAAGAATCAAGAGAACCAACTACACCAAGAACACCAAACAAATTAAAAATTGGTACACCTCATAAATTGGTTATGATTAGTCCACAAAAAACAATTGAGGAAGAATTAAATACAGATATTGCATTTATATATTCGAAAGATACAACAAATATATTAAAACCAAACTTTGAACATAGTTCTTATAACACAGAAACCTATGAATCTTTAACTAATTCTGATACAGTTAATCAAGAAATAAATTATACTACATTGTTACCAACAATATTAACAAGTTATGAAAATATAAGTGAAATAACATCAGAATCTTTGCAAAAAGAGCTATTCAATGAATCATTTATTAACTACTCCAATATAAAAAATATTGATGCCAATACATCAACAACCATAGAATATGGTCCAGAAAATATTTCTGTTGCAATAAATGAAGCAACTGAAATATACAATGATACAAATTTTCTAGAATTAGAATCAATAAATATCACTTCATGTGTAAATAATAGCTGTACCAATAATTCAAAACTAAATGATGAATTATATGATTCTCAAATAGAGTCAACTTCAACTACTCCTTTTATTATAGAAAAAAAAGTATTAACTAATAAAGCATCATCCCCCCATTTAGTTATTAAAAAAATGCAATATCCTAAAGAATATCCTGATGAATTTGAAACAATTCAAAATGGACCATCATTAACTATAACAAAAAAAACTTATACAAGTATTCCAGATATAGTGTATACAACAACTACAATGGTTACATTGCCAACTTTAGATTTAATTTACAAAGCTAATGAAGAAATGATTGAAAAATATTTAGTTGAAATTCAATCTACAACTATTAAACCAAGTAATAATTTAAGCCCACTTCGAAATGTATCATCTTTTCCATGAAAATCAATAGTTGATAAATTTATTTGTATAATTTAATTTACCATGATTATTATTCAAGATTATTTTTATCATTTTTCTTGTTAAAAACATTTGGACATAAAGCTAATTTTTTTTTTTTTATAAAGTATCTATTTATTTTCTAATTTAAATGTTTAAAGTATATAAAACACAATATAATAGATAGTTAACTATGTATATTTCAAAATATGTAATGATGTGAATTGTAAGTAAAATAAAAATATTTGATTTAATGAAATTCATAGTTGCATAGGAACTATTTTTTCTTATGTATTAAATTGATTAACAATTTGCAATTACTAATATAGGAAGTCATATTAATAAATACAAGTCCTTTTTAGTTTTAGATTAAATTGTATAAAATATCATGTTAATTTTGTATTTATAATTTAGTTTTAATACTTATCATTCAATTAGAACTACTATATTTTCAAAACTATTATTTAAGGAAGTATTTAGTAACATATAATTTAAAATTATAATTAATAGTTAAAAAAGTGATGGTAGGGAAAAAAATTATAAATTAAAGAAAAATATGACTAAGGGCGATTTTTTAATAATTTAAACAAATATAGATAATTTATGAAAAAGTAAATTAATTTTATTATTTTATAGGTAGTAGGATAGTTAGGTATATCTGATTATATGGAATATATCCTAAGACTTCATATTTCATAATTAATTTGTACGAAGCTGGAGATTATCTATTTTATTTATTATATTAACAGATTTAAAATTGGACAAAGTATGTCTATTGGGAAGCCTTATCACTCTGTTGTTTTAATATATATTAGTTAAGCTTATTGTTCAAATATATTTAATTAATTGTTTAAATAAATATAAAGAAAAATTAAATTAGGTATCCAAATAAATTATATTATAATATATAGACTTTCTATGTTCTACAAGAAATGCACTTTTGAAAATTGTTTTCTTTGCTCACAATCACACATCAATCTCATTTTGAGAATGTGAACTCAGCATAGCACCATAGTCTTTCATATAATAGAGTATAGAATATAGGTATAATATAATATTTACATAGGTACCGAGCAGATTAATACAATTTTAAATATTAACAAATATGATTTAATTTTAAAAGAAAATTTCGTATTAATTATGACAATTAGGTTAAATAATCTCTGATCTTTGAATTTTTTAATAATTTACAAATATTTACATTTTTTACTCCCGTAGATCTGTTCAAAATCAGCCAATAAAAATAAATGTGAAAATCTAAAGATTTACTGTATAATTATAACTTTATTAGGTTTCTAATATAACTAATATAACTACCATGTAATTAAGATAAAAATATTAACTGAAGTCTATAATATATATTAAATAATAGTTATACAAATTAGAATAACAAAGTTGTATTGTATTTATTTAAAGTATAAAAACTCAAAAATTTGAATGTATGTTGAAATACATTTCATAAATTATGTTTGTATATATACCTAATTCAAAAATTAAAGTAGATAAATTAGTTATTGTTTTTAAATTATTGACTTTTGTGTACAATAAAAAGAAAAACTAATAATAAATTTATGTCACTTAATATTTATTTTGTTACCATAATATTGTATAATAATAAAATATATGTTGTATGTTTATAAAATATTTATACCTATTAAAATGTATTGTCTTTTAATCATGTCCTATAGATATTTATTTTATAAAAAAAAAACAGAAAGTACTTTACCTCCCCCCTCCGGCTACTTAATTATTACTACAAATAGTAAAATTATATATTATTTTTCAGGATAAACATTGGTTATTTAATCCCGGTGTCATTATAATTATTAATTTGTTCTAACTTAGTACTAGTTTTCATTATACTGTTATTTTATATTACAAAGCTGTTGTGTTCAATTTACTAAACAATTATTGATATATTTAATTTTTCTGTACTGGACAAATTTCTATAGTCATGTTATCAAAGTCCGCTCACTGGTCTAATGTGTCAACACTAAATCAGCTCTCATTTATATGTCATTATTTTGAATTATGCAAGATAACAATTTGATTACATTACTTTAATGTTGTACTAGAGATCAGAGCTTGTTAAAAGTTCATACAATTGTAATCTATATTATTTATTTTAATAAAATACCTATGTAAAATGTATGATAATTTTGATGACTGTCATGTAATGTGGTGGTAAAAGCTATTGGCCAGATTACCAACAACAAAATAATGTTTTGCAGTTAAAAATTTTAAATATTAAAGGAGAGCTTTATATATTTTGTAAAACTTACTTACCAATTGATTGTTGATAATTTTGGTGTATATCCTGGTTCAATTGAAATCAGTACAATATTAAAGTTGAATATGGCGATTAATTATTGTGTAAAATTAATTAATTAAATTTGTAGTTTGGACCGATTATATAATTGAGTAGAAAAAATACAAATGATTTATGGGTAACTAAAAAATCGATGAAAAATATTTACGTTTTTCCGATAGACATAAAATAAAACCAGATTGACACTATATTACTACAGAAATACAGAATCACAGAATGTATTGTATATTAAAACTTTTTTTATAATTGATTAAAGATAAATATTATTTTATATACTATAGATTAGTCCGAGGTCGAAGGACTTAAAATAAAATAAACCCCATTATAAATTACTAAATTGCCAAAATAATAAATACTGAACATTAAGCCAAGTGTTAAACAAACAAGTTAAATTTACAAGCGAAGAAGGCGGAGAAATTCTGAATAGAGTAATGCCGTAATGGACTAATCGAAACGGAGATAACTGAATTGCAAATTTTAAAAAATAACCGTTGTGATCAATCAGTGTGACCAACATAATACCAAATATCAAATATGTTATCAATATTGCATTTAAAGAGAGGACGGTGTTCTAACACTGCGCGAGAGAGAGAAAAAGCAAAAGTGAAAATACGTAGAATGAATGGACATGACACATGAGACATTGGAACATTGCGTGAGCTGTGAAGTGATCAAGTGATCTACGGACCAAGATCATAATTTATAGGTAGTTATTAAGTGGTGATCAAGGGTTTAGTGACCAAAGGACAAAATGTTCTTTTCGTAACTGAAGCATCCATAAAAAAATATTGAATAGGTAATTTGTATGCAGCGTGGTCAACAATTTTACTGTTACGAACCAAAATTTGTGTTTTCTATACCTACCTATCCATCCATTAACTTACCCTTTTAACAATATTTTCATATTTTAAATTATTAAATGTTCATTTTCGATGACAACAACTAATGAGAAATATTAGAAAATGTTCCACTATTTAAATTTGGTGATTAGTATTTTATCTGTATAAAAATAATATTTTAATTTAAATAACCTACCCTAATATAAAACAAAATTCGTGGGGTTGTAACATAGCTACCCATTTCTACGCCTGTAGATAATATATATATATATATTTCAAATTAAAATATTGTGTAATTTAAAACATATTTATTTATATTTTTTAAAATAAACAGACTAATATATTATATTGTAGTCAAGGACGAAAGTTATATCTATTATATAAGTTCTAATTCTACGAATGTTTTTTACTGCAATGTTATATTTACTCTAAGCAAAGTTGTAATAGGGACATTTGCCTAGAGGCTAGCTAGTCAGCTAAAATAGTTTATTGTGAAGAGCACCATGCTCCAAATTGAATTGTACAGATATTGTTTTATCTAAAATTAATAATAATGCGTTATGCATGTAAATGAAGACTGCATGCCATGATGAAGAAACACGGATATTGCGTCTTTTTGAAATTAATAGTTATTGAGTAAAAACTGGTTTTAATCTAACCGGTAAATAATATGAACAAGTAGATATTACAATATTTAGCATTTTTTTTATTTTTTTGTTTTTATTTATTTGACCCTCACGCAATTTTCAAAAGAGTTGCTAGTAGGTAATTTCTCGTTTTGGTTACGCCGAACTCTGGTGTGAATATCATATGGTTATTTTCAATATAAGTTCATTGCATCATATTAATTACAGGAGGAGGACACTTTTTGATTTTTCGAAAAAAACTAAAAACAAATGGAATATTGAAAATAATAATTCGAAGCTAGATAAAATACATAAATATCAGACAATTCAGACTTTGCAGGAAAAAAATAAGAATTAACATTTTTAAAGTTATAAATTTTATGAAATATGAATGAAACATGTGTTTATAATATGAATTATTAGAATAAGGTATCCAATAGTTTCTTTATTTAAACACTGCTTGTGTGTTGTATAAAAGTCGTATCTCGTATTTAAAATTTTTCCTTAGTTCATGTTTTCAACAAAATTAACTTTATTTTGAACATTAATTTAAAAATTAAAATAATATAGACATCTTATATGTTTAATACTTTTAATGCAAAAACATTTTATTTTTCAGCTTTCATTTAATTTGAACTTAAAGGACAGAAGCGTGTTCCACGAATATCGTTTGAATTTAAAATTTTTCATAACAATTTACTTCAATATGTAATTAAAATAACTTTTTAATCGATAAAAAAAATTAACTAAATTATAAAAGTATATATACGTTGCATGTACTTATAGGTACATTTTATTTTCAAATTCTACGAAACGAGATTTTATCTATGAAAATTAACTATACACTTTATTGTACCTATTAAAGTTAATAAACTTGATTGAACTATTTTACAAAAACAATCATGAACTATACCTATAGTACTATATACTATATATATTATTATTCGATTATTGACAACTACGTATATCTATTTATAATATACATATAAATATTTATTTGTAGCCTTGAAAGTTGAAGTACAAGTAGAATTGATCATAAAACAAAATTAAAAATATGTATCCAATCATAGACATTATAATATAATGAAAATAATTAATTATTAATATTTATTAATATAATGTAATCATTTGTATTATGAAATTTAAACAATATATATAGGTAGACATAATTATATTATTATTTATTAGGTACTTATAATGTGGGCTATAGTACTATACAAAAATACTTAATGTATATAAAACATAATATGCCAATTGATCGTTGTTATTAATAAACATGATTGTTTTTCGTATAACGTAAATACGTGTATAATACCATACGTAAAATGTAGGTATAGTATTTTTTGTTGTCTTGTTGGTTTACTTTTCTTAAGACCAGACGGAAATAAAAGTTAGTTATTAATCATTTTATAGTATGCAATATAATATCTATGACAATAAGACATAGGTAGTCTTTCTACATAGTTCTACCCGTTAATTTAAATTATCAACTTATATTTCAAGAATATATTTTTTCTAATCTAGTAGTAGTCCGTTTTATACAATTAATATATTAAATGCAATGTACACTTAGAAACAAAAAAATTCGTTGCCTTATAATAATATAATAAGCATAATATTTATGAATGACAATATTTTAAATTAGTCAATAGTTTTAGTATTGTTTATGAGTCTTACATATTTTTTTAAAACTTATATCGGTAGTTATAATAAAAACTAAACTTTATTTTTTTTGTCGTATATGCTATACATTTACAAATTTCAATCACTCATCACAGTTAATCTATAGTGTGTAAAAAAATTCTCCATATGCTACTATTATAGGTTTTAGATTTTTGGAAACGTAGCTCTTATAATATAAGAACATATTATATACTCATATTATGAGGGATGCTGAAATTTTTATATTTTGGAAGTGACTTCGCAGTCAAGTCAATGTGAGAATGATCATAACACGCTCGTTTACGAAATCTTAAATCTTGTGTAAATATGTAATTCTATATATATATATATATATATATATATTGTTTTGCCAGGTCACTGACTCGATGTGGAGAGAGGCATTTGGAATATTGTTTGAGATGCGAGTGTTTGTTAATTTGTAATGAGGCGAAGGACTTTAGACTGAATGAGATTTATTAAGGATACTTATAAATTAGATACGAGCCATGCGCATATATAACAATCGTTTTGTGTTTTTCTGTTTATTAACTTCCATATTTTCATGTGATTTATAATAGGTGTCCAATTATACTATATGTTTCACATTATGAATTTATGAAATTTTACCTTCATCTATTTGTCGTTAGGAAACTATTTATCTATGTGTAATATTGGAAAAATTTTTAATTTAATTTTCCGTTGACGTAGACACGTGCGTATTTTTTAATGAAAGGTTTATAATAAATTATCTCGGAGAAAGTGATTTAATATTGTATACAATACTCCCACTTGATAGTTTACCTTACACGATTCGGTTTTAGCTTCTCTTATAAAACGTACACGGTGCCATCGATATACTGTGACTCGCGGGTCAACATATCAAAAACAACAAACTTTCCGTTCGTACAGGTGAGCTAATGTATATTTATTTATTTTATATTGAAATAAAATACGTTTTATTATGAAATTATTAAAAATTAAATACATAACTATAAATAAAAATGTATAATATTTTAAAATTTTAAAAATGTTTTTATAAAAATACCAATTACGTTAATTATAAAATTCGGTTATAGTTAATTTTTATAACAAAATAAATAATAATATTATATTGACATTAAAAACAAAACTATTCAGTCATCTTGTCTAGGTTTATTAAAATTGTTAAAGTTAATAAATATTGTATAGATACATTTATTGTTTATCGACTATCGAGAATATAAATTATTACAAGATAATTTTTTTTTCTATTTTTGTTAAACACTATTATTATTGATTTGCAAATTGCTTTACTTTTTTATCCCTTAAATTAATTTTTATGCATTAAATTTGCTGAAGGTTAAATATATTTGTTTAATAGTTATTTAACTGTAGAAGTAAATACAATATACTGAACTACTAAAGTAAAGTTGCAACAATTATTATTTCAATTAAATTTACTTACTTTGTTAAATAAAATTAATTTTAATACTCACTCAAGTTGTATAAAATTATATAATTGATAATATATTATAATTTCAAATGAACTAAAATAATAATAAATATATATAATAAATTCAAAATTTTAATTTTTTTTAATGTAGTTCGTAAAATAATATAGATACTTACATTACAATTTTTAAACATATAAATGTATTTTATAATTTTGTTTTAACTTTGTGTTATCCTAAAGTTAACTTGAAATACATAACAAATACATCATAAATCCCACATTCACATGTTTTTTCTATAAAAATAATTACTATTTATTAATTTTGTTAAATATAATTTGTTTTTGGTATTCACTTATATTACAACGTAAATCACTTAAATATATATTGAACAAAACAATATTTTAGTTATACATATTAAAATAATTTAATGTGTGATATTAACTGTATAATTCATGTACCTATTCTAATATTCTATATTACACCAATACGGGATTAAACTTACAAAATATCAACTAAAAATTTGTTTTTAAATTATATAATATTTATGTACTTGGTATAATAATAAAATTTAAAATATATAAAATATAATATTTTATGGAGCAGTTTGAAATAAATATAGGTATTTATTAAAATAAAACAAGTATGTGTATTTAGGTATATACATACTTTGAGTATAATCTTGTTTTATTTTATAATTTCGTCGTATAAAAAATCAGAAATATGAGAATTAAGTGTTAAATTATTAAATATTTAAAACATTAATTTTAATAAAGATAAAAAGATATGGTTTATTTGAAATAAACAATGAGTTTGGAAATCCTATGATGTACAATTAATCAGCATTATAGTTTGTATATCTGTTATTTAGGGATATAAATATATACAAATTAGCTATACATCATAATATTAGAGATTGGATATTGATCCCTTAAAAAATGAATTAATGACTTGAAAACACAAAAGTATTCTAAAAATTCAATATTATATCTTTGCTTGTAAATCCATGCCAACGTGATAATAATTTAATTAAAGTCTTTAGAACATTGAATACGATTTTAATCTTATAAAAAAGACTTATATTTATTAATAATTACGCCAATAATTAGTATAAATAGTGTAAAATTATATTTTTTTCTCTACGTGCGTAAAACGGGTATAATGACCTAAAAACGTAGATGAATGGTTTGATAAATGTAAAAATTAAAACAATTCAAAGTCATCTTAATCCTCGGGTCACCTAATTACAAATTACAGTTATGATTTTTAATTTATTGTTTGGGTGATTTTTTTTTTTCAGATTTTCCTTCGCGCGTCTAGAACTATGAAATCGTTTATGTGCGTTGTTGTTTTGGGCGCGTGCACCATGATGGCCGTGTGCTTGGCGATGCCGCAAGGGGCCAAAGACGGAGCGATATTCACAAACGAGGCCATCAGACAGGCACAAAGCACGCACCTGATACCGCAAAACGCTCAGATTCAAAAGGTCCAAGAAGGCGTTGAATTGGTCGCTTACGAGTCTATACCCGGTTCTCAGGCCATCAACTTGTTCGAGATCCTCGGTGACCACGTGCCCCCAGAGGTGGTCAGCAACTTGCAGACTCAAGTCGATCAAGTAGGAAAACAGTAAAAACGAAGAAAAACCGCAAAACTAGATGATAAAATTGTAATTTAATTACACAATTAATAATATACACGTGTGTGTGTGTGTATTATGTATCATATGTGTCATTTGATTTGTTTCCGTACCCATGTAAGTTCAATGAATAATAATAATGAAAATAGCAAGTTTGAATTAACACTAACTGAGAACGACTGGATACGAATATCAGTATATTGATAATTTATACATTTTTATAAATATATTTTTTTTTTAATACTAAAAACAATTCGACTGTACAATTTTACAAACGCAAGTACCATTATTATATATTATTATATGTTTATATTATTTGTACGCGGCAATGTTACACAATATCGTCATCGATTATTTTATTTAACAGAGAAAGTGTATTTAATTTTTTTAATTTTTTTTTTTTAACGAAAGTGCTTTCACCCATTGATTTTTTTTTTTGACAAATAGGTATACGTTTTATATATTATTCACTTTCTATGCTACACGCGCACAAATATGAACTGTAATCGTTATATCAATATACATACTTTTGTATATACCTACTTCTATACCACGTCACCTTTTAATAATAATATACTTTTATAAAATATAATAATAAACTAAATATTATATGATTTTGTTTAAATGTCTTCGATTTATGTAATTATGAATTCTATTGTATAATTGTAATTCGTAATGTAAATGTGACCAAATGACATTTTTACTATGTCTTAAAAAAACATGCAAGACGTATTTCAATATTCCTGAATAATCAAATTTATGTAATTTGTTTGTGATTAAATTAATTTTTAACGATTGCGTGATTGTAAAAAAATAATATTGAAGGACAAAATAAATTATTCTATAATATATACGTAGTTGAGCTAAAAAAATATAATATATAATATTAGTATCCCAATTTCAAAGCGTCCCATAAGTTTGAATAATAATTAGTTTGGGTAGTTTAGCGTCTATAATTTAGGTAACTTTAATATAATCGACGTTTTTGTGTTTTTAATATGTTTATTAGAGAAAGCAAATTTACTGCAATATTATGTATCAACAGGTTAATAGGTACGATTATTCTTTTGAAATAAATTAACCCGACTCGCATGTACATCTTTGACTGAATATTATATTTCCCAAACATATTATTATGAAATGTCATTTTGGGCTTTCACTCGAGTCAATGGCCATAAATTATAATAGTCTTCGCTCTTAACATTGAAATATAAATATTGAATATGTATATACAATATATGTTGCATAATATATTATATAAGGTGTTTCACTGTTTATATTTTGTTATTGTTAAATTAAATATGTAATATGTAATATGTATTAATGTTTATTTAAAAATTCAAAATCTATTTTAAAAGTTACATTTGAATTATCCAACAACAAAATTCAAGCTAACGAAATGACAATTCAGATTTAAACACGAAAACTAAAATGTATAATATTGTTCATTTTCAGTTTAACCATTACGCTGCAAAATGATCCAATTAATAATTTTCAAAAATATTAAATACAATTAAGAATAGATAAAAATCAGCGACTCTGTATAAATCGAAATCAATCTTCACCTGAATATTATTATTTTACGTCATTAAACTTTCATTGAGGTTTACTTGGAATAATATCTTCAGTAGATCAGTTATATTCAATCTCATTTCAAATCCTCATAATTCATATAAATAGTTATCGCAACAACTTTCTCTTATTTTTCGTTTCAAGTTTTATCATAAATCATAATAACTTCCTGGAATTAGATATAAGAATATTATTTTTTTTACAATGAGATTAGTTAAACAAATTTCTAATAAAACTGACGATTATACAATAGTATGTCCCTATGTTGACGTTCTATAAAAAACATCATAGTAATAACAATTATTATTTTTAACTAATATAGTCACAAAAGTGTTTAGTGAATTTTAAATGAAAAACTAATTAATATATTTTAATTGCTAACTAAAATAAATATAATATAATAATAATAAAGAGATTTTAACATTTAACATAGATGTAGCTCAAGAGAAAATAAAAATAGAATTCATTTTTATAGTATTATAAACCGTTGACATATAGTTGGAAAAAAAATTAAAATTTTAGCTGAAAATATTAGAAGTGTAGAACTTTTATACAATATCAAAAGCTGTTTTTTTGTAACTGTAACAAAGTTCAAAGTTCGAGGGATTTTATAAAAATTAACATAATTAAATAAAAGACAATGTTCCATAATCAATAGTACCATTTTAAATAATAAAAAAAGCGGAAAGGTCGATTACGGACGTTTTTCCTTCGTCTTTTCGGTCCTCGGAGAAAATAGTGGTTTATTTTACTAAGATTTGAATGCAATAATATTGCATTAGAAAATACGATTCTGAGCAAAACTCAATATTATACTGATAAGCTGTTTTAAAAGTTTACCACATATCTAAACTATCTATGAGAAAACTCAAAAAAATTTCAATAGTACCTACGTTCAAAATTGCATTAATTATCATGAAAAATCTAGAATAAATTTCGTTAATATTACAATTTCCGTGAATTTTGCTGATTAGGTTAATTATAAATAAATAATTTGTTGGTACTTTTTCTCCAAACTCTTAAGAAATTTAAAAAATGAGCTAAATAAAGTACTACTAGATGCATTTTCTACTGAAAGTATATCTTAATTATGCTAATTGGACAGTTATTTCTACCCGAAAAAGTGTCTTCAGACTTTAAAAAAACACAAAAATCAAACATCAATGTAAAATGTTAAAGAACTATAAATGTTTGAAGAACTATAAAAAAAATTGACTTTCGATTTTTAAAATATTTTGTTAATAGATTGAGTATTATATGAGTATGCTCCTATATAATTTTCAAACCGTTAAACCTAAAATTGCAGGTAATATTAACCATTATTGGAAAAAATTTCAAATTTCTACTTAGTCAGAAAGGTGAGCTATAATTTTCCAGAAAGTAAAATTTCGGAACGTATTTATCCGGTACTTATAATCACGGACAATATACAATATAATGTATACGCATGACTCTTCTCATGGCATTCGTTACTACACTCCTCGACGCCGTCGTTTCGCTCCACAAATCGAAAATATACCTCGATTTGTTGTGCAAAGTTAAAACTTAATTAATCAGGGATTTATATTATTAATAACGAAATTTTTTTTCTCGCATTTTAAAATTTTCCATGCTGGTATTGACCGTTCTTCCAAAGATAAGATTACTGTGATAAGTATTTCTTATAAGTTTTTGGAAGAACTGTTTTCCCCAAGGATATTTACGGTCCGGATAAATACGATCCGGAAAAATACGGTTTTTAGTATTTCGTTTCAAGTTATTTACGGTTCGGATAAATACGTTTCGAAATGTATGCTTTCCATCTATTTAATTTCCGGAAATATACAACCTTCCGTCAAAAAATCAACCAATCCGTTCTGAAATTTTACCAAGCATGTAAGTTATTTTTGTGAATACTCAAAAAATTGTTCAAGTTCCTATGATCAAAACTTAATTAGTTATCACGAAATAAAATAAATTAAAATAACAGAAACCGTTATTTTGCCGATTTTTGGCATTTTTTGATAGTTTCTCTTAAGAAAAAACTTTTGAGAAATTCGATAAATGAGCTAAATAAAGTACCAACTAGATGCAATTTGATACGGAAAGCATACCCTATTTATGGTAATCGGACCATTATTTTTACCCGAAAAAATGTCTTGAGACATAAAAAGAAACCTACAAAAAAAACAACGTTGTAAAACTAATACATTCTTCGCTTCGCTCAGAATCTAAAACATCTGTAAATATAAAAATATAAATATGTAAATATGTAAAGATTTTGTTTTCGCTCTGTGGTTACGCAGGGTAGGCTGTAATACATACGGATTAATAAATTAAGTTGCCTATACTTCATAAATAAGGTTGCGTTTATGACATTGTATTAATTTGTAATATTATTGTTGTAAATCGGAATGTTTTTATGTTATGTATTCTAAACGATAAGTACAATTGTATTCTATATAAATTATAATATATAATAAAATTTGTTTTTGCTATACAAATTTACTTTTTAAAAAAGTGAAAAATTAACATTATCATTAATATAAAATTATCAAAAAAACATTAATATAACATATAATTATTAAATAATAATCACTTTCTGAACACTTCTAAATACATATTTCAAAATATGAGATTTAATAAAACTAATAAACTAATTTACAATGGTATTCCTAATTTACGAATTCATATATGTATCAATAAGGATCTTCGAATAATATATAGGAAATATTAGGAATAATTTTAATAAAATATATATTTACCATGAATAATATTATAATTTTCAATCATATTAATTTAATGTTATAGGTACTTATATACGTAATTACACATTACACATTTCGCATTACGAGCACATTATTCATATAAATTCATTAAATTAAATATAAATATACAGATATTCAAATATAACTATTTCTATAAATATTTATAATTAGTTTTCTGTTTCGTTAAAATTGTTATAACGTGAAGCGTTGTACTCTATACTGTGGTAGATTAGTAGCGAATAGTATAGTGATGTTCAAGTATATCCATAAATTTGAATATTGTTTGGTGTTAATGATGAGAACAGAGTGTACTTGTTATTTTAACTAGTTTATATGTACATATTTACTTAATACGTCATCATTCCAATTTCCAGTTAAGACGTTTATTGCTCAGTTTTTCTTCTCGGTGTGTTTTTATAATATCAACTAAACGCAATGATTTTATTCAAAAAGATTTTATTTAAATATTTTATATAACTAAATTTCTAGTTTATATAATTTAATACTAGGTAATAGGGTATTTTTAATTTAATATTAAAAAAAAGTTTAGTCATATTAATATAATAAACAACTTTTACAAAGATGTTTTTTTATTATTTTTTAAATTTATTTATTTTTATATTTTTGCTGTCTGAGAACACTTTTATGGGTAGAAATAATGTCTCATTACCGAAATAGGGCATGTATTCGGTAGAAAATTGTATCTACCTAGTACTTTATTTAGCTTATTTTTCAAATTCACAATAGTTTTTTCGGAAAATCGGCAAAATTGCGATTGCCGTGAATTTGATTTTAAAATTTTTGGGATAACTAATAAAGTTTTTAACGTAAGGACTTGTAAATTTTTTTTTAATACTCTCATAGGTTTACATACGTGGTAAAATTTGGAATGGTTTATCATTATGATATATTGTATTATATTGAGTTTCGCTCAGAATCCTATTTTCGAATCTTAATTATAATAAATCACTAATTTATCCGAGGACCGAAGGAACGAAGAAAGAACGTTCAGAATCGACCTCCCCGCTTTTTTTTTAACATAATTTATGACAATTAAAAATTTCCTACAGAGGAATAATCCTTCAACACTAACGAAATCCTTTAATGTTATGCAGTGGCGGCTATCTTAAAAAATACAAAAGGTGCTCGCTAAAATAAACAAGTATACTCACCTACCGAGTCATCATATAATAAAATAGTTTTCTTCAAAAGTTAAATTAAATTCATTATAGGTATTATTAGAAAAACAGATAATATGCATTATTTAAATGTTATTTTATTAAAATACTATAATTAAAGTAATTTTACATATAGAATCTATGATTATAATTTGTTTGTACTCATTACTCACATTTACGAATTATTCACCCAGTAGGCACTTATCTACAAAAAATATGAAGGCGTACTTGAGCACTTTATTTACTAGTTAGCCGCCACTAATATTATGTTAAACGAAAGAAAAAACAATATTCTAGTCAGAATGCAAGATATATATCAAGTGGACTAATCGAGTTTTATATTCGATGACTTATTGTAATTTTTTATCAGCTATCTGTACTTAGATGGATGCAACAGTGCGATATCTATGACAGAAAGTAACGTTTAGTGGTTATAAATTTATGAGAATCGAGCATTCCACAAATATATTTTTTAATTAATAAAATTGGTGATGTGAAAAACATAAATATTTAAGTTTGAACCGAACTCGAACAGTACTAAATAAACATTTTTCCAATTCGAACCAAACCAAATGATTAAAAACGAAAAATTATGAAAAATCAATAGTTTAAAATAAATTATCAGGACGAAGTTCGGTTCGAAAATGTGTAATAATAAGTTTGGTTTAAATTTCGAATAGTTTGTTATATTACTAAATACAATATTTATTTCCCTAGAAATGTTTTTAAACATGTTATTATGGTTAAACATATAAGCGAATTAAAAATTTGAATCACATAATAAAAAAATATCCTGATTAGGAGCCCGCAATACAGAAGGGAGGGATTAGACTTGATTAATGGATAGTGGATCTAATATGGACTAAATATGTAAATCGAAATCAATTATTTGTTTAATTTAGTGTATAATTATAATTAAAAATATGAATATGAATTGCCTATTTGTTACAAAAAATATTCAAAATATAGGTATTTTAAACAAAATTTTAATATATTGTAGTGGGTGTATGTCGGGGCGATATCTATCACAGATCATAAATTATAATATTATGTGTAATTGGAGAAAATTTATAAAAAAAACATGCGGTTCAAAAGGATCATTATTGTTCTAATCGGTTAGATTAGGTTAGAATTGTTAAGTAAAAAAAACTCAAAATCGTTCTGTAGTACTGTTCTGTACTGCTCTTGTATAAATTTCTTGTTATCTGGTTAGTCCAGTGTTGGGAAAGTTCCTTTTTAAAAAGATCTTGTTCCATTCCCCATTTATTTCCTAAAATAAGAACTCGTTCCAGATACTCGTTCCTTGTTCAAAGAAGGAATTTGTTCCTGATCTAGTTCCTCTAAAAAAAAAAAAAAAACTCTTTCTACTTTTAGTTCCTTTTAGTTTAAGCAAGTTAAAAATTACATAAAAAAATTCGTTTTAAAATAATACCGTTTCGTTGATAATGATGTTATGTAAAGAACAACGGCTAACTCACTTTTTTAAGTGAATACACCCAATAATGCGTTAATTATATAAAAATAAAAATGTATTGCCACTGCAGAGATTTTCGTTGACGTTCCTAAAAAAAAAACAACAATTCATTCGTTATTTCCCCGTTCTTTTATTGTCAAAGGAACGAGCTTCATTTCTACAAAAATAACTCCCTTCTCAACACTACCTGTTACATCCTAATCGGTGTTACGGTCCAACACACACATACACACACACACACATCCCGCGAATAGGCAAATACGGTTACTTAAACGGACGAGGCGCGTGGCCGTTCGTGTGCGCGAGAACAGTCTGTGCTTGACCACGCGGTCGTATGGTTATCACTTCGCGCACGATGGTTCGTTCGTGGTTGGTCGCGCTCTTGGTGCTGTTAACGGACCGACGAACGTTCGGTATCAGCCGGCCGCCGTACGCCACCGTAACCGCCCACGCTGAAGCTGCGCCCGCAACTGCCGCCGAAGACGTTAACGCCCGCACTACAGCCTCAGACGCCGCAAACATTACCGGTAAAACACGATAAAAAACATTTTTTGTTTTGCTTCTAATATTTATCATCATAATTTGTAATCACTATTGTAATTGAATTCGTTTTAATTCGTTATATTTTAATATATTTTTTTGCCAACCTATACATATTAACGTATAGTTATAATGTATAGGAACTTTTGAAAAAAAAAAAAAAACTTATCAAATCGATTCACAAAACACTTTTTCAGAAAATACGTAAAAAAATGTATGTGTAATTAAAAAAACAATAATAGGTAGGTATTTATTACAATTTTACAAAGATTTATAGGCTGAATAGAATTTTTCTTTATTTTGGTCTTTAATGATTTAATAACTGACGTCAACGAATATTGTATTTGTTTACCTACCATATTGATTTTTTTATGTTTTAATAACAAAAGGGTAATATAATACACCTACTATAGTTTGCAGCTATAATAAATAAATATCACAATATTTAATAGGATCTTTAGAATTTTTTACTAAAATGTTATTATGTATATATGAGATATAAATATATATATATATAATATAAAATATTTCAAATAAAAAGTTTTTAAAAACTATATGAACTTTGTTTCAGTCTCATTTTATTATTGTTATTTTGCTACAGATTAAAATCAATTAGAATATATTTTATTTTCATCTATGATTTATCTAAATTACATGTTGCTAATACAATATAATATAAAATAACCGTTGATTTTATTGATATTTTGTGAATATTAAATGCGATCAAGATGTTTAAAAATTGTTTACTAAGTTCAAATTCACAATTTCAATACTATTATTTTTTAATAGAAATCTTATCGACAATTGATATAGAATAATGAAGAATAATTGTTCAATTTAAAATTATATTTCTTTCAAATACGCGTCATCATTTTATTAGTTAACATAATTATTTTGTTAGTAGATAATTGTATTTTGATCATACAATATATGAAGTCAATTGTATTATAAGAATAACCCTTTCATGTTACATAATACGTCTGAGTTATTGTTAAAAAGATAATATACAAATGAAATTATTATGATATTAAATAATAAATATCATGTTACTCGTATGTTTTAAAAACACGACCCATAACATATTATGTTAATACCAAATAAAATATGATTTATATTCGTATATATAATTTCGTAAAATAAGCTAATCTAACCTATCGATTGATAATTTAAAATAATGTTAATAATTCAATTAAAAGTTCGAAATTATAAACGGAAATAAAAGATTTTACGTTGCATTATTTTCTTTCGAAAGACAAAGTTTCGTAAAAGTTCGTTAACGTAACACATCGATCGAAGTTCCTCAATGCCACCATTGTAGTCGGTTCAAAAAGAAAAAACTAAGGTTTGTTTAAGTTAGGCGTTTTCGTGCTTATCTATCCGTTAAATCTGTTTGATTATACTATATAATAAATTGCAATATTGCGTCAGAAACCGTTGGCCCGATAGAGAGAGGAGAGCAACGGAAATCCGTTGAATCTACCGGAAATAGTATAAGAGAGAAAAAAAAAAGATTGAAGAAAAATAAAAAAATTATCAAGTGTTTACTCGATGAGAATAAGCGGATTGATGAGAGATGAAGAAGGGAAAAAACGACGGCGGCGACATTTTTCTCAAGAAAAGATTGCCCCGATCAGTTCTGGTTGGGCAATTAGTTAATGACTAACGCGATACACGCGGTCCACTTTAAATAATTAACACACAGGGAATGTTCTTTTCCGTCTTCTTGTCTTCTTTTGTAATTGCACCGCCGCAATTAAAAATACTGATGTCTCCAGACGGCCACACATCGAACTGTGCAGGATACAATAATAATAATAATAATAATATAAAACTTGGGTTGTAAATAGGCACACGAGCGTATTATACTTATATGTATATAAGTTTATTTTTTCTCATTTCGTATGAGAAAAATTTGAGTTTAAACTGAGCGCAAAATAAAAGCCTTGTCGATGAGATAATTTTATGAATTTTAATTGATATATTATGTATATAGACCAAAATGATGTTTATAGCATATATGTACCTAAATTACTATTACTAAAGCACAGATGTTTTTCTACTTTTTTTTATAATTTTACTTTCAAGTAGTATTAAACATATATATTTTGAATACGTATTTGAAGTACTTCAGTACTTGACAATAAAAGTATTCAAATACCTACTAATTAAAAGTAATTATTAGTTGTAGATACTAGCATATATTTATTTTTTAATCAATCACTACATAGTTATAAAAATAAAATATTATATATATATTTTTTTTAACACGGAATAGAGTGTATTTATTTTAAGTTTCAAACGGGTAACTTTTATACTACGGTATATAGTTTTAGGTAATAAATAAGTACTTTTAAAGTATATTTTGTTAGTCATTAGTATTATTCGTATATTCAAATATAGATAAATAGTAATAGTTCTGAATAATATTTTATAACATAAATCAAACATTTTTAATACATTTTTTTTAAAAAGTATTTGAGTTGGTATACTTTTGTTCAACTACTTTACAGTTTTGACAATAAACGACATGTACACTATAGTAATCGATATTAACTGAGTAGATTTCAATTATTTATTGTTATTTATAAATCAAAAAACTAAAAATGTTGCTTGTCAAACTTAAAAGGATATTCATAATACACGCGATCATCACGTGTATCTAACCATTTCTGATGGACGATATTAACAGGTTCTCAGTATGGATTTCTATAGTTATAATTCACCGTTAGACAATTATAATGTTCTTAAGTAAATAGTAATTTATTAATAATAATATATATATATCTGTGTGTGTGTGTACTGTGTATGCGTGTGGGATTTACAAGTTCGTATCGAACAGTTTTCAGTAGGCATATCATAAACAACAGCAGATAAATAAATGTATAATATGTTAATTAGTAATTAATACAATATAATAATATAGTGGCTTAATCAGCAGGTATTAGTATATTACAACACATAAATAATATTATTATTCAGAAATTTTAATCAAACTATGAAACAAACACGCGGGTATTTAATATAATAAATTTCTAAACAATTTCTATTATTGTAAAAAATAGTAAAATACAATATAATATATTATTTATTGTAACTCTATGCGGGTTGAATATAAAACACTACGATATATTATAACTATTGTCTATTACTGAATAGTTTTATAATATATTTTATTATATTAATATATATCTTTATCAAAATATGTAATAAAAAGTATTATAATTACTTATAGTTAGGTATTTGACTATTTAAGACTTACGTAATTATACTTGAGTAAAAAAAAAAGTAATCAAATATAAATAGGTAAATTCGATGTTTTATCTAAAATCGAATTATTTATTTTTTCTGTTATATAAATACATAATATTTTTACAAATTTCAGATTTCAAATGAAAGATGTATGATGGTAGGTAATAACTAATAAATATTATTTATTATGAATAAAATTAATCATTGTGTTCTAGTTATCCATAAGGATTCATCTTCGACCCTTTGACATGTGATTGGTGTCAGCCAGTCTGTTAGAAAGGAAAAATATGATGTAAATCTGCTGATTTATTTATATATAATAAATTAAATGTTTTTATTTAAAAATATAAAATGATTCTAAAAAGTCTTTTAAGTTATTATAAATCTATAGAATGTATAGAATCTATAGAATGAATCATTCAAATCTATGAATTATTCATTAAGGTTTGACAGAATACTTTTACATTTGGATACTTTTATCGGAAATTCTATTTACAAGATTTCGAATTGTAACAGGAAAGCTCTCGGTTTGATCAGCTAGACCTTTTTTAATCACTGCACGCCTACACCTTATAAACATATTATTCGCATGTAAGTGTATTACGTACGTGTAACGTTTTAATGTATGCTAACGTCGATCTATAATTATGTGTTCTAAAATGGGTTAACTGCTGTTGGAAAAATACGAAAAAAACCGCGTAGACCGAAACCGAACAATAATTAGGTTTTCGGTATACTCATAAGTTATAATATATACATAACTACCAACGGTAGGAAGTCGGAAAACAATATAACAATAACCTATCGCTCAAGTTTGACTTTCTCACGGTTATAATATGTATATATATAAACGCGCGCGACCGCTTTAGGATGTAATTATTACGAATTGCAGGAAACACACTCGCACGGGCTGTAGACTTCCACGGAACAAAACCCCTCGGAGGCAGACGTGAGGCCGACACGATATTTATTTTCACACACACACACATAATATATAAAACTTCAATCGTATCGTATGCTTAGGTATAACAGCGACGTAGTGGATATTTATTATTATTATTTTTTGAACGTATATGGTCGTTTTATTTTATTTTTTTATTCAATCCAAACACACCGTTAATTTGGGCGCTACTTCGAGATCTAGATAACATCGCCGCACATAACTGTACTCTAACCCCTTCTGTACTCCGTTTAGTTCTCGCGCAGAGTATAATGTTATAATATATTGTTGTTTATATTAACGTATTACGTGTATAATATGGTCCCTGGTTAGGTTACAACGGGTTTTAGTATACCTAAACGAACATTTTATTAAGTTTTTACCTTGGGAGTTATACCGACCAAGTGATGTCAAAACGAGAAAATAATGTATTGTGTGTGTTGTGCAGGTAGGTAAATCCGCAATGCTTATCAAATGATTGAGAAATAATTTTTGTTTGAAAGTTCATTTTTGATAATATAGAAAATATAAAGCAATCTTATTGATATAATATGTAATATTTTAATTATTTATAGTTTTATACATTTGATAATATTAGTGTAACTCAAAAAATATGCGAGTGATATAATATATTTTCGTTTCTAAAAAAACGTTTCGTGTCATTTAATATTTTCGACAAAATTATTGTGCAAAAAAAAATAAGTACTCCTAAATTCTAATGAATCTGAAATATATAAACTGAAATGTAGACGAATGCGTCATGTAAAAATTTGGGAAGAAATAATTTTAAATTATCATAAATATTTTGCAAAAGATGTATATTAAAGGAAAAATTAAGAGCATATTTTAAGATTCTATGAAAGGATAATTTAATATTTTGATAAGAACATAAAAAATTGAACGTTTTATATAATATTAGAAACATTCTATGATTAATAATTATTTCTATATAGGTTTTACGCTTTTTATTTTATTAATGATTTCATAAATAAATTTTAGTATAATTGCAAATAATTAATCATTAAACATTTTGGTACGAATTTTACAACATTATCATATTATTTATATATGAGATTTAAAATACTAGATAGTTGAATTTCAAATGAATTTCATTGTTATTGAACCGTTATAATTTGAAAAAATTATTATTTAGAAGGCGTTTTGAAATTGTAATGTACGAAGTAAATAACAAAAATTATATTTACATACAATCATGATATAATATAATGTCGTACTTTTAAATATTTTTGTATTGAACGTGAGCCAGTAAAGTCCCGTAGAAATTAATTTTTATGAATAATTGAATTGTAATATTTTCTATACATTCTATATCTTCTATACCTAACTTAACATATGTAAACATTTTGTGCAACATTATAATAATAATTCAAATTTTTTTATTCGATTTCTGTTAATTTTTGGATTCACTTAGTTAATTTCATAGACGTTTCTCCATAACATCATAATATTATATAGATATTATAATATGTTGTATTCGATTAAAAATGTTTATGTCCGTACATATAGCACACATTGATATAATTTAAAATTAATTATATACGTAATAATAATTTCCATTATATGGTTGATGCATGATTTGAACGATAACGATTCTATGAATAATTAATGAATTCGTAAATATTTATCATTAATTTTAATTTTCGAAATCAAGTATTTAAATACTTAAAAGTATATATATATTATATTATGGGTAGTGAATTAAGAAAAAAACCTATATTGTTTATGGGGTGCGTTCACTTTGATGTTTCGTAACATAATACACAGTTACCAGAAAAAAAAACCGTTCGAATGGTTTTTTAGTTAAATATTTATATAATATCGTTACTTATAATCACGTTATACGTATGTGAATGATTTTAAATGTTCAAACGGAATCAAGTTCCCATGAGACAGTTAGACTTTAGGATTGACCATCTCCGCCCATCTTCTACCGTTCGACCTACACACATTAATGAATTACTCGATTTTATATATATATACCTACGTTTATTTATACAAACTACTAACATAGTAACATACCTACTTATATGTATTTACATTTTTTACCGATTTAACCTAAAATGTTTATATTTTATTAAAACTATATTATTAAATAAAGCAAATGCACATAAGTAGAACGAAGAATTTCATGTACCTACCATAAAAAAAAAAAAATGCTTTAAATAGTGTTATAATTATAATATGCAGTTAGTTTTGTATAGTATGTCTTAAAAACTAGATTTTTTAGCATTGTTTTTTTGTTTGTTTATGTATTATATCACAGTACATATTACTATTACACATAAATATATAATTTTTTTAATATGTGAATTTATAATAATTAGTAAACACTATAGCGAGTGTACATAATATTAATATAGTATGGCAAAAAGAGGTAATGCGGCATGAGTATACACATAATATATACGTGGGTACCGTTATGTCGGACTCTTCTCCGTTTATCTTTATTGCTCGCGCACCTAAACAGCTCAATGATATAACCTCTTCATTATACCTAAACGTGACAGAAATTATGAAGTATTTATATTATTATAATATACAACACTATAGTATACATACGTATAGGTATATTAGTATAGTTCGCGCAATAAAATTTTATTTACCGTACTGAATTTTTTTTTAAAAATTTCGACCGTTTAAAATACCATTGAAATCTATAATAATATATTAATATGCTCAGCATTCGGGTTTATATAATAGTTGAGCTACATTATATTACGTAATATTATAGGTTTACAAATAGATAATATATTTTTAAGATAAAATCTAAAGTTAGTCTCTTTACCAAATGTAGTTATAGTCTATATCAGTGATTTCCAAATTTTTTTGGTTCACGCCACCCTAAAAGTAATAATAAAAATTGCGCTTCTCATAAATATTATTAACTACAATTGTGTATCATTTAAATATTTTTATTTTTATGACTAAACTCTACATATATCAATATTTACTTTAAACATCTTAATAAAGGCGCGCCTCATAGTTTGAGAACCGCTGGTCTAAATTAATTATTATTTCATTTATTTTAGTATACCTAAATTCATAGTGCGTGATTTCATTGTATTTGTTACTATTATTTTTCTAAACTTTTAGAAATTTCAACAGTCGGATGCAATTACAAAGGACGAAGTTACGAACCAGGATCTTCGGTCAATACGGACCAACCATGTTTAAAATGTACTTGTGTTACTGGAAGTCTTGTGTGTCACTTGCAAGTGTGTCCGGAATTGCCGGATCCACCGCCACAAGGATGCGTGATTGTCCACAAGAAGAGCAAATGTTGTGCACATCTTCAATGTTTTTATGGTAAAAAATTAAACAGTATATGGGGGAGGGAAAACATTATAAATGTAGAGTTAGAAATAAAGTTGTTATTACAAGTATAGGTAATTATATTTAATATAATATATATATATTCAATGTTTGATAAAATCAATAACAAAGGAATTTCCCTTTTGCGCGAAAAGTACGTAATTATAATTATCGAGGTAAAATATATAATTGTCACAGTTAAAGGAATAATATTACAATTCCAACCAAAACATTATATAGTACAGTATATAATATAGACTCATAAAAAGGTATATAATTAAGTTCAGTTATTTTAAAAATTGCTCTCAATTTTTATGTGATCGGGCACAGTTTGCCTATAATTGTTCGGAATGTATTATGCACACCTCTAGTTTGATATTCAATATAGACAAGGGAGATGTAAATAAATTAGAATGTTGGGTAGTACTAAAGTTGTTCGTATATCGATGGAACAGATTGTTTAAAATATGTATGCCCTGTAATAATCAAGTCACGTCGATAGTAATATTAAATGCATAATAATTACAATTAAATAATATATGTTGTATAAAAACCTATTTATTTTGTAATATTATAATTTACTATTATATGGTTAATAGGTATATATCGAGGAAATATATTTATCTCATAATACAATAATTAGGTATCTGAAACTTTAATAATATACAATCAATGTAATGAATATGATAGGGTAATCTGAATGAATAGGTTTGCAAGGTTTAGAAATTAGAGTAAATAAACAATCTATAACCACTTTTGTTATATCGTATAATCATATAATAACTATATGAAATGTAAAATATCTATAGAGACATAATGTATAAAGGCAGAAAATCGAAAATCAATTAAGTTTCTCATTGTTATATAAATCGCCAAAAAATTATCTGATGTCTTGTCCATTTCTTTATTATATATGTATGACATTTATGTGTGTTAATAAATTTCAGATTTAAGATAGAATTTGATGTGCTATTTTAATATTTGAAGTCGCTTAAACTTTAAAGTTACCTATAGAAGAACATAATATAAAATAATATGTTAATCCTTTTATGCATACGTAAATACCGGGTGATCATTGATCACTTAACTTGTGTTAGAATAATGGTTGGAAATTGAGAATTACATGTATTTAGTGTCTTCAATCTTTTTTACTATTATTACAGAATATTCTGAACTCTTTGTATAATAACGATTAATGTCGAAGAAAGAACGAAAGAATATTGAACTGTACACATATATGCAAAATAAATTTATTACGCAAAATGACAATAGGTACAACGCTGTACAAGTGTTTCGGGGTGATTTATGAATGGGATATAAATGTGGTGATTTTTTTTCTTTATCATTTCTTATCTTCTGCATATACCTCGTGGCTAACTGTCGTGCATCCATTGCATTATAGGTTATTCATTCAAGACCAGTTTACTGGCAAAAAAAAAGTAATAATAAAAAAAGGAGAGAAAAAATATAAGAATGATCTACGCTTGCCAATATTATTTCGCCAGTTTTTAAAACGTGTATATATAATATTATAATATATTTTATATTCAAATTAAGCCAGGAACAAAGAAGTAATTTATGAAAGAGAATAATTTTTTATCTATAGCTCTAAAGTAAATATAATTAGAGAGGAGTCTGATGTAATAGCTGTCGGCGATATTTAAGATTGAATCGTATTATGATACGATACATCGTTTCTGGGACACACAGCATACTATTATAATATATGGAATAAAAACTAATTTATTTCGCTAAAACTTAAATAATGGTTAAGATGCAAAGAAAATATATTATATAAAATAATGTTTATAAAATATTATAATTATTTAAATTTAAACGTTGCTGGGAGTACCCAAATATTATTGAAAAAAATATTATAGATTCCAAAAAAATACTAGGTACCTACAAAAAAATAAAAATATGAAAACTTACATTTTATTTTTTAAACAGGTAATTGCTTTTCATATCTATATGAAGTTTAGTCTGGCAAATACCATTATCAAAATACAAATATAGTGTTTTTTACAATATTTCTTTTTAAGTCAAAATTGAAAATTCCAATTAAAATTTTCGTATGGTTAAATAATTGGTGGGTACCCAAACAAAACTATAAAAATATATAAAGAGAAGCGTGAAAAAGGGCCGGGTCCGCGTATATAGGAAAAAAACCGGTCGAGAATTCCGGTGGGTAGTTGACACAATAAAAAACGAATTAATGATTTCGTTGTGTAGAGTTTCGTATATGTATATATATTTATATGTATGTGTGTGTGTATATATATATATGTATATACAAATTACAACAGCTTTATTGAGATAAATGATAATAATATAAAGAAAATAATTGTACAATGTAAAGAAAATTTAACAAATTATACGATCAAATTATATATACGTATATTATTTTAAAACCTAACCGAAACACACGTTTATATTAAAAATAATTTAAATATTTTAATTCAGTGTTTCCCAAATTATTTTTATCTACACACAACACATATCTAAAACTCATATCTTACGGATAAACCGTAAAAAAAAATAAACAAAAATAAAAATATAGTACACCTATACGTACTTACGTACGTAAGTAAACAACCTTATCTCGGTAATAAATTGTATAATGTAATCAATAACCGTATTTATAAATATGTGTTTAACGTGTTTAATTAAACAACAGTAATATTTGACTGTTTTGTTCAAACAGATTGAGCAAAACGATTAAACAATAATATTGAACGGGTTATGCGAATGTGAATGTAATTTATGTGATCAATTAGATTTGTTTTTATATAGTCATATAGTAATTGAATATATTTGAGATTTATTAAGCTATTTTTTAAATTTTCGTATTGATATCAGTTAATATAAACTCAACTGCACTTGATGAATGAAAATGAAAAATATAATATAATACGTAAAAATAAACGCATCTGATCCAAACAAGTATTATAATACTCTGTCCGATAGCGAATAAAATATTATATCCGCACGCAACTGCGTACCTACTTGATGAATTTTACATTATGCGATGATATACCGCTTACGAGGAGACACACCCGAATCGCGAATACCGTTATAGTTATACCTACCATTAATTTTAAAAATCAATCAGACGAACATTCATGTTTTTGAATCATTTAATCATACACATCAAATTAAATATTTAAAATCGGAATACGTATTTTATAAATTAAAATATTATAATAAACGTTTTACTTTTGCTCGGAAAAAAGTGAAACCTATTTACTTGAACGAAACTAGGTTCAGACTTAATATCTGATTCTAAATTTGATAACTATTTCGGTAATTACTAAAAAACTATGTTATATAGTAGTGTAATTATAATAGTTACCTACTTAGTGATATTCTGATATATAATGCTATGATATTTATTGCGTTAGGTATTAAAATGCATTAAAAAAATAAATAAAAAATTACAGTTTTTTTAGCTTTAAACATTAAAATAAACATTTTCATTGATAAAATATAAACTTAACATTATAGTATTTATTCGAATGCCATTAATAATAATATATAATATTTTCAATACTATTTCTGTTTTGTATACGTATGATCAATGTTGCCGATTCTATAAGGAATGGTTATAACTTATAAGTGTTTATACAACCAGTATGAATGAGCACTAATACTGGTAATAAACTAAGACGCGGATCATGATAAGTTATTACTTATGGTTATGAGTTTTATGACAATTTTATGGACATTTCATATTTTTAAAAATAAATCATTTTCCATTTTAATAGATAATAACTATTAGTATGACATTTTATTAGTTAAGTTCTTACATTTAAATAGTACATAACTACGTATAAGTCGATGAATATATAAATATATATTTATTTTTAATACGATTCTTGGTTTTAGTAATGGAATACAATCTATTTTTCTTAATTATTATGTGTTTAAAATGTCTAAAAATCGTTTATAACATAATACAAAAAAAAAAAAATAATAATAAAGATTATAGCTATGCGATTTATGATATCCAACATATATCGTACAAGGTTTGTCAATTAATTAAAATTTTACCAATTTTATTAATATAACGTTATATTATACCACGTACCTAAACATTTCAAATAAATTTCTTTGGCTTTTATGATTTCGGAACGACCAACATTATTGTTAATTATTATTAAGCATTATCGTAATATGTATAAATTATGATTATTGATCACTTGATTTAAACATCGAACGCGATATTGTTTAGTTGGTATAACAATGCAGTGATTTTGGTATGAAATTAAAATCGTGATTTCCACGTTTATATTGTAGAACAATTCGATGCGGTTCATTCAAAACTATTTTCACTGAAAACCGAATCTCGGTCCGGGCCCGCGAGGATGGAAAATTCTGCGATCGTGACGTTTGACGGCGGTTCGCCCAAAGGTATATATTATTATTAATCGCAGAAATCGATGCTTAATGTTTTTACATTTAACATTGTAGATTTTATTCTATTACGAGCACATAGTATAATAATTATATGGGGCACAATATTGGAATAGTTTTCGCGACGATTTGATTGATTTTAGTTTTGTTTTTGTTTAATATGTTCTTATATAAAAGGATGCGTCGTCAACGGCACGATTTATGCGGAAGGTTCGGCGATGGACAGTTCCAGTCTGTGCGAATATTGTTACTGCATCAAAGGGCGGCAACAATGCGTACGACCGCAGTGTTCTTTAACCATCCCGGGCTGTACGGCCGTGTACCGAAAACACACTTGTTGCCCAGTTAGATACAAATGTAAGTGTAAAACGGTTAGGTTAGGTTAAAATGGTGTAAAACAGCAAAACCTAACCTAATCCAACATAACTCTTAACTACAGCATAAATTAATATAAGTATAAAAATGCGAGTAGCCTTGCAGAAAAAAGAAAACTATTTAAATCTATAAATACTATTATATTATACATATATTATTTAGTGTATTATAATTGATACAATAATTATTATTTAAAAAATTTTAAGTTTATACTTAAAAATGTATATTTTATATTCGTGTGTATAATGAAACTATGAAAAGTATTTCGAATTTTAATGTAAATATGAAAATGTTTTAAAATATTTTACAAGTATTTTGCTTAAAAATTAGTCTAAAAACATAAACTAATATAGTAATATAGTTACTTTAAAAGACTAAAAAATAGTTTAATAAATTAATGTTGTAAATGTGGATAATAGATATTGTGTTCATAATTAAAGTGATGTAGCAAATGCTGTGAGTATAATAAATTGTATAATATTATATCTATAATTCTTTACCGTTAAATAAACAGCTACAATTACGATCGAATTTATCTGAAGTCTTCGAACCTACTTTTTATTCCAAGTATTTAAATTGATTAATTATTTTTTAAATGATACTTATTTTAATACATTTTTCACCTCCGGGTGTTAT
Source organism: Eriosoma lanigerum (assembly GCA_013282895.1). Lineage (NCBI taxonomy): Eukaryota > Metazoa > Arthropoda > Insecta > Hemiptera > Aphididae > Eriosoma > Eriosoma lanigerum. The sequence continues at coordinate 53,452,468 of CM023358.1, forward strand.
TGATGTTTAGTGTAATAGTTTACAGTAGTTTACACGTGGGCAATAATTGACACGTACTTTGTTTTTACGAGAGTAATAATTTTAAATATTTATTAAGTTTTAATGTACTTATTGTTTATAATTTTATTTTATTAGTTATGTCGATTCCGTTATAATTGTATTTGTATTTAAGATTTTACGGGCAATGGATATTTTTATCCTGTTTCTAACTTAAATTTTCATAAAGTTTTGTAGAATCACTAAATTTTAATTTAAAAACGTTTTCAATTTGTTATAAACTTATAAATATCATTAAAATACTATTATATTTATTTTACAGGTTCGCCATTACTAAATACGCTAATAAAAAATACTACAGATGCGCCGACCACCGAAATGTCTTTATCCGCTCGGCTCAAAGGTATCGTACGATATATTCTGTTTGATGATAATACATTAAGATTTAATTTAAAACTATAATATTAATTATTAATTACAAATTTACAATAATTGTGTTGAAAGCAATACTAAAAATGGTATTAATACGACAGAAACCATCATATTAATAAATTAGAATTGAGGTATTTGTTTTATTTACCGTATAACCTGTAGGCTATAGAGTTGCAGACATGTTATGAAATAGGTACTATAAAAATGTCTTTAAAAATTACAAATAATTTCAATAAATAATAAATTAATACGAATAGTGTTTCGAGATTGAGCATGATATGCGTGTAGAACGTTATGTTTTTGATGTATACATAATGATATAGATAATTGCATTATAGATACGAGTCATGTTATTATCTATTATATTTTGTGATTTACATTGAAGTTTATCAAATGTTTATATTATATAACCCTCATAAAGTAATAAATAGTTGCATATGTGATGTTTTCAACACGCATTACTTAACCTAACCTAACTTTTTTCTCGTTAAAATCGAGAACCAGTGGATGGGACTAAACGATAACGCTTAACCTAACCTCAGGCGGAATTAAGGATACTCGGGGGTGCTTAGCAGCTCCAATTTCCAAATTAGCACCCCTAGTATTTTTACTGAAATCGCCTCTCTTTTTTAAATTTTTTTTTATTTTGCTCTACTGACCTAACCTAATTTTTAACATTATTAAAAATCGTTTTGCCATTTTGTATTTTCATCGTTGCAGATTGCCGCATAAACGGTCGGTTGATATCGTTAGGAGAGCCTGTTATTGGCGTGGCGCGATCATCGTGCGAAACTTGTTTCTGCATCAACGGCCAGGTGCGATGTGACAAGGTGATATGTCCGCCGATCCGCGCCCAAATATCGCCAAATTGTGGACCGGTCTTTTCGGAAGGGCACTGTTGCCCGACAAGCTACAACTGCACCACTGCAGGCAGCAACAACAGTACGTATCGCTCCGTAACGCCGCCGCCGTCGCGTTTGCATGCCGTTTCCAAGCGCGCGTCCGTCGCAGGGTCACTGACTTCTTCAGCGCACTAATGCTTGACGTTATGATTTCGATACATCATTTCAACGATTGTTTTCAAAATATTCAAAATCAACCGTCAGCCGATACCTATGTCATTTAACCGATATTTACATTTAAATAAATAAATAAATTCAAATTTATATTACTGAAGTGATATAATAATTATAAAATATTTATTATAAAGAATACTCCCGATACTGATAAGTAAAACGATTTATTTGCATTCCGAGCATTTAAATAATATTATATTATAGAGCCAAGATAAGATTTAATTATTTGTACTCTTTTAAAAAAAGAAATAAAGAAAACACATATTAAATAATTATTATTTTTTCAAGTCTACGTTATCTACTTATTAATATTACAAAAGATACTCTGTCTGGTATTTTTTAATATTTAAAGGTGAATTGAAAACTGAATATAGTATGCATATATACATATATATTAAATTTAATAAAAAAATTTAAGTCTTCCCATGAAAATATTCAGAAATATTTATTAACATAATGTGCAATATTATATAATTAGATAAATTGGTGTAAATGTAATTATAACGATTGATTAATTAAATAATTTATTTTATTGTGATTAATGATTTATTTCGTATGTTAATATTTTATACTCTCTTTTGTTCACGACAATTGTCAGTAGGAAATAATACAATAAACCGCCGTTATAATATTTATACATGTCCATTTTTCATTTTTAGACTCTCTGTACGTCAGTCCGACAACTACAACGACGACGACAACGGAGACTACGACGATAATGTCGTCGTCCACGCCATTGACTACGACCACAGTTAATGATGATTTTATTCTTCCGCTTGTCGGTTCGTCATCGTCACCGTCTACCGTGTCCACGGTAAATGATTATCACTGCATCTTATTAAAATACATTTAAAACGACAATAACAGTTGGATAATTTTGGGTTTTGTGTCAAATCGTAACGTGTCCTATATCGTTGGATTTTCCACATATATAACTATATCTTATTAATCAACTAGTTTAAGTAAAAAAATATTTGAATTTAGAACGAGACATTTTAGGTAAATTTACATATTTGACTTTTACAAAATTTACTTACGGACTTTAGTTTCGATTTTCTCGAAACGTCATTTGTATGAACAGCATACGTATAATATTCAAATCATTTTATCATGAAATTTGTATTTATTTGTAATGGTTGATTCTTCTTCTTCTTTTTCGTTTGCTTTGATTTGCACTCCCAATTAGATGGGGTTGACCACTTTTGCCCTATAATTTCATAGATCTCGATTTCCTATCATCCATTCACATAAGCTATCATTCTTTATTTATTCTATTGTTGATTATTATATTATATTAAATTTATTTTTGATTGCCCTCTAAGGCGCTTGTATAAGCAACATAAATTACATAACGGTGTGTTGGACAGATATTGATGCAAACCGAAAGCGTTATTTCTGACGATTCAAAAAACACGACGGATCTAACGGAGGAAGATCCTATAGAATCGAGACACGCGAATCCTGCCGGTTTAATTCAAGACGATTTTGGCGGACTGAACGTGACTGAAAAATCAAACAACTTTGAAATGGATTACGACGAACCGACGTTACCACCGTCGTTGCCAAATCTCAAGTAATTTAATCGTTTTAATTACAGTTGATTTTCAGTTATTTGTTACTGATTATTATTTTCGGCACATAGGATCATACCGTTCGTCGCAGCCGACGCAGTATTCGACGAACCTAGTGCAACGTATGACAATAATTATCAGCCGATAGTTGAACGCGTGTACAACGTGTCAGAGGACGAACAACCAGCCTCGCTCGTCGTCAACAGTTTTTCTCCACCCGTCGAGACAGAAGGTAACTTTTTTAATATCGGGCAATAATTATTAATTAAAATATACGTACTTGTTTATTTTTAGCTATGTAATATTAGAATTGAATTGATTTTTAACATTTTTCTAACCAATCGACCGTCTAATATAATATATATTTTTGTACAAACTTTTTATAATACGACTCTTAGGCGGATTTGTTCCAAAAGATCCACCAGATGGAGCTATCTATGTACCAGAAAAAGTTCGAACGACTACTGAACACGCACAGCCTATTGTTCATCAAGAGGAGTCTGTGGTAGGACGTCAACCAATAGGAGCAGGTATATCTTATTTTTTACCGTATACCTCCTACTAATTATGATGCTGTTTGTAATGAAATTTTAATCTATAATATATTTTTAAAAATAATGTGCACGGTAGCCAATGGGCCAACTGAAATAAATAATTATTGTAATTATATTGAAAATAAATAAGGTATATTTATAACATATTTTTCGGGAATCTCAACTGAAAATAAGTTTTCACGATTCAAAGCTGTTATTGCAGATAGTTATAGTTATTTACATTACTCAAACTTTGGTAAAAACAATTCAAAACTCGTTTACGCATATTTAACGTTCTATATTATTTCACAAGATATTTTTATAATATATTTTATATGTCATCAATTTATATCACTTAAAATAAAGATAGTAAAAAGAGTAATATAAGCGACTTCGTTTACACTTTATTAGTTTATTGTACAAAAACGGTCACGACAATTCTTCTTCTTGGTTTTTGCGGGCTATTAAGTCCATTGTCGCAACAATTATTTGCCTCCAACATCCTTGTCATGAGCCAGTTCCTATTCAATATTCATTTCCAACCACTAAGCATCTTTAATGATCCTAACTGTTCATCGCTACCTGTGCCTTCCTCTTAGTCTTTTTGTGTCCAGTTTCCAATAATGGGGCCCTCCAAGGCTCCAACCTCCATGCATGTCAAGCCTACTATTTTAAAGACTCTTTTTATGTTGGTTTCGCCATACAATATTTCTATTTATTGATTTGTTCTTAACTCAAATTCCTCATTGTGGTGTTTCTTTTTGAACCAAATATCCTCCTAAAGACCTTTCGTTTAAACGTAGATAGTTTATTTTTATCGTTTTTTGTTGTTGTCCATGCACCACAAGCGATCTCACCAAAACTTGTCGGTCGCGACAATTACACTTTTAAAAGTAAATAGTTTAGGTTGACCTAATGTTTTTTGTTTGTTTTAAAAACATTCAGCTTGGTGTTTGTCTAACGGTAACAAGTACAAACATGGTGAGTTGTTGACTGATCCAAGCGCCTGCAACATATGCGTTTGTTTCAATGCCAAAATTTTGTGTCAAGAAAATTGTCCAGCCGTCAAGGTCGGTTGCCAGCGAATCAGCGATCCGAACAATAGCACTTGCTGCGGACGGATCGTTTGCAGTAAGTTAAAATGGATTAAACATCAAATGATATATATATATATATATATATATATATATATATATATATATAATGATGATGAGGTTGAAATTGAAAGATTAAATTAATTTCAATTATTCGCTGTTCAAAGTTCAAATTATAGGTTTTTTTTTTTGTTCCTATGATGAAATAACTTAAATGTTTTTTTAATGTTTTGTTAGAAATATTAAAATATTTCGACTTCTCACAAATGAAAAAAAATACTCATTTATGTACAGAGTGTCCCAGATCTATTTACTAATTGTAATATCTCCTTATAAAATGAAGATTATTAAATAATTTAGGCAATGGACTAAAGTATAATGTTACCTATAATTTTACCTCTATTATTTATTTTTAGTTTTAAACGTCAAGTAAAAAAATCAAAAATTAGTTTTTATTTTTAAGTTTTAAAAAATTTGAAAACAGTCAGATATTATTATTAAAATTTTGATAGGTCAAAATTTCTAATTTAATCAAAGTAGTGATTTTTAGTAATCGTTTTCATTTATTGGAAATATCATATTTCTGACGGTATTTCTTGTATATGTTTAATATATTTTATTGTGGTTAGTAAAATTTATATTAACAATATTCATTACAATAGGTAGGTAAGTAAAAATTAATTTTGCAGAAAATTCATTCACAAACAGAAAATTAAAATATTAAATTATTACAAATAATGACGCCAGAAATATAATTTTACCAATAAATGTAAAAAAAATTAAAAAATTTACCACCTAGATTAAATTAGAAATTTGACTTATCAAAGTTTTCATAAAAATATAATCTTTATTGGTTAACTAACTGGCTATATTAAAATTTCATGAAACTTAAAACATACAAATTTTTCTTTTTCTTTAAAAGTAATGTAGGTAATATCATAGGCTATTGTCTAACTAATGATATATATATATATAAAAAAAACTGCATTTCAAAATGGATAAATAGATCCGGGACGCGGTGTACACTTGGATAAATTTAAATTGTTAAAATTTTGTTTTATTCGATGTGTTTTAAAGATGAATCGTTTGAGAACGAAATCACCACGGAACACGTTGTTGTTACTAAACCGGCCGAATTGACGTTCGAAACGACGGGGGCTGCGGTTGCGGCAGTAGAGCACATCGTTTATTCCGCGCCGCCGACCGAAAAGCCGAAAATCGTAACGTCTCCGTCGCCGACCGCCCCGACCAGACTCTCCTCGTCACCGTCACCTACAACTGCGCCCACGCAATCGAGACCGGTCGCGACCACTGTGACATCGACTCCGACCGCGCGCGTAACGCCGACCACCATCTCGTCGACCACTTCCACCAGATCCGTCCCCGTCGAGCGCGTCGAACGACCGACGCCGGCGGCGACCGTCAAGCCGCTCGAAGACGAAGACTACAGTTTCGAGAGCATGTTCTCTTTTCTGTTCAACGGCGACGCGCCGGTACGACAGCCGTCCGCTGCCGCGGACGACGCGGCTGCGGCCGAGACCCGGATCGAACACCGGACGGACGACGATGTGGACGGAACGGCGGACGGTGAGGACGCAGGACCGTTGCTCGCGGCAGATCGCGACACGGCACAATACGATCACAGTACGGACACGAAACCGTTACCAGCTGGTCAGACGGCACATCAGCGACCGGATGATGGCAAACGTGACGGATTGCCCGCGCGTGACGGTTCGAGCAGACCGTCACCGGGTACCGACGCCAAGCAATCGTATCTAGCAATCGCGGGCGGCATCAATGACAACACTGTGCCGCACGTCGACGGTGGTAAAGATTCGCAATCCGAAGGCGTCGGCGTGCGTCGGACGGACGCGACGTCGCAGCACAACGACGTCATAGACCATCCCGCGGTTTCGACGCTTCGACCCGCGGCCGCGGCGCAGAAGACCGATTCGGCGAGCCCGGATGTCGTCGGCGAGCCGACCGCGAAACCGCACCGCGCCGAAGTCAAACCGAACATCGTCACGAGACCGCTGAAGACCAAGGTCGACACCGGGTTCAATTCGGTTGCGTCCGCGCTCAAAATATCCGGTTGCAATATTTACGGGCGCATGTACAGAGTGGGCAAAATAATCGCCGAACTGTCCAATCCGTGTTTGGAGTGCATGTGCACGGAAATCGGTGTGCATTGCAATCAATTGAAATGTTGATGAGTATATATATAGTCGACATAACTAACCAATGAATTTAAGGGTTTTCCTCCATCCCTCAATCCTACTTATCACCACCAGACTTGTAAAGAATACTCTAATTATGCATTCAAAGTAGGTTAGTATTATAATATTTGAATAAAAACATGTATGGAAATGCATTCAGAATACAAACTTATAATAGAACTATTTCACACAATCATAAACAAACTACCTACTTACGTAGGTATGCATTCGAATGCATTCGATGTATTTTAAAATTTCTAATCATTCGGATTTATAAATTTTATAAAAACATTATTTTATTTTCACACCCACTTGGACATGTTTTAAGTCGTTAGAATATATAAATTAAGTTCTGAAATAATAAATATTTTGATGTAAAAGCACAATGAATTAAATATATTATGTCTACTGCCTGTATATTGTATATATTATAGTGTTATTTAATTTGAATATAATTAGCGAACCCTGAAACTTTTATTCGAATATTTTTCAAGACTGTGGTCCCCTCATATTAATTTATCTCTTTTATTGCCATAAATCTGTCGATTACAATATTACATTTACCAAACGAAATTAATTACATTGATTATTCGTACGGAAATAGGAAATCAGAAACGTGAATAAATGAATAATATTGTTAAGTTTTGTTTTAATAATACGTATATATACATAAATTATATTCAGGAACGGCACTATCTTAGAGCTAGATGGAACAAGTTTTCCTCCCAAAATTTGTATTACCTCACCTGTAATTAAACAAATCCGTAATATTAAAATCAAACTCTTATGACAATTTTTTATTAGGTTTTATCTTTACCTATGTATATTTTAGAATAATTTAACATTTTATAGGGATACATTTGGTATCATTAAACAATACTTCATAAAAACGTGCAAGTAAAGGAGGGGAGATAGTGATTATATTGAAAATAGTTGTCTAACTAAATAATATAAATTTCCCACCCCTGCTCTACTGCTACCCCTGCTGTGTAGGAAAAAATGTCTAGCATTGTCATTGTCTGATTCGATTTTGTTAGTCGTTTGGACGGTTTCGGTAAGTAGTGAAATATATCGATTTATTTATCATATTTTATAGCCTGTAAACATTATGATCTCTCGTCAATTAATCAAATCTTTATATATAATATGAATAGAAACAATTTAAACATATTAGACTTAAGATTTTATTTATTAGATAAATATTTAGGGTCATTGTGTTTTGATTATATTTTAATAAAAATTAATTATTTACCTAAAAAATCTCAATTATATATCCAATACCTATTTAAATACATATATCAAAAACAATAAATTGTATTTTAGTTATTGTTATCGATGCTGTATACCATATACATTATTATATTTTAAACATAATACAATATTACATTTCACGATAAATAAATATGTTTGTTTATTCATTATAATATTATTATAAAATTATATTCAATTACTAAATATTGTCATCAATATAGGTATCTAATTAATATCGGATGGATCATAGATCATAGATAATAAGCTAAGATTATTATTATTTGTGAAAATAGTATTTTTTGTTTTTTTTTCTGTATTGTTTAATCTAAATAAATATTTTTCCTATTTTTATATTTATCTGAAATAAATATATATTATACATTATGCCATTCATTTGTAATTATTAAATTAAATAATATTTTTAAATTACATTTTATATTTTTAACTGATGTAAGTATTATTACAATGGACTCCTATGAGTATTTTTACCATTATACTTAGAAGGAAAATAACAGCATACAAGGCAGTCTCCCAAGTGATCACAAATAGAAACTATAAATATATTAATTACAATTAAAGATTTAAAAAATATAATTAATCTAGCATAAAATATAAAAAGTGGCAATGTCACTGGAATAACCAAAAAACCAAACTTAATGATAAAAAAAATACAATTGCTTCATCCTAATATAATTGATGTACTCTCACACAAAGAACATTTTATCTTAAACAGATTATAAAAATAGAACATATAAGGGATACCCACAATAATCTCATGTTAAAAAAATTAAGTACATTTTAAATACAGTTAAGCACATTTTAGTTGCATTGCATTTCTGCCGTCTGGAATAAAAAGATCAAAGGCGGAACAACCAATTTTGCCGTCAACCTATGCTTATTACCGGTTCCCGATCCTGAGGATGTTCAAAAAAACCATACAATTTATTAAAGAAGCAGAACTGTATAATACAATTTGAATGATATAATTATACCTTTGCAAAATGCTTATTATTGTAACTAATAACAAATAGCCATGATGACGTGGTTTAAACATATGGAAAAACGTAAGCATAAATCGTTTAGTGGACAAATTAAATTAAACTTTGTTCTAATCAAACAAATTAATGAAATAATTTCGATATTACTATATAATTGAAAACTAAATAATGATAAATGTGTTTTGATTAATTTAAAAAAAAAAAAACATAGATATTTTTCATAGAATTTTATTATAGACAAAGAGAAAATATAAGTTTACAATGCACCTATAAACATAAATGTAGAGAGAAAGAATATAAAAGTTTTCAAAATAATTTTTTTTGTTAATCGTTTAGTTTGTTAGAGTTAAATATTGTATGCATATTTTGATCTGAATTTAAATAATATTGTTTTCTACAGATACATCAATATTGTTACTATTGGTTTTATAAAATTAATGGTATGATTAAAATAATTTAGGCGAGAACATGTAACCTATAAGTATAGGCAACACATTATACTGGATAGCAATTGTGTTTGTTAGTGTATTTTTTCAGGAAATATAATATATAATTGTACTTGCCACATTAGACTAGTTGATAATAATAATAAATTTAAACTATATAGATACTTTTACTTTAATAAAATAACTTTTTAAAATTAAATTTATATATCATGGTTACGTCAATTATTAACTTAAATACTGTTTTTTTAATTAATTTTATTAGGCGATATTTTAAAGCAATTTTTGATATTTTAGCGTGATGTCACGATATTATAATGCTATGTTAACGCTTAACGTTATTAAAAAAAAAAAAAAACACGAGATAGTATTTAAATTTTTGTTTATGATTTGTTTAAACTCAAAATGATATTTATCCGTGTAAAAAATTATCCAGTCCAATCTCTGCGGTTCGATTCTTGTTTTCTTTAATTAATATTTCATCTTAATTTTGATATTAGGTACAGATATCTATAATTATATAATTGATCACACAATGCTTTACGTATATATTATTCTTATTATTAAATACGTAGTAGTGACTGGCGATTGAAAAAAGTATGTGTATACATAATGTTTCGTGACTGCATTGTGACTTATTGTGAGTAGGTGTTTGTATGTTTTGGATAAGCCACGACCGTCGTATACGATTCTCAAACATCTCTTGATAGGAACCTATTACTTGAAGCTAATATGATTTAATATTTCATAAATCACAAGAATGATAATAATCGGACAAATATAACTTATTTAGCCTGAAATATGCGTGGTCCACTGAGTTTAAGACGGTAACTCACCGGGTTTGACCTCAGTTATGTTTAAATGTTAAGTAGTTACATCACATACACACATATATATATAGGGAATTAGCCTCCTCCATCAAATATTTATATATTCTATAAGATAAAATTATGATTATTTCATATTATATTTATATACTATACCATGTATTAAGAATAAGCAAAAATCCCCCCAAAAAATATTAAGTATATTTGTCATAATGTTCATAATACATTAGTTTGGTTATATTTTACAGTTTTACATTGTACATAATGGAGAATATATTTTCGTAAATTTTGAGGTTATTGCTTTCTAAAATGTAACATGTAGTGTCAAAGGTTTTATTAGCATTTAGCATGTTACAGAACGAACTTTTATCCAAATCCAAAATTCTCACAGATAAACATATATATGGTTTTACAAACACTCATAGGGTAGGTTCTTGTCTTGTGTTGTTAGTACTTTGAATCTAATGCAAGTACTACTAAAAATTAAAAAGAACAAAGACGAAAGAAATAAACGTAAATCAAATAAAAACAATTACAAAAAAAAAAAAGTATAAGAGCGAACAATACATAACAATACATTTATACAATCATTAAATCAATATGCATATACAGAAAACGATGTATAATGAAACTACCAAAGGTGTATTTAGAGTTAGCAGTGTTGATAGGATTGAATGTGATTAGTGGTAATATTGAAATTATTAATTTCTTTTAAAATTTATCTAAATGAATAAGTAGTCATGTGTAGTGTAGTCGTTGTGATGTTTACGAAAATAATTAAGAAGTAATTTATGAAAGATACAATATGTGGCATTATGTGATTTAATTTTGTTTAAAAACCATGTTGATTATTCCGTTCGAAAAGTATTTTTTTTTCTTTTTTTCACTACCTAATCTAACTTGTATGTTTTTATTTTTGTAGAACGGAGGAGTAAGCGTACAGAGGTATAAAAAAAATATGATAATACATTCGGTTCACGATATAAGTAAATAATCATTATATAATAATACCTATAATATTATGATATGGATACACACGGGAGCGTCACGTTATTTGGCCGAATAGCAATTTGTTTGCATAAAACGAACAAAGAGACCTTTTGTAATATTCGTAATAAAATCGCGAGCAATATTATAACATACAAATGACGTGTACATCATCGTATTGTTATAGGTATGACGTTTCGTCGTATTCAAATTATAATATTATTATTACGCTTTAATGTACAATACACATAATGGTATACTATTATGCGACGTCGTGACATGTCTGCATAGATGAAACCGAAATTGGGTTTGTTGAACTTGTATATTCTGTAGGCTTAAAATGAACCGAATTTCAAACCTAACTATAAATGATTTTATTGCTGAGCTAAGACCGTAGGCGGATATTTGGTCGTATCTGTGAGTTTAGAGCTTGGCATTTTTATCCTACCCATTAACCACATTTTTTCTAGTTAGTAAAATATCGATAAAAAAAATATTCATACGAATAAATGAACATTGGATAAATTTTTAACGAATTTTCTGGAAGAACTAAAACCTAATAACCGTCTATAATCCAGATTAGTGAAATTTAACGTAGACTGGACCCGATCTGAACATTTTTGTTTAGTAATGTGAAATCAAACTGTTTCAGTTCGAAATGTTCACTTTAATTTAAAGTAATCGTTCGAGTTCAGTTCGGTTTAAATTTTTACTACACTCGATTTTTGAAACCGAACTTCGAACAACTGCAAGTTAAAATATAAATACAACTATTTCTCATATGTACCTATGTGAAATGCTTATGGTGAATGGATCCTCGGGTTTCTGAATGAATTTACTATATTGTTATATTATTATTTCGTACCAGAATTTTATGAAGACGAAACGATCCACAAGATGCTATCATCTATCGATCAAGAAATATTTATCCGTTAAAGATTTATGGTTTAGAGTTTTCGTCAAAATTAAACAATTGATAATACATTTATAGAGCTGTAAATATATGTAAATACTTAAGTTAAGGTAAGTTCGAAAATAATAACATAGTTTCTGTTTCAACTTTACTTATATTAAATACGGTGTTTGTTCCAAATTTTTCATGAGGACGAATGGACCAATTCGATTGGACGACAGCAATAATAACATATAATTATATCAGAATATGAAAAATTGTGCAATTTAGAGACAAAATTAATAAAGTTATACTAAGCAATCGGCATATACTTATAAAAGAATATATGCGATATTCTTTTTCAAAACTTGTAAACTGCTTTTAGCATAGGTAGGAATTTTTCATTATAAATTCAATCGATCGTTATTATTAATTTAAGTGACTATTATCATTAATATTTTCTGGTAGATATTATTAATTGTATATTGCAAACATCATGACTGTGTACTTTAAGGCGCTTATTATTAATTGGTAAATTAAAAGTAATAATTTCGGTGTTTTATAATAAGATCTACAAAAAATCGGTAATGACCACAGCTAGTGCAACATATCTCTTATGGACGGACAAATGATAATAAATAAAAATATAAAATTGTTTTGTTAGTCATAAAATAAATGGTTTATGATTTTTTATTGAATGTAATAAATAGTTAAAAATGTAAAGATAAACATGTTTGTTTTAAATACACAGTCGTTGGCTAATTACGTCAATGTTAGCTTAAATAATATTATTTTGTATTATTATACGTACAGGAGAAACTTATTATATCCATTAAAATTTATTTTTATTTTGAAAAAGTAATAACTTTTATTATTAAATGATTTACTTATGGTTTAAATTAAATTTTTTTAGTGAATAATATAGTATTTTAGTATTCAGCACTATTCATAAAACGTTGATTTGTATATCGATTATCTATACATAACTCCTACTATTTATTATATATACGTTTATCGTATACGGAACTAAATCAAATAGTTTAACTCTTCAGGAACAATCTGTGATCTGATAAATTTCAGTTTTTTATTTTTCGACCTCAAACTAAAATGTATTTATATTTGTAATTTATCATCAGTATTACTTACTATATTAATATCTTTATATAATGTTTCATTCCTAGACACCAGAAAATAATTATACAAAACTCGCATTATTTTGAAATTCATACAATCTTAGAATCTTTATCGGTTGGCTTGGTAACTCATAACATTACTTACATAATATATTATTATACCTAGGTATAAAATTTCAATATTATTCGACCATTTCTTTGAATATTATAATAATAGTGCGTTGATCTATCGAAAAATTGAATGCCCGATTACATTCAAAACCACGACCATTGTTTTTCGATTACTCAGAGGGTATTCTCATCTTCCCTTACATTGTCTAGTACATAATCATATTACTAAACCCTATGGCACAAGTATATACTATTATAATACATACTTTGTCGTCGTTATTTATATTATATCAAAGTCACGATTCAACTTCAAATAGAGGTTAGGACCGCTCTTCATCGGGTAAAATGACGCTACACACAAAACGTGCATTCTTCATTATATTCCGCCACAATACAAATATAATTAACTATGAATCAACAAGTGCCCGTGGGCGCATGTGCCTTTTGTCCGACACGTATTGTTGTAATAGTAAAATACATTATATTATATAAAACGACCGCCGACTGCTGTTTTTTCTACTTCTCACATCTCATCTTATTTAAAAAATGTACACAATTTATTATTAGAAAATAAAATTTAAGCAATATATGTATATAGGTGATTTGTTTAACGTAATTTACCAATGTTGCAAGGAATGATATTTCTTTCAACTCTGTTAAATTAAGTTAATAAAAAAATATTTAAAAAAAAGTTTAAAGCTTGATTTAAGCAAATATTATATTTACGACTTGACCAAAAAATAACATATTAACTCAATGTAAGTTTTATCTGCAAACATGATAAATTTTTGATCGAGATATAATATATAATAATAAAATATAATGTGTAAATTAATTGCGAATGGGAAATTTTAAGTCATCGGAATATATTTAAATCGGTTAAATGAAAATTTGTTACTTATATTATTGACAACTATATTGTGAAGTGTAAAGTAATTTTGTTACAAAAACCGTAAATGTTATAATAGTTGTTAAAAAATTATTATAAAATATGAAATTGTGCAATCATAAATTATATTAAGTAAGTAAGTATTCAAGTTCATACATCATCGATTCATCTTCCTTACGATTCTCGATCAAGCTACTGCACTTGTATAGAAACTATAATTAATGGATCGTTTATTTCTCATACTCTCTCTTTTTGATTATTTTATATTTCCCACAGTTCATCAAAGTGCCGACGACGAGTGATTTATTTGATTAAATATTTTATATTATTTTTGAAATATTGTTATATTATATAATATATGCATCTATTTATAAACACGCCACACCTCTGCACTCTAGACTCTAAAGCACCGTGATCTGTGTATAAAAAAACATATAATATTGTATTCGGACATTCAGTCCATCTGTCCGTCCTTGACGGTCGTCTAACATGGTTTCTTTTGGTATACCACGCGGTAAAATATATTATATTATATATATATACCAATAATCGCCCACCCATATAATATATACCACCATACACGTTCGCATTGGTCACATATTTTAAGAAATCGCGAAGACCAGGTGTTTCAGCAATATTATTATAGTTAGAGACGAGAAATGCACGTGTGGCGTTGTAAAAACGCAAATAGAATTTTGTATTATACCTACACGACATTATAATATAAATATACGAAATGATTAAAATTTCATGTGAAAAAAATTTAGGGAATCACAAACTTTTTTAATGTTAAGTCCATTATTTTTGTGACACGAAATTCTAATTATACTGAATATAATATAATCAGATTCCACATATATTTTTCAAGGAATAAGGGCGTTTGTATGCTTAATAATAAAAGCCCCGTGTACGCTATAAACGCGGATCATGAAAAATGTAAGTACAACGGTCCATTAAAATATGGTCAGGTTTTATTTTATATCGTTTTCGTAAAATGTAGTATATACCTATTACATTATTATAGCATTAACTAGAATTTCTATATTATTATGTAAAAATTAATTGAGAAAATAAAAATATGATTTTGTTGAAATATTTATTTCAAAACATATAAAACTGCATGAATATTTGTTAAAAATAAACGATTTATGTTATGAATGTCTGATTGGAATAGGTTAGAATAGAGATACATTTTTATTTTTATTCTATGTTATATGAAAAAATATGTATATTTGTTAAAAATTTAATTCGTCAGTCTAATAAATTTAAACAAATAATACACATACTTAATTAATAATTTTAAGTTTAATATTTACGATATTTTAATAATTAAAAATTAAAATATAATTAAGAAATATTACAAGGAATAAATTTTCGTAGTAGACACTATTTGTAAATATCACTTGTGTACAATTTAAAATAATTAAATCAAAAATGTGATTGTGATTATGCGAATAAGTTATAATATATTAGTTAAAACAGATATAATTTTAAACTCCAAAAACGTGATTAGAATGCTTTTTTATTATTTATATAGGTACCTATCTATAAATGTAGCTAAAGGATATTTATTTATTTTTTTTTAAATTTAATTTTACATTTTTATTGTTAAAATGATTTATATTTTCTGACGCGTTAAATTTTCGTGAATAACTAATTCAATATTTCCTAATCAAATATAAATCGTTATCCCTAATAAATATAGGTATTGCATTAAATACCTACCACAAACCAGTAGCATAAATTGATAACAGTTAATATTTTCACTCGCAGTTATTTCATAATGTGACCTACATAATATTATAGGTAAAAGATATAATACTCCTAATAGTGATAAATAATAATGATAATGATTACTGATTATATTGCTGATGATATTTGTCATTTGATGAACATTATTATTCCATAATGATATATTATTTAGATTACTACTCTATATATCATATTATTTTGGAAGTATATTATATATTTATAATATACCTAATATTATGTTGCGACAAATGGCAATGTCTTGATTCTTGAGCAACAGCAATTATATTATTGTAAACCGAAAATACCGACCTTGTTGTTGGTAACTAAATCGAAGACGGTTCAAAAGTGTGAATTCGAATTTTCAGCTACGAATTTCCGACGACAATAATTTAACATGATCTCGTACCTCTATTACATCATACCTCTATTTAGATCTAATGAGAGGATATAGGGGGTCTATAATGCACATATTTTAATATTATCTCCGTTAGAAAATCCAAGATTCGCTATTACCTCCATTATTGCAAAAGTGTGTACCATTAAAATGAACGAATTTCAAATCAACAATATACTTATATTATTATATAAATATAAAAGTGAGTAATTTACTAATATTAATACTAGTCTCCCCAAAAAACAATTGCTTTTTCTATTTATTCATGCGTTTTAATAACTTCAAGTACAGTAAATGTCATTTATTTATACATAATTATGTGAGTTTAGCAGTTAAAATATGTGGACTTGTTACTTGTTATACCTATTTCTTATTATAATAATTAAGTCTTAGTATCTTATTACTATTTTCAGATTTTATGAAATTGTCACATTA
This sequence comes from Eriosoma lanigerum, assembly GCA_013282895.1. NCBI lineage: Eukaryota > Metazoa > Arthropoda > Insecta > Hemiptera > Aphididae > Eriosoma > Eriosoma lanigerum. Next base: position 53,469,499 of record CM023358.1, read on the forward strand.
TTTTATATTGTATTGCAGTGACTCTTGGTTTATTTCTTGATGTTACAAAACACACGTATATTTATTTATTATAAGTACATGATTGATGAATGGACGATGACGATGATAACCAGCATATATATATATAGCAGCTGTCAAATAATTGGTCATGGTAGTATGTGGTTCAAAAATGTACAGTATGATCAGAAATTCGAATTACAATAATAATAGGTATAACATTAAAAACATATTTAATTCCAACCATTTTTGTAACATGAAAATTTAATCACCCTGTACATGTATATGTGCGTGCGCGAATGTCCAACGGTAAATGTCCTGTGTTAGTTCGCTTCATTTTTTCATTTTTTTCGTATTTTTTATTTATAAATATATACGTAGTTGGTAATTCATAAGTGTAGGTACCGTTATTGTCTCTGTACGAGCTTTGAAATATTTTTTTTTTTATGTAGGTATACAAACAATACAATATTAATAAATTTCGATTTGGGCAAATCACTTTTAATGAACAACCGTTTCGTTCATTTAAAATATTTAGTAATTGGTAATAGAACATTTCTATCACGTTACACACACAAAAAATATATATTTTTCGCCAAAACTGTACTATCTAGAACATAACTCATTAATTATAAAATATATATATATATTTACTATAATAGGTACTTATTGTAACGGAATTTTATAATTATAATAATAGTTACGCTGTACGTATAATTTGTGTAGTTAGCTACCAATATCCATATTCATATGGCCAAATTCTATAAATCCATTTGGATAAATTGTATGTTAAATGTCTTAAATTGTAAGTTAGTTTTTTGTATGTAAATTTTGTAATTTAGTATTAACACCAAAGCTTTTATGTATTAACTCCCAAGTACTTATTATTGACCATCGAGTACTTGGGAGTTAACTTCTAAGTAAAAATAATATTTTTTCAAATTCACATTTTTTAGATTTTGTTATCTCATTCATTTGATACCGCGTCTGATTATGTCATAAAAAACTGAAAATGCAGATTTTTTTTTTCTCTATCGCAGTTATAGAACCAATAAATAGTTTCGTGCTTACCCAAAGGTATACCTAGACCTAAAGTTATATATTATAAACCTATAGATTATTAATATATTGATAAAAATATAGAGTTATATACAATAAGATCAATTAAAATATGCGATTGCCGTAGACCATAGTTTTCTTTCGGGGGAGGAATTCGCAAGACAATAATTCCTAATTGGCCGATTTCTGAATAATATAATAATATAAATTATATTTTACGGTTTTCTATATACCCCGAGGGTTATAAAATAATATGGAAAACATCGATCACATGATTTTTTCTTTTTCTGAACGAGAGAAAGAAGAAAAATATGTTGAAATTGCAAATGGCCATCGCATTATTATATCTACAGAATATAATAATGCGACAGAGCAGATGAGTCGCGTGACTGTACGACGCGTCTTTTGTGGCGAATTTCGTATAAATATTATTTATAAATGCCTGTGAATAATTTATTACTGTTTTTACTATTATTGCACAACTCGTGTGACTTCCTCTTTGATTATTATTACTATTATTATATTGTACCGAATTATATACAATACTACGCCGTTCAATATATATTATAAAACTTCGTATGCGATTTAAGAAATTTCCCTATATTATATACCTACCACCCATTGCGATCCGTTTTATTCGACATTTACACAATAAAATATGTATCGTTTTTGAAATCTTACGGCCTATCCAACGACTACAGTATAATAATATAAAATATCCAATATGAACGTATAATATACGCATTGTAATATACGTTGCAAACTGGAAGTCGCCAAGGAACAGGAAGTCTTTTCGGTCACCCCGACGCCGCCGCGTCCCGACAATAACCGATGACCTGGTATATAATATAATAATAATCATATAATTGTATAACCATTACAATATTTCGCATTTCGTCCGTTCGTTATGTGGACATCACGCGAGTCGGGACCTATCCCCAAGGCAATAATATGAATATTCTTAATTCCTTAATACGTATCAAAGAGAACAAAAAATACTCAACTTAAAGTAATTCTACGAAAAGTAGATTGTTATAGTTTTATACTATTAGGTATATTATATTCGTTTAGGTTTGTTGAAAATAAATTATTTTATTACGATCGCCGTCATGAGATGAAAGTCAAAAAGGCTTAAAACAATAAATTTTCCTTGTAAAATATAATCATGTAGAATGTATGATACAACATACAAATTATTATTATTAGTCAATAAAATATGTAATAATTAAATTAATCAACAATTGGATTCGAATTTCGGTTAAATATCACAATTTAGCAAGTTAGCATATTGTCCTCCAATAAGTCAAAATATTATTTTCGAATAAAAAAAATAAAAAAAATATATAATTAATGATACTCAAAATGCTTAATTAGTTTTTGTGATATATTTAGTATAACTAAAATAACCATCACCGTTAATTTATTTTGCACCCACAAATATAGTATTTATAGTACAATACCATATAACAAAATTACAATTATATTATTCAAATCAATTATAGTATACGGAGTAAAATATGTGATAAATTATCAATTATGTATATTACCTAATATACCATTTTTGTTGTTCCGAAATAATCAAACTTATTAAAAATTAATAACTAACAAGACATTGATAATACTAATTTTGACCTCTCTTTAAAATAAAATAAAAATATTAAATTAGTTGTTATTTTATAATATACACCAAAAATTATTTATATTACTAAAACGCTCATAATGAATTAAAAGTACATGGTAAAATGATAAAAAAAGGGTAAATTAAACTTTGAGAATAACTTTAAACTAATTTGTTTAGATATTTCTATGCGATGAATGATGTCTTTACTGCAAATTTAACACTAAAATTAGTATATTTTTAACTTTTTATATTTTTTTGTAAAACACGCGAATCTATCTTCGACTCGAAAATATACAAAACCTTGGAAGCCGAATAGTGTGAATTGGCTGAGATTTCTAAATTTCTCAAGGACAATAAATGCGTGGATTCTTTAATTTTGTTTTATAATTATTGAATGTGCGCGTTTATTAAATCTTAAATGTTAGAAAAAAAAAAACTAAACCATATTAATCATAAGTACCTAAATACATTTAAGAATATTTAAATATTTGAAATAAAAACATATCTTTAAAGAACAAAAATATTTATTACGATTATTATATTTATTAGATTATTATTATTAAATTAGAGAAAGAAATATTTCGATATAGTAATTAAATTAATTATCCATAAATTGTACATTATGCTAATATGCAATTAAAATGAGATAATTCTCGATAATAGATATACAAATATTTTATACATTATCTATAGACTTTTTAAACTAAATTTGTTCACACGAAACCCGTTTAAATTATATTATTGAGATTAATAGACGGTATAATTGACCTTTTCGAACACCTTCACTCAGTTATTTTAAATTAATTAAATATCATTAAAGTGAAACGTTTATGTACATAGAATTCAGTAGTCGAATTTATACAAATTAAAAACCATTAATTTTCGGACACTCAAACGATTTCAATTAATTTTTAAACAATATTGTTTGGATAATATATTATATAATAATGTAGCGTGTTCTATATAGTTATAATAACGAATATGCGAGTTTTAATTTATTCTTTTTGAATTGTTTTCAAGTCGTAAAAGAAGTAAGAACCCACATGGCAAAATCGTGATATAATCCATGATGTAACAGAAATTCATCAAGGATTCGATTATAAAACTAAAAGAAATTTACATTTCTATTTCTATTTCCTTCGCGATAATTATATTTATACTTATATTAAATTATCTCGGCATTTTGTCTACATTCGTACATTACCGCGGTAAACATGAAATATTATAATATTTATCTGGAAAACGCCAAATAGATTAACATTATCACCGTTGTCATTGTAGAGATTGCTTCAACGATTTACAATATTGCCATTTTCGATACAAACCGTATACTCGTATAAGCAAAGGTACCTCGAGATACCATGCGGTTAAAGTATAAATATTTCGATTTCGGTCGACAGCCATTATTCGAATAATCTGAATTATCGGAGAGGATTTTATTTTGCGATCGCATTTTCTATACAATATAATATATAATATAAGTATTGTATATTATATGTACATATTATAATGTGTTATTATAGAATATATATTGTAATATCGTGAACAACAATCCCCTCGTCCGCATACGTTTTATATACAGACCGTTTCACTTTTGTTCGGAATTATTCGCGCGTGTGAATCCTGCACGTGTATTATACTCCAGAGTAGGAGGTACTTAGGCATATATATATATATATATATATGTATATTATGTATGAGCATTTTGGAATAGATTTTTTTTTTCTTTTCTTTCCGTTGTGGACGCAAATAATTTCTTCTGAAATGCTCTTACCTCTCGTGTCTATTCACGCCAATAATCTACCGTTACACAGAACGTTTTTATGCGATCTCTGACGAAAACCATCATATTATCATTATTATTATTATTATAACCTGTCCCATTACGTTGTTTGACAGCAGCTATATAAAAACATCGTCTGAGACGACAAGACGGGACGGGACGAGACGATAATATTATATAGTGTATACGCATATAATATTATCTTTTTTGTATAGGTATTGATTCATCCAAGAAAAGAAGAGATTTTTAAAAAAAATTACGTATTGTTTGTGGGTTATTGTCAGGTTTTATTTATATTTTTTCGATTTCATAACATTATTATAGTTAATACAAACATCGAATATTATAAAATCACAAAAACAATGTTACAATTTGCCATTTCAGTGTAATAATATAAACTAACGGACAAATTAATGTAGACAAATAAATAAATCGATTTATACATCGAGTAAGTTAATATAATTAGTATTACATATAATATTGTATACTCATAATGATGTTCTTTGATTTTCGTTATTTTTTATTTGAATAAACATTTAGTAATGTACACAAAATTATTTTAAATATACTGGCTATTATTACGATTATAAACCAATCATGGATTTCATTATATAGGTACTTTACCATACTCGGTCGATGTAGTAAAAAATATTTATAACTATTATGTCACTAAACATTTAAATAATATTATATTAACGCGTGTCAAGTGATTTATACATTATATTATTATATTTATTTTATAATTGTTTTTGAAATTCATTTTTATAATTTAAATATACCTACTATTAAAATTGTGTATTATAATATAAAAGTTTATATGAGTTCAAACAAAATTAAACAACACAATTAAATATATATAATAGAAAAAGGTTGAGTGTGGACGTTTCTTCTTCGTCCCTTCGGTCCTCGGAGAAATTAGTGGTTTATTATAGTTATTAAGATTTGAATGCAATAATATTATATTATAAATTATTTCTGAGTGAATCTCAATATATTATACTAATAATCCATTCCAAAATTTTACCGCGAGTGTAAATTACATATGTAAATATTCAAAATAAATTTCAAATCTCTACGATCAAAATTCAAGGAGCCATCATTTCATGTTAAAAATTATCATTATAATTATAATCAGTCACGATTTTCAAAATATATTGTAAAAAGATTAAGTTGCATATGATTAGACTTTGATAAAATATTTAAACTGATAAACCTAAAATTGTAGGAAATATTAAACATTTTTGGAAAAAAGTTCAAAGTTTTATATTTGGCCAAAAAATCAACCAATCCGTTCCAAAATTTTACTAACCGTAAATATTACCTATGTTATTACTCAAAAAAATTTCAAGTCCCCACGATCAAAACTCAATTAGTAATAAAAAAAATAAAAAATGTAAAATAAAGGAAACCGTAATTTTGCCGATTTTCCGCTTCTCAAGGAAAAACTTATGGGAAATTCCAAAAATGAGCTAAATAAAGTACCAACTAGATTAAATTTGGTACAGAAAGGATACCCTATTTGTGGTAATCGGGTCATTATTTCTACCCCAAAAAAATGTTTTCATACATCAGAAAAAAATAAATAAAAAGCCTATAAAAAATGCCGATTTTCTGCTTTTTAAGAAAAAACTTTTGGGAAATTCAAAAAATGAGCTAAATACAGTATTAACCAGATGAAATTTTGAATGGAAAGAGTATTCTATTTGTAATCATCGGACCATTATTTCTACCCGAAAAAATGTTTTCATAAATCAGAAAAAAATAATAATAAATAGCCTATAAAAAAAAAATTGTCATTTACGATTTTCAAAATATTTTGTAAAAATATTAAGTAGTATATTATTAAGCTTCTATAAAATCTTCAAACCGATAAACCCAAAATTGTAGGTAATATAAATTTTTTTTAAAAAAAACTTTATAGATATATATTTGGCCTAATAATTAACTAATCAGTTTCAAAATTTTACCACACTTATATTTTACCTATGTTAGTACTAAAAACAATTTTCTAGTCCCTACGATCAATACTAAATTAGTTATGATGAAATAAAAAATAAAAAATTACGGAAATCGAAATTTTGCCGATTTTTTGCCATTTTTTGATAGTTTTTCTTCTCCTAGAAAAAAACTTTTAAGAAATTCGAAAAATGAGCTTAATAAAGTATCAAGTAGATGCAATTTTCTATCGAAAGCATACCCTACTTGTGGTAATCGGACAATTATTTCTATCCAAAAAAATGTTTCATACATAAAAAAAAAACATCTTATTTTACTATTGGATCTTAGAGAATAATTTAATAAATATAATTTAATCTTATTGAAAAAGACACTTGTAATATTGTATGGGAAAAGACCCACCCATTCAGTCACATCACGAGTTTCATCTTATAGTTTGAACAAACGATCAATTCGTGGGGTGATTTGAAAAATAAATAAATCAATATATTTCTATAGTTACCAGATACACAGTAGTATAGGTACTTAATGTACCAACCACGCATTAGAATCACAATTGTTAGAAATGTAAAACGTGAGATAAGTTGTTCATAATAAAAATACCGCACATATTATATTATAAGTGTGTGAAGTTGTCTCCCCTTCAACCATGAATATAATATCACTAGATTGACCTAGGAAAAATCGTAATTTAAATATTTTATTTGTCAGTAATTAATGTAAGTTTTTTTTTTATATTTTCAAGTAAGGGCTTTACCCGATATTTTTTCATTAATCTCCTTCCATAGTATACTTATAAACAATCAAACTTACTATAATCGTAGTAAGTATTATTATATGTACATAAGTTTATTTTCAATATTTCAAAGATAACAACAATATAACAACAACAAATACTACCAATACCTTATTTGTAAAACTGACAAATTACGATATTAAACTTACAATTTGACTGAGGGATGATAATATATAAGGGTGGAAACTTCACACGTGCACTTTAAATCGATGGACAATAATATATTTAACTCATAATGTGATCTCTGCTGACACACTTTACAGAATTCTACATCGTTTTAATATATTATTATATAATATGTTTAATTTTAACAGTCTTGTAAAGTATTCAGATACGAGTATTTAAACAATAGTATTTAAATAAAATGTAAAGCATTTTTTTTTTATAAATGCAATTTTTTGTATTATTTAAGTATTTTTATTATTTTAACATATTATTACATATTTTTTATATTATGTTTTAGGACTAGAGGCAATTTTTTTCTTATTAGATGTTTCTGACTTGTTTCCATGACAACCATCAAATTGACATATGATGATAGATTAAACATGTGATATCGATAAACCAAACATTTTCATTGATCACCTTGTTTATTTATGGTAATATCGATAGAAATTATTTATTTGTTAGATTTATTTATTACGATTTCATCGATAAGATAAATTACGAAAAAACTAAATATAGTAGGTAGTGTTATAGGTAAATGTTCAAAATTGTTCTAACAATTTAAATTTTATGTTGATATATTATTCGGAAAATAATTATTAATTAAAATATCAGGAAATTTGTGAATATTCTGTCCATATAAAAAAAAAAAAAAATGAAGAAATTACGAAAGTGAAGAAATCAACTACTTAATCATATTTTAATCAACTGATTAAAATTTATTACTAACTATAATTCCATAAATTTATTTGAATTTGGAACTAATAAAGAAATATATTAAATGTTATTTCAGGAATAGTGTTACATAAATTTAACATAACTCCATGACACTTAATGATTAAGATGGATAATAAAAGTAATAATATTACTAATGTAAGTTATAATGTATAAATTGTTGATGTTGAAAAAAATGTTAACATTGTTCCTAACATTTTGAATTTTATTTAATTTTTCCCTAAAATCGGTTTCATATATAGTCTAATCAGATCTGTTTCATCATATGACGAAAGCATTTGGTGTTATTTTTTTTTAACAAAGCCACCAAAAACATAAGATATGATAATTCAATGTTTATATAAAGAGAAGGAGAAATTAGTTTATAATATATATACCTAACTATATGTGAACAATTTTTTCACTATGGTAGAAACTAATTAAACATAAATAAATTTATCGCTTTTTATATGGGATAACGTTTTAATGGATATATTTTTAAAATTTCTTGATAAACGATCACGATGGTTACGAGCATAATAAATTCAAAATTACTATTTTAACGACAAAAAATATTTGTACTTAAATACAAAAAAAACTGAAAATCATTAAAAATATTTTAACAAACATAACATTATTTTAATAATTACCTTATATCATAATATTATTTAAAATTAAGAACGATGTTAAAATCTATTAACGATTTATAACTAATAGGATTTTTAATTTTAATTAGTTACATAATTAAATATTTGTAAATTAATAATTATTTCACATTACATTTGTATATACATATTATTATTATAATATATATTATTTTATATGATATATTTTTAAACAAAAATTATTTTGAATTCGTTATGTGTTGATGTGTTACCTAACATTAAATATATATATATATATATATTTTAAATTAATAAAAAAATACTTGTATTTAAATTTTTTTTTACAATATTTGTAAAGTATTTGGAATAATTATATTTATTCCAACTCAATTATTAGTAGATATTAAATTACTTATTACACATTTTTCACAAGACTGAAATTTAATAGGTTTGTTAGGTGGACGTAACTATATATATATATTGAAACGGAAATAATATGCATCTTATAGAACTACAATATTGTCACATCAGTTTTAAATTTAAAATGTTTAAAAAGTATTTTGCATTTTTTTTTTAAAAATATTTCTTTTTCTACAGTCTATAAATATTTTGCGTTTTTCGTTCGAACGTGTACGATGCACGTTACTTTGTACACGTCACGTTTATTGAATTTTATTATATTACTCACATGCACGTGAATTTGTTTTCATCCGAGATCCCGTTATTTATTTTTATTTTTTCTCTTCTTCCCTTTTATTGAAAACAGTTCGCACAGTAGTAGGCAATACGTCAAAGACGCGTAAGATCGTAAGAATTCACGTGTGTGCCGTACGACTTGCTGTTATTTGCACGTACGTAACCGTATACCAGGTACCTACATATGGACATACAATAATAATATGTGAATTTATAAACAATACATTATCCAGGTATATATATTATTGTATATTATATACAGCGCGCACTCGCCGGAAGCCGATTTACTAACTGCAGGCATTCCGGGCAAACGAGTTCGAATGTATACCACGAAATTTAATATGTACTATTTAGGTGGTACCTATATATGTATTGTTTAGCGAATAACGCTTATTGTGATCAACGGTATTATATAGAATCAATCGTTTATCGAAATCGCTTTCTCGTAAACCTTATATATCCGATGCTGACAAAAAAGGTTGACTTGGCGGTCAAGGGATTTTCTTCCTTTACCCGGGAACTGGGACCAAGTTCGGAATACATGGATGAGTAATACAACTGTTTACAATTGCGGACAAAACTATTTGAGACACTTAGAAATTTCGCAATCAATTATTTATATACATTTATTTCAGTGCAATATTATACTCGGTGAAGTAGACATAATATGCGAGTGTCCGATCTCGTCTGACGATTGCGGCCACAAAACGTATATCGAATATATTACCAGAATTTTATTTGCACGAATTATATCCGAAAGTTGAACAATTTTCCATCTCGACGACGGTTTGATTAAATATTTCCTCTTATGTCGATTGTCCGTTCGAATAATGTACCTATTCGTATTATTATTACCATTATTGTTATTAAATCGGCCGCGAGACGATATACGCATCGAAGGTATTATATATTTTATTATTATATACTGTTGTCGAGTCTCCCTATCGTGTACGAAACATACCTCCTGCACGTTTATATAATAAATAATAATAATAATAATAATACACGGTCACGTATTTGTGTCGATATTCGCCATCTGCTTGTCACCGGTGGTCCATACCAACGCGCAAAAAATGTGTCGCACTGGACCGCGGCAAACAATGAACGCGCGCTCGCGTAGATTTTCCGTCGGGATGCGCACAGGGTGTACTCTGGTGTGTGTCATGGCGATACATATTTTTTCTTTCCACACAACTCGTATATTAGATAACAATATCTGATATGTCTGTTTCGTTTAAAAATCACAACGACACCATATTATATTGGCAATAATTTTACTGCGATTTATAATAATATATTATATTCGATATAGGTATTATGCCGTAGATAACTGACAGGTTTAATATTTTTCATTCTATAATAGTCGAACGAGCTTATTTTTATAACATTATATACACTTTTGCACTTGGTCCGTTCGTGATTTCGTGTTAAAGCGATTTTCCCGCAGTAATTTAGAAAAACGAGAATCGGGTTGTCTCGAATCTATAAACGTATAGAATACGTCGACTGTAATTTTTGTAACAAGAATCCTTGATCATCCTGTATATATTAAATACATATTGAATACGCGAGGAAAAAACAGAGAAAAACAGTGAAAGAGAGAGAGAGAGAAACGGTTTCGCCAGGTGCAATGAATGATCGACTATATAACATCCGTTGACCGAGTATAATAATAATAATAATAATAATAATAATAATAAAATACCGACCAGATGGGCCAGGTTTGCGTTAGGTTATTATTATTATACGATTATTACGGGATCGAGAAATGTTTGCGACAGACACGAGACAATGAGGGGAAAAAAATTCGCCTTCGGAAATTACTATAATATGATATTTACCTATATACGTGTAATAAGTGTGTGTATAATATGCGCACAGTGGCACAAGACAAACACCTGGACCACGTCTGACGTCTGTGCGATGTACACGCAAAAGCACGATATATACAGAGCGAACGACATGGATCGTATCGCAAAAACAAAGGAAATAACGGTGAAAACGTACGTATAATTTTTACAATAGTCTGATCACCCGGTATGTTATGTAAAAAAAAAACACAATAATAATAATAACAATACAATTATTAATGTAGAGGTACTCGCGTTACGTATTTTGATCCCTCTAGGGGTTTTTCTCTCTTTCACTCTCACAGGTCTCAGCTGTGAATAAAAAGAAAAGTCGCCAAGGCGAATAAATGCGTGATAAACAGACAACGCAGAAAAAAGCGAAACACGTGTCGTCTAGAAAAAAAATACAGGATGTTAAGACCAATAATAATAAAAAAAAAAAATACAATAATCGTTGGTACCTCTCTCTCTCTCTCTCTCACTTACTCTCTCTCTATCTGTATAATATAATGTAATGTATCATAAATTTGTCTGCGACGTGAACGGTTTATATATTTTTTTTTCACGTCTGCTTTTCGCCATCGATTTAATAATTATTATACCTAAGAGAAATTCACTACATTCAACTTACATACTAATACAATTACATTATATAATACAATTCATTGAATGAATCGATTCAAAAAAAATATAACTTAAACTGTATATTAAAAAATATTAAATTCAACAAAATATTTATTAAAATTGTATTTTTTTAAGTATTTATATTTAAATAACAACTTTTTAATATAAAATATTAATAAATCGTACAAAAATTGTCTCTATAACGATTAACAATAAACCACGCGATGTTTTCGTAACCGATTTTTGGCAAATTTCCACGTGATTAAAAATCGTACTAGTTTGAAATAATTTTACGTCATATTATATACACTTGAAAACGCAAAAGTATATCTGCACCGCATTAAGTCAAAAAATAAATTGGCACTTGCGCATTTTTCTGCATTCTGCGTATAAACCATCTGCTCGTATATTTTTATATTATAAGCACAAAAGCCTCAACGTCAAGATCGCTAATAATGTTTTAATCTGTAGATACATGTCTTTAATAATATTATTCAGGTATTCACTTAAATATAGTTGTTTTATAGGGATTATTACAATTATACACGAGAGTTAGGTTAATACCGTGATAACACAATTTTACAACTTAAACTTACCTACTATTTACAATAGTCAAATTGCAGTATAACTTATTTCGTATAGTTCCATATTTCACAATATGTATATTTGTTTAAAACCATTATCAATTGTAGGTTAATCGGACTAATCGAAGTATATATGTATAATAATAATAATCTTAAACTATAGGATTCAATAAAAATATAATGCGTTTTATTAAATTTGTTTTATAATAATATATGATTATAAGCTTAAGTTAAAATACATTATAGTAGGGTAAAAATAATTTATTTGATCCCTCTCAAATGAATATCTTTGATATTAAACAATATTATTATGAATCTCGTAATAAATCTTTAAAATATGCATAACATGTCAAATTTAAATACATATATAACTACGAATAATGTACCTAGCCTACACCTGTATAATAATAAATCATAATAAAATAACATTATTACTATTGTGGATAGTCTGATAGTGTAATAGGTACTTATAATTCATAATTTACGTTCAAGCATATTATAATAATTAATGTGTCTACATTTTATAATATGTCTAACTTAGTTTATTATCAATTACCATATGAACAATGATATTTTTATTGTAATAAAATATATACGAGTATATTATATTCTCGTACAAGACTCATTAAGAATAATACTAATAAACATAAATTGTGTAAAATATTAAAAAGTGGTAGAAAAGTTTATATTTAAAACTTTTAATTTTAAATAAAAAAAAAAAAAAATGTTTATTGATACATATACAGCGAGAGTGTGAGACTGAACTGTATTTTAATTCTATAAATATGAATGTTTATATTAGTACATAATGTTATATATTACCAGGGCTGTATTAAGATTTTTGCCGCCCTTGGGCATACGATTTTCCGCCTCACCCCTTCTCGAAAAAACTAACACATATTTTTTTAAGTAAAACAGAAATAGTCAAACAGAAAATAATGTACCTTTATTTCTATACAAATATATAAATACAATAAACAACAAAAATATTCTATTTTTTTTTTTAAATTTATGGTATTTTAAAATTATTTTGAATGAACAAAAAAAATAAAAGTTTCTAAAGATAAATGATAACAGTAAACTCCTTACTAGTCAAAAAAAATAAAAAATAAAATAGTCAAACAGAAAAAAAGTGTAGGTACCCTTATTTCCATACAAAAACAGATATGCATATAACAAAAAACAAAATTTCAATATTAAAGATTCAATATTATTTTAAATTTAAAATTTTTTTTTAGTTATTTTGAATAAACAAAAAATATAACTATAAACAAAGATCAGTGAAAAATGTTTTCTTCTTGCTTCCAAAACTTTGACAAAACTTTCAATGACTTCATCAAATTCTAAATTTCTAGTAATGTCAGACTCAATACATAAAATTGTCAATGCAGAGCATTTCTCTTAGGATATAGTATAATAATTATAATTTTATTTCAAATCAGAACGGAATGGGATATGAGAATAGATTATAGAAATAGATAGGAATAATAATTATCAATTATTTGAACTGGAGCATCTTAGAATATCAGCAATATTTTGTATTTCATTTTGTAAACATACTGATGAAGTATCTAGTAAAAATTTGCCTCTAGGGATAATATGCGACTGTTGTCCCCTCTAAATTCGGTCCTGTTTATAACATCTTTTAAATATTATACCTAACTATAGTAACTATAAGTACCTATAAAACTAGTTATAACTTGCTTAAGAAATTTAATTTATTTAAATGTTATTCAAACACCAAATCCATCTTGAAGCACATTATATACATATGAACTATTATAATCTGTAGGTAGTAGTTTATTTTTAACAACACGTATATTGTTCTATAAGGTATATTTGATAAATTAATTTCACAATATCGTCGTAGACTTATATCCACGTGTCATTTATGACTCATAAATGTGATGAGTACATTTTTGTAAAAGTTACTTATTTTTACATTATTCATCTTAGGATCTATTTTTAACAACTCTAGTAAACTATAATGCTATTATATCCATTTCAAGAAATACGTATCCATATTGTGAAAATAACGGTTTTTACACTATATGGACAAATAATTTTTATCTTATCACCTTAAACTATTAAATTAAAATGTATAATTATGTTTCATTATTTCCATATATCTCACAAAGTGACAATGGTTGAGACAGTACAGTTGAACTGTTTATTCGACAGACTTCTCTTTGCCTAGAATGTATTATAATAATATATAGATGTTCTGGGTGTCAAAGTCAAGTAAATACGGAGAAAGTCAATCCAGACGTTGAACAAGTGATAAGAACACAACATGACATATGACGTAAAGAATATTTATCACTTAAAATTCAAGATTGAATTATATTATTACCTATACTGTGTATTTTTTATTAGATTCATCAATTATTAAACTAACAGTTTTTTTAAAAATAAAATTCGTATGTTTTACGCATTAGTTAAATACATAATATATTATATGCATATAAATGCATAAATGCATTTTTTAACTATTCTAATTTCGTGATTGATAATTTATGTTTTCTACGGTTGTAAAATGTAAATAAACATTATAATTTTCGAATAAAGTGTAACACTTAAATAATCAAATAAAATATATTATTTACTTTTTATTTCACTGTAATAATGTTAAGTTTGTACTGTGTATATATTAATTTTACAACAAAGTTTTTATGTGCGTGTAAAATAATACGGGATATATAAATATATAGAAATATACTGTCATTTTCACCTATAATATTCAATTTTTTCCAATAATTTTAATTAAATTTAATACAAAAAAACAATGTGTAATTGGCCCTAATTAGTCCGTTAATTTATTCTTATTAATTTAGGATTGCATATTCTTAAATTAAATTAAATGTTTATATAAAAATTGATTTTGATTTGTTTTATATTATGTAATTTATATTAAATTCAATTAGTAAAGTAATGATATTACGAGATTTCAAAAAACGCATTAAATTTTTAAATTAACACACAACGACAACGCATATAGTTGTATTTAATTTTTGTGTAAATTGTAAATGTATAAATATAAATATATACTTATTATTTATAAAGTTATAAGGTACAAACATGTCAAGTTAGTAAGATAGCAAAAATAAGCAAAGGAAAGCTAATCAAAATGGTAAAAGCATATTATTATTATTTGTTTAGAATTAATTACAATATAATAAAGCTTGGTGAGTAATATAAAAATGATAATCTAAATAAGCATTTTATGTAAATGAAATCACTATTAAAATGTATAAAATGTTAATTTATTTTTTACAACAAGGTCAAAATTCAAAAGTAAAACAAGTATCTACCAATACCGTCTGGCTCGACTTGTTTTACATTATAATATTACATATTATAAGCGTAATTAACTATGTTAAAATTATTATTTGTCTGTTTACTAATAATCGACTTTTTTAATAAAGGTCACGAATTTCAATTTTATATAACTAATCGTGAAACTGTGAAGGTAATAATAATCTTTGAATTAATAATCTAATATTTAAATATTTGCAGATATAACACGTAAAGATATATATTTATTTTATATTTCAATTAAGTTATAGTAAAATTACAATTTTCCTACATTCTTAAAAATATAATATATGAATTAGTTATGGAAAACTTATGGAAAATAGATATGGTATTGATATATTATTATGTAAAAGATCGATGTATAAAAAATATATAAGTTGTTGAAATTAGATTAAAATATCAATTTTTGTAATACAATAGTTAATAAAATAATATAATAATTTACTTTAATCATGATTTATCTATGATAAAATGATTTTATTAAAATCATTATTATAATAATTGTTGATTTTGCAGTATGGTGAAAAAAAATTATAAATAATATATAATGTAATTAGATTAACACTTTCATATGACCTTGGTAGATATATAAACAAGATTTATTACTACTTTATTTTATAGTTCATAAAGATTAAAGTTTTATTTTTAAATAGTATTTGTTGGTTAGTTGCATAAAATTAAAACTAAACACGTCCAGTCGTCAATTAAATATTGATTTCTCGCCTTCAATTTTATGGATGAGTAAAATTTTAAAAAATGCAATAAAATAAATTGCTTCGTCTATGCAACTTTGTGATATAATAATATTTATATTTAATTTACTAGAGTATAAATAATTTTAAAGTATAAGTATAAATTACGTTAATAATTTAATTTAAGAACATATACACATAAGTTAGTTATGACTAAGAATTCTTTAAATTTCAATGTAAGTCTAATACTCTCATATAAGTAAATAATGTTTTAATTTATTAAATAAGTGATTAAAATTATATCTAATAAGTAATATATATATATATTGATTATTTTAATCTACAAAATTGAATTATTCATTGATAAAATTTGGTGAGATAGTATAAAATAACAAAGCAAACCTAAAATCGTGATTCAATAGATATACTACTATATAAATTGAATTATTCTTAAATTTTTTATTTTTATTTCCCATCAATTGAATAATAAATTCACAATATAGCTGGTATCAAATCATTGAAATTGTGCATATATGAGTAAATATTTAAGTTAATTGTTTCGATATAAATTGATTTCGGAAGTTGCGAAAATACAAGTTTTAAAAGATTATTTGTTTAATACTAATAATAATAATTTGGTAAGTTTTAATCTTTATTACTTTGAAAATGATAGTTTCATTTTTGTTTAAATTCTAATAGGTATATATAAGTCACAAATTATTCAAAATTATGATTTAAAATGAATGGATTAGTAAAGTATATACGATATATCTATACCTACTATACATAAACATAATCAATTTTATTTATTTTATTTATTAATATATTATGTGTATTCGAATAAAAATTAAATTGTAGAGTATATTTTCAACATAATAGTTATTTGAATTTTTGTTTATAATAAATAAGTTGCTTGTTAGGTTAGATTATTAGTTATTGATACTAGTTATTTCTATTTCCTGTTTGTATTTGTATTGTTATTTCATCATTTGTTAAGTATATAAATAATGTATATTTAAAATATTAATTATTTTATAAAAGTAAATAAGATTTCAGTATTCATATTTCAGTATATAAATGCCTTTTAGTTTTTATTGCATAAACTATATTAGGTTTCAGGTACTATTTATTTAATTTCAGTCCCTAGTCATAATAATATTTAGTAGAAGGTATTACAATATTATGTAATGTTATCACATTCAGCTGTTAGTTCGGTCATTGGGTAAGTATCTTAAACGTTTTAAACTGTTATTATTTAGACGTTAAATAAAGTATATAAGGTATGCTACATTGCGTAAATTATTATGGTTTAATTTTTATAATAAATATGAGAAAAAATTATTATATTTTGATAGGTTTCAAAAATGCATATGAAATATTTTGAGTTCAATGTACTTACTGAAATCGGTCATTTTATTATTTATTCAAATTTAAAGTTATATTATACATTGTATTCAAGTATTTATATCTATAAAGTTACAAATTACTACAATGTCATATAGATGTTAAAAAATATAATAATATTATAATGGGTATAATACTACATAATATAAGAGTGTGATAATTGAATTTATGCTATGTTAGATATAGTATAGATTCATTATGTACGTATATGCAGTTACATTATATAAAAGGTATCTATAAACTTTAATGGAATTACATTTTTTAATTAATAAAAACGACGACTCATTCCACTAATGATTTACAAATATGATATTTTCATAATATATCAATATATCATACACTTAATAGTTATATTTGTTTAATTTACAATACCCATAAGTAAATAATAAATAGTTATATATGATATTATATAAAAAAGTTAAATTTAAACAAAATATGTCCCTTGTTTATATTGTTCGACATATTCAATTTATTCGTAATATGAATAATTAAAACGATAGATCACTGATTTGTAAAATTGAAGAGTCTATAAAATTTATCACGAATGGACGAATGAACGAAATTTCGTTACAAAATATTCCCGATGTGATTATACAATCCTACGACATTGAATTTATCGTTTTTTTTTTTTTGCGAATATTATCGATTTCAGCTCGCGAGAATAGGTGTGTTCCAATTTACCGCAAATCATACGTGTATTCTTTGTAACTATATATACCGAGGTATATAACTGTGGTTGCGGACGAGGGGATTCGTCGCTTATTTTCTTACCTATTATCATTATTCATTATTATTATTCTTTCTCCGCGCGGGTAAAGACGATTTTTTCGTCCTCTCGAATTTGTGAAAGGGACTCGAGCGATCGAGACACAAAAGATCTGATCCCAGCGTGGAGATTATTTGGTTATTCAACAGTTTATTGTAAATAATATAATCGGTGTGTTACACACAGGGTGTTCAGAATATTATATTTTTATTGTCGCATAAAAAATAATGTAGATAACGTTGAAAACGTATTCCTACCACTTACCAGTTTTGTGTCATGATATTCCGATCATTCTGTATATTATATTCTAAAATAAATTATTGGTGTTATACTATACTTTGTCGGGATCACTATATATAGTTATTTGTTCGGGTCGTGAGAACCTCACATAATACAGAGAATCGAGTGTGTGTCGCGAATACAAATATTCTTAAAAATGTTTTCCGCGACAGAAAATGTTTAATCAGTCAATAATAAAACACGCAAATTATATAAGTAATTATATTTCATATGAAATAGTAATAAAAATTTCTGAACACTGTCACGTGGCTCCAGAAATAATTTTGAAGGGAAGCATTACATCTGTAGGTTATAATAATTTTCATTTTACAACAATGTTTAGAGACATAATTTAATTTAAAAATATTTTAATAAATACATTTTTACGTATTAACGATGTATAAAAAATTACTCGATTTGTCTATCGCTACAATTTCGTCAATATCATATGGAATAAAGTAATAACAATACACACAGCCCCCCTGGAATCATGTCTGATCCATGTATAATTAAGCGGACGTATAAAATCGTCAAATTTTCCGTGGTAATAACTATGAGGAAAATTCATTGCCGCACTTAAAAACCTTCATATAATTGTTTTTATTCGGTGTCTCAATATACCAATTAATATAATACTGTATATTATACGATCTTAATTATAATTATTAATAATAATAATGAAAACAATTCCTGTAAAAATGTTTAAACGAATCTTTGTGTAACAATATATACGGTTCTTCACGAATTCCAGCACAGAGACGATAATATTAAATTATTATATTGTATGTATACAGAGTGAATTTCGTGTTACACAATTTTTAAAACGTATACAATAGTACAATATTCCCACCATTTTTATAACACAAAATTATGTTCACCCTGTATGCTGTGTAATTTGTTTTATTTGCCCGACGGCGTATTCAATATGTGAATAATAATAATAATATATTCTATTCGTTTTCCCAACCGCGGACGACGATGCGAACCGGTCACTAGCCGAAGGGTGTATAAATACCTCGTGTTGGGGAGACTTTCAAGGACGATATTGAAATTATTACACGCACGCGGTCGTAATTCTTAATATAAAAATCTTCGTTTTACTACCCTCGTGTTATTTATAGGCCGTCATCGTGTATGAAATATAATAAAACGAGACCACTTCTAAAAGAATATTATATTATGTAAACACACGGTTTTTAAAAATAAAAACAATCATTTATATATTCAACGAGTATATAATTTAATATTTTGTACCGTAATTTATCTCAAACTCTTAACTCACGTTGATCAATTATAATTTCATAGTTTTATGGTGTAAAACGTCATTGGCAATATTTTTTTTACTTAAAATATTCCGACAGAGACGTATTAAGATAAATTTTCGGGATACCAGCACTATATTATTACGTGTAACATATAGTATAAGTTATGATCAAAGAACACATTAACATTAATATAAATATATTAATTTTATGCAATTTCCTTAATTCCGATGAGGAAGGGTACTAGCCACTCCATTATTATGCCTCCTGTATTCCGATTCAAAGAAAAAAAAATTATATAATTTTTAAAAATTAAATTTTTTGTATTCGCAATGAATTTCATTGCAGGTTTAAAATTAAAATCAGTTTATTCTGCAGCACACGAGACTAATATCTGGACTACGGTTATTTATACTAATAGATAATCGTAGATAACCGTGGTCTGGGCTAATGATTGATAATGATTGATGAAGATATTTCATACACGGATTATTATTGCGTAATATAAATTGGAAACTGCAGTGACGGACACAAAAAATATGTCTGTTGTTTAGATTTTCACCATTATCTAAATCTTATAGTTTATAGTTCTAGGATATTAAATATATAGTGGCTAATAAATATAATTACAATTTTTAAATGAACTAATCGATTTTGTTATAATTAATTTACAAAACGTGTACATCAGCAACAGGTAGATCGTTTTAATAATTTAAAAAGATATTATTTTTTGTTTATGAAAAATCGTTAATTAGTTTTGTTCACATAATAATGTTCATATTCGTTATCTGCATAATATATACAGAGTGATAGGATCTCAAATTATTGTGTTGCTAAATTAATAAATTGAAAAATTATGTAATATAATTAGTCGACATCATTTTTGTAACTTGAAATTCTGATCATTCTGTATAATATATAAATATGTTGTTAGTAAAAATTATTTTATATCTATACAATAATATACTTATGTTAGATCATTTGTAAATCAATCAATAATTAATATTAAACAAATTTAATTATATACTCGTACAAACATATAAAATCATATCTAAATTGTGTAATACTTTAATTATATGCATAAATACTCATAATATAATTAATATATATTTTACTGTTTACTTGTAAATACTTATGTGACGAGAAATTTTTTTTTCCTCTAAATCTTTTTAAAACGTTTTATAAAGTTATCGTTATGAGTATATTTAAATCTATTTCGATGATGAAAATATAAATTAAAATTATAATTAAAATATATATATTATAATTAATATGTTTATATAATATACCTACAATCTATATATATATATATATATAAGTTATTATTTATAGGTATATTTTACATCTTTTTCCTTTTAATATTCGCTAATAATATAACTACTGTAATATAATTACCTGGTAATGTTATGAAAAAATGTTCTCAGTCTTCGGTAGACAATTTTATTATGTTTTTCATACAATTATATAATTATAATTTATTTTTCTGATTTATCAGTTATAAACGTTATAAACAACACTACAGCAGTATAATATATAATACTGTATAGATATAAATGAAAAAAAATATAATATTTATCGTGGATTTTCTCGCGAACATAACAACATAAACAACACGAATCCCAATTAAAAAACTGTGTATATAAATTTAATTCAAGTTCAATGTTTTACATAGTATATAAATTTATTAATCGTAGCGTGCGGAAAATTGTTTTTTTTAAATTTTTTTTTTTTTTTTTTTTAACACATAATACGATAATTAGCGCAATTAGTTTTCAGACACAATAACAACACTGTTTCGTCGAGTCAATTCAACGGAAACGAATTAAATATTATAATAAATTACACATCGTTGATAAACATAAAATATGAATTACTATGAAATTTTTACGTCTTGTGATCGTAATTGCGACGATGTATATTATGAGTGCAGTTTGTTGTCTGTTAAAAATGTACATATTGTAAATATTATAGCCGCTATAGAATGTTTATATTCCGAAATGTTGAGCGAGAGGCTTGGTAAATGTGATACACTAATACCTAATAAATAATAATAATAATATTATGATTATGATTATACGTACTTAAAATATTCGACATAACAAATATTATAAAAATGTTTATCCTATAACACTATTGAAACATGGTCATCATGTATAATAAACGTATAGTCGCGACTATAGGTATGTTCCGCTTTCGTAATCTCTGCTAATAAAATGAATTAATACGAATAATAATAATAATAATAATAATAATAATAATAATGATAATAATAGGTACTAATTAACGTGTTGCAATTTACTGTTAAAATAATATTTTGTGAAAAAAAAAAAATGATTGTACGTTCGCCTTGCCCCCGTTTAATGAACGAAATTATATATAGCACATAATATATTATTTGTACTCGTTTAAAATACTAAATAAAATATTTGTTACCTACCGTAATATTATACGAATACTATATTTACCAACTTGGTCCAAGTACGTTCGTTTTATTTTCTTCGCGGTTAAAACGATTATTATTGTTCGTAATATTATATGTTATGTTATCCTTGAACGACTTGTACGGATCATCATTGGACGTTTAAAACGGAACGGGTGACCCTTCGACTTGGTAGGTCGATAATCATAATTTGACTTTCAATACATATAATATTTTATTATTATAATTATAATATTTTTTTTAATAATATATACGAGACACTTGCATGAAAATGTTAACGATATAAATATATATGTTTTGATGTGATGCAAATTATGCAATGGACGATTTTTAACCATATCATTTTACTGGATTTCCTTGAAATAAATGAAAACTATAACTTATAGTGTTATATTAATTATTTATCTTTATTATCTAGGAATTACATTATAATATATGCGTGATAATTAATATTCAAACGATAAGTGTAAAATATTACCTATTTTAAATGAGTGGCGATAATTATATTTACCAACGACATTCTCGCTTAAGTAAATCAAAACAATTACAAAACTAAAAAAAATATCCTCGGTAAAATATATAAATTTTAAAATTTTCTATTGTTCCTTCCTCTTCCAATTCCTAAAAAACTAAAAAGTATAGCTACTTCGTCAATATAATTCGTATTTTATCATTCAATTTTTTCCACAAATATTACTGTCAATCATTGTTTAAATGTACCAATTGATATCTATGTTCTTAATAGTTACTAAACGCGAATACACAATAATAATTTCTCTCATTTCTTTTTTTTTTTTACGTTGATTGATATAATTATACGCGTTACACTTTGTGTATAATAATAATATATTCATGTTATTTTGTCCGTAAATATAATTAGTAGTTTGTGTTTAATTAAAAACTATAGCAGTACGATTTCTCGATTTCAAAAGTGTAAAAACTAGGACACAACTAACGAATTATATTGTGTAGATATTTAATTGAAGATACTCGTGGTAATGTTTTAATATTAATAGTTGCGATTTGGTGAAAACTAAAAGAAATAAGGACTCTAGGAAAATATCCTAAATGTGCGTTTAAAATAAATAATAACCTCCAAATAGTTTTAGATTATAATGTTTTCATATTGTACATTTTTCTGTATTTCGAATATCTAAACGTGAAAATTGTTATACGATGACTTTTCAACGAAATATTATTATTATTATGACTTTATGGCAAAATTGAAGTATATAATATTGTATTATATTCGTGATTATTATTATTATTTATCAACCTATAGATAGGTACCTATTTTGTAAGTTGCAATTTTATTATTGTGCCATATAAAACATATTTGTTTTTGTTTTTAATTTTATTTGTACGATATTAAAATTTTATATCCGTCTCTCTGTGGAGACATGTAATTCATATTCTCTTATAAATTATTTTCGAAAATATTTATAGATAATAGTAATAATCGTATTTAGCTCAAGTCTCACGCCCGTCCTACTGACCGTTATTTAAAAGTATGACTATCGGCTGTTTGTGACTGTAGCACATTGTCAACCTTATATTGCTATCGATAAAATACCTACTATATATATATATAAATAAGATCGTCGAGCACGAAATATTATAATTTCCAAACGATGGCGTTAAGTTCGAACGAACGTATAAGTGTGATTTCGTGTTCGGATATATAGATCTTATTCCAAGATTTATAGCCCGCGTATATATATATATATATATATATATATATATTGTGTTACATTATTATCTCAGTCACTGCGCAAATATATAGTACATATATAAACAGGACACATGTTGATTCACCAAACGTGCTCACTTTACTTTTAACATTTATTTATGCATAGTTTTAAATGTTTTGAAAATTCTACGTATAATTATAAATATTCTCTAATATTAAATGTTTTATGTCACTTATTAATCATAACCCATTGCCATTATGTTAACTATCATTTACGACCTAGGACAATCATATTTAACGCTCTTATTAAACATGGATAATATGAAAGAAAGTCGGAAAATCACCGATTCCAGACGTTCCTCCTTCGTCCCTTCAATCCTCGGAAAGATTAGTGGTGGAATTTTATTGTGCTATGATATTATAATTAAGATTTGAGCACAAGATATTGCATTCGAAAAAACGATTTTTAGCCAAGTTCTGTTAAATATTACAATATACTGATAATATTAATTTTTATAAATTTTATTTATTTATCAATTAACGTGCAATAAGAAAATTTAGTTTTTTGCTATTCATTAGAAAACTATTGACTATTATATAAAAATTATATTTTATAAAAAAAGATAAAATTCTTTACCACAAGCATATTCCTTCTGTGATAACGGACCACATTTACTTCTAAATAAAGTGGTTTTGTATTTTTAAAAATACAATAACACAAACATTTTTGTAAAATATTAAACTTTGAAGTCGTTTAAAAAAAAATAAGTGTTTATGACTGTCAAGTCATTAACATTTTTGTAACTAGGTTAATTAATATATGACTATGTTTCTATTAATTTTTTTTTTCTTAAATGACTTAAAATCTTTCTATTTATACTTAAAATATAAGATAAAATATTAATATAAATAGATAAAATAAATAAAATCTTATAATCAAAATATATAACATATTACATATATATATTATATATATATTATATATACAGCGAGTAAAATGTTAAATCGCTTATAATATAATTCTATCCAAAAAATTCGGGATAATAGTTTTGAAGACTTTATAGAAAATGCAAGAAAATCCGCTGTACAAATGGAAATATCATCTGAATTTTTAAATAAAGGAATAAGACATAAATTAAGACAAATTGACGGAAGAAGGCCCAAAATCCATCCTTGAATAAGTTAAAAAATAAAAAATATACTTTTTCAATCCTGTCAAATTTTAAATGGCGATTTTTCGAAATTTTAAATATAATAAATTATGAATTTTATTATTTTATTATTACTTGTATTTTTTATTTTTATGCAGTATGGTGTAATTTGTGTAGTTAATAATTTAATATACATGTTTTGTGCAATATTTCTAATAAAAGAATACGTATGTATTTTAACCCCTGATAATAAAAGTGTAATTTTTATAGTTTTCCAAAGACGCTGGGGAAGCTTATTGTTACGCCTCTGCACATATATATCAATAGTTGAACATAAATGATGATTATAACTTTAAAAATATATGTAAGAACCATAGAACCATACAACAACATTCTCTGTTCTTCAAATGTATATTCCAAGGATAATTTATAGTAAAATATTAAAGAATATTGTACACTTTTTAAATTTTAAATAGCTTATTTTTGAAATCATAACAAACAATTAATATTAATGTTATTCTATAATATCCGTATCACATAATATAATTATTAAAAAATGTCAAGTATTTGGCTAAATATTACTAATTGACATTAAGGTATTTATTTACAGTTAAGCACTATAACTGACTATTATTCCAAGAATATAAATTAAAATACATAACAATTTCAAAAAAATCAGGTGAATAATAATATTAATCGTCTTGTAAATATGTATACTTTTTAGTTGAAAAACGATATCTATAATTTATAAAGTGTAATAAGTAATACATTTTGAAGTTCCAGCCCATAAACAAATTAATTTACTTCGTTAATAAAATTAAATATACATATGTAAATGTAGATAATCCTAAAGCAGAAAACTATCTGCGTGGGTAGTAAAAATATGACTGGAATTAAGTTTGTTTTGAATGCTTCATAATAACATTTCATAACCTTGGAAGTATACAAATATACATTTTTTTTTTTTTTTTTTAGGTACATTAGGTACACAATATAATATTATTATATTATAGTCTGTAATTTCAACCAAAACATGTTCCTCGAAAATTCAAATAATCATCATAATAAAGTAAAAACATCTAATATCGATTACCAGATGGTTGGGTTAGGTATACCTAATTGTACACAACTACTTTGGACAATATTAAATTATTTTAATTTATAACACCTGAAGACAAAATTATAATGTGTTTACTCGTATAACAATTTTGAATTCTTTGACGTGTATTAACTAGCTTATGTATTATTATAGAATTGAACGCGTACATGATACGTTTATTTTATACATTATAATCTATAATATAGACATATATAATATAAGACAATATAAGGACACCAAATATACAAAATATTTAACTTTTAATACTCTTAAAATTGTGTATATTTTTAGAATATCTAGTATAAAAAGTAGACTGATCTATAATATATAATATTATATATCGATTTGGCCGGATTGGGTAAATTCGGCTCACCGAGATTTCGATATTTTACCGAGCACCATGTTTTTTAAATTGTATCTCATAAATGCCATAAATACCCATAAATTGTTATTACTTTTTCTAGTCCTATATTCCTATTATTGAATATAATATTGACGTATAAGATTCATATTTTAATTTATAATTAAAATACTTTTTCTATGGATTATATTACCGGACAACCGAAATTTTCTCGGGAAACTATAGCCTAGCCAATTCGTGCCTCCTAATAGACTTAGATTTTTGTACTGAAGAGTGAAGAGTACTTACTATTAAAAGTTAATTATTTTGTGGATTTGGTATCTTAATATTATAAAATCATCTGCCATCTGCGAGTGTTATTTTATATACGTATACATTTTAAATACATTTTTATATTTTTCCTTTTTTTGTTTTGTTTACCTATTCGGTGTTTACATTATAATATATAACATAGTTGTTTTACTTAAGACCTTGGGATTCGATTCTATAGTTTGATAGCTATAAATATTTGTTTATCATAGCGAAGTGTGAACTATGGCGAAGATAATATAATAATTCTATCACTTTAAGTATTTTACACGCACTTAGGTTGTTTGAAAATTATAATTTATTAATACTATTAAATTGAATTACCCAACAACCCTAATTTGTAAAATTATCACTCTAAAATAATGGTGAGTAAAAAAAAAAAATTTATATTTCATACTTTATTCAGATGTACATATTATATTATAATATAATTGATTATAATATTATTATAACGACACGGATTTGTACTGAACGGATATGACATCATTTTAAATCGTCTGCAAATTGATGTATACTATATATTATCACGTAGGTACACGAAGTACCTAAATTTGCATAAGAAATAGCATAAATAGTAAATACGCGTCGAGGAATTGTAATTTACTAATTTCTTTAATTATTTCGCATCCGCCCAATTCAATAACGTATTATATTATATTATAACATTATATTCAACAAGACACGAAAACGTCAAAAATCATAATAAAAAAAAAAAAAAAAAAACACATTGTTTACAAGTCTACATTGTGTACATTATTCATCAGTCATAAGCTCAGAAATCCATGACAATATAAATATTAATTATAGGATCTATACAGCTAATAAAAGAAAATAGAAAAATGTTCTTGTACCCAATCTATACGTATTTATATTATATATTCGTGTTATTACGATTTTAGTTTAATTATAGCAATAACGACTAGTGAAGTATTGACGAGTTCGCATTAATTATACGTATCCGCGGGTAAATATAATATATTATTAATTATTATTATTATTCTCGATTATTGGCCTGCAGCGAAAATTTATCCGGCGCCTTAACCTAGGTATACCATAATATATACACGTACGTTTATACAGTGTGATCATAATGTCGTTTTACAAACAAATTAGGTACCTAACCTAACCTATGCGCGTACAACCCGTAGTTAACTCCATTATTTATTAAACATATTTTTCTGATCGCACTCTGTATATATATATGTATACATATCTAAAATATTAATTAATATATAGTACATATTGTATTACATTATTATTAATATTTTATAATAGGTAGGTACGCAATGGAAATGCGTTCTAGACGAGGACAGGTCAGTGTCAGTGCCACATACATATTATTATATTATGCATTAATGCGTTGCATAATAAATATTATATTATACTGCACCTTATGCAAATCGATGATTGAAATTATAGTTTATATTATTCTAGAGTAAGTTAAAATATTTTTTTATTTCATAATAATAATAATTGTAAGTACAGACACTACATTGTATATCACTATCGTACGTCTCTTATATTTATAATAACACCCTGTTTCTTTATCTTTCTTTCGAAAAAAATAATATTTATTTCTATTCTTTTGAAATTAGTAAATATATTTATTATTCCACTTAAGCTCATGTGGAACATAGGTGCTCGGACATTTGTCGTAGGTAGTGCACCATTTGTATTACTTACTACACGTCTACAATTGATCGATTCTCTATAAAATAATTGAGAATAGAAGACATGCGTAGATAGTGGAAGGTAAAGGAATATTAGACAGCATTGGTCATTACTAGACCGTAATCGGAAGAAGAGGAAATTAAATATTATAATTAATTAGTATATTTTTATATTTGATTACGAAATATAAATATTTAAAGTTAACAAATTTGGTACAGATTTTTATTTTCTAAACCACAATTATATACATTACAGGTATATTATTATTAAATGCATAACTTTAACTTTTAACTAAATAATGTTTAAATTTAACTGACAAACAGTGATGAGGATAAAATCACTTAAATTATTATATTTAATATTTTATTTGGTTAATGGTCATATTATAGTTTTCTTATAATGTCATCATAGTTTATTGATTTAATATTTTAACGCAAATTTACTGCCTCTTGTCAAAATTAAGTCCGTTAGTAAATTTTCGTATTAGAAAATTACAAGATTCAACAATATTAGTACTTATTTATTTTAAAAAACAATCTCTGGAACAATAACATTTGAAATATTATGTTTATTTGATTTTAAATTTTATTTTTGCCTAACGAATTGTATTTTTTACAACTTTTTAATATAAATATATACATATTTCCGACATTTAGTATAAATATGTACTATCATTAACGACTCGCTTGTGTCGATCGCGGGGTTTCGATAGGATTTAAAATAATATTATTCGGGTTTCTATTTTATATTATGTTCGTATTATATTCTCTTGCATGGAGAAAATTCCACCGGTTCAGGTAATAATATAATATTCTTTTCTTCGGCCTACAGACAAAACGAAATCTCGATCCCACAGAAATTCAGAATGATTATATTATATACAATATATAAAATACACGACCGACGAAGAATGCGTTGGCGGCGTTTTTGGACCCGTATTATGTTCCGCGGGACTGCGGCGCTAATCTCTATGACTATAATAAAGTACTTGTATCTACTCGAAATCTCCGACGTGGTTATTGGTTTTCTACCTATATTATGGTACCTACCACTATATATTGTATAGTATTATAACCAGCTCTTTATTTTTTCTTTTTCCCGTCACTAGCAGTATTATTAGGTACTATTATTATAACAATATTATCGATTTCTACCCTTTTCGAAAACCAAATCAACGTCAGTCTTCGTTACATAATATATTATTATTATTAGTACTTATTGGTATTCGTTATCCTGAAAACGACATACCTGATAATATTAAATTTAAACTAATAAAATTCCAACAAATCTTTACACCCAATTTCGTTTGTCACCATAATAGTTCATAATTACACAAATGTGAACGTGCATAAACTATATATAGTTAAATGTTTACTTTTTATCAGGGCTAAAACTATATACGGTTTCAATATTGTTTTTTCGACTTTGAATTTGATACAAATATTAATTTTTAAAAAAAAATGTTGTTTAAACGTTTTACTTTTAAAAGAAAAGTACTTAGTAGAAATGAGTTTTAACGAAAACCGACCAATAATTATATTATCAAATAATGCGATTTTATCATTCCGGGGTAAGAATCTAGATAATTTTAATTAAAATTATTTAAGTTTAAATATTACAGCCAATGCCCAATACACTAATTTAAAGTATAATGATAGTATATAAATTAGGCGAATTATATGATTAATGTATACTATACGATAAAATAAAAATATAGAAGAGACAAGAAAACCAAAGGTTATACTAAGAATTTACGTTCCTGCAGAATATGTGACTTAGCATAATAAACTTTTATGAATTTCCTAGTAGAGATTCGCTAAATTATTATTATTTGTTAAAAAATTTCATTTTTCGGGACTCTGATCCGCGTGGTCTTTCATTAACACTTAAAGACTTCATGTATACGTCGTGTGAATTCGTAATGGTAGTCTTAGCCTAACCTAACCACCTGATCAAATATATACTGCGCTAAACATTATTTAGACACAACAGGAGTTATATTCTGCGAATAATTATTATGAATAATACATTATTATTATACACTGGTTAGAATGATATGTTATAGGGAAACTCGATACTATTATTATACTAAGATATTTTGCGATCGAACCTCAAGATCAAGTTTCTGTTTCTACGATATAGTTACTATAGTAACAATATAATAAATATAGTATACAATATATGTATATTTGTATACCAAACATAATATGACGACCATTATTGAATTGGCACATCGGTAGTAGTGGTATAGACTATAAACATAGTACCCATCTTACTATACTTTATCTTTAATGGGACGTATTTAGAAGTTGAAAAAATAATTTTTGCAATTTTCGGTGTATAAGCAAAACAATTTTAAGTAGAAAAATTAGGTATATTCTAAATTTCCAAAATATTGTTATTTTGTACGTTAGTATTCTGATATTGTTCTGTTAATTTATATAATGCTGTATGATAAATAGGGTGTAAGGGTGATCATAATATATTATGTTACAAAAATAATTGAGATAATAACATATTTATTAACATTATTCGCATTGTTTTGTTTTATAGATTATGAACATCTAACTGTAAGAGATATTTTTTAATTTTTAAGTAAACTCCCATGGCACTGAAAAACGAATATGCTGAACCATAAAATAATTACTCTGTCAGTAGTTTCACACTTAATATATTAATCTGAGAAATGATGACTTTTTTACTAATAAGTATATCTATATATAGGTACCTAAATACTAGCAGGTACTAATAATAATTTGTTGACTATGAGGCAGGTAATGTTGTTTTTTCATATTTCTTTGGTAATGATGACATACATTTTTGTTTCGAGATTTACATGACTAAAATATTTACGTTTTTATCATTGACTGCACCATGCTAATATAACTTAACATTACTAAAAATTTTTTAAAGTACCAGAATGCCTGCGAGTTATTTACTTTTACTATTCATTTTTACCTTGCATCATTTTACCAATCCTTTATTTGGGCACATGACTCGCGTAACGTACACAATGATTGACCATCTTTTAAGATTTTAAAATAATATTATATTTGAAGAATTTAACAAAACTGTCTAAATATAATGAGTGACTAGAAGAAAAAGTTGTATATTATTTAATATTTATGTTTTCATTTTTAAAAACGCTAAACAGTAAACTATATGAGCTTATGAATGTATTATTTATTATATTACCTAAATTAATATACGTTCTGAAGGAAATTATTATAATTAAAACGATTTATTAAATTTATACATAATATTATTAATCCATATTGGATATGTATTTTGTTCAAGACAATTCGCATTTAATCAAATGTCAATTATAATATTATATCTTTATAGGTACATAAAAGAAAATTGAATTATGTACATTATTAGGTATATAGATATTATTATTATAAAACAGTAATAATCATTTCACACCATTGAACGAAAACGTTTTTATTTATTATACCTAAATAGTATAAATTTAATAATTTAAAGTAAAATTAAATGTTATTTCGTTGTAGGTACTAATAAGTAATATTTAAAAGTCTGTAAGTGTTTACAATTTATTTTTAACGTCTCTTTGCAGTTTATTTTGAAATAAAACGTGTTGTACATCAATGAACGTTTCATCGATATAAAATAATAAGGAATGTGGTTTTTAATCAAATAATTTAAATTTTACTGGTAGATTTTTTAGTAAATTTTTTAATGTTATTAAAAATACCTATAAAAACATAAAATAATACATTTATGCATTTAACATTTTGGATAGACAGTATTAAATATTAATCCTAATAATATTATAGCATGCAATATACATAATATATTATGCAAATTATTATATTATATATAATGTTATACTTATAGTTAACAAATAACAGCATATGGTATATAATATGGAAATGAACGTGTGACAACCTAATTTATGATGATATGATACATTTTGTAGCCATTAAAAATTCTTAAATATACCCACGAGAACGACTTATAATTATTTCCAAAACATAATAGGTACTAATACCATTGATTATAGAATTTATTCTATGATCAATGTATATACTATATAGTATATATAATGATCGATAATAAGATAAGACTATCGTTATTGCGATATATATAGGTATTAATATAGTTTACCCTTATTTAGAAAATAAATTATAATTTGTAATACGTAATAATAAAAATAATAATAATATGCGTATATACGTTTGCCAAATTATACGCTAGACTCGTTTGAGTACAAAACGTATACATTTTTATATCTACTCTAAGATATTATTATACTGCGTGTATCAGATGTCGCATAATATTATTTGGGCACGTGGGTTACTAACTCATTTGGTAACAAATAATATATAATATTACTTATTAGTAAAAAGTTA
The DNA here is from genome assembly GCA_013282895.1 of Eriosoma lanigerum. Lineage (NCBI taxonomy): Eukaryota > Metazoa > Arthropoda > Insecta > Hemiptera > Aphididae > Eriosoma > Eriosoma lanigerum. The sequence continues at coordinate 53,502,761 of CM023358.1, forward strand.
ATACGATCGTGTTCCGGTTGAGAAAAATATTAACATTATTATGGTTGAGGTCACGAGATGTAAAAATAACTCTCCATTATGAATTTATTATGTCGTAAATAATTTTGGTCCAATTTTGGTTTTGGACGTAATATTGATTATATAACCATTGAAAACACAATTTATCATAATTTTATAGTTTTTCATATATATTATCATGAATATAGTGTTTATATACCAAAGGAAAAGAGTATAATTGATGTACCTATCTTATTCTTACGAAAATAATAATACCACGTTTTTATTTTTTGATTAATTTACCAATTGGCAACTGTATAAACAATTTTTCATGTCACCTGAAATTTTTTATAAGTTGGACGTACCTACAGGTTATTGCACCGATGTTTTCAATTGTTTTTAACTATATTCTCCTTGTAGAACTCAGATAACTTATAATTATCTGCAAATATCCGGTTGCCCATACTATTGATACTTTGTTTTGTAGATAATATTAAATTATTATATAAAATAGATATTTAGTATAATGTGGTCAATTACAGAATGATTTAAATATATTTTTTAAATGGGATAAAGTATTGCCATATTCGGCTGTCTCTCAACGTTAACAAATGCAAATCAATGACCTTTTCTATATAGGTCTCGTTCCTCGCTTAAATTTCCTAACTCAATTAATGGGACTATTTTCATTTTCAAAGTTCATATTCAAAGTGAAGTCCGTGATCTTGGATACGTCTTTACTCCTTGCTGGAGCCTAAAACCTCACATATACCATTTTACATGCAAAGCCTTTAAACTATTAGGTTTTATAAAGCGCATTGCCTATGAGTTCAATTTTTAGAAGTCATTGAAAACTTTGTACTGTTCACTTCGAAGACCCACTCTTGAATATGATTCTATTGTCTGAAACCTTCAGTCTGCTGTATTTAGCCAGCAGATTGTGTATTTTCGACGCAAGTCTCTTTGCTTTGCATGCAAACATCCTAATTGCATAACTACGATCCAGTACTTTACAAGCTCAATCTTCTGTCCTCATAAAGCTGACCGGCGATTAACTCAAGATATGTCTTTCCTTAATAATCTAATTTGTAGCAAAATCTATTCCCCTTTTATTCGCCAACATATTCACTTTAGCAGTCCTTTTTTAGTCCCTTCGTGTATAACACACAATAACGTAATATTTTTTATTTCAACATACTTTAAGAAGTAAGAACTACCTAATTAACTCGTTGTATGAGGCCAATTTAAACACTTCATCCTCTATATTTAAACAAACGTACAATATTTTGTATAATTTTCAATTATTAATGTAAATACATTACCTAATTGTAAACATGGGCGCTTAGCGCCTCTAATGTATATAAGTAAATAATTATATATTTTATGATGATTAATCAATGCCCATACTTAGTATTATTTATTATTCGTCAATCATAATTTTATGTACTTGCGTATATACACATACCTATATGACTGTATTATTAAACATCGTATACCTATAGTATATAGAAGTACCTAATATTAATTAATAATAATATAAAGTTTCTTTGATGTCATTGTTTAGGTAAATAAAAGCACGGAACAATAAGTAAACGAAATGATAATTTGAAAAATACTGTTGAATTGTAAATAAAATAATTTTTATAGTAATGTAAAATTCAAATACCTCTATAAACTAGGTATTATTTCATAATATAAATATTATTTTTATAGTTTGGTACGACGGAAAACCGTGTTTAAAATTGATTTTTCATATTTTCCATTTTTGCATATAAATTATAAATACATTTTTAAGATAAATTCTAACGAAAAATATGTATACATGTCTGCTTATATATATAATACTTACACACCAACACAAAATTAACAAAATCGATGACTGCGCGCAACAATTTAGGCATTTTTTTTTCATAATTCTGTCCAATAGTATAATCAATGGTATAATGTTAGCCATTTTTACATTTAATAATGCAATAAAATATCATATTTCTGTATACAATTTATCAATAGTATATATTATACTATATTATAGTATTATTAAAAAAATGTTGTTTGTTGAAAAATACTATCACGTAGTTAGAATACATTGACAATCTTGTAAAATGATTTTTTTATGATACTCTCATATAATAGGTCTTATCGTGTGTACAAACTATTTTTTAAAACATATATTTTTCATTCAATCATTTTTATAAACATCAAAATAAATGTAATACACAAATAATATAACTTGGCTATTGTCATCTTCCTTATAATAATGTGCGTTTTAAGTTTTTAATATTATATTCAAAATTATATAATATAAGTATACAAATCAGAATTATATACTTCTAATCATTTAAACGTGAATAGTGATTTTGTGTACTGGCTTATTATTATATTAATTTAACCATTTTATTCGTTTATTTTATTCAGTATATTATTATATAGATATACATAATTTTCAAAAATTTAAATTAATAGCGTAAATCAAACATAATATTATAATATAAATAATATTTTCTCCAATTCAATTATATTGAGATATATTATTAGTGCTTCGTTTATATAGTGTATATGAAAGACAGAACCTCGACTAACGTAAAAATCAATATAATAATATATACATAGTATGTATAAATAAATAAAGGAGTGATCAAGTGGTGTCGAAAAAAAATCATGGTTGCTTATAATTATAATATTCTTTTATAATAGATTTGTGTGTTGTTTGTGTATACGGTGTACCGGTATGTTTTATTTGACGTTACTTAGTTTATTTCTATAGAATTCGAGGAGAAAAATTAAATAATTTTTGATAACTAATCGTTAATTGTAAATAAATATAATACTTAAAAGATATTTATATATCTACTGAGTACTAAAATTCGTAGTCATATAATATAGCAGATAATCGAAATAAAATGTGATTAAAATTTAGACATATTTATCTAATTATATAAATTAAAGTGTATACGAGTTTTTAGCAATATAATTAGATAAACATATTATTATATTATTTTTATTATTCAAGTTATTTCAAAACTTATGCCGGAATTGATATGGCATTCAATTTATATAACGCAGATTTATTAGATTATTTTTAATTTTGCGTATCTCTACAAATTTAAATTAAATAATAATTAGTTAGCATATAAACATAATAAAACAAATTATATTATATATTTAAATTATGTTTGTAATATTTGCAATTTGATAATGATATCCGATTAGTCGGTCAAATGAATTTGTATACATTGGTTACGTTATAAGGTTGTGGACTAGAAGGAAGTAATGCAAAAGTAGTTCCATTCCGGTTTTTGGTATAAAAAAAAGTTATGTAAGTCTTGGTATTTTATATAATATTCTTTCAATCATGTTAAATCAATTATGAGAAAAATATAACTGGCAAACAAGCAATATATTTAGTGTACCAATAGTGATATTATGTGTGGACACCAAAATGGTATAATGTACATTTATCAAGATATTCTTATCTATCTTGACGTGCATAATACAAAAATGATAACAGTCATTCGTAACACATAAAAAGCCGATATTAATCAGATATTAGTTATTTATATAAATAATAACTAAAACAATAACTACAATAAAATCGTATACCTATTATACAATACTATGAGCTTTAATTATATGCTTCTAGATAACTTGTTTGTTGCAACTGTTTAATCTGTTTCCAGATTAAGTCCCAAATGAAAAAAAAAATGTTTTAGTACAACTTTAGAATTTGACGAAAATAAAAATGTTATTAAAAGATTTGAAAGTTGCCAACATTGTCCACCAATTCTATAGGCGTACAATAGTTAAAGATCATAAAAATAACTCCAACAAACTTTTGTGTTACTATAATATAATGTACAACAACGCGGCGTAAATGTTTTTCAACAAATTGCTAACACATTTGTTAGATATCATTCCTATATCCATTAAGTTTACAATAAGTAGAACTATAATAAGTGTTTTCACTTAACAATATTGCTTATTAGTTATTACAGTTACAATTAAATCACTTTTGTTTATGTTATTTTAATATAATATTAAGTATATTAGTATCATATTATCCAAAATATATTATATATATTAAATGAAATGAAGAATAATAACATATAATTTAATTTTTTAATTATACCTAAATATAATATTTTGTTTATGATAATATATTATAATATTATATTGTACATAATATAGTGTTTAGCTATGTGCGCAGCAATTAGCATAATATAAAAAAAAAAATCAATCGTAACGTAAATAAGAAAGTCGATAAGACGTAAATCTTATTGATTTTATATTATTAATTTATTATATTATCTTGAATTCGCAATCGCGTTATTCAGAACATTGTAAGCACCTAATAATAATTATACGATACAATAGTTTGAAGTAAATATTTATAATATTATTATACGACTTGTGGTATGTATAATAATGGAAATAATATATATTTTTAAACTCTTAGTGGTAATAATAATGTAGTAGCTTACTAGCTTCGGAGCTTTATAAATAAAAACGATGCATTTATGATAAAATATTATAAATCGTGATTGACTGGTCGATAATAAATCTATAAGATATCGATCGAACTAAATAGGATCGTAATATTAATATAACAGATAAATTGAAAAATGATTTATGAGTTGACGCTTAAAAATTTAATGTAAAATGACTTATACGTTTTGCTTTATAATAATAAAAATATTATGGTCTATACATAACAATATTTTATAAAGCAAATTAAAATCATATTTATACTGTGCGATTTTTTTCTTTCTATTCGCATAGTAAGTTAGTGAGAATGAATAATTCAAAGAGATATATTACATTGAAACCGTCGCATTATGAATAAAAATTATAACGTTCGGAAAGATTAATTGAATTTTTTTTTAATCGCGTTTTCTGCGCACTTGCCATATGTTTTATTTTTCGGTAAACGAATATAATATATTATTATGATCGCGAGAGTTTTAAATATAGCAAACTTTCGTTAAAAATAATAATATTATATACGGACTACATACTCGTAATCTAAATAATATTATATTCTCCTGTAAAATAAAGTTGAAAACCCTTTTGAAAAACATCGTACCCTCAATCTTCAACGGCCTTGGCTTATTAAGACTAGGTACTTAGAATTCTCGAGACATATCATTAGTATAATTTTCCCGTCTACATTTAGGTCACAATCTTCTTCCAGACCAGTCTTCTAACTCTCACCCTTAACTTCTCAAATTCCTGTAATGGTGTAAACTTCTCACTAATGAAGTTAATTGTGATATTTGCCATATCCTATAATTAAATATGTTCTCTCCCTCGTATTCATTCATCTCTGGCTTTCATCGGCGATTCTCACTAAAAGTCACTAATAAGTCTCCTAAGGAGTAGTCATTTAATTTTGTAATAAATTATTAATCCGAACATAATTAATATAATGCCGAAATGCAATAGTTCTAAAATTACAATAAAAACCACGCGTACAATTGGTTATAGTATCGTCGAAAATAAATCAAATACAATAATTTCGTTTTCCTTATTTCGAAAGAAGTATATAAGTAACCAAACTGTGAAATTTATCGGTCTTGATATAAGTTTATGTGCGTTTATTTTTAAAACTATACAGAGATATCAGTTAAAATTTAGTGTTATGGTCGTGTCGACCAGGGTGGTTAATTAAGTTATTTTTTTTGCTTTCGACCCCTTTTTTAAATTTAAAAACAAATAACAAAATATTATGACCCATGTCAAATCATAATATGATAATATATGTTTAAAAAACAAATGATCGTAAAAACTATTATTATTATGTAATTTACTATTATGTTTATTTTTCCCGTAAATACGAGAACTTAATAAAAACATAATGATAACATGTCGTCTCAAAGTAAGCCAGCGAAACAGGCAAAAACAAAGCGGCGATGGAGCGAGCGAAACGGACCGCGGCGGCTGCGTTGACATTTTATAGACGTGTTCGCCGCCAGACGAGACGAGCCATTGACGGAGCCGTGTAGACCATTATTTAACATTGTGCAGATAGACCGCCGCCGCGTGTTTGTTTGTTTGTTGTTTTTTGGTGGGGAGGTGAGAGCGTCGTCGACGTCGGGGTGACCGCACACTACAACTCTCTACCGGCGGCGCGTCTCGGCGGACCAAACGAACCGGCCAACGATCAACAGTTCATCAGTGTTGTTTCGGTATTGTTCGCGGTCGTTTGTGCACCGTCGTCAAACAGTCCGCGCTCGCGCGCTCTCTAATACCGCGTAACAATTTTTAACTGGAACACTATAACTATTCGATACCGTCTCTACCGTAAAACATTAGTGCTCGTCGCGTTTTTAATATCGTACACCGATCTACTGTCGATAGATCCAAAACGATTGTTGCGGACAATTTTCTTTATTTATTTTTATTTCCTAAATAAATATTGTTGCGAATTATACGCATTGGTCGAACGCGAGCAGTTGTTGGTACCCATAACGTCGATCGTGCGAGTTATCTTTCATAATTATTAATAGTCGACGAAAAATTCCACCGACCGAGCGATCGCGTGCAGCGCCGATGAGCTGACGCGCGTTCGCGACTGCCGAAGCCGATATTATCGTACGATGATGACGTCCACGATGATGTCGTTGAGATTCCTATTGTTAATAGCCGCGGCCACGGCCGCGGCATCGTCCACCGTGGAAAACGTGACCGTGTTCCGGTGTTGCGGCCGCAGCGAGATGCTCGACGATCAGAACCGGTGCGTGCCGCTGCCGCCGTCCGCGTCGCCGGACTTCTTGCTCATCATCTACGACTGGTATAACAGTCAGTTCCTGGAGCCCAACACTACACCGCCCCCGTACTGGAACATGGTGCAGTCGAAGTTGCCGTGCCAGGACGCCAAGTTCCTGTCCGCGTCGCCGCCCGGCGAGACGCCCGGGTTCGTCACGTTCGTGAACGGTTCGCTGTGGGTGCAACACTGGTCGGCCACGCCGGTCGATCCGGGCATGTTCTGCCTGGACCGGGCCGGCGTGCTCGTGTGCCAGCCCGAGCAGCCGAACACGACGAAGAAGTGCTGCGGGGCCGGTGCCGCGTACAGCGAACAGAAGATGGCGTGCGAGCTGTCCGTGCAGCAGGGCTTCCAAGGCTCGGCCGCGGCCCGCGACTTGCCGGCCGACGTGTCGTCCGGGTTCCCGCGGTGCGACGACGTGCTCGTCATGTCCGGCCGGATCAACGAGTCGCACTGGCCCGTCGGCGACCAGTGGCCGACGGGCGGCGTGTTGCGCACCGCGGACGGCGCGACCCTCCAGCCACGCGACTACTGCCTGGAACACGTACTCGAGGAACCGGAACCGCGGGCGTGGACCGTGTTCACTTGCGTGCACCACGATCACGTGACCAAGAAAAACCCGGACGACATACGGTTCTCGCTGTACCCGCTGGGACTGTTGGTGTCCGTGTTCTTCTTGGCCGTCACTCTGGGAGCCAGCTGCATGTTGCCCAGCACGTATCACGTGCTCCACTGGAAGTGCCAAGTCAATCACATCGGTTGCCTGCTAGTCGGCGACCTGTTCCTCGCGTTCGTCCAACTGTCCGGTGACTCTCTGCGCGGACCACTGTGCGTGTTTACAGGTAATAATATCGTATAAACTTTATAAATAATTAGATTCTATTTAATCGATTTTTGGATTTATTCGATAATATCGTATTCATTTTAATATCGAACAAATGAAAAATATATATATATACGTACCAAATGTATTTTTTTATTTTTATATACATTAGATTTTTCGAAATCGGTCACGGTGGACGATAATTCTACCTATTCTCTAGACTCTAGACGGCTCTTAAATATTATTATTATTATTGTGTCGGGGTGATGTGCGTCGCAAACTCCGGACCCTCTTATTATATATTATTATATTATATTAATATATAGACGGTGAAATTAGGGGAACAACGATGAGTGACGCGGGAAAAAAAGAAATCAACAAAAAAAAAACGTTTCCCGTTATTGTGCGACGGTTGCGTGCGTCTCCTATTGTGTACGTGTGTGCATGTGACGAACATCGCGCTCTTTTTGCGTGAGACCGACGCGCGTGTGATCAGGTACATAATATTCCCCCGTCAACGGGTCCGGTCACACCAGTCGTGGTTATTACTTATTGTTGTTGTTGTTGTTGTGCTTTTGATAAACTTAAAAATTCATAGGTTATAATTTAATAATGAATAAATCATTTGTTATATGGATATTTTATTTATAATGAACCTAATGAAGAATGCCTAATCGAATTTTTGATTGATACTAAATATTTAAATAAAAATAAGAGCCTTAACTGTTAGATGTGTTTCATTAATCTTCATAAATAATGATATTAAATAATAACAAACAAATAATTCAAACCCAATAATTCCTGAGCCATTTATTATGAATGAATTCTTTAAAACGAATGTGAATTGGCAAAATGGCATTTATGGTTTTTTATCGTGTTTATTAAAATAAACAAAACTACTGAAAATATTATTTTATGTTTACGTTTTACAAAAAATGTATATAAATATTTCTAGATAGATGCAGCAGATATTCTTTATACCATTTAGAACTATATTTACCGGAAATTGGTAGGTTTAAAATCACGACAAAAACATGCTCGCGTTTGCGGTTTCGCGGGAGATTCATTTTCATAATATTATGTTTTTACTGTTTTCTGATATAATAATATAGAACAACAATAATGTAATCAAAACAAATAAATAAATACTAAAAAAACAGTATTTTTAAACTGTAGATTCGATATTACAATTGCCGATCGATGTTTTTTTTTCAATTTGATCCATCGTGATTTTTGTTGACCAAACAAAAATAATTCTTCCGTGATTCTTGACCGAGTAAGTTATTGGCCTCAGCGCAAAACATTTATCAGACCAGAGGCGAAGCGTAAAATTTGACCACCCATCCAGTTTTTTTATTACAATTTGTATTCATCCTAACCCGCCTGAGGCAGTCTCATTTCGGCACGTTAGTGGAATTTTTTTAGATAGTACATTGGCGTTGGTTATGTTAGGTTAGGTTAGGTTAGATTAGGTTGGGAGGAAGTAATGCGAAAGCAGTCCTCTCTCGGTTTTCGGTTCAAAAACGGAAAAAAAAAAAAGGTTAGATTAGGTTAGGTTAGAGAGAAAAACAGTATTTAAATTTTCGGTTGGGTTAGAAGAGCCGCATGCGTGTGACAAACATAGTTTCGGAAACGTCGCCGTACTGTATGCCTAAATGTCTATTTATCACGTCTCTGCGATAATGATAGCTATAATCGTATTATTATTGTACCTATTATATTATAATATATTATTATGCACATTGCACACACATTGAACATATAGATTAGATAAAAATACAAACATACTATAATATACGTGCCTAATAATATATATTTGGTCGAAATGATAATGATTATTTGTTTTTTTAGTATGATGTTTTTTACATTTTTTTTCCATTGTCCATGTCTAATATTTTATTTATAATTCGTAGTGTTTTGATATTGTAATTCTATATTTAGGATTGTATAAAATACGAGACTATACGCAACGATAAAAGTATTAGATATTATACTTTATTTTATTTTTTGCGTCGTATATCTACATCCGAATCCTTTCAAAACATGTATGGTAAACAAAAAAATAAAATAATCGCGGATGATATTTCAGAAAGTTTGATTTTAAGTAACTAGATTATAACGATGATTTTGCCATAAGTACAACTGATATTATTGAAGGAAAAACGGTTTTCGCGTGTTGATAATAAAAACGCGGCGATAAATGTGTCAATACGCGAAGAGATAATATTTATATATATATATCTTGTAGTACATTTATATACAAGTATTTATTACATTTTATTAGATAATAATAATAATAATAACGTTTCACATGATAATTATTATTGAATATTATCATATTATAATAATTATATTTTATATTGTAATAATGTATTGATATTTGCTTAGACTCGTGTTGTATATTTAACCTTTTATCATCTCCCTTTTCAAGCCAATTTAGACGATTATCGTGTAGATTTATTATAAATGTATGATTGTTTTGAATTACGATTTTTGTCTAGCTCGAAGCAATAGAATAACTAACACGTTTGGCTATAATATAATATGTCAGAATTACAAATAATATTAGCGTGTTTTGGTCAATTTCCAATAATATCAATGGATAATGATCCAATTTGTTTTTTTTCTTCGGAATTTTCTCTGCGGTTTCGTTTTTGACGGTGGTAGTGTACGATAGCAAATGTTATTACACCGACCGGCGGCGGCGTTTTAGTTCATTATTATTAGGCTGACATTGGCGTCGGTCCAAAGCTCTGTTTTCTATCCATATATTATTATATCATACGCGTAGTCGTTTATAATGAAATGTCTAAAAATGAGAAATCCTATACGAATATAATAAAATATTATTATAATGTGGTAGTTTTCTTAATATTCTTGAACATAATGTTTACGAAATGAGCATAATCCACAGTTTTTATTGTTTTGATATATTATTATTATTATATAGTTAGGGTATAGGTGTACAATATGAGAGAAATTCTGGAAAAATTGTTAAAATAATAATATATCGTATAGGTAAAAATCTCATAATCTATATTATATTCTATATAATACTTGTTTTCAAAAGACATTTTTGTTATTTATTAATACAAAATCTATAATTTATTGTCCGTCTTTAAATCTCATCGATTTATGATTTAACGATTTAGGCCTCGATGTTTTCGAAAGGATCTGTACCTATAAAATTATTATTTAGATCGTGTGTGTGGAGTTTAACGATCATCGTTCACTATGATACTTCAATGTAAAAATTACATACTTGTATTATAATTTCTAATATTTTGTATTATATTTTATTAATATACAAAGAAACGTTTTTCGTCAAAATCCTGTGGGATTAATTGGGTCATCATTGTCATTATTTTTGTCGTGATGATTTCCGACGATTCGTCGTTATATGCACTACGTTCATCATTACTTTTGCAAAGTTTCTTGATAATATTATTACTTTTATTATCCATTAAAAAATTTGCGACCGCATATTATGTATATTATATTATATATACACGTATCATACGGGCATGATAAAGAGTTTACATTTTTTTTTTGTTACATTTCTAATCATGGGATTTATTTTTTTCGTTTTCGTTTTTTATATTATAATTGTAGTTAGCACATATCATATCGTTAGAATGTATAAAGTGAATGTAAAACTGTAAATTCATAATTGTTATTGATTTATTAGTAACTTTTGGTTTCATGTAATTAATAATATAATATTATTAACCTATGAATTATGATCCAATTGATCATTTAATTTCATGCTAGAAACACATTGTATTGTATTACAGTAGCATACAAAATTTGATCGAACATATTTTAATGACCATAAATTTAAAATTTGACCTTTACACACTATTATCATCGCACATCTATTAATGTAGTAATTTATTATTGGTCTATTATTATTGGTCATCTTTCATAATAATTTATTGAAAAGTAAAAGTGAATTTAAATCGTAAATTAATCGTTTAACGGTGTAGATTAATTATATTATTAGATACTTAAATAGTTAATTATATACGATACATATGATAAATCGACAATAAAGGATAGTAAACCATAATCACAATTTCTGTATAACACTATAAATTCCCAATTTTGTAAAATTTCTAATAAATAACAGATATTATTCACGGTGTTTTATATGGACACCATTTTTAGTAAATCAAAAAGAAAAAAGAGTAAGGAAGTACGGTGTAATCTGCAAGTTGGTTGGGTCATAATTTGTAAATATTAAAAAAGAAATGGAAAATTTAATAAATTGAATGATAATTTATAATCAATTGAAAATAAAAAGGTTTATTATTATTTATTTTCCTTTTTTTGATTTAGTTTAATATGATTGTTGTATAAAATTATGTAAGTACGTTTTGTGACCGAGTGTGGTTTGTCAATTCATGTTAGAATTTTTAGCCCTTGGAAATGCTTGATGTTAAAATTTGTAGATATATTAAATGATATTATATTATTTTGAAATATTAATGAACACTTTTTTTTATTGTTAATTAGTTTTGTTTTATTATAATATTATATATATATATAGAAACAGAATTTGATTTATGTAGAGTGAATTTTAAAGAGAGTGCCTGCGATATTATTGATTGAAAACTGCTGATGTTCGCAGCGGGACAGCCTTATCTATGGAAAAGTACAATAACCCGAGGTTCTGTTCGCGGTTATAACTTATAAGAGACCGATTTGTGTAGACTTTATTGTTCTGTTATGTATATTAAATTATAGATGACTTGATTGTTTATTAGTCACAAGTCCCTATACGAATAGTATATATTCTGCAATAGTGCACATGAGCGTAAGTGTGTATGCGAGTCAATTTTGATGTTATTTATTAGAATATGTGACTATATGTCCTTAAGTATTGTGTTCTCATGGTTACAGTACGAATATAATGAATAAATGTATTCATAAAATAATGCTGAATATAATATTAAATAAAGTCGGGGTAAAAATATGAGTTACAAAAGTTTGTATTGCTTATTTCATAACTGTTCGTAGTGTGACTAGGGCCAGATTTAGTGCAAGGGATGCTACCCCCTCATCACTTCAATTCTTTAGGAAGTTTTAATCGGCAAATTTGACATTTTGGAATCCAGTCGGTAATTATTGCAAAAAACATTTTGTCAAACAAATTGTAAAAAAAAAATACCTTTTTTTTGCTTGTTTACACGTTTTGAAACAGTATTAAAAGTATTTGTAGTCAGCACATTTCTACAATTACACCCCCTCACTAATATTTTTTAGCGCCAGTCCTGAGTGTGACAATTTCTTCTTTACATTAGGTATATTTGATAATTATAAGATTATGTAGTTAATTTTAATATAATAATATTTAGTTTTTCTGGATATTGCAAAATATTATTAAAGTTAACATTTAAAATATAGGTATCGTTTGTGTATTTAGATTATTATACACGTTATTCGAATTAAGAATTTTAATTACCCCAACAATAATATTAATATATATTTATAGTATCTACCCATGTTATTGCGTTATAAATTATAATATATTCGATCAAGTTTATAATCAATTTATAATAATATTATAAGCGTATGATTAATTTAAGTTATCGTAATAATAATTAATAATTATTAATCTTACTGCAGTTAAATGCGATCTACATGTATATAGATCATTATTATAATCGTCGTGGCACACCCCGACAACTATGTTAATATTACGACGTGCATTTGGTGACTATTATTATAATTTATAAATGTACACTATGCAATTTTATTGCGAATATCTAATTATCGTCAAATTATGTATAATATATAATGTGTAACATACGTATACGAATCATGAATAAAATTAATTTAATTGTTGACCTTTTAAATGTGAATTAAATAGAATTTATATTCGCATATTGTATTAAATAAATAGTTGTGAGAAGTTGTATTAAATAAGTCGAATAGTGCGGATTATATAAATAATTATACAATAATCGAAATATTCGTCAAACATAAATTATTTTCTTTTCTTTCAAACTCGAGTTGTATATCACAAATTGTTCAAATATAGTGTATATTGCAGGCATTGCAGTTATAAATAAAACTTTTGACGTCCACCAGATAGATTGCAGGATTAGAGGATATTGTGTTAGCGTATACGGAAAATAATATTACACTGATTCCGGAAAAGATTTCACGACAAAAAGAGTTATAATCATGAACACCACTATTGCAGTGTCTAATAAAAATATCCAAATACCTTAGACACGTAGGTGGTATACATATAATTTTCTAAAAAAAAACTAAAATTCTCGACCATATTATAATGACTAACAGCCAGCCATCATAATGAAACTGACGAGTAGTACCTTCGACTCTCTCATTATAATGAATCAAAATATACGGTGTTGGTTAGTGTACCTACTTAGTATCTGTCAAAATCTTAAATTAATTACTATATATTATTATGATCTAAAGATCAAAAAATCTTATAATAGAGATAATCGTCAACAATAGGATTTATTTTTAAGAAAAACATACTATATTGTATTCATTTTACTTACAATTTTTAGGTTTTACTTATATCGTGTCAACAGTGATGGTCACAGTTTTAAGATGACTATATGCACGTTATAACTGTATATAAGCTTGTCAATCATACATGTATGTCTGCAGACACAATTTTTTTGCTCGATCATGCATAATTAATAATAATCTCTTGTCACAAGAATGCTTGAATAAGCTCAATTAAACATGTCGATACATGGCATCAGCCCCACCCCCATTCGAATTTCCAAATGTTTTTTTATTTAACACGTATTTAGTATGATTTTGCATGGCTATCGTCAGAAATTGCATTCTTTTCATTTTCCCGCCAATTCAAAATTACCATAGATTGGACTGGCCCCATCACCCTCACTATAAAATTACATATCATTCATAATTGTATAATATAAATATATATATAAATGAAACGCATGTAAATACTGGCGATAGTCATGCAAAATCATACTGATTACTGTATATAGTAATGTATACATACTATAAATAATAAATACGCGATAAATAATGACATGAATAAAATTTGAAAATTCGAATATAGGGCTGGGGACGTGTACGCAAGTTCAGACATTGTCAACGCTCTCGTTTTAGTTGGTTTTGGACTCTTGTATACAAGCACGCAGATAAAAATTTATCTGCAATCTTCAATCCGATTTTACCTATACTACTACAATTCTTGCACCAGAGCTCCCGAATTAACCCAAACCCGTAACACAATTAAAAACCCTTAACATTCATACACCCAAAACTCAAAACCCGAATAAATTTTTCAAATTAATAATTATTGTGATACGTTATTTTATATGTATTTAATGCGCTGAATGCAAATTTGGTATCAGTTTACGTAGCATAATTTTAAGTTTATGAAGCGTCCAAATATCCAAATTAGGTAATTACTTTAATAATAATTATGTGTTTACTATATGCAACCATATTAACCAAAATAATTATGTCTGCATGATTGACAAATTCGCAGTTATACTTGTGTATAGCCATACGTTTACAATTATAGTAAAACTTTGATTTACATTCTTATCTTTGCATCATAATTTTAGAAACAAACAATCGCACTTTTGATTGAAATAAAATTTGTTTTTCGCGACAATGTATATTTTCCGTCGGTGATCACGACGAAAAACCTTCGGCTGAATGTGCCGTGCTATATAACGATATTTCTTTTATATATTATCAGATTTTCCAAGGTCTTCTACGTCGTCGATATACCTCTTAAACCGAACACGGTATACAGTCGAAATTCGTTCCGCGCGGAGGTGCGGTGGTATCGTGAACGTGAACTATAAATGTTATATAAGTTAAACACTGCGTGAGTGCCGTCGTTTAATGTGATCACAAAACCGAACGATCGAATCATTGAAGTGATTTTATAAATCATTATGATGAGTCTATAACCCGTAGTATATTATTATAATACAAACTGTTCTTATACGATTCGAAATACCTCACAAATACGTGATTATCAAAAACTTCTGATGTAAATCTGCTTTCAAAATATATTCCGCATAATCATTACCGTTTGTCATCGTACATTCGGATAATTCGGATACTAGTTATATATTTTATGTGCTTTTTCACGAAAATACGATTTTCATAATTACATCTTACCGAGACGGTGGGAATAATAAATAATCGGTATATAATATTATAATATCATGTAATAAATTATTATAATTATTATTATTATATAGCCTGTAAAGAAACGTAAATTAAAAAATTATTTTCCGTTTCGAATCGATTTCGTCCTGACGCGATTCGGACACTTTTATATTATAATATTAATAAATAATAATATTACGGTTTGTTCACCGCAAATGCACGCGAAACATCTCTTCTGGCTTCCCCTTCCGAACGTCGGTCACACTCGGTCACGTTGATATGGTAATTATACGCGCGCGCGCGGGGCGTCCTTGTAATAATATGTATTGCTCCGTCGAAGAATGCGGTAACTCAAGTCGCCGTGTTACTATAAACCACCTCCACGCCGCACGTCAATCGCCTCCACCACCACCGATACCATAGCACCTCTACCGCAATCCAACCATCACCCTTGCGTCCCCATAGACTATAAATAATAATAATATATTATGTTTTGTGTTGGCCGCATTTAATACGCCGTGTATATGCGTTATGCCACCACTAATAATATACTAATACTTATTATACTATTATTATTATTATTATAGTTTGATATACTTGTTTACTCGTACTTATATACATATTATATAATATCACAATTTGTCTCGCTAATTTTTCGTCGGCTATTAATTCATTATTACCACGGTATAATATGTAAAATATTGTTATTAATGCGCATACCTTTATATATTATGTCCGCGCGTTACACTACCACTGTTGCCTCAAAACTATCCGCAAATTTCGTCGTAAATTTCTCACAAATACATACACACACACACACACAACAATAATACCCATCATTCTGTTACATTATTTTGTCTACCACTCAAATCCGTTACACATTATAATATCTTGTCTGTGCTTACACGTACGAAAGAAATCACGTCGAAACCTTTGTTTAATATGATTTAATGGCAAACACTCGCGGAACCGATCGACTGCATTTTCCCGTGTGATAATGACATAATGTTATCGCAAATCGCATGTGTTAATAATGTAATTTCATAGACCATTATGGTTGCGTATATTTTAACTCCTTGGAACGATAAGGAGGTTTGGACTTTGGCGTGACTAATAATATTGATAGACTCTATACTGTTCAGTCTGTGCTCCAGTTAATCAGAAAATTCCAGACTTTTATGGTGCGATAACTTGCTCGTTATTTTTTTGTACAAAACTACAAAAGTGTGCCATCAATTATGCGGCTGTAATCGAACAACAATAATTATAATAAGATTATTATTACAACATTGTTAAATGTTATTAATGGACTTCATTACTCATTTCTTATATGTAGGTACGATAATTTGTAATATTATTACGAGGTAGCTAAGTAGGTATTGTGATATTTTTTAAATTATAATTTATCTACAAATATTTTAACCATTTTACTTTGGACACGACCCGCATTGAAATCAAATAGAATTATAATATACTATTATGTCATTGTTTCTACTTCTGAAGCAGCTGTAGAATACGTCAACACATCACCAAAGTTAAACCAATTTACATAAATATTGTAAACGTACAAACGAATATAGAAATTATCTATTTCTATTACGATTTTGTCAAACATGACTTGATAGGTATTAAATTTATAAGAAAACTATTTTTTTCATCTGAAAGACTCAACGCCATTATAATTATTTATTTTATGGCAAACATAACTGACTCGCAGTTTACAGGCCATACTATAATATTATGATGTAAAATGTATATTAAAATATTTAACAAATTATGCTTATTATCATTTTTCTTTATAATAATATAAACTATTACGATTTTTAATATTTTTACGCGCTCATTTAGGAGGCCAAAAATTAAAAGTAAAACGAGACCCTCAACTTTTGTTGTTGTAAAACTGAATAACATAAAATTATGATTATTATTTATTACTCTATATAATAATATACAGCAGTAAAGTATATGAAGTGTATTGACTGTGTTGACTACTCACCGTTATAATATTATAGTTTATTATACATATCAGTGACTAATAATATCAGATATGAACTGAACATCCGGATTTTAGAAATTTAGTCACCTATTTGTTTATACCGTGTCTACACTAATTAACGATCGCAACAATCAGAGTGTACCTAAATAAAAATTTCACTTTATTGCCATTTCTCACGCACAATTAACTAACGTGATTACACTAGCTACTTGCACCAATTGGCCGTCGATTGTCGATATTCGATTTTATACGTAAAACAAAAACGATGTCTCGATCGATTTTCGTCTCGATAAACATATTATTATAAATCTATAATATTATGTCCACTACATTATTTTAATATAATTAAATCGTAGTTATACCAATTTCCAAGTAAAATGTTTAATAGCCCGCATTAGTACATGTATATAGAGATAGAAGATAGAACATAAGACATAACATAATGCATTATAATATTATCTAAATTGTATAACGGTTTACGTTCACATATGTTTATATTATTGTTAACGGACCGGAATCGTTATCAAAAACTTTAATATTATATTATTATATATTATTATATATTATTATAATCATTCAATCTAATAATATAATAAATGACTATACGATATTTTAAATACAAATGTAATATCAATAATATATCGATTGGCTAATTAAATAATGTAATCTAATAAATTTGAGAATAGGAAATAGGAATACAATATTATGAATATTTTTTGAATACACCAACTAAAATATACTTATGTCCGTAAGGTAACTACATACAGCATAAAACAATATGACATAGAACAACACAATCGCTCGAAAATTTAGTAACTTTTAGTCAGATCATATTCATTATTCAAAATTTACATATTATATATAATTAAATAGTATTTTTGCTCGGATCGGTATATATTCGAGTAATATATAATAATTACTATACAATTAAATATATAACAACATTTTGTGTTAAAGCTATTTAAACGTTTTCTTATATTATTATTAATTCTTATGTAACTTAATATAATAACTATATATATATATATTTATTTTTATTTTTATTATTTTATATTTATTTATGTACTATAAATAAATACTTGAATTAAAAAAAAGTAACTACGAAAAATTATATATTATTGAGAATATTAACATTACTAAAAACTTGAATGCTTGTCTACTAAAATCTAATTAATATATTAATGTATAGAATAAATTAGAAAGGGTACTTCTTTTAAAATAATGGGTATTATATCTTTATCTGTTCCTCCACAGGCAAATATATCTATATACCCGTACGTGTAATGTGTACACAGATTATACAATTAAAGGGTGTTTCTCTGAAAGATCCGACAAATATGTTAAGGTAACTTATCATTTTTATTTTTCTTCAGAGACACGTTGTATATATATGATAAGTATTTGATTTCTTTAGATCCTTGGTATATAGAATCCATCACGGGTTTATACGAGATTCACGCAATCGCTATTATAAAAGTATATAATAAATATGTGTATTACATATTATTATCATGTCGTTTTCAGCAGAACTCAACCGGAAGTCCATCTGTTTTGGATCGTATAAACACGAGCCGGTCGATTGAGTACCTATATATGTATAATATTTTAATGTAGAGATGGAATTTTTTCTCTCCTTTTAATATTATGTTTATATATATATAAACTTACGCAATCAATGAAAATTTTTTTCTCTTCTTATTTATTGTTATTTTCTTTATAATACGAGATATATATTTTTTCTTCTTATCAATGAATCGTATTTGTTCTATGGTTTTATAATCGATTCGTTTGCCTGTATATAATATGTCCAAACGCTTATACAGCTGAGTACAGACGAAGACGCAACGGCAAACTCTCTCTTTTATTCTCCTCGCTTCTTCACCCACTCCTCTTTAAATTATCTATACCGCATTAGAATAATATAATATATTATATCTCATGTGTATATAATATAATATGTGATGACGCGTACGTTAAAAACCAAACATGCACTTTCACCCGTCTCATTCCGGAAGGCCTAGTCAACGCAGTCTGTCCGATTCGAAATAATTTACATTATTGTTATATACGAATATAATATATTAAGTATAATTGTTGACTATAATAAAGCCAAATAGTATATATAATAGTCTTATTGAAATAAACCGTGGTATAGGTTAGGTTAGTGGTTACTGTATATGTATTACACGCATATATATTATAATACCTACCTATAATATATTATATACAACAGCAACGTGAAAATAGTATTATTTGTTGATAATATACATAATATAGGTAACATAATATATATTATATAAATCGATTATACTATATTATTAATTAAATGAATTACATTTCATATAATATATTTTAACATATTATATTATGAACTTCCATTAATAAATATGTTTATACCAATAAGATTATTTCTATACATTCTACTCGTATATACGGAAATAAATTTAAAATGAAATCGATAGTATTTTCTCTATAGGTCATCGGCTTTTTCGCATGTTTTCAATCATTTACCTTTTTTACTTTTTTGTCTTTTTCTGTACCTATGGAAATTTACGTGTTCGTCATTCAAACAAATATTTTTCATCGATGAAAATACCTAAATAAATAAATTATAATTTTTAGTTCTATCTAAATTGTGTTTATGTTTTATTATACATATTACCATCCCTCTTGAAAGTAGATATAATTATAATTTGCATAATGTATTATGTATTTCACTGTTGATAAAAGTTTACACATTTGTTTTGTTTGTATTGAATTTAAATAAACACGCATTGATAAGAAACCAATAAAAATAACACCACCATTAGGTCATTATGAATACTTGTTTAAATATAATCTATATTTTAAAATTATTTTTACGACTTTGAGTATAAAAAAAAAATACATAAACATTGCGATTTGCAAATCGATTCAGTCTTAAAAACCAATAAACCGTGATGACGCGATTAATTTACAGGAGCGACCGAGTTTTTTGAAAGTCGTTATTAAATCTTAAGAATATATATATCATAATAGTATACAGTAAATTATGACAGTATATTATTAATTATTAATACCAATTATCAGCTTTACTTTTAATGTTTATTTATTTTCATAAAAGACGATTGAATACATAATATTTATTTAGAGTTTCATTTATAAAACATAGAAATCAATAATCATATATCAATAAGTGTATATGGTACAATGTACAAGGTACCTTACTGTATATTTTATTATTTTTATACAATATATATTACGTGACTTTTAATCTAATAAAATAATAGATAAAATTTATCATCAACTATACGATTTACAATTATAATTATTCGTCTGGGGTTTTTAAATAGTGAGTCATTACTCCTCGTTATTTGGTATTATATTATAATTTATAATATAAGTGACCTATATAATATAATATATTATTGAGTTCACGAGTTGTCTTCAGTAACAGGTACTGTACGTTTGTACATATACTCGGAAGTCGGAAGAATTGAAATACTTTGAAAAAAATTTAATATAAAATATGATTCATCGGGTTAAATGTCAAAATATGATGGGATATAGCATATAGATAAACATTGTATCTATACTTAATTTTTTATTAAAAACTACTATAATAATATTATATTCTATCCAATTTTGAAAAGAATTATCATCACGAACTATCTTATTTAAAAATCGATTAATAACTTTTATTAAAGAACATAATTATTATACATTATATTATAGAGGTACGCATTTATACTTTAAAACAAATATCGTTATCATTATGGTTTATAATTTATGAAATAGCATTATTTTAAAAATTAGATAAGAAACATTATTATTTATTAGATCATTTATAAAATGAACACTTGATTAATTTAATTGTTATAGTAAGGTATAGGTACTACAAATATTTCAATATTTTATTTATATATAATGTTTAATAATATAGTTTTATACTTTAATATACAATATGTGTTCATTTATCTTTTTAATATTAAAAAATAATAAATAAAACCCGTGTTTTACACCCTATATGAGAAATCAACCATTTGTAAATAATATAGAAATTGATTGACTACCTACTTTATAATAATTATCATAAAACATACGTTCCAATTTTTTAATAAATTATTAGAAAATTATTATATTATAACTTCAATCATAAATAATAAACAATAATATTATTTTATTGTTTATCGCGTGTAAGTCCATTAAAATAATAGAGTTTTGACCATACCGCAAGAATGATAATAATACGCGCGTCTAATATATACGGCTTTTTTTATCTTAAATTAGTTTGTCGAATTTCTATTTGTGGTTTTGAACGAATCGTGTTTTATTTATTATTACGAGAAGCAAAAAAGTAGGACAAGATTTTTCTTGAAAAATAAAAAATAATTGTTAATGATTTTGTTCATAGCTACGGCGACGATTGCTATTAACACATCGCTTCGTAATTAAATCATGAGATTTTTATCTGAACACAAATCGGTGACGGACGGACCAAGTGTCTGTGAAAGTGTAAACTATCATCTCTCTCTCTCTGTCTGGCGGACTTTCCAGCTCTCTCTAGAATTCTAGATACACACAGAGAACTAAAGTGTCGTTTGGTATATTATAAAATAATAATCATAAAATATACAACGGCGTCGACTATAAAGTCATCATAGACCTGTTATTTTTATCTTGCGGTGAGGGTTATATAGTTAACTCTATTATATCATATGACATATGTTATAGTTGACCATAATACAATCGGCTTGCGATGAAAACTATGTGGCTAGTATCGTTGTGCGTTCTGACGTTTTCCTTACCAAACGCCTTTACAAGTAAGTACGCGTAAATGCTTAATTTGGAACGGATTTAAGGTTAGTCGACTTACGTCGATTTGGTCCCTTTACAGTTATTCAGAATTTCGAATTTCTATTTACGATTTACCATTATATTATCATATTTAAATATAGAATAATGCATAAAATCGTATATATAATGTATGTTAGAAAAATATCTTCCTCGCGCCAAAAAAATTATTATTTATAAATTATTCCACTATCTCCGCTTGTAATATTTTTAGAAAATTCACTTGATTTCGATATTATTTAACAATTATTATAATAATATTATTATGTTACTTTCGTATTTACGTAATGCGTATGGACTATATTACGTCCAACAACGTGATTGAAGATTGAACGGAACGGATGTAAACTTGTAGTTATGTGAGATCATTATAATAGTAATGATAATGTTCAGAGAAAAACGACTCATCGTATTCAGAAAACCAAGAAACTTAAGAAATAATCGTCAGAAAATCGTGGGCTGACATGATGTTTGACATAGGTATAAGATTTTCTTTATGGCCAGAGTTTCCGCATGATTACGAGAACGAACGGGTGGAATGCATGTGTAGATACATGCATTATAATCATTTTCTAGTGAAATTTGTAATCGTGATTTGTGCAATTTTTAATAAAAATATCATATTATTCAATTTTAGTATTACGTTCTCTAATAATAAATTTAGTAACAACCTGGAACGCAGATCAGTAGAGAGAATGGATAATTAATATACTATATACTCGTATGATGTTTGCGTTATCTTCAGGAAATTTTATATGATTTAAGTATAAATCCCCAAACGATTAGATATATATTTACCTTCAGAGTTCAGACCATAACATTTTTTTCAAAATTCATAGCAATTGAATATTTACTTTTTTTATCATTAAATCCCCCGATTATCGTAATTAATCTCCAAATATAGTTAAGTGTATAAGATAAATACAAATACAAAGAATTGAAGTGTTATATTATATTCTTGAACTCGAACGTTTAACATTATTATTATATCACTATATCAGCGTTATTACTTCTCTACGTAAATTTTAAATTTCTGTCGATAAACATTGAGAAACTTTATCAGACAATACGGGAGTCCATATATACATAGCTAAGTCATTGTATCTATATTTATAGTATTTTTAATTTTTAATTCGGGTTATTTATATTTTATGTGCACCGTATACGGTAAAACTTATTGGTATCTGGTAGATATATCGTAATATTAAGCGTTCAGTTTACATAATATTATATTAATATAATATTGTAATCATGAATCGGTTTACTAAATTGTGTGGGTCTCGTATTATCTTATGATATACATACACGTCATCTGAGAGGTAGCAAAGAGACAAACATTTGTTTTTCCTTTTAACGACACCGCGAGGACTACTAACCGCCTGCGGAAAACGGAGTGTCCACGAAATCGTAACAATAAAATAATATAACAATACGCAATTATACATAACAGTATAATATTATTATATTCATTATTTATTACAATAATCTCACGACGAGAGTGCTATATTATTATTGTTATTTGTCTTCGCAATGATCGAGTCATCATTCGCGATAATATTATTATTATATTGTACCGTATAAAAATATGTCATACGAGTACTCGTAATAATAACAGCTACTGCGCGGGGGCTCGGCCATTGTTTTTCCGGAACCCACGCGCGATTGACTACCTCGATCATTCGTATATTATTACACGTGTCCGAGTATTCGCCTCCGGCAGTCGCGACGTCATAAACGATTTTTCTTTATAGTTAAGTCCAAAATCTAACAATATTATTTTGTATCCTTCCGGTTGTAATATTGTGGGTAAAATATTAATAAAACTATATTATATTATTAGTGTTATAAGCGTGAGTTATGATGGTTGCATGATATTAACACGATTTTCAGACAAGAGTTTTTTATATCATTCGATTTCTTTCAATTTATAGGCATTTTACAATTTTCCTAAAAATTCTCAAAAGTGAATCTAATTATTGTTATATCGACCAAAGGTCTAATAAAATTGAATGACAAATTACTAACTCATAAAATCCATGAATTATCTAAACAGTATAGTAATTGGAATGTAATAAAAACTATTAAAATGTGTTTATTATTATAATAAGAAACTTTTAAAATGTTTTAGTTTAAATAATTTCTGAAGCATAAATAATTATACCAATATTATGTATATTTATAGTGTCAATATTTAATATGAATTGTAATATAATATAAAGCGTTCAAATACCATAAACTTATTTAAATATAATATTAGTTATTACCTAAAACTATATTAATAATAATTAAAATTTGTAAAATAATAATTTTATACAATAATACATATAAGTAAATATATAAATATTATACTATAATATGCTTAATTGCAACATTTTTAATTATTTAATAACTTTCCTTAGTATAATTTAGTAGTTAATTTTACTTTAGCTGTATTTTGACTTTCAACTACAAGTAATTATACTAAAGTTTGAAGTGAAATTATTAACTTGTTATTTTTATAATGAAATATTTAAAAATATTTAAAATAATTTAGATATGCGTGTTGTATAATTAATTAATATTTATAAAATTGTATCGTTTTGTTATTATTATTTCTATTTAATCGTGTTGGATTTTAAATGATTATCATAATTAATTACATTTATAATGTATTTTATATTTTATTTTTTGTAAAAATCCTGTAGATCACTAGATCGTGGACGCCTCTAAATCCGCCGAAGGCGAAAGTAAATTAGTAGTTAGTAAAGTAAGTAAGTAGTTTTACCTTCGAAAGTAAAACAATTATCGAAATTCCCCTTAAAAAATGTTCCTTCACAAAAGGAGTTTCGTGTACGCTGAAGGCGTACTCCCAAGATATAATCGGTATGCCGTTTGTTAGTTTTAAATATAATATACTGTTGTGCATGTGCATATTAAAAAAAATATATTTTTGATGCTATATAATTTGCAATTAAAATGAACATGTTCACGTATGTATTACATTATATTGTTGGTTTTAATCGTAATTGATAATTATGCAGTGTATGTATCGTGACCTTTTAATAAAATAAAAATATAAATTTAAATCGCGAAACATCCAACAGAGAGGTTTCCGACCTCAAACACTCAATGATTACAGTTGAGCCTGTTGATTAAAATATATCTATATACATATACGTATATTGTATATTACATGTGATCATTGACAAAAACATGCAGATACACCCTCGTGTAGTGTGTATATGTATTATGATTATGAACGTGTACATTCTTTTACAAAACAAAGTCACATTATTGTTTATTATGTAATTTAGTATATTTCTAACGGGTTTTTTTAGTCGAAAATGTAGAAGATCGGGATTTAGGGGATTATTCTATCTATGACGACATGAAATATATTAGTTATTGTGTTCTATTATAATCGAGTTCGTTACAAAATTCCATCGTATATTATTGGCCTCTAAAAATAAAAATATCTTCGTAAATTTATATTATCAATAATAATTAAACGAGACGGAGTGTAAATAAAATATATTGTACTTGCAATAATAGTAAATACACTGCATTCCGACGTAATTTAAATTTTTATACCTCATATACTTTTACACTAACAATTAATACCAGTAATACCTAAGTCATATAATGATGTCGCATAAAGTGTATGTACGGTTTTTTACGTTAAAATAGTTAGACATTGTGTTTCTTGTGTTTCGTTATTTATTCTTGGAAGAATTGATAAAAATATGTACAAGAATGCACATCCTCGTATTACACGTCATATTGTTCGACGAGGTTATCAATATTATTTTAAATTTACCCAACAACAAGTAACAATACATTATGATTATAATATATTATGTTATTATTACATTGTTTGTTGTATCAATAATTATTATTTTCTAATCACAATTTTATAATAGTTTATAATATTATATTATTATAATATTTCTTATATTTTTAAAATGTTGTAACTTCGCCAGAGATATTTTACAAAACAGATATGACATACCCTCCAAAATATGATTTTCTCTAAATTTGTTAGTATGTGTTTATGCTCTTCGTTCAACATAAACATAATTTAAGTTCTGCATTGCTGTGATTTCGAGGTATTCCGCGTAAGATGTTAGTCGGAGGCAGAGTATGCTGCTTTAACGTCTTTGATAAAAGCAGAAACTATGAAAGGTATATATCGTGTTGTTTGGCTATAATATAAATGGTTTTAAATTTGATTTTTTCAAATATATCTATATATTATATGTACCTATAGAATACACAATAAAACATTTTTTACTATTTTTTCTTTTTTCTTTCTTTTTTGCTTGTAAACCGACAGTATGGTCTAACGACCTGTATATTTTTTTACGACGGACCCATTCACATTCTGCAATATGTAATTCTCGGTATTGGTTCTGATAAAAGCATACCGCGGCTACTGCATGCGCTCATTCAATAATATATATATATCGAAATTATGGTGTAAAACACACACACACACACACACACACATATAATATATTTAAAAACTATATGCCATAGTTCTAAACAAATCGTATTGCGTGATCGTGGCTGTAAAAAATCGACTTAAAAGTTATTACTATTGTTTCACAGAAAATCCATAAAAAAAATCAAATCGTATAACGCATATTATATATATATTTAATCTGCTGCTGCACAGGTCGTAAATGATGTATAATCAATTATATATTACTGAAATAATTGTCGACTGTATTTGAAAGATTGCTAACCTGTTTTGTCTCTATTAAGTATATAGGTACGAGTATAATATTTTATATAACACCAAACATCGGAAACAGTTGGTTTTTATCAACAATTTTTTTTAAAATTGTATATGGGTACATCAAGTCATTTGCTATGTAGGTATTATAGTTAGTAATACGTATATTATGTAACGTTATTAATAATTGCATTAAATGCATCGTTATTACCTCGGAAATAATGTTAGTTGTAAATTTATAGCCACGTTGGATTTAAATATGGAATATAATCAAATTTGTTAAGTGACGACATTTTATAAAGTTCACACAATATTATATAATATAAAATGTTCATAATATTCGATATAACTATAAATAATGTACCTTTGTGTTATATATATATATATGAGTTTATTTATTTGTTTGACGTTAAAACTGATAATACAACATTTTTTGTTTAAAACATTTACCCTTCAGCTCACAGCTGTCGAACAGTTTTATTACACGCATGTATACATATAGGATAGGTAAAATATTATTTAAAATTGAGTTTAAGTTTGCAGAGTGACCGAGTTGATTTATTATAATACATAGTATATAGACATTATAATATATATATATATATAAGAAATATACGCGATAGTATTGTTATAGAAATACGTCGTTTGTGGTTTGTTCAACGATAAACGGTTTTCCGTGTTTTACCAAAATGGCAAAACAAAATATTTTTATGGGTATTTAAACGCTGTAAATGTGCGACATATTTGTATGTATGTGTTGACGAATGCTTATCGCGAATGTTGTTTTCCAGGAGGGCTGTATGTATTAAGTTTAACCACGGTTATAGTTATAGTCTGAACTCGTTAGTTCAATATTATATTATGATGGTATAATATTATATTACCCATCGAGCCACTACCGTGGTTTCGACACACACGTTCGCGTCGCGAACCTAAAAGGGTTTTGTGCGCACGGACGGCGTCAGTTTTTTAGTGTCAGGCGGACGGTTCACAGTCCGCGACAATGGAAACCAGTTAACCGATAAGACGCGCACACGTGTTGCAATGCGTACGCCGTGTGGCCTAATGAGGATACTCGTGCCGGTATGTTTAGAGTACGATATATATCATTGTATGTATTTTATACAGTGTTCCTTCCTGTTTCCTGTAAATTACCTACTTATAATTTTTTTCTTTTTCGAAAAACCATTGAAACGTAATAAAATAACGGATACCACGGTATAGATCGTAAACCGTGAATCGCGGTATACCACGGTATTATACAACTTAACTTCTAGGCACTATACATAAGCAGACACTCTGACTTTAACTTTTTAGACAAATTATACACGTAATTTACATGTACATGGTTAAAACTTGTTGTTTGTAAACTAAATGCAGACCAGTAGATATAACCCAGAGGGCCAGAGTATTTACCTTAGACAGTCTAATGTTTATTTTTATCGACATGTGATATTTGAGAATTTGCAACGTATTTTTAATTAATTTTCTTATTAAATATTTCTGCTGATCCGTTTTCGCATATCATGCTTACCATAATTTATGGTAACCTATAAAATTATATAAACCAAGACCCCGGCTGAGTTAGGTTAGGTTAGAAAAATTATAAAAATATAAAATTGTGAAAACGAAATGCAAATATATTATTACTATGATTCGCTTGCGCGTGCACCACAGTGGCGGCTCTAGAGGTCATTGAAGGAGGAGACGAATTTTTAAAAGTTTTAATTTGCTCAAAAGTATTTGTATAGAGTAAAGGTTTTTAATTTTATTCATAGTTAATACTAAATATTAATCAGTTACAATACAACGTCCTCAAATGTCTGATTAGTATATAACATAAGCTTACATAAATAATAATTATCCATTTAGAAAAAAATCAGTTTAATTATTTTAAAAAAAGATCGACTCTAGAAAGGCGATCACCCTATCGTCCCCATAAAATCCGCCACTGGTGTACCATGGTATTATTTTCATTGTAGTTTTTTTTATTCTTATTGTACATTGGATAAGGCATCACTATTATTATTGTTAATTTTTATTATTATTTATTATTATAAAGAGAGAGAGAAAAGAATCTGTCCAGAAGTTTTCATAGATCATAGTATTTCATTTTATTAAGTTTTCATGACATTTGTGAGGCCATTAATCAACTTATTGTCATCGTTTTTTTTTTTTATTCTGTCATGGCGTGAGAAATAAATTTACAAAATTAATAACCAACTGTCTTTATATATAACCATGTAGGTAGTAGGTACCGGTACCCAGGACCCACAATCTATATTTGGTTTCTACTGTCTAGGTACATTATAAATTACTATTTTAAATCGCATTTATTTAAATAGAATCTAACCAAAGTGATGCTTATAAAAAAATGTATTAATTCTCTAAGATAACGTTTGACAATATAACGTATATTTTGCTAAAACAGTGAGGTTGAATTACAGTTTCATTCCAATTGGAAATGACAGTATTATAATATAAATTAATACTTTGGAATAATTTTGTTTTGTGTTTACAGATATCAGTTAACGATATATACATGAATTCTCACTGAGGTTTTGGGCCACCAAATTGTTTTGTTTTAAAAAATTTTCCGGTGGTCTTGAAATCGAATAGTTTCTAGGAAACATTGTTTGCTGTTTTTGCTCGATCAGCGTATTATAAATTCGAATAAAATAACAATTATTAACAATTATAATATACGCACATAAAATAAACGTATATTTTCAATTCGACCTCAAAAACATAATACAATTAAAGATTTAAATCTCTAAAAATATCTTGTAAAGTGTTATTAAAAAGTAAATATTAATTAATAGTTATTCATGTTATTAATATAATTAATGATATATTAATAATCGCGATTTGTTGAATTTATTGTAATATAATGTCTATTAAAAAAAAATGAAATTAATCATATTATTAATATTGATCAAGAATTCGATAACGTTTTTTAGATAGATTTTTTAATGTAATACAAATATAATTTATCCGTCATATAGACTGCAACAACAGCAGGATGATATCTTTTAGAAATATTACTTTAATATATGTAGTATGTATATCAAGGGTACACCGATTCGAAACGCTATATAAATAATAATAGACTGTTGTAATCGATGTGATCATTTTAGAATATAGTACGGCTTACCAATTTATTTCCTCTTCCATTTAAATACGTACAACCGTATCTGACATATTATAACCCACGGGTTATCCTTGATTGTCTACAATTGGGATGATGGTGGGTATTTTTGAATCGTTGTCTGCACGCGAGTCTACACGATTTTATAGTAATATACTCGTATTATATAATTTATATTTTATACAACATAATGCATTGTTATAAATCCAATTACAGATTGGACCCATAATGCGAACCTATATATGGGGTACTCAAACTTATTTCATGAAAATCGAGTCACTTTTAAAAATTCAATAAATTATTAAATATTTTGTTTAAAAGATGATTATAATCACCTTTCTGCATGCCCTGCCTGAAGTCTTTGGCTATATGATTGAACGATTATCAGCGTTTTTTAATATGTGTACAATTTGAAATTATTTTATTATGGCTAAAAGTATAATAATTTGATATACTTAGCCCTTAGGTATGTTGAGGACTCCTGGGCTATAGGGTTTGGACGTGATCAATTACGTCTAATAAAACTCTACGTGATATTATTTAACGTGTGACGCGCGTCACATACCACGATTTTTGGTTAGAAAACTATGTTAATTTGTTATATACCTATGGGTACCATTATTCAACATTTATAGGAAAATACACATATATAAATATATATTAAATGAACTTCTATATATATTATAAAACAACGACACGCAACAATGCACGATGTGAAACTGTGATAAGAAAATTCGTGGTTGTCGTGTTTTTCACGTAAAACAACACGTCTTTTCGAAAATCGTTTCGGTCTTATAAAATATTATGATAAAATAATATAAATGTATTCAAATATATTTGAGTATAATAGTCTTTGGACAGTCGGAGTCTATCACGAATCAGTCGGAACCACGATGAAGCCGATAGTATTATCCGAAAAATGATAATAATATTATTATTCTTATCGTCCAACGCGCGTTCATAGGTCGTTGTTCGACAAATAAAAATAATGTGCGACTGTTGGCCTCGGATCGTATGTGCTTAAACCGTCAATATTATCGTAAAACATCGGTGGGCGTCGTATTTAGAATTATGTCGAAGAATAGAATGTATAAAATATAAATAATACATATCTATTATATACGACGACGTGTTGTTAATTATTGTTATAACGCGCGACTCGAATGTCATAACACGTCATTTGATGAAAGAGGAGTGATACCCCCAAGGTTGCTCTGGGTAATATCTTACATGCAAATATGCTTATTTAGAAATAATAGTGATAAAATTATAACTTTGTTGCCTCGATTGATTGAATTTTTCGTATAATTTTCTTCATTCTTCTGAATCACCACTGACATATTCAATATTATTTTCTGAATTTTTAATTTAATTAGCTTCATTCGATTCATCGTATGAGGAACGAAATATTTTGTTTTTTGAAAGTTAGTTCTTGACGGAAACAGTCAAGCGTTCCCATCAATATATTATAATAATATAGTTAGGATATTGAAATATTTGCGTATTGTTTCGGATTTTTTCTGTACAGTCGTGTAATAATAGTATTGTAGAACTCAGTTCACCGCCGGTGCGTGCCCGCGTAACCGCGGTAACCGGATACCGCAAGTTTATGCCGCGTCGGTTATATATACAGGTATATAAGTATAATTTTCACGGTACTCGGAGAAACGGAATGCACACACGCATACTGACACTGACACACTGGCCAGCAACGACCGGTATTTGTATGTTCCATGTAAAGATATTTTTCTGTATAGATCATTTAATATATATTATATTATGTAGGCTCATAGAACTATACAATTGATATATAATATTATATATATACGACTTCCTGAACTTATATCTATAATAATGTTTTCCATACACGTTTATTTCGATGTCGGTGAAATTTTCTGTCGAAAGGTCTGTCTCGATCGTGCTTCTTGCGAGTATATAATATATATACAGAGTGATCAGAAATTTATATTACTAGAATGCGGTGGGAGTTAATGAGTTATCATTTAAATTGATCTCGTGATTTGTGTAACACAATATTTCGATCAACCTTTATATAATAATATATATATCTATTATATCTATACATAATTACATACATTTTTTTCGAGTTTTTAATTCAATTTAACATGATAGTCGGTTAATCTGGTAATTTGTACATAATATAATACTACTGTATTATATTGTTTCTTATTAAATAGAGATACGTAAAATAATATATTCTTAACGAGCACGTTTCGTCAATGAAGTCGTGGCATTCTGTTATCACCGCAAAATATCGCAAAATGTAAGATAACTTTGTCTACAATATTATATAACGAAATAAAATCTGTCTCAATGTTTATAAACGCCATATATTCCTTTATTTTACATGTAATATATATATACGAGTATTACATAATTTCTATATGTTACTTACTTGTATTATATTCAATTTATTATTATTCATCAATTATACTTTAATTTTTTTCAAACTGTTTTCTAAAATATAAAAATATTTTTATTAATTATTATGTTAAATTAATCGTAATCAATATATGATATAGTTATATGATGCCCTGCTTGTTTGCTACAATGTCATCGGTTATAAAATTTATAAAATGTGAAACTTAAAATAAACACGTTTTATGTTTTTTATTCACTAAAATAATGATAGTATAGAATGTACAAATGTGAAAAATATTTAATTTACATTTTAAATAAACACACGTACTAACGAAATATAATACCAGATGAAGTTACAAACACTTTCATGTTATAAAAATATATGATCTTATAAAATATAATTTGTTATAAATTTATGATACTAAACCCGTATCTATAGAAGTGATCGTGGTGGAGAATTGCTCGCTGTGGTGGAACTTTGGAAGTAGTAATTTGAATTATTTTTGTTATATTCAACACCTTTCTAAGTTATGAAATTAAAAAAGTGCCTTGGGGCGTCAAAATTCTAAATACTACCCTGTATGATAGACATTTTTATTAGTAACAAATATTTGGTATATTTTACAAAAAAAAAAAAAATAATAATAATAATAATAATACCTAATATATAAATAAATAATTATAATTATTTAACTAATCATTTATGTCATTGCGCTTTATTTTAAAAATCATATTTTCGCTTCTCTTATCGTTTGTATAATATGTACACAGGTTACAGGCCTTTAGTTCAATTTGTCAATTCTTGAATGTCGCTTATATATCTTAATGGACAAAAATTCAAGGTAAATTTGACGAATAATGAATCCGTCCTTGAATTTTTTTTTTAAAACAGTACATTAAATACACATATGATGTGTTATTATTACGTATATTAATATAATGTGTTTCACATATTTAGCAAAACATTTTTTTTACGTAATATTCTATGCACGAGTATATATGTATAATATGACAAAACTTGCGTATACATGTAGCATTTAGATGTAAGTACGTTTTTTCTTTGATTTCACAAGATGGGACGATAATTGCTTTATTATATTGCTGTAGCGTTTTTGTTTGCACCTCTTTCGAGAAAAAAATGAATGAATTATATTGTAACGCCGTTTTATTATTATTATTATTTTTTTTTTCTGTAGACTGCAAGTGATGACTGAGTTTCATTTTGCTCGTATAAATTTATATAATGTAATAATATAAACTGTTAAGGTATCTATAATCTATAGGCATATACTGCCATACTGGTTTCCGGATCTTTCCCAATGAGGATCCGACTTATGCCCCCAGACGAAAACAATTAAATATAACAACATACTTATTTATCAATTATAAGCGGACAAATTGAATAGGCAGTATATTTGCTCGTATTCGTACACGAAAGTTTGAATGCGATAATATTTGTTAAATTTCGTTTTTTTCCAAGTGTATATCATCACTCTGCTCTTCGATTCGTACCATTATAGGTATATAAAATTATTTTTCAATGGCCATAGATTTATACGTGTGTGTGTGTGTATGCGTATAATATTATATATACGTACATATAACGGGGACCGCATTCCGTTCGGTATAAAATACACGTTTTAATCCATCGTTGTCCGTCACTCAATCGGTAGTATATATTATTATTATAAAAATATACAATATATAATATTGTACATAATATATGAGAATAAATGATTGATTGTATTATAATGAATAACAAAAAATATTCTTCTCTCTTTAGTCCATCTCGATCAAAGAATTACGTATATTTTTGAGGAGTATAACTTTCTCGATTCCGATCGAAAACCAAAATGTTTATTTACTGGAAAAAATCAAATCAAAATAATTTCGTCAGACTTAAAAATGATAAATAATAATATTGCATATACCTACAACCTACGTATTCACGATAGCTGTTCAATATGTACGCGGGTCATAATAATACATGATACCATTATTATTACTACTATTTGGAGATTTAGAATATCGATGTCATAACGATTTATAGTTACGATCATTACGCAACGACGAACGGAATCGCAGTCGTTTACTATTTCGTATTGTTTTAATTTCTTTTCTTTTTTTGTCTACTTCTTTGGATTCGATACACACATACAGATAATAATGCGGATGGGTGTACGATAACAGTATAATATAATATTATATTTCTACGTGGTAAGATATTGACAATGTCTGAGAACGTATAATATATTCCATATATAAGAGGCACAATTCACACGAGTGAAATTTTATTATGCATCATAGTTATTAATGTAGCATAGTTATTACTTTATTAGTAACTACAGTACTACTCTATATAATAATATCATGAACTTGATTTCTGTTCGTCTATTACCGAGGTAGAAAATTTTTCAGTTTAAACAGTCCAATTAATACGAGATATTCTCCCCTTAGTGTATTTACGTAATTATAAATTTCGAAAATACGAGTTAAACAATGATTTTTTCCACTTCTTAAAATATAATACACTTACTGTGAAACTCGTAAGACTTATGCCTGCGGCACAAAACATACAGTTACCGAGGTAATCTCGGTTTAGTGGCCAGTCGGTGCATAAAGGATCGTTTAAAATTTACGATTAAAAATATATACGAGGGAATTTATCACATAACTATACATAATACTCGTAGAGTAGTAGGTTGAGGTACGGATATAAGTATATTGTAAAATATAGATCGTATTGAAAATTGAACAGCCCTCATAAAATATGTTTGTAGTTTATATTGATGACGAATCAGCAAATATTCGAAGTATAGATCATGTAGTATAAATCATAAACATTTAATGTTTATCATATAAATTATTAATTACTTTTGTTTGAATTTACTAACTATTGATTCTACGATGTGTTTAATTAAATTTATTTTATTTTTTCAGCAATCGTAATGCATTTCGTCTTTTTGTCGGCATTTTTCTGGCTGAACACGATGTGTTTCAATATATGGTGGACGTTTAGGTGAGTCGAAACGAATAATATAATATCACGGTCTGAATTTAAACAAGAGATAAGACACACTGCTATATAATCATTTCACGGTGCAATTACATTTCATAGTAGCATGGATATAGGTATAAATAAGCGTATAATATCGTAAAAACTAATGAAAAAACAATTGAAAAGTTTAAATCGAAAAAGAAGACGAGTTGTGTTTTATATACCGATTACCGGATCGTATAAGAATACCGCGGGTACTACGCACTACAACTAATTTCACCATCGTTATGCTGGGCGTGATATAATTTATGTCGTATAGGTATAGAAAATATATTACATTTTGTAGAGTAGCCTGAGGATAAAATATATAATATACCTTCGTATTTTACACGTAGTTATACTCGTCTGCTCAACCACTGCCTGCGCATGGATGTATCGTAATAAAGAACGAGAAAAAAAGACGACGGTGATAAATAAAACGCACCTAGATATATAATATAATATACACAGCTGAATAGGCTTATACACGAGACAATAAACAGTATATATAATATCGAGTTACGAAAGTATATTTCCACTGTATAATATTATTCGGTTTATTCCCACGATCGCATTGTTGTATATTCGATTTTCCCCTCGTGTACCGAGTAAACTCTTGTACCCTTAAATCGTCGGAATTTTTTTATTAATGATTATTATTTTTTCCCCATTCATTTAATATTCATATTATTTTATATAATCTTTATCAGTTGCGTACATTGCGTTTTCTAATTGAGATAATGAAGGTTTTCATTAATTTACTATAAATTTTATATATATTATATGTGTAGCATATATTTGTTTCCAAAAGTAGATAGGTTCTATAATGTCTAATATAGTATATTTATATATTATTATATATACTTATTAAATTTATAATTATATGATTATAAAAAAAAAAATTTAAAAGTAAAAGGTGTGTAGTAAAATAGATATAGTTCATTTTTTTTTAAATCTAAGGACTAAGGATTTTTTATCTAAATAAACTTTTCTTAAAACATTACTGTAACCACCAGGAAAAAAGGGCCATGGCGGAAATTTAGAAGTTAGGTTTTTAAGGGAAAGGGATATATTATATTCTATAGGTATAATTTCGTTTAAAATCTCATTTGTGGTATACATTTTAATTGGGATCAAAGAGTTAATTGGGTCAAGATCCAATATGTATTGAGTAATTAAAATTTAACTAATTAATTATGTAAAAAGTATATTATAGAATATTCAGTTATAACAACGAAAGTTTAGATAATATTTACAACTTAACTTAATTTTGTGTAATATGTTCAGGTTTGCTTATAATTATTTACTCGCATGTATTATAAAGTATAATTGCACTTGTTCGTTGTACCAATATCATGAACGTGTTAATGACATTCTCCAGTTATTTCCTATCCCACGTTTATAATATTCATCATGTCTCATGTGTAACACAACGTTATAATTGAAATGTATATATATTTTTAAATAACCAAGGTCAATACATATGTACATTTAAATAGAAAGATAATTAAATGAAAACGATTTTATTAATATAAATATCAGTTATCATGGATTTTTAAACATTTCAAACCGTAAATAGTAATAATAAATTGTTAAAATAACAGTAGGTATAACGTAGTAGTAGTATAAATAGTAGACAAAAAATTATTAACAGTTTATTTAGATCTCAAATGTGTTAGGTTAATTGGATTTGGAAATGACAAATGTATAAACTAATAATTTATTTACCTGTCAATCTTAAAAGAATAACTTGTCTAATCTTACACGTTTTCATTGGACTGATATAATAATATGAATATTAAATTGTAAATACCAATATAAAATTGATTAAATAAGATATATAAATATAAATATAATTTTAATATTTCAACTTTAGTGAATAAATTAATTTTAAAATCTTTATCTATTTATTATTGATAAATATAAAAGACAAAACCAGTTAAATAATGTTTTTATTAGTTTTTAGGTTGTAAAGATGCATATAGGTATTTATATTAGTAAAATTATTATATGTAGAATCTGGCATAGGTATATACTAATAAATTTATTTTATAACTATTTTAAATTGTATCCTACTTATACAATTGTATTTTTTAATAAATATTGTGTTATTAATAATAACTTGAATGTATTTTAATATAAACGTTAAACATAGATTATTTACGCTAAATCACACTAGAAGACTGAATTATTAGTTGATAACTAAAAGACTAATATTTCCGCCTATTTCTATATTTATAATGACATAAATAAATATAAAATAGTTTCATTTTTTTATAAAAGTCAGTTTTATAAAATACAATAATTATATTTTTTTTTAGTTATATATTATTATTATTTTTTTTCAAACTAATATAAAATTATTAATTATTTACATCAGTTATCTTATTGATCTATAAAAAGTTTGTTTATCTATTAATTATTATTGAATTAAAATATTTTTAAAATTTTTAACATACACTACACGTTTTTAATTTTAAAGCCATTCGCTGGTCTAGAACAAAAAAGTAGTGTTCTATTTTCGCGTATTTTAAAATTATCCAATAAAGCAATACAAAAACAATATATATTTTCTGTATACGAATATGTTTTTAACTTAAAAACAATCATTTTAAAAAATTTTACATTTATACAAATTATAAAAATTCGATGTAGATTAAAATTTTTTAACATATTTTATAATATTATGATATGTAAACTTCGCGTTAAAATGTTGTTTTCTCATACATTTGATTTATTTTGGTTATAACATTAATAATACCTAATACACACGAATATTATATGTGTTAGCAAATATAATATTTTGTGGTTTACACTTTTCACGAAACAAGCACGTGACAACTGACAAACTATATTATATCAGTGTCCAAATGTTTTTTTCCTTGATTTATATAATAATGAGCGCTAATGGGTTCTTCCAGGGACTTGAGGCCAGCTAACTTGGACAAGGGCCAGGAGGCTTGTAGACTCCGGCTGTATCAGTTGTACGCGTGGGGTGTACCCTTGGTGATCGCCACACTGGCCGCTGTCTTGGATCGCATACCGCCGGATCAATATATATCATTAATTCGACCAAAATTTGGTGAACATCAGTGCTGGTTTTATGGTAAGTAGCACTTAAAACTCCAATGATATAATATAATATTATATAAAAATGACAAATTTGTATCTTTATTTCAAAAATATAATTATAAATTATATTTATTTTAATATTTTCCTTTGCCATTATTATATATATAATATATCTACAGATTAAATTACAGCTTTTAAAACTTATATGTCCTTAATTGTTTATTAAAAATAAAATATTGATATAATTATATAATTTAATTACAGTATATTACAGGACAACAGACATAGTTCTAAAATTAAATTAATATATTTGAAACCACTAAATTATCGTATATAATATGCACAAAGACAAAGTATACTTATTATTGAAAAAAAATCGATAGTTTTACAATAAGAAAATTATAAAACACGATTCTCATCGTCTCGTTATATTTAATTTTTTTAAAACAGTTAAATCTCAAGGTATACAAGTACCTTGTACGGTATGTCGGAATCGTTTATTATTTTCGAAATAATTGACTGGTTAAAAAATAACATAAAAACCGAACACCTTTCGGTCCATTTTCGGGCAAAATAAAAGTGTATATTTGCTCATGTTTTGTGTGCCCTTACAGGTGATGCAGAGATTCTGTCTTACTTCTATGGACCAATCGGCATTTTGTTAACGATGAATCTGATATTGTTCGCTGTCACGGCCAGAGAGCTCACTTGTGGCTTATGGAGAACCGAAGTAGTGAAATCTACTAGCGAAAGGTAATAATAATAATAATGTATTGTATAAATTAAAAAATAAGAAATATATGATTAATTTTGTGCTACATTTTCAATCACGCGCTGTACAATTATATTATTATTATCTTCAAAGAGATGATAATGACGAGCAACCAAAAAAAAAAAAAACGGGATTTTCGCGTGCTAATTGTTATAAAATTCAAACACAAAGACATTCCGTAAAAAATCGACTTGTAAAAATTGATCTATATATACCTGTAAAATTACACGATTCACAGCGAGTGATAATATTTATTGTTATTGTCGTATAAACGAGTAACGACATTAAATTATATTACACTTTTGTCGAACGGAAACTTATAAATATATATAAAAAAAACCGTAATTCTCATAGACCGTAAACGCGCGTCGTTCTAACCATATTTTTATCTGATCAAAAGAGTGTATAAACGAGAAGGCGTGAAATTACTCTGTTCAGAATTTCCTTTCGAGGTCAGTTGTTTTAGTTTGAAGAACTTTTCATTGTACAATAGGTACGTTTATAAAACTATAGTTTGATTTGTTTTTTTTTTTTTATATATATTTTAACGATTTTATCCAATAGTCGTGGGTGTATCGTCTATCGATAGATTAATCCACATATCGTAGTTGTTAGGTATACGATTTAATGTATACTGCTTATTCTATATTTGTCGTAAAAAATTATTATTATTATAGTAGTGTGCAGTATGACGACGTTTACCAATACTTTGATTGATGTATATGTGTATACTTGTAGTATTTACCTACATTTATAAATTATTTACTTTGAAATTCGATAGCATCGAGGAAAACATATCATCAAAATGTAGCGCGACAATAGAATGATTGTTCCATTCGATTTTATATTCTGCGGTATTGTGTATATAATAACAGAAACCGACGGGATTTGTTGTTCGATATGAAAACACGATATCGAATGACGAGATTTTAGTTCTTCAGTGACACGTTACGGATGACACGCAACGTAGCGGGAAAATAAAAAGCTAAAATAATAAGAAAAGAAAATATTTTTATTTAGGTATTTTTCTTTAACTTTTACAGTTGTAGCTTATATACGATCGTGTCTACAAAAACACTACTTTTACGTTTTAACTTGTATAAGTTATCGAGATAAAAATGTATGTTGAGGGAATGTAATACTTTTCTATTTAAATGAAATACTTATACCAGCTTTGTCGCATAACGGAAAATTGTGAAATCGTTATACAATAAATAAAATCAAAACCAGTGGCGAGCATGTCGTTAGATTTGGAAAATTGTTTTGCAGAGAGAAAGGGCATATTATTATAATAATATTGTATTACAATTTTCCGTGTTCAGATCAGCTATGTGTTACAATTCACAGAAAAAAGGACAATTTAAAAAAGTAGTAAAACGAGCGAGAGAATATTATATATTAGGTATTGTATTTGATGCGGGAGTATCAGTTGCACCAATACGATAAGAATAAACTTTCGAAACTACTTTTTAAAATCGACGAAGAACCGTTGGATTTCACCGCAAAATAAAAAAAAATAGCTACAGTTGAACACGATTGGCATATTATATACGAGTATATTTTCATACTATAGAATATAGTTGTTATTGATTAAATTTAAAGAACTTTAATGATTAATTGATATTTGAATTGCAATTGCTAATATTATACAGCACTTAAAAATGAAAATCGACACATTTTAAAGTTTAATTCGTTTAAAAACTACACTGTACATTTTGTGTTAGATTTTTGGTATATTTACAAATGAATTTGTTTTTTTTTTATTTCTTAACAATGCAAATATTTAATCAAATAATTCAAATAATTTGTATTAAAAAGTTGGTTCGATAAATCTAGAAAATTTTATCAATATGTAACATTTTCAATTAATAATAAATCTATATTCCATATTACAAATACGAGTAATAACGGTTGTTGTGCTAGTTTTTTGCTCGGTCATTCCTATATATAGTATATATTATAATAATAGGTTCGGAATTTGACCATTTCACTACTTTACAGTTTATAATATGTATATAATATGGACAACGTCATCGTCACCAACAAACAAATTGACAATAATAATAATTACTAATTATTAAATATTATGCTTAGATTATTAATTAATTTATATCTGTGTGAATAACTGATAACATATTAATAACCCTTCGATATTTATAATCTACAATCATTATATGCGACTGGTAAAATTTCCTTCTGCGAGAACACGTTTTATTGAATTTAAGTTTGACAAACATCTAACCTTATATTATAAATTATTTATTATAATATATTATTTGATAAATAAATCCTATTTGTATTCGATCACACTGCAAGTTTTTATCTATTCTTATTCGAATTCGTGTTTTTCTTAGTTTACAATAATAAAAAAATTGATAATTTGAAATACAAAAAGTTTAATATTAAGCACATTGCATATTTATATGATCAAAAAAAATATCGAATTAAAATTATAATTATGACTAATATAATATTATACAAAACAATAGTAATAGAGACAATGGAATTATTATAAATTTGTTAGAGATATATAGTTTCATAAAATGGATTATTTTGTCAAAAATAAAATAAGACCTAACTATTATCTAATTTAAAAAATTAACAAATGAACACTGCAATCTTCTATTGTTAAAAATTAAATTCATCTATAGTCGAAATATTTAACTATAAGTATTATATTTTATATTGAAACATTTATTCTCTCAACAAAAATGTGTAAAAAAAAATCATGATTTGGAACGGATCAAATAAAGCCCACTTACACAAAAATGCAAGGCCGTATCTGGGGGGTTTAAAAGTTTGAACCCCCGAAATTTTTTTCATGTTTTTATCTTCACATACGATATATTATGTAATACGATTTTGTAATAAGCATGGTCTTAGCTTTTTCACTTTTTCATCCCCCCTCCTCCCCGAAAATTAAATCCAGCTACAGCTTTGTAAAAGTAGTATATTTTTTACGCTACTATAATTAAATAACAAAAATACCATATATGTTTCAATATTTCAAAATGCAAATTTCACGTAAAACAATAATAGTCATACTCATAACACTAATTATTATATTAATTACTTCATTATTATTGTTTGGCGTTAATTATAAGTTACAGCATTTTATAATTTTATATTCAATAATATTTTAAGATTATAATATATAAATTAGTTATTTAATATTATTAATATATTATATAATTTATCATTATTTCATATATTACTATTATATGAAATTAAAATATTTTCATATATAACCCCATTTATAGTTTATTAATTTATTATTAATATATTATATTTATACTGTTCGAGTGAGTAGTAAACGTCACCGTTTGAGCGTCGCAATAAAACAATAGCATATTTTTCGCGTATTAAATTTCGCGTGTTATTTATGGGACGTCACAGTGATACTGTGATATAGGTAGGAGGGAAAGGCTGTCAAATTAACGGTAAATTTAATAGAAGAATAAAATACAGAGTGATCAGATTATTGTATTAGGAAAATAGTGGAAATTTACAATACATATACATTTTCAACGTCATCTGAATTTTATTTTTGTAACATAATATTCCGATCGCCCTGTGTACGCATAAGAAGTATTTTATTTTTTTTTACACAGACGAGTCATAACCTATACAGAACATTAAATTGCATAATATTGTTTATAGTCGAGACTGACATTTACAATAAGATTCCGTCTGAACATAATATATATATATATATATATATATATATATATATATATTATATTATAATAATTTGCAAATAGTTAGGTATAGTAAATGTAAAGAAAAAAATTTATGTT
Organism: Eriosoma lanigerum; assembly: GCA_013282895.1. NCBI lineage: Eukaryota > Metazoa > Arthropoda > Insecta > Hemiptera > Aphididae > Eriosoma > Eriosoma lanigerum. Next base: position 53,546,240 of record CM023358.1, read on the forward strand.
GTCTTGTGTGACGAAATTTTGCCACGACAATATTAACTCGTCTCATAATAAATTATATATGCAAGTATGCTTATTAACTTTAAGTGTATGGGTACATATCGAAAGGTCCATTGAATTTTTCTACTAATTTCGCGTTTGGTTCTTCATTACAAAGTTTATCTTTGACCTTCTTTGTTTATTCCAATGTCCGCAAAATGTTATAAAATATTATTATTTATTTATAATAAACATTGCAATAGAAACTATACTTTTATAATATAATTATATTAATATATACGATATTTTTTTAAATTTCTAAATTAATAATTTAATTTAATTGTTTTTTTAATGACTATCTATATATATATATGACGAATTAAATTATATACGAAAAATTATATTTTTTTCAACTACAATAATTAAAAATAACATTATTAAACGAAAGTATACAATATAACAATATTACATGGTTTTAAAGATCATTTCGTGAACACATAAAAATTAGTTTTAAAAAGTATTTAAATAAGTATATACAAATATTATTTCCTAACATATTTCTTGTGAATTAATACAACCGTGATAAAAACTTTTACTTTTTGAATCTCAAAAAACAAAAGAAAACAAACAAAAATGTTTTATCAAAATTCAAAATACTTTCATGAAATGGGTTTAAAATTCAATTTTTATTTTTAAAAAGCATTTTAAAATGCGAAATATGTAGGTAGGTAAGTAGTTGGAGCGTATTTGAATATACTTTACGCCAGTGGCGACGAGTTTAGTCAAAATAGACGGTTGAATTCTACAAATATCCACCCTATAATTAAAAGTTCGATGCTTTTTAAACCGCGACAAATTATTAAGACTATTTTTCATTGCAATAACACTAACAACATATAAATATGTTATCTATAATTTTTACCAATCAACATCCACCATCACCCACAATTTTAACTGGTTTATTGCGTATATTCGACACCACCGCTTTACTCGTTTGTCGAATATCTATGTATAATTTTCCTATTGACATTCTAATTTCTAATAATAATAATTTTCTCTCTCGTTATTTTCAGAGCCACTTTGGGCCGCGTGTGCTTGAAACTGGTGATCGTGATGGGCATCACGTGGGTGGTTGACGTACTGTCGTGGGTGATCGGCGGGCCGGATTACGTGTGGTACCTGACGGACCTGATGAACACGCTGCAGGGCGTGCTCATATTCATAGTGGTCGGCTGTCAGCCGCAGGTGTGGATGGCGGTGAAGCGCATGTGGTGCCTGCGGTCGGACAACCCGTCGGACGGCGGCAACGCCAGATCGTCCACGTCGAACGCGATGCCGTCCACCGTCAACGAGTCCACGGTGTCCAAACCGGTGGAGACGCTGTGTTGACGGGCCGCGATAACGTTATGATTTTATTATTTTGACCGCCGCGTGACAATATAATGACAATACATTTATTGTAATATTGTTATTACTATTATATTATATTATACGATGACTATTACGTTATGACACGAACAAATGATAATAATAATAATTAAAAACACCGAAGAAACAAAACAAAAATCACATGCACACGCGCACGACAACAACATTATATCACCTATGTTTCACGCTAAATATTTTATTGTTGTCATTATCATCGTAACTATATTATTATTAATTATTGTAATTATATGACGCAACAAGCGCTTGTGGTGTGTATTATCGTAATTATTTCAAATCCAGTGGCATAAATGAATCACAATAAACATTTTATAGTATTTAACGCTTTTTCCGTATACGGTCATTCAGAAATAATTCTAAATCGATATATATATATATATATAGGGTCCAAAATTTACGCCACTGAATTATAAATCGCTATCGCTAGTTTAATATTTTATATGCGACTAGCGAGAGTAAGTAGTTATTATAATATTTTGTACTTATGTATATCTTGCCCCGCGAACGGAATATGTTTAGACTGACAAATGTTGTTATTTTAACCAGTATTAATATAATATAGGTATTAGTATTAAAATATAAATTAATTGAAATAATTTTTTTTTCTCGATGTAAATGGCGCACAAATTTTGTTATTCTGTATTCGCAGACTTATTATTTCTATTGTCTATATTATATTATTATACACTATATATGTACTTACCTATACCGTCGACGAGTCATTTATCTCGTCGAAGAATGAAGACCAAAGATCCATAACAAAAACAAATCTGTACCGACTGTATAATATTGTTCTCGCCGTGATCGTTTCTCCCTTATATATAGGTCAGGATCAATTATGATTATTATTATTCTATTTTTACAACACGACTTTATTATACACATATAGGTATTTATATATAATCAAATCGATTTAATCGTATTCGATTTTATTTGTCTTGAGTGGTATGTAAAAGTAAACGTCAATTAATGTTTATTTCTGAACAAAACTTTTCTCATTTTTTCTTTTTTTTTTATAATATTAAATTTCAAAAATTTACTCTATTTGAGTATATATTTATATGTTTTAAAATTTTATGCGGGTATATTTTTTTTTTTTATGCAATTTTATAATATATATTATTGTGTGCTTGTATATTATTAAAATACATAATTGTATCAATAATGGTATAAAAAGAAGCTTTTTTAAAAATAATAATTTATAAATTCATTTCAATATTTCAACTTAAAGTTATCTCCTGAAAAAAAAATCGTAGATAATATTATAAAATACCTATTACTACTTACGCTTATTTTAATAACATTATTTTGCGAAAATATCGCTGTCTAAACAATACAGGTGCCAATTTTAAAAGAATTTAATTAATAATTGTATTATTTGTGTTCGTATTATTATTATATTATCATTTTTTTCTTGTTTAACATCTTTTTATTTATATTAAGTTCCTGTTAAGCCTATCTAATTTATTAATTTGATTTTTTTTTAACAATGATCTACATTAATTGTAATTTGTAACTTTTTTTACTTAATAAGCCTGATACATCGTATTTTATAAAGATCTTTAACAGAACTATAGAAGTATATATGTGTCAGTCTTAAGTTTGTTTTTAAAATTAATATTTAAAGCATTTTTTTGTAATTTATAAGAATATAGTTATTGTGTACGTTTTCGGATTAAGACTGTGTAGATATAAAGTAGAACCCTATTTAAAGGAAAATAAATTTAGTAAGTTGTTAAATATAATATATATTGTCTATTGCGTTTTTTGTCATTCCCCGAAACGAGTTTATGAATGTTTGATGGAAACAAAATGATGTATCCACTGTATCTATATATTTCTCTCTAAAGTTCCTTTTCATATAGTTGTTGATCCTAATTTAAGTTTAAATTATTATTTGTAATCAAATTTCATGATTTTTGGTTATTGGATATAAAGTTAAATCAAAACATGTTTAAAATAAATTAAGACCTTACATTCAGTTTGTTGCTTGTTACCTTCCTTATCAAAATGTTATTAAAATCATAGTTTCAAGAAAAAAAAATTAATTGTTATTTAAAAAAAACAAATACCTACTGGAATTACTGTCTACAAAACAATATTATATATTCAATACACGATAATAATATATAGACATATAGTCATTATGATCAATCAACTAATGGTTATTACACCATAAAAATCGTATTTGACTTTTTGCAAATTACGAGTTGTTTCAATTTTTGAAAATTTGTGTTTTACCTACGTCCAAAATAGATATATTTTAAAATGTTTTACTAAAACCAAACAAATTGGGTAGAAACGTTAAAGTTATAAACAATTATCTAACGGTTTTATCTTTAATAAACCAGAAACATTAAAAATTAAATATTTTGAGAGTTTAAGACAATACCTATCGAAAAGATTAAGTTATGAAACTGTTCTAAAACCCATCATCCTATCTATTTTCGAAATAATTTTGTCAAAATTATATGGTTATGTTGGGTTATGCCAAAACCTAACCTAACCTAACCTATTTTAAGGTACAAATTTTTAATTTATCCTCTACGTATATTATCTATATAACTTTCCTTATTTATTATTTTAATCACAATAAATGATATAATTATTATCGAACAGACAAGAGGTAATATTATTACTACTTATTAGTGTTTTTGTAATAGGTATTATGCACTTTTCATGAGCTGTGTTACCCTGAATTTTGCGAACCAATCACAACGCAATACAATATCGTAATGTTCTATATAATATGACTCGAAAGATTATACGATTATAATTATTGTTGTAAAAATATTCGAATCGTTCATATCTTGTTTAACTAGCACTTTATTTTTTATTCTATCCTATCGGACGACTTACTTATACTATAATTATTAAATATTTATCATTATTATTATGTATTATCGTCCGATCTTGCGTAGGTATAAAATTACAATACGACTTACACATATAACCCGATCATTAATTTTTTTTTTTTTTTTTCTACAGTCGAAAATGTATATATACCTAACTCACTCTCACTGCTCGAGACGAGATATTTTTTTATTTAAACGTTTCGTGTGTATAAATGTATAATTATAAAATATATATAAGTTATATAGGTATACGTGATGCGGTACCTATAAATACGAGTCAAGCACCGTCCAAATGTGGTCAGTGCGGTCATTCACTGATCCGTCCGTCGACGCGGAAATAATAATAATATCGTGTTAAAAACCGTATTATATTTTGTAAATTTTTCAATATTATACAATATACACATAACAACAACACGTCAACGCATATACCTACATGGAAAAAAAAAAAACGGGAAAAAAACATTTAAATTCTAAAGCTATAGTCAGTTTAGGAGAGCATAAAAGTTAAATAATTACAATATATTATAAACTATAATAAGTTTGTTCAAAATAAAATAGGTAATTATATTATATTTATACGATTGTGTAGTCTTAAATTAAGTTTTGAGTATACGCAAGAAATTCCCAAAGTATATAATTATATTTTAAGTTTCTAACAATTTGAAATATATCAAAACCGTTTGTTGTAAGTTGTAATTTGTAAATTGTTTTTGACATAAATTTTATAAAATACTAAATAGAATCCGATTAGTAAATAATTATTTTGGAAAAAACTAAATTGATTATTTAAGAAAATATTCGTATACTCTGCCAGCGTATCACAAGTTATTTTATAAGTATACGCACTATTGTAAAAACCGAAAGTTGTTAACTTCACTACACCGCACTGTGTGTAATATATAGATTATATTATTATAGTGGGACGAGAATTTAAATTTCACTTTTTTTTTTTTTTGAATGCCCTGAAACATTATTTTCTAAGTACAAAATTTATTTCATACACATTAAAAATTTTAACTTTTATTTTGCATTTATCTACTTTATTGAATTTATCATTTATATAGAGCATTTATTAGCGTTTTTGTGGTATTTATAATATTTTAAAGGTGTTTCTCGTATTTTCAATTAAGAATGATAAATATTTTACTCAAAATAACTCACATTATTTAATTTTACAATATTCAGTATTGATGCAGTATTATTTGAATTAATTATACTCTTAATAAATATTTAATTTAAAAATATATGTGTTTTTTTTATGATGAATAATAAACAAAATTATGTATCACGGAGAATTATTTTATGAAGACATGATGTTTATTCAGGGTGTGCAAGTCGTTGTTAAAGGCTTTCAAATTATAATTATTGTAATGATAAAATGTTATACATTTTAAATAATGTTAATTAAATATTATTATTATTAATATTATATTGCTGTACGATTTTTGATTTTGGCAAAAAATTGTTATGTATTAAATATTATAAATTAATAAAAATTATAATTACTAATAAAATAATACTTTTCAACTACTTCACATACAGGTCTGTTCTTTAATTCAATATCTAAATTTTCACTTTCCCATTTTTTGTTTTAAAAATAGTGTATTGGATGTTTTTAAACTATTATTAAAAAAACTATAAAATAAAAATAAATTGCAAATACAGAATAGAGCCAATCTATTAGAAATTCAACAACAATACAATCATAACTGGTAATATAATATCCTAATATTAACCATATAAGTGAAAATCTACTAGTTGAACAATTTTTTTCTTCTAGCTACCTAGCTAATGAGCAAAATATAATTTAAGTTTAATATATTGTTATTTTCACACATTTTATGGGCAAGGACCAATTTAATTTATGAATTTATTAATCTAGCACTTGAGCTACATCGTTTTGATAAGGATGATTTAGGAGTTTGTAAGGTTAAAACTAAAAATAAAAATATAACAATTATACATCAAGATATTAAATAATACTTATGATTTATTATAATTTTATTAAATGGTAGGTATATATTTAATTATTTAATTTTAATTTTAAGGTGAACAACTAGTTCTACACATTTTTTATGTTAATTAAGTACAATACGACAAATCTTTAGTTTTAAACCAATTTACTAATAATATGATGTTGAATGTTTATTAAAAATTTAATATTTATTTTTTAAAATATAGTACATTTTTTTTAAATAGGTCATTTTTTTAATTATTAAGTGTATCAATAATATTATAAATATTTATAAAATTTACATAGTTTATATTTTTAATATCTAATAATCATATAGTATACACACTTATTAAAAACCAAAAAAATTATCATACTTTTACAGTTTTATTCATTTGTTTTTGTAGTAATTTGTACATTACACACTAAAACTGATTCAATTATAAAATTATATAAATTAAAACACAGTGTATGATTATAATTATAAATAACACTTTATTTAATGACTCATGTCATATTACTAGAAAAAATTTGTAGTTAGGATATCAGGTAATGATTAAAAATCAATCAATTCTCATCTTTAAAACAATAATAATTTAGTGTTCACACAATATATCAATTAAATTAAGGGAGTCTACCTGCTATACTTTTTACATGTTTAATGACATTATGTACAACATCAGTACTTGTGGCGGTACCATCTAAATCGGCTGTATGCACCATATCTTCATCAAGTGTTTTGGCTATAGCTGTTCGAATCATATCACAATGCACTTTGTGACCTAA
>CM023358.1:53553266-53628180 GCA_013282895.1 Eriosoma lanigerum
GTTAGCTTTGTGGACTGCTGTGACTTTACTACGACCATTATTTTTAGCTAATTCAAAAGCATAACGAGCCAATCGTTTAGAATTTTCTTTCGTAATAACTTTCATAGATTCAACCACGCCATCAACACTTTCGTGCTCCAACATTGCATATTCACCTTCGGTATTTTGACGTATAACAATGACATCAACATTTTTGTGACGACTAGGTATATTATTGTACGATTGGACATTTATAACATTCACAAACAAATCAAGTTCGTTCCGTATGGCTACATTACGCGATATTATACCTGTGTCAAGGCTGCGTGTTTCAATATTACCTTTGATAGCTACACCATTTCTGCGAATAGACATGATGGCATATTGGAGGTCATCATTGTTGTCACTTTGTGGGTCGATTTGAATAGTCTCAAAATCTACTGGAACACCGCCATGTAAAAAAACTTCTTTAACATAGCTCATCAACTCCGGTCCGATACCACCGCCGGGTAGCATAGTGACTGCGTTTCTTCCTCCATATCTATTAATTGAAAACAAAAATGTACTTGCAATAAAATATTTTCACGTAACTATTACGTTTCATTTTATATCTGTGTGTCATTATACTTGTAATATTACAATAATGAAAATTAAAAAGGCATATTCATTATTTCAATAATATTGAGTTATACTTATTAGTTATTATATTAAATTAGAAATTACCTGGCTCTAGGCAATCCAACCTGTCTCCTAGCCTGCGGATGCTTATGTTGGATATCAAAATTGACCGTCGACAGTGGGCGGATAGTATGTGAACCAGCTTTTTGTAAAGTACATTTCGAAAAAATGGCCAACATAATTAGACGACCTTACTTCGGTTTAAAACAAAATACAATGTGAATTGTGAATATGTGATAATCTAAATCTAATATTGTATTGCACAGAAAAAAAAATTTTTAGAGGTTTAAAAAAACATTTGTACAGGGTCCAGCTGTTTTCATTAGTGCTATGCCATAGATAATATAGAATCTATATTTATATATATGTTTGTTATTATTGATAACAAAAAATAAACATAATAAATAATTATAATAAATGCCAACAGATAACGACGGTTATGATAACACTGTTATTTTTTATCTGAGGCCTATCAATAACAATAATTAACAAAGAACACGTGGGGTACGTTATCGCTAATCAGTTATAACTTATGAGTTATGGACGTGATTACACGAACATAATATATATATTTATTATTTAGGTAATTCATAATTATATATATATTTTTTATTAATTGATTGTTTTCTTTTCTGATGTTCATGCTTATGGATTTTTGAAAGTTTATATAGTTTTATACGATGTTTGAATATCTGATGGATACGAATTTTTTAGACTCTAAAATATTAATTAATTCCAGTATGAAATCTGAATTAAATTCAATTAATGTGTCATTTATTCATTATTGTTTCACTATTCATCATAATTTCAAGAATTAAATTTTGGATATTTTATATCTTGACACATAATAATTTTACCGACAATAATCCCAATGTTTTTAAATTCAAAATTTATATATTTAATTTTTTTATATTCTTTGTCAATAGCTGACGAGTTTGGTAAGTGATTAATTATTTTGTGTGTTGAACATAAATTGTAATATTATTATTATTGGGTTAAAAACGATTTATTTCAGGATCAAGATCAGATGTAGTCATTACAATTTTAAGTCAAAACAATGAATACAATGCAAAGCAAGCGCTGAGTCTAAAAAAAAATATATTGAGGCAAACAGAATCTATCAAAGTCAGTTTTATGAATAAATTATTATTGAACTGTATAACTAATTAACTACAGTGGCGGATTAACCTTCTCAGCGGTCTGAGGCATATTCAGTGTTTGCTACCCCCCTTTTTTATGTCCCCTAAGACCCTTTCCAATTTGTCATCACAAATTTTCAAACCGGTCGCGCAAAAAAGCGTTTCAAGAATAAGAATAGGCGAGAAATCAAGCCAGAGATTTAAATATTGATTTTCAAATACCAAAAATGATGAGTACCCTATTGGGATGTCATTAATCTTTTTCTTTATTTGGTTAATTTTTTTTTTTTTGAACATAAAATTTAAATAACATAACATTTGCCGCCCCCTAAGTGTTACCACCCTAGGCTCGAGCCTAACAAGCTTAGTGGTTAATATGCCACTAGTTGACTATAAATGATAACTGTTTTATTGATGTATTGTTAATTAATATTATTTAGATAATTTAGAATTTAATATTTATGAACATATTTAATTATTTATCATATCGATTTCTGTTATTATCACATGTTCATATGTTCTGTATAAAATAATCTAATATTTACATTTTTCTTTTAAATAATTATTTAATAAACATTGTAAATTTAATGATTTGAAGATGTTTATAATAAAATATATTTTGTTTTAATTGTAAAGCTTTATATCCTCATAAGGTATTATTAACAAGTTCATGTTATTTGTTTAGAACTCACGACTAGGTGGAGTGTATTTGCTTCATGAACAATTTCCAGGGCATGGAAGTTGGACAATTATTCCAATTATAAAATTGTAATAAATATATTTCTACCCTAAAAGTTTAGGTATTATCATTATTCTATGTTTTTAATTTTAATATTTTTAGGTTGTATCAAAATAATAAACATTCAAAGTGGTTTTTATTTTGTGAAGATAATGCATTCGTAAATTATAACAATTTACTATTGCTATTGAACGATAAAAATGCCAATGAAGTAAGTAGGTACATGTATATAATGTTTTAATCATATTTTAAATAAGATATAGAATGGTGAATTTATTTTTATAAATATATTAATTTAAATTATACTCTGTTCTTCTGTTGTCCTACTTAAGAAGAGAATGTTTTGTCCAATACAAATTATTAGTACAATGACACTCATCAGACTCTTAAAGATTGCAGTATTATCCAGTCACACTGATATTAAAAAAGAAATAGTTATAACTATTATTAAAATTGATCATATCATGTTACCATTGGCAGTATGAGATCAGTTTTAGTCTCCTAACCGGTCTTTTTTTAAATGGAACAAAGTAGTTCAGCTTAATTGTACAACACAGACTTTATTACATTGTAAAAGTAGTAGGTAGTTAAAATAAATTATATTTTTAACGAATTTGTAATTTTTTTAGTGTATACTATATTGTATATATTATGTAATGTAATAAAAATATATGCTACAAATTATTATATTTACATTTATATTTTTTATTATGTGTAGCATATTAACTATAAATTAAATTATTATGAAATGCTTAATTATGAATAGTATTTTTAATTTTTTATAAGAGTGATTTTAAAACATTATCACTAAACTGTTTAAAAGTTATTATTTATCTAATAATAATTGTTTTTAATGTAAAATACTATACATATGTGTTAATAATTAATAGAATGTAATTAAGTTGATTTGATATATTTGGTTAAATTAGTTTTATTTATTTATATATATATATATTTTAGTCTGTGTGGATGGGATATGGTGTTAAAGATAAACATCCAACAATAATTCATCATTATGCATTCAAAGAAGAAGAAAACAAAAGAGTCGCATATCCTTTATTTGCTGCAGGATTTCTTATGTCTGTAAAATTATTAAAAAGGTTGGTAAAATTACTCATCGATTTATTTTATGTATTATAAATATTATAATGCATTACTATTATTAATTATATTGATGTACACTTTCATAGTATAGCTGATAAGAATCTAGAAACTACTGGTTCAAATTTTGCGATAGACGCATCATATGAGTTAGCATTAGTGGTTGATAAAAAAATTCAACATTTGCCTCTGAAGTTTTGTTTGAAACTATCACCTGACTGTATTGTTCATCCTTTGTCTGAAAGAAGTGATTGTGTATGTAATTCTTCAATTTATTATAACTTTATTTATTTTATTATAAATATAATTATAATTGATATAGTTTATATATTTATAAAATAATTTTTTTTTTTTTTATAGTTGGGTTATGGAAAGGTGACAAAAGATTCAATTTATTTTGCAGTGAAAACTTGTAGTAAATATCATACAGAAAGAGTGCCAATATTGCAATCTACTTGGGGTCGAGATGCTGTACATATTGAATTTTTCAGTGACAAAAATGGTATTATGATGGTAGCTATAGATAATAAAATTAAATTTTTTTCTTTAATTTTATTTTTTCAGACGATACAATACCAACAACAGTGTTAGATGTACCAAATACTGAAAAAGGACATTGTTTAAAGACTATCACAATTTTTAAATATTTATCTAAAAAACTTCTATCAAATAAAGCAGTAAAATGGATAGCGCTAACAGACGATGACACTCTTTTGAGGTAAAATTAAATTTAAAAAACTTGAATTTTAAATTTAACATTTGTTTAAAAATGTAGTGTTCCACGCTTAGCTTCTATACTGAGCTGTTGGAATGGTCAACAAATTGCACTGGGACAAAGATATGGTTACAACATCCGAGGGGATCAGTCATTAGGATATAATTATTTGACAGGTGGAGGAGGTATTATATTAAGCGTTGCACTAGTCCATAAGTTGACCACCATATGTCAATGTTATGCTCCCGATGCACCTGATGATATGGTGTTAGGTATGTGTTTAAAAACACTAAATGCTACAGTAGTTCATTCTCCGGTTTTTCATCAAGTAAGTTCAAATAACTGAACACAGCTACAGTGTTTATTATTTGTTATTAATTTATAGGCTAGACCTCAAGATTATGCTGATGAATATTTAGAGTCATATCCAATGGTATCGTTTCATAAGCATTTGATGATTGATCCAATAGAAGTTTATCGTCATTGGCTTTACCAAGATTCGTCATTTGGCCATGATGAACTTTAAGATATTGATGATTATATTGTGTATGTACTTTCAATTATTAAATAATAAATAATAACAAAGTTGTAAAGCAAAAAAAAAATTTTTAATAAAACAAAGTTTTATTGGGTATAATACTTGAGTACTGCTTTGTCGTTTGGGATTCTAATATTGTGTATATTTTCATAATGCTTGAACAAGTTCAAAATAAATGTTTAAAATATATTAGTTAGTAGTAATGTATTAAACATTGATTGTCTTCCTCACAATTATTCACCAGTACTTTGGCGTCTTAATCTAGATCACATTATATTGAGTCAGCTTACCTCATTTTCTTGAAAAAATTATTGAATGTCCAAGTTGATTCACCATGTTTGGACTCTAAAATTCTTTTCAAGTTCCTACATGTTGAACCTGTCACTATGTTACTTTAAACCTTGCTACATCTTCAAGTAATTATAGATTAAATGAACCACTATGGTATTGTTTGTCTAAAATCAATTCTGGCTCATTCTTTTCTATCTTGTAATTATAATTATATTATTTTTGTTTTGAAGTTTATTTTTACTCTGTATTTTAGCCATAACGTAAATGTACATATTTTAAATTGGGAAAATGCCCATATATTATTATTAAATTAAAAAAGAAATGTCAGGAAATGTGATTAACAAATTACTTTATTGTATCATAATAAAAATTATTATTATTATTAATATTATTTTCCAAATGCATAAAACATTTGTTGAGTGTAAGTAAACTCACATAATGAACAAAAATATGAAAAATAAATATACATATTTAAAGAACTGTATGAAAAATAATACAAAATTTTAATATGAATAATATAATTGTTTTGTCAGTAAATTTAATAATAATTTATAATTTATTTATTGTGTTCAAAAAAATAATTAGGTATAACACTAATTAATAACACTGGTAAATACAATTAAAATCAAATCTGGACATCTTCAGATTTATATAGATTATCTAAATCACTTCTGAAAAGACATTGTTGTACCGATATACACATTTTTTAGAAATATAATTATTGTAATTGTAACTTTTAATGTACAGACATGCATTATATTCAACAAACATATTTTTGAATAACCATATTTATTTTTTACTTTAGAATTTAATAGAATAAGTTTTTTTAAAGTCATTTTAACGTTTAACCTTACAACATCTAAATGTAAATTGTTATTTATTTATTCTAATTGTATCATTTGTATCTATAATCAATATTATAAAATAATAAAAAATAGGTTAAACAGTAGAGTTAACTCTTGAATGATACATTGCATTTAACCATAACCATATTTTGAAATTTTTGCGTATAAAATTGTATGCTTGAAAAATATTTTTAAATATAAAGCGAAATACAAATACCTACCTTATTAGATAATTTCAAGTAAAATAAAGTTGATTACGTGTAATTTAGACATATTTTATAATTTGATATTACTTACGGTAAGGATAATGAACTTTTTAAAATCAAACAAATATTACTTTATTTTAATTGTTTATATAAACAAAAAGAACACATTTTATTTTATTATATTATATTATATTATAATGTACCTAAATATAAAGTATTTCAATTTTCTATAATGTTAAATGTTTATATGGATACTCCAAGTCCTAAGTTAATATTATTGTCTCTACCTAAAAATTGAGTTAAATGAATTTTAACACACGTAATATGCCCACTCTTATATTTTAGCTAATAATAGATAACTAAAAAATAAATGATAGATAAAATTATTCAGCTTTAGTGGCAGGGTTTATCGCTTTCCAAGAGGAGAAAGTGGATTAATTTTTTTTAATGAAGACAATAACAATAACGAATTAACTATAAATGATAACAATATTATTAATAAAATATTATCTATTGAATAATATGTATAAAAATTAGAAACACATTTTCAACTATCTAGGCATAAATTATGTTAGTTAATTCTAAGTTAGGCAAGGTTCAAGGGTAGGCGATTTCCCTTATCATCCCTTAAACCTGTCAATATTCAATAAATGTATCAAAAAAGTGAAAAGGTACTTTCTTTAAAATAACTATATTTTAATTACAGTGTATTTAGATATAAAAAAAAAAAAAATTGGTTCTACTTAAAAATGATTCAAATCTAATAATTTATTTTGCAAACCCAATATTTGTTGGGATATAAAATGCAACATTGATCATAAAAAGTCTAAACATGAAGTGCATAACCAAGAAAATTTTTACAAATATTGAAATAATACGTGTTTAAAAATAAATGTTTGCCTTTTGAAAGGTTTGGTAATGATCAAATGTGAAATAACCCAGTTCTTCCTCCCAAATAAAAAAAAATCTTTCATTTTCTTTACAGTCAGTTTGCAGCCATTATTATATTTTAAATTAGAAAATGTAACTTAATTCAATTTTGAACCCATTTTTCAATATTAGTTTGGAAAATTTAGTTTTATTAGTTTGAAATTTATAAGTTATAAATTTAATAAGTTTTCAATTAAATTATTTGAAATGTGTACTTACTTAGTGCGAAATTCTTTGGTTAGATAAACTAGATTTTTTAATTCAAAATGATTTGTTTTCTAAGGTTTGTATCAGCTGGTTATAAAATATTTTAAAAGATTTTAGAGAACTTCCAGAAGTTATGATGACTATAAATCAAATATATTAATGGATTATTATTTTCAGAAGATTTTCTTTGAGTTACCTCTCCATAATTATAATCATATTCCTGAATAACTGCGAGTATACATTTTTGGATATATTTAACAAGTTAAATAATTTTAATTAATAATTAATGGTATTTAAATTTACTAATATATGTTTATATTTTAAGTTTAACTTAAAAAGCGCAATATTTAAGTTCTGCATCCCTGGTATTTTCATTATTCCCTATTAGGTAGATGAAAACATTTTACCTAGATTTTAAGGTATTGATATTCAGTATTCCGTATTTTCATAAAATGTATAAAATATATTTTTATACTAACAAATAATAATAAAAAGTATAATAAAAAATAAATAAAAAACAATTTAATAACAACACATTACCATTAATTAAGATTGGGTATACATAATAAAATTTGATTCACAATTATTTCATTGTACATATTCTACAAGATTACAATTTAGAACGTATTGCTATTTCTGTCCACCAAGAAGGCCTTTCAAATGTTGATTTATCTTCAAATAATAACTTCTTTAAATTTTCATACACCTAAATATAATAAAAATAATATATTTATACATTGCATAAGTACATTGCATAGTAAATACATTGTTTTTATTATATTTATCTATTTTTATAATAAATTTAGTAAAAATCTGAATTAATAAAAAATAATTGTGATAAAGTATTATAATGTGTAATATTATATTATATTTTTAAACCTAATATTGAAATAAATAATTTACCTGTCCATTTGAAGATCCTAGTATTGAATTTAATATAAAATCAGGAGGTACTATAGCATCAGCAAGTGTAACAGCTTCATTTTTAAGACTTGAACATAATTCTATAATAGACCCTTTAACAATTATAGATGCTAATGGCCCATTGGCATATCCACCTTAAAAATTGAAACAAATAATAATTACTTGACTAAAATTAGTGGTATTATTTCTAATTTCCATGCTACACAAAGAATGACTTCAGTTTATTTCAAAAAATAATAAACTTAAATTTGTATTCATTAATTTTGTACAACACAAAATTGTTATATGGTATATTGGTATATATTATATATTAATAGACGTTTTAATTTTTATAATATAATAATAGCAAAAAAATTAATAAATTTTATAACTATCAGTAAATAGGAACGTAATAGGAAAGTTGAAATAACCAAAGCCACTGACTGGTTAAAATATTTATCAATATATACCTTCATATATAATTGATAAATGTTTTTCGATAATCCAAAATCCATAAAGTGAAGAAAGTTTATATAAAATTGCTTTATGCGGATCATCTAAATCTGGAGATGACGTTGTTTCAATAAATTGCTTTAAAATTAAATACTGAAAATAAAATTTCTTATTAAACCTATTTATTAATTAAATATTTAATTAACAATAATTAACATTATAATCATAAATTAAATAGCAGAATTCGGTTGACTAGTCCAGATACTCTTCCCTTTTTCTTGTTTCCTCATTATATATATTATTATTATAATTATTATTACTACATAATTATATTCTTATACACAAATGTGCACAGGAAATGCTCGTGTGTATCATATTACACACACCATGTCTATATATTTCTTAAGATAATTCTCTGATCAGCTCTAACAGCTTTATACTATTATAACTATTATTATTATTATAGTGCTACCTTGTTTTTATTCTACTATTGCTACTGCAGCTACATATTTTTGTTTTTCAATTATTTGTATTATCATTTTTGTTCAGTTTGTGTCGTAATAAATATTTTTAAACAAAAAAAAACATTATCACATATCCTGTAAATACCTATTCAATTAACTATTGTACATACTATCTTATAATGGTTTTTACGTTAGTGAAGAAATGCATATAGTTAGGCATGCAACGGTATCGAACGGTGAAACCGTTATAGTATGGCGTGCTAAATTTAACAATATATACTTTTTCGCTAATGTTTAAATCGTTCAGACCTAACAGCATAAAAACTGCAGTATGGCAAAGCCCTTACATAGTGAGAGTAGGTAAGCTACTGTTTTAGCACTTTTCTGTACTATAATAACATTCACTCAAAAATTTATATAAATATTTTTACGAATGATCTTTTCTAAAGTCATATTCTTATAACATACACTGTTTATAAGTAATATAAATACAATACTTACTTCTCCAAAAACTATTGATAGATCTTTAGCAAAAAACATCTGTGAGTCATTTTTTGCAGTAAATATATCTTTTCTCTGATCTTTAAGTAATTGTAATTGTGCATACGTCTGACGTATTAAATAACATATTATCCACTGGAAACATGATAATAAATCTGAGAAAATACATATCGAATTAGGTTGTGTTAATTAAACTCAATATAAAATTATTTATTAATTATTAATATTATTATATAATTCCTAGATATTCAAATAAAATTTTTTTTAAGAAAGTACTAAAAGGAAGACTTCCATTGGAGAATTATATTATTATAAAATTATATAATAATTTAGTTATCTATAAAATTTTAATTAATTTATACTAAAGTATAGTTTTATAACATTATTTTAAATATTTTATATTATGAACAATTATGATAAAGCATAGTACAAGTGTATAACAATATTATTATTTTAAAAACAAAATATAAATATTATTATCAAATAATTAAGAAATAAAAATACTTACGCTTATGAGTTAACGTTTCATCTACTCTGGATAGTTTGAATTTTTCACTTAATATGGTATTGGCTTCTTTAAGGAATTCTATAGTACCCAATGGTGTATCACAACAACTTTTATCTCCATTTAGTAAATTTGACCATATATTCAACAGCCAATTACTTGTTTGTTGTAATAGTACATTATTATCACCTTCGTAGGTACAATTGGCATCATTTGCATTACGCAATTCAGTTAAACCAGCGGCTAACAATAAAGTTACACATAAATAAACAAAATACAATTAGAACAATAATTTTTTTTTTTTTTACCTTTCAAATATCCATGGCCACCACAAGCTTCTCTACATTCCTGTATTGCATCTCGACTAGTCCATGCTGCAATAGGTTTAGTGCAACTAGAAACTGCATGAATTTCTACACCAAGCAACCTCTAATTAAATGATGAATGAATTATTCAAGAATGGTTAATAATAGAAAAGGTTTAGTATTACAAGTTTTTCTGAACCACTGTTTGATAACATCTCAAAAAGAAACATTTCATAAATTTTACCACAGTAATCTCCATAAATCTTCAATGCATAAGCAGCAGCCAAATTAGGGATCAATCTACATTGCTGAAAATAAATAAATACATTAAATTAAACTATACATATTATATGTCTTAAGTTTTATTAAGCAAATGTATTTGAAATGTTTAATAATCAATTTAAATGTAGACAAAACACAATATTTTTTTATATTATCTATAATAAATGTAAAAAAAACTATTTTAGTAAATATTTTAAAAATAAAAAAAGAATACTTACTACTAGTTGATACTCCAAAACTGGCAATTCTTCACTGTTATGAGGACCAAACTGTTTTCTAACAGCTGTATATCTAATGGCTATCGGAACAGCTTTCGTGATGTATGCTGCACATATATTAATAATACCTAATCGTCCAACCGATAAACTTCCCAATGATGCTCCTACAAAATATATAATTTACTTTTAGTAATAATTTTTGCTATAGAAATTTGAAATATGTATAAAGTTATATAAAACACTTGATAAGACAAAATATTTTTGTCATAGTTTAGAGTTTTATTGTTATACAAGTTATAAATACATAAGATAATAGATATTATAATATAATTTACACATAAAATTAAACAATTACTACCTAAAAATTAAATACAGTAATCAAATAAATGGATAATAAATAAATAGTGTATATTACCTAATCGTTTTGATTTATCTTTGAATGGTGAAACATACTGACCATTCTCATTTACATCTCCTGTTTTACTTAGTAAACTTTCTTTTGGTATACAATATTTGTTGAACATGATAAATCTATTTGAAAAATAATATACTATTTAGTATATAGTATAAAATTCATTTTTGATTATAATAAAAACAAAATAACACATATTTTACATTACCCATTATCAACTCCATTCAAACTAGCCTTTTCTCCTAAATCTCCAATTATCACCCCGGGATAAGGTAACATTGTTTTTGGATCTCTCACATTAACTACAAATGCATGTAACCCATGATCTTCATTATTACTCATGATTAGTTTGGCCCAAATAATCGCATGTGTGCAGGATTTTCCTAAATGCAAACAAATTTATAATTATGTAATATATTTATTTTAGAAATACAATAGATTATTCAATTGGAAATATTATATATTTTACATAATTCTTTATGTTAATTAATTCAAAATGATTTACTTTAAATATTTTTTAAGAAACATTGAAAATATGCTTACCTAAACTTCCAACCCAACACTTAGCTGCTTCAAAATCTGGAGTGTTTAAGATGAATTGTTTTAAATTGTTGTCATACATAGCCGTAGTTCTCATTTCTTTAGTGTTGGTACCATGTGAAATTTCTGTAAGTGCAAAACAACCAGGAAGCTGAAATATAAATAAATTCAGTAATATTTATATAAAATATATTATAATTTCATTAAGTAAATCAATTATAATATAATCTACTATTTTTTAATAGTATATACTATTATAACACATGTTTTTAAAATTGTCATATAAATATTAAATACTCATATAGACAAGAGAATTTTGTGTAATAATCAATACTTTTTCTAACATTTACTTAACACTAGGCAGTGGCGTGCAGAAGATAGCTTTGAATGATGCCTAGGCAACAAGTTTATAAGGGGTGGGTCTGCACGTTAGGTGGTCAAATATAAAATTTTAATACTAATTATCGTCTGAAAATAAAATAATATATTATGATAAATAGTATACTACTGTAATTACAGCTATATAGACCAAGCGCCAAGAAATATAAAATTGCAATATCTGCAACGTAATGTAATACATTTTAAAAATAAGTTATTATTTAATAAGTTATGTAAGAAAATGGCTTTTGAATTGTGAAATGGAAAAATTGTTGCAATAATTTTATTCGTAAATTATTTGAAATATAATAATATAAGTTCATAACCCCCCACTCCAATGAAACCCTTAGTACACCACTGTATGGGACATGGGTGGTAAGTATACTGATTATTATTTGGCTTCATATAATTTTGAAGCTGGACACGCCACTGACACTGGGTAGTAGGTTGCTCTTGTCAAAACTTTCATTATCTACTTTATTAAAAATTTTGAATAAATTATAAATTTATTTTTACTATTATCATTGATTATAGAATATTATAAAATTAATGCTATTATTATTAAATTTGTTTTTATTAATTTCCTATCATTTTTAAGATTAATTATTTATATAGTATATATTATAAATATACATTTATATTTTATTTTTAAAGAAAAGTAAATGTATAAAATAATAATAAAGGTATACTAAGCATTATTTTGTTATTGTTAGTTATAACAATAACAATAACTTGTTTAAACATGGTTCACAAGCATTTTTAAGTTTTTTACATGCAAAACCTTAATGATTTTATCCATTTTGAGAAAAAGATCAAAGAAAATTATGGTACAAGATTATAGTAGCACAAATTACTGTTAATATTAAACATATTTAATTTTGTATCATAAAAAAATTCTCCTGTTTATTTATGTCTAAAATAATATATTTAAATATTATATAACATTAAAATATTATATGGTAGGTAATCATACTTTTCCTTCGATAGCTCTTTCATATAAATTTGAATTTCTTCCATTATCCATATTAAATATAACATTAGAAAACATGTCAAATGTTAGCATAACTTTTATTGCAACAGATGGACAGTATTGAAACATTGTTACAACTTTTACAAAACCCTAATAATTGTGTAACATAATATAAAGTTTATAAATAATCAAATTACAGTATTGTAATTATATTCACCAGTTTGGGATTAGATAATAGTTCATCATATGGAAACATTTTTGATTCCATAACTTTATACATTCTTATTATTGCTATTTTTCGTTGTTCATCTAGTGGCAATGTCTCGTTTGAATGTCGAAAAAGTGGATCAGATTCAAACACTTTCCATGCTTTCATCTACATTACATATATTTAAATTTTAATATTTATAATAAATGTAAATTTTGTTGTTGTATAATAACCTAATAATAAATTACCTTAAGTAAAATATAAATATACCTTTAAGAAGTATATAATTTTTAACTAGTACCTTAAATCGTAAAATGTCTTCAGATTCTAAGAAAACTTTCATTTTCTTCCAATCAATTGTAGCACGTTTTCTATAAACATCCAAAGGTCCAGACTCAAAGTCTTTTAATATATCGGAACAGGTATTCATCATAACCTATAAATATTTAATATAAGACAATATATCATAAGTAGGTACCTACCTAAAGTTAAATTTTTTTCAAAGAGAGGAACAGAACAGTTAATTTTTTAATAAACATCATCTTATTTTAAAAATACAATACCTATTATAGCTAAATGAATATATGACCAATATAAATTTTTTTTTTATAATTTTCATAAATAAATTAGGTACTACTAGTGTCAGATTAATAACAGATATGTTTACCTGTTTATTTTATTATGTTTTAGCTATAATTAAAATTGTACTTAATATAATAATATGATGTGAATATTTTTTGAGAACAAACATACAATATATGTAATTATTACAATTACAATAAATATTGTAATTAGAAAAAATATTCAATATATAACCTTCCAAAATCGTCTAAGTAAAACTATGGTGATTCTAAATAACTATGTTATCCATTTGAATAATTTATTCTGAGGTTAGAAGGTTAAAAGAAGTTTAGAATTTTTAAACCAATATTTAATTTAAACATATGTGCCAAATACTTGAATTAAGGTATAATCAAATATTAAAAAAAATATTTATTTCTTCTATTTATTCACTTATTTATTTCAGAATTTTGAAAGCAAAATTATTATACAATTTAAAGTTTATTGTTAAGATAAAAGTAATTGTTCAAATTACCTTCATATTATTCATATTTGAACAATTATTAAATAATTTTCTTTGAAAACTAAAATATATTCTTCTATATCTGAATAATAACATTTCGACACTAAAACAAAATAATTGCAATAAAAATGATATTTTAATTAAATAATATAATTATAATATTCAAAATCTTTATTCACTTTGTTATTTGAAAAATAATTTATTTGTTTTATATTTGTGAATTGTTGCAATTATTTTAATATTATTTGTAATTTCCTACAAGTTTTTAGAATAACAAGATAGTATTGGAATTATTAAAAAAATAATTAGATTAACATTGCTAAACCTCGACTACTGAATTTAATATATTCTATAATACATACAAACAAATTCTAAATAATTATTTATCTTTGATTGTTCAATGATTAGACAAAACACTTAAGTTTTTATTGTGTCGTATAAGTATATCAATAGTTGGTACCTAGAATTTTATACACATTTTTTCTATATTTTAAAATATGAAATATTACCTGTATGGCTGTTTCGTAAGTCTAAAATCGCTGTTGATTATTAAAAAAATTATTATCCTGATTATTTAATTATTATAGAATACATTGAAATACCTTGTTAATTTTTATCATAAATTTTGTTGATGAACAGTTACTTTGAATTAAATTTTTTTTAAAAAAAGGAAAAATTATTAAAATCGTACTAAAAATCTAGAAAGTTTCGTGTCTTCATGATTAAAAACTATAGTTGCTTCTTGTCTCCTACCTAAATATATTTCGCTACATCATTGATGACGTCAAAGACTAGACACATTAGACATTACGCCATAAAATAATATTATTATTTGACATTTTAGCTAAAGTGCACTAATTTAGCACTTTGACAGACTTTAGTGTTTAGTAGTTTAGTACTAGTTTTGCTTATTTGTTATTTACTATTTAGTATTAATTACATATTCGTAAAACATAATATCATAGTATCATACTATCTAATCTACAATCTACATTATTCTTATCACATTGATTTTTTTTTTATTGACTTTTTATCATAGACTTAGATCCAGTTGTACAGTGGTTGATTAAACTTTGATTAAATACTAATCAACGATTAAGAAAATTTGGTCGTTGTACGGTGACGGTTTAAGTCTTAATCATTGATAAAAGGTCCGTTAAGTTAACCGGTCATTATTGGTCGGTTAAACTGTGATTAACTAATTTCTTGAGAATTATCGTTATCAGTAATTATAATTTCAATTTTATTTTATTGTTTTCCATTGTACATAAAACATAATATGTTTTACTTTTAATTATTAAACTTTAATATAATTTGAATTATTGTTATTTGTTAATACATATTTGTCATTTATAAAATTTATTGTATGAACTATTTAATTAAATATTTGAGTTGAACCCTGGTTTTTGGATCATCTTGAAATTAATGAAAAATATTACAATTACTTTGTGAATATTTTAAACTGTTTTGTGTTTTTATAAGGAATTATAAATTTTATTTATGATGGAAATTTTATTGAGGATGATTCTGATTTTGATGATGAAGAAATTGATTTCTTAGTATTAATGATCGCTTTTCCTAGACAAGAAAGGATATTTAGACCACGAACGGATCACTTTACTTGGTGGAGAGAAGAAAAATTCTTTGATCGATTTCGGATGTCAAAAAATATCGTTCGTTTTATTGTTGATATGATAGGGAACCGCATCTGTTATTTAAAATTCAAATTAATTTGATAAAATAAGTGATAAACTGAATATCACAAATTTAGTACCAAATTACCAACTGTAATCAAAAATAATGAAAATATTAAAATAAATTGATTTATTAGACTGATATGCATTGATATGCCATAAACAGGATCGAAAATAGAGTTAAAGGGGCCCCGGGGCAAGACTATTTCAGGGCCCTATTTCTCTATTGAGTTTGTCAACTCAATTTTCTCCAATTTTTGTAAAAAAAAAAAAAGAAACAAAGCATTATTATTTCTACTTATAAATGATTTGTTTTATTTATAATTGTTTATAATTATATAAATATATAATTGTATATTAATTATAAAATATAAATACTATTAATAATAATAAAATAAATGGATTTTTATCAGCTTTTAATTTCACGTAACATATGTTACGATCAAATTGTATAAGTTATAGATGAATATAAATATAATTTTTATCCAAATAAAAGTAAAATTATTTACATCTAGAATATAAATATCAACCGTAGCGTTTGCAAAAACATTAGTAAGTATGTTGAACATATTCTCGTAAATAATTAAAGAAAATTAAAAATTATGTATTACAAAATTGAAAATACTTAAATACGAAGAGAAGATAAAAAGTAGATGGCAAATTAATATTATTTTATTAATAGACAAAATAAAATAAACAAACATATATTAAAAATAATAACAATAATTATTATTAATATTCCGGCTCGAAAAATTGCGCTATTGTCGTTGTCAAGTGTTAATATGTTCTGGCTCAAAAGTATCATAGGTTGGGTTATAACTACAATAATATACGTCTTATATCAACAACGGTCTCTTCGCAACGTAATTTTTAAACAAAATTTATCAACAAACAAGACCCACCGTCCGATTGTCACACTGCGCCCTAAGAGTTCTTAGGGCTAACACGTATAGGATATTATACAAACGAATTGTTTACTTAAATCAAACATTTTTTTGCTAAAACATATAATTTTACAAGTTCAAGTACTGCATTCTCATACTACTTACTACATCTATACTGTGCTGTTATACGGAGTTTAGAAACATGGCATTAAAACGATCGGGACCATCAGAGGAATGGTTTTATAAAAAAAAATTTAAACTAGATCATTCAATTGACTACCCAGAAAAATTAGGCATTGAGTATAAAGCAGTAGAGATTTCGTCATCCTATTTTGAAGGTTTCCCGTTACGGTTTCTAGTAGAAGAAGAAGAACCAGAACTGTCTAGTAGTGATGATACAGGATCGTCTGACGAGTACATCTTATCATCAGATTTTTCGGAGGATGGTTATGATGATAGTAATGATGGAAACGATGACGATGAAAGTGGAGATGACGAAGGTAATGATGATGAAGGTGAAAATGATAATGATGATGACGACGACGACGATGACGATGATGATAGTAATTATAATGGTGATAGTGAAAGTAGTAATGAAGATGGTGATGATATACAATCTCGAGATCCAGAAAGAGTAATAATAACTACATATTATTCACATTAAATAAAAATATTATATGTATACTTCTGACCACAGTTATCTACGAATAGCATAACTGGGGCAGTAAAACGGATAGCATTTTAAAATATTTTTATTGTAATTCAGTGATTGAATTTTCATTGCTTTGAAAACACAAGTCATCTATATTCAACTTTTTAGATTCTGAGCGAAGCGAAGAATGTATTGGTCTTACAATGATTTTTTTTTTTTTATGTCTAAAAGCATGATTTTGAGTAGAAATAATGGTCCGATTTTCATGAATATGGTAGGAAATTGCACCTAGTAGGTACTTTATTTAGCTCATTTTTCGAATTTCTCAAAAGTTTTTCCTTAAGAGAAGAAAAATTACCAAAAAAGGCGAAAAATCAGCAAAATTACGATTTCTGTTATTTAAATTTTTTTTATTTCATGATAAATAATTGAATTTTGATCGTAGGAATATGAAAATTGTTTTGAGTATTCACATAAGTGTTATTCATTGGAGAAAAACATTTGGAAACGATTAATTGATTTTTTGACTGAGTATAGAGCTTTGGAATTTTTTCCAAATATGTTTAATATTACCTGCAATTTTGGGTTTAATGGTTTAAAAATGTTATAAATGTCTACTTAATACTACTTAATCTGTTTCCAAAATATTTTTAAAATTGTAAACGATAATTTTTTCTTATAAGCTCCTAAAATTTGGATATTTTTGTATAATTGAATATTATTATTAATTTTTTTTTTATGTCTGAAGGTACTTTTTCGGGTATAAAATACTAGTTTAATTTACCACAAATAGGGTATACTTTCGGTAGAAAATTGCATCTAGTTAGTACTTTATGTAGATCATTTTTCGAATTTCTTAAAATTTTTTCTTTGGGAGATGAAAAACTACCAAAAAATGACGGAAAAACGTCGAAATTTACGGAAATCGTAATTTTGATGAAATTGATTTTAGGGTTTTCATGATAACAAATGCAATTTTGAACGTAGGTCTTTAATTTTTTTTTGTATTTTCTTATAGGTAGTTTACACTTGTAGTAAAATTATGGAACGACCTATCAGTATATTATATTATAATATATTTAGTTTTGCTCAGAATTGTATTTTCTTATGCAATATCATTGCATTCAAATCTTAATTATAATAAACTACTAATTCCTCCAAAGACCGAAGGGACGAAGGAGGAACATCCAAAGTTGACCTTCCCACTTTTTTAAAGTTATAATCTTTAGCTAAATTAAAAGTTATGATATTTTGTGTTTTTAAAAGTCTGAAAGCATTATTTTGGGTAGAATGTAAAAATAATGGTTCGATTACTATAAATTGAGTATGTTTTCGGTAGAAAATTGCATCTAGTTGGTACTTTATTCAGCTCATTTTTCGAATATCTCAAAAATTTTTCCTTGGGAGAAGAATAACTGCCAATAAATGGCGGAAAATAGGCAAAATTACGATTTTTGTTAGTTTATCTTGAAAATTAATTAATTAATTAATTAGAAAATTAATTAAATTAAGTTATGAAAAATTATTAAGTAAAATGCATTTATATGGACTGACAGAATAAATCGATGGCAAAATATTTTTTATTTTCAGAGATATTCGATAAAATTCGAATTTAATATTATAATAATTTAATTTTTTTTTAAACGCTGTTGAGCATATAAATATATAATATTTTTTTTATTTCGATTACAACTAATACCTAGTAGTTTAGAGGCTAAAACTAGGGTATAGTTTAATGTACGATATACATATTAAATCAATAATCATTTTAGATTATGTCGATATTTCATTGGATGTTTATCGTATACCTGGCAATAAAGAATTCCCCTATCGAATACGTATCATGTGAGGAAATCCAAATGTTTGCAAGGTAAATTATTGTTAGTACACATACATTTTGTTTCTATATAAAGTCTAATTTTAGACGATGGTTCCCAATTCTTCGCGAGAACGATTACTTATTAACAATTTTTTCAAATATAAATTCATATATTGATTTACTCGTGCCAAGGCAAATCACTAACTCGGAATTATTCCTTACTAAATGGACTATAAATCACTTATGTGTAGATGTTTTTGAAGATAAAATTAAAACAATAGTTGCCGAAAATGAAATAGAAATTAAAGCAGAAATGGAACATCCTGGTGATTAAACTATAAATTATTTTTATTTAACAAGGATAATGCAAGACTGGGCAAATTACCTATTTTTTTTAACTTGTTAAAATAAATTATTCTTGAAATGATCATATAAAATAAAATTTTTAATTACTTTTAATTATAGTAAACTTAAAAAGTCAAAAACTAATAGGTATAAATGTAATTTAATTTAGTTAAAATATTTTTAAAAATTCGTTGTTGTTTAATTTGGATGAAATTAGTAAAACTTAAAAAATTTAATTTTCTATAAAAGTATTTTATTTAACTTAACTACAGAAAAATAATAACTAACTAACTTCATATTTATTAAAAAATATAATTCGTTAAGTTTAAAGTTGATACTTAAAAAAATAAACTTGTTATTTAACTTAATTAAAATTAATCCAACTCGTTAATGCCTAATCCCCAGTCTTGCTATAGTATATTGTCACACTAATTAAAACAGTAGCCCAATTAATTATGTTTTATTCTGGGGATCATCGAATATTAACAAACCAAATAATAATAATCTTTGTGAGTGACTACCAGTCTTCAAATATGAGTAAAAAAATTTAATCAAACGTCGCATAAAAAATATATTATTGTTAATTATCGAATATTTAACATATTAATTGTATATATAAATATATAATTTGTGACTAAAATAAAATTTCAATTACAGAAGAACTGATTACAATTTTAAATGGATATGGCATAAATCATTTGGGGTAAGCATTATAATTTAATATTTATAAATATTATCATAACTGTAGTTCAGGTAAAGTCAAACATATTTTATATAAATTTAAATTAGGTTAAAATAAAACCTTTATTTTTCGCACAAGAAAATCTACCAACTAGCATCATTGCTTTTACGAATTATATTTTAAACATCTAGCTTTGAAACTGATGATCATGTTGACACCATTTTTACAGACTTTAGGAAGACCTCTGACATGGTCAATTCTGCTCTAGATTTCTTCGGTTTTAGTAACCCTCTTTTAAATTAGTTAACATCCTAAACTAACCATAAGAAAACAATCTATTACTCAGCCGCTTTATCCGGTGTTCCCCATGGTGATCACCCTAGTTAGACCCTTCCTTTTAGTTTTTTCATAACATCTTTGAATGACTATCTCGCCTTTACTAAAGTCCTTGCAATAATGTATAATATACATACCAAACTTAAAATTAAATTATTGTGTTTTTTTTAAAATTTATTTAAAATATATCCAGTAAAATTTTACAGTGATTATTAAACTAACATTCTTATTTTTAGAATTAAAACAATTGATATCTAATATCTATTGAAGAAGTTACATAACCAAGATTGCATTTTTACATTGTTATTATTGTTATTTTTTGTTTAATTTATTTAATTTGTTAACATTTTCATTGTTTATTAACTATAATTGCCTTGATCACACTTTTCAATATTACTATTTTTTTCAATTCATTTATATTGTTAACATATTTCATTGCTTACTAAATATTAACTATTATGTCTAAGATTTTATCACACTTTACGCCATTATTATTGTGTTTTGTTTATTTTATTTATACTGTAAAAATTGTTCTATACTTTACTAACAAATTATTTTTGAATTTTTACTTTATTATTATTATTGAACCAATTACTATTGTTTATTGACTATTATTTATTTTTCTACTAAATATTTATTGTAGTTAAATTTTTTCTATTACCTAAGAAATATTATTATTATTATTATTTACTTTTAATTATACTTTTATTATTGTATATAAATTGTACTTGTTTATTATTTAATAATAATATATTATATAATTAGAGATAATTAACATTTGTTTACCAAATTTATTTTAACTTTGAACTATATAAATGTATTAATACTCGATTACAATATAACTAACTAGAAACTAGTTACTACTACCATTGATTATAGAATAGACTATTCTATAATCAATGCTACTACTGATCTCAAGGGGATGCTATAACACCATAGCGCCCACCCTCCCCCACTATATCCGCGCCTTCTTGTAACGGAGCCATTAATTGTCGGTTTCCGGACTATGCTCAAAGGAGCAAGCTGAACGGCTCATTTGTATGTTATTCAAAGTGCGTTTAGACACGAGCGCGAGCATGCTAATATTTTTCTTTCGCTTACTTGTTGCTCAAGCATGCTCGTGCTCATGTCTAAACGTATCTTCAAATTTTTGTCCATATTATACATCAAAATTTGTCAAAATAATACATTGTTGTCCTTGTCACTTTCGTAAGTGCAATTCGTTCAAATCGGCGGCTAACAATTCGTGATTTCTGTATACCTACCTAGGTAATACAAGAAGAAAACAAATTTTCAGATTTATGCAAAAAACATTTGGTACTGTCTACTAGCTTTTCTGAATCACTGTTTGATATTTCCGTGATAAATGTTTCGTTAACAATATCAGAGTAATCGTTATAAATTAATAATAATGCGTAAACAACAGCCAAACATGGAATCAACCTGCATTGCTGTACAATGCAAATAATATATTAACTATATAAATAATATAATAGACATTAAATACGATTTAGTAAACGATTTCGACTACTAATATAGAAAATGTTTTAATTATGATAACATAAATAATATAGTAGGTATGAATGTAACATTGTATGAAATAAATGCTTAGAACATTCATCATGAAATAAAAATATCGTACTTAGCCTTTTTTTCTTTGAACCGAGAACCGGTAGGGAACTGCTTTCGCATTAGTTCTTCCCGGAATAATAGTATAGCTAAATAAATCTTTAAAAGTTAATTAATATCATTATATATATATATATATATTACGTAATTGTTTAGATTTATGGAGCACGGCAAGATAATATTATATTGATCACCAGAATTTACGTTTTAAGTTCTACTCAACGAATAATTTTATACTTATTAAGCATTATAAAACTATTTGAAAAATTAAATAATAATATTTAAACAAAATATGCAATAAAAATAGATTTATAAATATTATTACGCGTTATCGAGGCCATTTAAACTAGCCTTTTCTTCAACTATATAACTCCTGTATACAATTGCATGAGCAAAAATAATAAAAAAATCACATATAAAATTATATATTTACCAATCTGAACGTTGATAATATTTAATAGAATGAAAATATTTTTGATTCTAAAATTGTATACAATTTTAATAAAGCAAATCTTCGTGATTTATCTAATAGTAGCGTTTTGTCGAAATGTTGAAAAAGCTGGTCGAACAGGTTCGAACATCTTTTATACTCCATCTAAATTTTCATTATGATTGAATTTAATAAAAACAAATAATTTTTTTAAGTTTAATTAAACTGAATAATACAAACTGTATACAATTTTGATTAGTAAACTATGACACAATGAGACACACTATATAATTTACGTAATCCATAATAATATTTATTTGTTCACACACATTGAATTTAAAATATCAAAATTAATATTATTAGCTTTTAGAATGATATTATATTGTGATTAAATGTAAAATTATTAGTTATTAATACAACTATTGTTAATTAAATTATTAATTTATTGTATAAATTATTATTGTAATTATATGTTTAGGTCTTAAAATAAAATTATAACTCATAATTATAAACATAATCCAAATAATGTTTAACAATTTTTATCCTCAGTAAAGTGTAAGCTTAACTTTGACCTTTGCAAAATATGTAGAAAAACCAAATAAGTACATATAAAATAAAAATAATATATATGTCATGTTAACTGATTTTTGCAAAATTGACTATTTTATCATTTTACAATTAATTCATATAATATTTAGGTATGTGGATATAATATAGATAAATATGTTTATAGAGCAATTAGAAATATTTTCGTGAAAAAATCAAAAATAAATTCTGTTAACATAAAAAGCTCCAAACATTAATTAAAAAATGTATTTTAAATAATCTATGTAAGATTATTTCATAAATAAATTGTTATCTACTAACTACTGTCTAACTGAAAAAACATTTTTAAAAATATTTAAAATGCAATATGTTTTGTACTCAATAGGTCGGGCTAAATAAAACAATATGCGAAATTGAGAAAAATTCAAAAATCCTTTTATTAAGAACTATGTTCTAAATATAATAACTTATTAACATAGGTTATTTACAAGCGTGGTAAAATTTTGGAACGGAACAGT
Source organism: Eriosoma lanigerum (assembly GCA_013282895.1). NCBI lineage: Eukaryota > Metazoa > Arthropoda > Insecta > Hemiptera > Aphididae > Eriosoma > Eriosoma lanigerum. The sequence continues at coordinate 53,577,393 of CM023358.1, forward strand.
TAATTATTTGGCAAAATATAGAGCTTTGAACGTTTTCCCAAAAAAATTAATTTTACCTACAATTTTGGGATCATCTGCTTAAAAATTTTATAGAAGTCTAATACTATATTACTTAATTTTTTTACAAAATTTTTGAAAATCTAAACAGGCAAATTATTTTTATAGGCCTTTTATTTTTTATTTTTTCTGATCTATGAAAACATTTTTTCAGGTAGAAATAATGGTTCCATTACCATAAAAAAGGTACCCTTACTATATCAAATTTCATGTAGTTGGTACTTTATTTAGCTCATTTTTCGAATTTCACAAAAGTTTTTCCTCGAAAAGCGGAAAATCGGCAATTTTTATAGGGTTTTTTCTGATGTATGAAAATATTTTTTTGGATAGAAATAATGGTCGGATTATCACAAACAGGGTACCCTCTCTATAGCGACTTTAATCTAGTTGGTACTTTATTTTAAACTTTAATTATTTATTTGACATTGATGTTTAATTTTTGTATATTTAAAAGTCTAAACATTAATCAAAATAATTTAGAATGTCTGTCAAAAAGGTTTATAGACGCATTTTTGCAATCACTTGGTCGAAACATTACAACTACGAAAATAACCATTAGGTATACATGTTTAGAATACAATGTTACCAAATCAAGTTACATCTAACTCTAGACGTTTTTCGTTAAGTGTACACATGATTTTTAGAATACGTAGAATTTACCTACTGATTTTCAAAAAGCACTGCAATCATTTGTATAAGAACTATCTAGTGGGCAAACAATGTGAAGAAATGATATTAAAAATGTTTAAAATATTTACAGAAGATGATAATTAGGAGGTATTAATATAATATCGACAAAAAATTACAAGTATTGTTTAGTTTTTTTTTAGTATTAACATAGGTAATATACAAGTGTGGTAACATTTTGGAAATGGATATGTTGATTTTTCGGCCAAATTTAGAACATTGAACTTTTTTCTAAAAATGTTTAAAATTTTCTACAGTTTTTGGTTTATCGATTTTATAATTTTATCAAAATCTAATCATATACTACGTTATCAATTTCCAAAATATTTTAAAAATCGTAGGTCATAATTTTTAAAAAAAATTTTATGTATATTATTTGTAAATATATAAATGATTCTAACCTACAATAACCTCTGTATAAGTTATGTAAATAAATTACCTACTTAATAAATCTTGTATTCATCTACCCATAAGTAATAATCATAATTAATGTCCATAATGAGTATATTTAAAATAAGATAATATTGGTAATAAACCCACAAATCGTTAATTTTCAATTCGTTTAAGACTGTCAATACTATAACTGAATCACTTCATGCAAAAATCCTTAACTTTAAACTTTTGGAGAAATGAAAAAAAACGTTGAATATGTTTCAAAATAGATAAATTTATAAGAGCTTTACCAAAGTTAATAGATATTAAACAATAAATTACATTCTGCAAATAATTTTATTATTATTAAATGCAGTAAAAAACGTTATAATTCATGACATTAAAATAATAAAAACGACAATTTTATCATAAAAAAATTGTATTAAATTCAAAAATAACAAAATAGTCCCTTTATTCGAAAAATTACATTACTTTTTTAACATGTCCTTCATGATACAGAAAAATTGTTGATTTTTCTGTTTTAATATCATGAATACAGAAAACTAATACTGACAATTGTCTCTAATAAAACATTTCTCGAACAAGAATTTTAGGAAGATTTAAATTTTGCATGTAGTCAAAACTGCGAGGCAGGTGACCCTCGAGAATGTGCGACGTGGAGGAGATGACAGAAGCCACGAGTCAGCACCTGGGTCGGATACGTCGTCGGACGCCGGCGATATTAATGCGGACGACGACGTCAGCATCCACACGGGCGAATCTGAAGATGTCGGAGCAACGGAGGATCCCGCAGTAGTGACCGAGGTCATCCTCCGACCGGATGACATCAATCAGATCCACGAACACTTAGAGGAGATCTAGAGGATATTTTGTAAGAAGGTTAAGTAATATAGTATTGGACTTCTATAAAATTTATAAATTAACTTGTCACAATTTACACGTGAGGAAGTCACGAAGAGATTAAAGAAATTTGAAAACACCGCTCCGGGGAGTGACGGTCTGACTTATCGACACTGGAGCAGACTGGATCCGGCGTGCTCTCTGTTAACCATCGTTCTAAACATATGTTTGAAATACAGGCGTATCTCACTACGGTGGAAACGTGTGACCACGGTATTAATATACAAGAAGGGAGACGAGGACATGAATACCAACTGCAGGCCAATCGCCCTGTGCCGAACGAATTTTTTTTTTTTATAAAAATATAGCATTATTAATATTTATAAAAAAAATTACTTCTGTAATTTGTAAAGTGTATGCTGTGCATACGCAGCATACGCACACACTACGCCACTGGATATTTGTTTATTAGAACTAATATAGTCACATAGGTAGATAATAATATAAAGATACTCACTTATAGAATAAATTAATTTGACTTGTGCTGTTTTGCACATAAAGATAATCGTCAATTTTGACATGTGCCTTAACGCATATTATTATACTGTGTTATAGAGAGCGTTATACCGAAACGTGAACGCAAGCAATGAATCATAGAATGCGCTTTCACTACTTTTGTAATGGCGCAAGCACGCGACGAACGCACATCGTTTTGCTGATACGGGTGTTGTTTGACCACAAATCGAGACCGCATTTTATTGTTTCATGAATGTTCGTAATGTGCATATTATGTAATTTTATGACTACGTACAGCTGCGATAATGTTATATTTATTTATGTCTTCCTAAAACTATCTATATGGATTATAAATTATATATGATATATTATAGTATGATAGCGCGCGTACACACAAATTAATTGTAAATGAGAGATACTGTTTGCTTAAATATATATATATAAATATATAGTTCATAAAATCAATTATACAATATAGTTAAAATTATATTTATACTCTTATTACTTTTTAAAGTATAAAAATAACTAATTTTTTTGGAAAAAAATTCAAAGTTCTATATTTGACCAAAAAATCAACCAATCCATTCCAAAATTTTACTAAATGTAAATATTACCTATGTAAGTATTCAAAACAATTTTCAAGTCCCTACGATCAAAACTCAGTTATCACGAAATAAAAATAAAAAAATATGGAAATCGTAATTTTGCCCATTTTTTGGTTGTTTTCTACTTCTAGGGAAAATCTTTGGAGAAATTCGAAAAATGAACTTAGTAAAGTACCAAGATAATATGATTTTCCACCGAAAGCATACCCCACTTATGGTAATCGAACAATTATTTCTACCCCAAAAAATCTTTTCATATATTGAACAAAAAAAAAAAAAAATCTTTGTAGAAACAATATTACGTATGAAGGCTACGTATGAGAACACGCAAAAAATTTTCAAGTCTCTACGTCCAAAATTTCATTAGTTATCATGAAAAAACTAAAATCAATTTCGTCAAAATTATGATTTTCGTAGTTATTTTTGGGTAGTATTTCTTCGTTCGAAGAAATTTTAAATGTATGACAAATATAAAATAGTACATATACCATTTCTCAAAATATGAATCTAAAATATAGTAATATTATGTCATGAAACTGTGTTTATGTATAACAATTTATAGATATTGCCAATAGACCACATAATTTCTTATACCTCATCGTACAATGTTACATTACGTATTTATGAATTATTTTATTTGTTTTACATTCTTTTACATTGATAATTAATAATTATAACCACAGATATAATATACTAATAGACTATAGTACTGGAATAATTACCAAAACTTCCAATTATAATTATTATTTCTTATTTTATAGTTAGTCAGTTAGTATTCATATTATTAAAGTTCCTATAATAATAAATTGTCTATTTGTCTGTCAAATGTCGATAACAATGTTAAGAGCGGCAAGGTGATGTCTAATGACGTCTATATAGTGCGAATTTGGATAGTGAGAGGATAATCGTGGCTATTGACAACATAACATAATATTTCTTATAGGTGGCAGCACATTATAGATGACAAATAGTATCAAACAACAAAAAACATGTTCACGCGAAACATAAAAAAGTCACTTTTAAAGTGATTTTAGAGTTTAAACACTTATTATAAAAAAAAAATAAAAACAATATTTATGAGGGAATATTATTCTCTCCTTTTTTATAATAGGTGTTTTAATCCTAAAATCACTTTAAAAGGTACTTTTTTATGTTTTGCGTGAACATGTTTTTACGTAAGAAAACCAGGGATATAACGTCCTCTTAACAAATTCTCGTGCAACAACGACAGTGCTACCCATTCGATCGGACACAAAATTAAAGCATAAAATAAAAATATCAAAATATGACATATGCGCCCTTTACATAAAAACCGTCCAATCATCATATCACATTTTAAATTATATATGTATTTACCAATTTAAGCGTTGACAATAATTCATAGATTGTAAATACTTTTTATTTTAAAATTGAATACAATTCTAATAAAGCCTATCTTCTTAGATAGTTAAATCGCAATTACGTTAAACACAGTAAGCTATTAAGTCTAGTCTATGTCTTAGACGTATCACTCTTACGATTAAACGGTTATGATTTAGTATCATCTACATTATAATTTATTACTTCTATTACCAAATTTAAATAATAATTTTATGAGCCGTTCCCGGTGGTACTGCAATACCGGGTCAACCCGCGGTGGAGCAGGAGCAAGCCCCAATATCTCCACCAATTTTGAAAAATTAGTTTAACATTTGAACTCTTCTATGAAGAGTGTACCAGATGTTAAGCTGATAAGAACAGATACTACACTTTGATCTTAGCCGATAGGTCGAGAAGCGATACATTTCATATACAACTTAGGTATCTTAAAGAAAAACGCACGATACTGACGAAAGCAGCACAACATTTTATAGTGTCATAACGAAAAAAAAACGTTTTACATAAAACCGCGTATCGGACATGCATGAAATGCACGTAAATTTCAACACGTTTTAATATGTCATACTTGTAATTAAATCGTATTGACAAGTAGATGTCTACAGTCTAATTTGTCGAATTTGACATTGTAATCGGTATGTCACGAAAACGCTATCTATCGGTCGTTACAAACGAGAGACCAACAAGCGATGATTCGTTACGTTACAAGACCGATAGTGTTGCATCGTTATCGAAACATTTATGAGCAATAAATTCATATAAAAAAAATACTTTATGAGTAATTATTTTATCAATTTATGTAAGTTTGTAAAACGAATAACGATATTGCAGGTTATTGTACACTGCAGTCATTAATTAAACATACATATGTATAAGTAATGCTGCAGTCTTTTCGAAGAGTCAAACGCAGTGTCACACGTTTCGTGTGCCGTAATTGTGAACTACACGTAATTAGACACTACAGACAAGAAATTATTTGGTAAGCAAGCACTAAGTTAATGGAGTATAATTTTGTCTACAATTGTTAATTTACAAGGCGTTTTAAGTAGACTACAAAATATACTTTAATGTAAATTAAGTCTTTCGTATTTTATTTGAATAATAGGAACGTTTTTAATAAATATATAAATGTTTTCTCAAATAATTTTGAAAAACAGCTGCAAAGTAAATTTAAGACGTTCCTCCTTCGTCCTCGAAGACAATAGGAGTTTATTATTATAATTAATAAGATTTGAATGCAATGATATTGCATTAGAAAATACGATTCTGAGCGAATCTCAATATAACAATATATTATACTGATAGGTCGTTCCATAAGATAACCACGTGTGAAAATTAAAATACCTATGAGAAAACTTAAAAAAATATTTTAAGTACTTACGTTCAAAATTACATTAGAAGAACCTAAAATCAATTTCATCCAAATTACGATTTAAGTAATTTTTTGATAGTATTCCTTCTCTCAAAGAAAAACTTTTTAGAAATTCGAAAAATGAGATCAATAAAGTAACAACTAGACGCAATTTACTACCGAAAGCATACCTTATTTGTTGTAATCAGACCATTATTTCTACCTGAAAAAGTGTTTTCAGACATAGAAAAAAAAAAAATTAATATTTAATTCTGTCAAAAATATTTTGTCAAATTTTGAATAAAAAAAATTTAAAAAAAATTGTGACCTACGATTTTTAAAATACTTTGGAAATTGATAGCGTAGTATATGATTAGACTTTGATAAAATTATCAAATCGATAAACCAAAAACTGTAGAAAATTTTAAACATTTTTAGAAAAAAGTTCAAAGTTCTAAATTTGACCAAAAAATCAATATATCCATTTCCAAAATGTTACCACACTTGTATATTACCTATGTTAATACTAAAAAAAAAAACTAAACAACACTTATAATTTTTTGTCGATATTATATTAATACCTCCTAGTTATCATCTTCTGTAAATATTTTAAACATTTTTAACATTATTTCTTCACATTGTTTGCCCACTAGATAGTTCTTATACAAATGATTGCAGTGCTTTTTGCAAATCAGTAGGTAAATTCTACGTATTTTAAGTATTCTACGTATTCTATGTACACACTTAACAAAAAACGTCTAGAGTTAGATGTAACTTGATTTGGTGACATTGTATGCTAAACATGTTGGTTATTTTCGTAGTTGTAATGTTTCGACCAAGTGATTGCAAAAATGCGTCTATAATCCTTTTTGACAGACATACTAAATTATTTTGATTAATATTTAGACTTTTAAATATATAAAAGTTAAACAACAATGTAAAATAAATAAAGTTTAAAATAAAAATAAAAAATAAACCTACTACTTTCAAAATTGTTTATATAGTTATTCAAGAGATGGCATTTAAGACTCATGTAAAATTTTTACCTAAACATAAAGAAACAAAATATTTATGTAATAAAATATAAAAAAAATCAGTATTGAACCATATTTATTGAGGATTGTGTTTATTTGAAAAAAATGAAGAAATGCTATAATGGTCAAATCTAGGTTTTCCAAAAAAAATAACTTCAGGTGAGGTTTAAGTTAGCATTTAATGATGCTTTATTTAAATTTGGTAAATTAAAATCTCCAAAAAGTAGATCATTATTTTGGCGAGAGGTAATTAGATGATCTAAAATAGAAAAATATTCGTTTTATAAAGAAGACGGAGAAATTGACGGAAAGTATACATCTCACAAATAAATTTTTTGAGCTCTTAATTTTTACAGAGACAAAGCATAATTCTAGTGATTATACATCAATATCAATTAGTGAGGAAACACATTTTTTATTAATTGCTATTAAAATACCTCCTCCTCTGGTAGACGAGCTACATAAGTGAGATCTGTCACATCTATAAATTTCGTAATTTACGAGACCAAGTTCAAGTGAGCTAACAATTATTATGCAACCAGGTTTCGGTAAAAGCTAAAATATTAAAATCTAAAAAATCTATATTGGATTTTAATAAATTTAATTTAGTATTAAGACTTTAGGACCTTTTACATTTTGGTAGTGGCAGTTAAATATATTGTGACTGGAAATTAATTTTTTGAATTAATAATTTTTAGAGTGCCTTTGATATATTTAGTTATGACGTCCTGTTCTCCATTACATTGACGGTTGAGAAGTTATTGACGAAGGTGTGACATGTACTCTATTGTATTTCTTATACTCTTAATCATAAACATTTTGTCTGATATATCTGTCAATATTTCCATTTTTCATGCTTACAACATAAACAAATTTAATCTACATGGTATACTATTTTATCATAACTTTTTAACAACACAGTTAATTTGTTAAAAATATTTTATTGTGTATAGATACTTATAGGCACTACTCATCAGTACCTACTTCATTAAAATAACACTAAATTGTGCATGCAATAAAACATTTAAACTATTAAAATTGCATTTTATATTTTAAACACGCAAACAAATTATAATAGTAGGTATAATCATAAATGATAAATAAATTATTAATAATATATTTATAATTTTATTTTATATTTTAATACCTATGTTAAACTTTTTTTAATATCCGTCTCAGGAATATTGCTGATATACAATTTGTCGGTATAACTTACTTTTCAATAAGAATGAATTATAAGAGTTATATCTGTCTACCTATCTACGAAATAATAGTAAGTACTTGATTTAATAAATGCATATTAAATTATAAGGTATTTTTAGAAATTCAGGTCAAACCAGCATCAAAATAATAGTATCAACTATCAATTTAATTATTAATTATTACGTAACTGTTTAATGTTTAATATAAATGTACATTGTACGTTTGTATTTAGTTTTACTGAATAAATAAAAGAACTTATATAATATTATTTTTATAGGTAATATAGCAATAAAGTATAATAAATATTTTAAAACGGAAACTATTATCAAAAGTATACCTATAGTAGATTATACATTTATTATCAACGGAAACTGATACACTTGCAAAAAATGTAGTAAAATGCGTTTCTGATTATATTAATTTAACTATTAAACATTACTGAATTAACACTGATTACTTATTAGTATAAGTTTATTTGAAAATTTAAAGTTTATTCAAATAAAATTATATTTTATAACATTATAAATATCGACCATATAGCTAGGTAACGAATCTTATGGCTTTTATTAGAATTTCTGTTTTAAAGGAAATATTTTCACCTTATTGTCGTGCCTGGAAAAAAGTTTAAATTAATTAATAATTCTAGTAATTATATTTGTATATTTTATCATCATTATTAATGATTGTGTTTTGAGGAATAAAAAGGAAGTAGGTATATTATGTAATATATCAATATTATCTAATAAATATTATGTAAAAATTTACGACGCCTCAATACGATCTAATAGAAAATTGAATCGTCTAAAGATACCAAGTAAAACTTTTTTGTTGAAGAGAAATGTCGTAGTTTGTATGATTGTCATTCGAATAGATATAAAAATCCATTATCAACTATACCTATAAGGCTATAACTATATATATATATAACTATATATTGCCAATTGGTTAGGTTAGATAAGGTAACCGATATATGAATGATATTGTTTATAACGGTGAAAATACTACATTTTATTTTTAAGTAGGTGCTAAATATTATATTATTTTATATGATATAATAATATTCATCTATCAGTAAATTCTTAATGGAGCAAAATTTAATATGAAACAAATACTATTGCTTAGAACAAATTACAAAGCACAAGTTATTAATTTATATTAATATTGAGTATATAAACTATAATAATATTGTTGTGCCTATTATTTATTATTATTTCTAATTTTGTTAAACAAATACTTTTATTAATCTAATAATTAAATATTCCTAATAACGAATATTTTAAATTGTTGTATATTTTTTAAATAATAAACAATACTCAATATTATACCTATATGAGCTTAAATTAAAACAAGTAGGTATACGTAGGTATAGTTACTTATAGATTATAACGGGAAAAATGATTTGCCAGAATTTTATAGAGTTATTGTAAAAATAAATTTCAATAAAAATATAGAAATACAAAATATCTATATACAAAATATATATAAAATTAAATTTATTATTCAAACTGTTTCTATAAAGATAGAACTTCATTGATTTATAAATCAACAATTGGTCACCAATGACCATGACAACATTGGTAAATTTTATAGGATAATCGGATACGACAGACGGAAAGATGCGAGAAGCAACAGGAAAATAAAATTATGAATTAAATAAGTTTATATATAAATGATAATAGTTGTAATATGAAGTACAAACTACAAAATCAATTAAGTGCGGGTTATTACCATTTACCGTATTAGCCATAAGTGATATAATCATAAGAATAAAATGTATATTATTTTACGTTTTAACAATAATTGTAAAATTTAAATCTAAAATATAACTGGATAAAGATAAATTATATATATTTTTAGACCATATTATAATTTTTTTTTATATGGGTTGTTAGTATAAACTAATAAACTTCTATAATAGTAAAGACTATCATATTTTTTATAGTCTATTAAATATTTTGTTTTTAGAAAAATATTATTAACATGCTTTATGTTGCAAATTTTCAAGATAAATGATAATTTTCTATAAGGCTATTAGTTACAATTGAAACAAACCATGTTAATTATGGGTATAAAAAAAATATTTTAATCTAAAATTTGATATTATAAATATTTTACCTAAACATGTATTTATTTTATAAAAATATAAGATTTCAGTTATTGATTTATCGAGCCATTATATTAAGTTAGTCTTATAAAAATTAAATAAGTTTGCATTGTAAACTACAATAGGTACCCATGTAAAGGACGTATTCTATATAATAGCCAAAAGCCTATAAGGAATAGTATTGTTTTGCCGCATTGCAGTAGTCAATAAAAAAATAGAATTTTATATTTTCAAATAAATCTCCAGACAATGTTAATGTTCAATTAGTGTTTTACCTACTTTTGTAAAGTATTAAAATATATAAGTATAATATATTACTTTAAGAATTTTATGTACTATACGCAAATCAATGAAAAACCTTTTCATATAAAAACTAAAGATCATAATATCAAAATTATTAAATTATTTTATTACATATTTATACAGATAATTATTAATTATTAATTCTAATACTAATTTATTATCTTATATATATGTATATATATATATATATATATATATATATGTGTGTGTGTGTGTGTGTGTGTGTGTGTGTGTATGTGTGTATTATTTAAAATGCACTATTTCAGTACATATTCAGTTAATAGTTATAATAATTTGTTGACATAAATATACGAAAATGCTATATATATATATATATATATATATATATATATACATAAAAAAAGGTAAGTAGGTACATTTATACAATTTTAATTATATATTATATAATGTAGTTGTATCAAATAGATTCAAATAAATGGATTTTGAATTGAAATCAGAGATAATTATTTTGTTTGAAAATTAAAAACCATCATAATTAATTGTATGTAACTAATATTATATAGTATTATAGCATATGTATTGGTATGACGTATATGGTTATATATCCTTATGAGCAAATAATTGACTCATTGACTATAATCGATTATACTTTATGCTATTTTAAATTTAATTAATTTATATTTTAATATGTTCATTACGTAAACATCAAATTTAAGTATTATTATCATAATTATTTAATTATTCAGAACTATGTGTTTTAAATATTATGTATTTTTACAGAACCTAAGTTAGACTCATATTAAATAGATTTCTAGTGTTTGTGACATCAATTTGTTTGTATAATCTAAATATTTAAATAACTACTATAAAATTAGTTGGACATTATTGTATACTAAGTAAAAGAATACTATATACTAATAAAAGACAATAAAGTATTAGAGAGTACTTATATCAATTATATAAATAAGATAAAATACTCAGATAAATGTACAAAATGTAACTAAGAAAAATATATCGCAGTCTTGTATTAGATATTTGGAATGTATACATTAGAATACCAGATTCAAGTTACAGTTTAAATTTATTAATTTTAAATTATATTCAAAAATAAAATGAGTATTGAAAAATCAGAAAACGATATGTGTAAGTATATTTTTATATAATTATTAAGTGAAAGTCCTAATTTACAATTGACTTATCATATTTATCATTGATAAATCATAATATGTAATATAATTTACAATTTAGTTAAATCAGGTTCAAATATTATTCTTTATCTGGAGTATTTTTTAATGTTAAAATAATTTTCGTTTACGTATTTTAGCCTTTAAAATATTATTCTATGATCTAAGAATGCCTAAATAGTTAATAGTACCCATAATAACAGCTGTAAAATATCGACATTATTAACCTTAGGTAGATTGACGGTTTATATATATATATAATATTTATAAGTAGATAACATTGGTAGGTAATGTTATACCTTATTAACATTAACAGAAAAATATACATTATACAGCATTAGTTTAAAATAGTAACACAAAAAATATTTACTTTACGTAAAAATAAAAAATTAATAATAATTGATAATTATTTAAATTAAGACGTATGATTCAATATTTCAATGCATAAGCGAAAATAGGGGGGCTTGGTGGTTGAATCCCCTAAACATTATTTGAATTTTACATAAATAAAAAAAAAGCAGGAACGTCAATTAAGGATGTTCCTCCTTCGTCCCTTCGGTCCTTGGAGAAATTAGTAGTTTATTATAATTATTAAGATTTTAATGCAATGATATTGTATTAGAAAATATGATTCTGAGCGAATCTCAATATATTATACTGATAATCCATTCCAAAATTTTACACAAGTGTAAATTTCTTATGTAAATATTCAAAATAAATTTTTAAGTCCCTACGATCAAAATTCAAGGAGTTATAATTTCATGATAAAAATTGTTAGTCAAGATTTTCAAGATATTTTTTAAATGGATTAAATAGTATATGAGTAGGCTTCCATAAAATTTTCATATAGTTAAATTAAAAATTGCAGGTAATATTAATTTTTTTTTTTGGGAAAAGTTTAAAGCTCTTTATTCAGTCAAATAATCAACTAATCCATTCCAAAATTTTACCACACTAATAAATCTCCAATTTTAGTACTTAAAAAAATTTTCAATTCCTTCAACATCTTTGTAGAAACAATACATTCCTCACTCCGCTCAGAATCTAAAATGCTCTATTGATATAACAATATTGATTAAAAAAATGATTTTAAAAATGTTAGCCCCCTGAAATTTCAATAGATTTCTTCCTATAATTCAGTGATATACTAAAATGCTTTGTATAAAATTAAGTACCTATTTTAATTGATTAAAAATATCGTTATATTAAAGATATGGTATCTCTACTCTAATTTAATGTAATTTAATATTGATGCTATATAAAAACCGTTGAGTATTAAATTTATGAAATAATATAGTTATAACGCAGGACTTTGGTTGTACTTGTTTTTTTTTTAAACATTAAATATTGAATTATATAAACTATAAACAATTAAACGATTAATATAATTTATTACGGTCTACGGATATGATATCGGTGATTGGATATTGATTATTTGTCTTTCATCGTTAGTTGAACCAGGATAGTATTATTTTTAGAACATTTCATTAAAAGATATTAATACATAAAATTCGAATTTAATTATAAAAAATTATATTTATACATAAATTATTATATTTAAAAAATTGACGATTGTTATTTATGATTTTATAAAAACATAAATTATTACTTCAAAATAAATACTTCTAAATTCCTTTGTTACTGATTATTAATCATAATTCATAAATAATTTTGTTATCAATATGATATAAATTATTAAAATCATATTTGTTTTATATCGTTATTCTTTTAATAAATATTTGTATGTGATTTCATTATAACATATTTTATTTATTTAGAAATTATTTTAATAAAGAATCTTTTCTATAATTATTATTAATAAGGTACTTCAATCATAGTTAGCTATATGAGTCACTGTCACCAAATTCGTCTATAAAATTTCTATATCTGAGACTAACGAATCGAAATACTTTCTTAAACGGTATAATCGATTACATTGTTATAACATTTTATTCGTTTTACATTTAACCAGTGCTTGAATCAGAAAAATAAAAAAAGGGGGACTATGACACTTAAGAAAAAGTAGCATTCCTTGCAATAATTGAATTTAATCTAACCCACAGGGACTTCGAAAAATTAGATTGGGTACGCTAAACATTTTTTAAAAAAGAAGAGGTACTCGCCTCCTTACGTCCTTTTAAGGATTTCGATTCATGTATTGCATTTAACTTATATGTTATTAACTATTATATGGTTTTCAATTAAAAGAAAAAAATTGTAAATTTGACTATTTTTTACTATTAACTATAGAGTCCTATAATTCTCCTATGAGAAGTTATAAACTTTTAAAGTTATAAGTTTTGAAACAAAAGTCAACAATCAATGGAAATATGAATTAAAAAAACAAAATATACCAAATACACTGAATATATATATGAAAAAATATTCTGAATTTATATAAATAAAAAATAAATAATATAATAGCCTTTATAGGTAAATAACCTTTTATTTTATAACCTATTTTAAATAGGTTCAAAATAATTTTTATGAAATACACACTTTTTTAAATTATTATTTAATTTATTAATTACCATTTTAAATATATAAATAATATTTAGCTATGATTATATTATGCTAAAAAGCTTTAGCTATGAACGAGATAAAAATTGTCTTATAAGTTACAGAAAATCAGATAACTCGAATAGGATTAGGAAAATTGTCTTGAAAAATATGTAGGTACGTAAATAATCGTTTTACAAGACAAGTAGAAGAGAACTTCGTAAGATACACGTGTTGAAAAATATTTACTTTTATTTATTAAACGTTTAAATGTTACAAAAGTCTTATTAATTAAATAAATACAATTTATAAAACAAATTATAAATTTAAAATAATTTAATATCCACAATATTTGTGGATTGACTATATTTTGCGGGATAAATTCGTTTAAAATTGCATAATTTTATGCAGTTACATGCAAAAAAACATTGATATATTTATATAATTATCAATAATTGTTAAAATAATCACCTAAAAGTTAAAAATATAACCTGTTGAGTTTGCATATAGTTTTTTATTGCTAGATTTATATAAATAGAAGATGCAGACAAAAAAAAACATATAATTGTTATAACTTGTCATTCCTATTAATAACTATATAGTTTAAAAGTAATTAAAAATGAATTTAAATTAAATACAATTTTCAAATAATGAATTCATTTTACGCACACTCAATATAATTATTGTAAGTCTTATATTAGTATCTATTATGGTAAAAGTAAAAAATGTCGATAGATGTCGCACACAATTGTATTGTATATTTATGAACAAATAATTAATTCGTAATTTTCTTCACAAATATTGAATAGCTTAACCATACAGCTATAAGAATTTAATTATTAAATACATTTCTTTGAGGTTTTATTTGTTAATTGTATTTACTTTTTCAATGTTTATACATTTCGCAAAACCATATGGTAACACATTTCTAACTATAAACACATACTTATGACACATTTTCTTCGTCAACTCTGAAGTTAAAGCTATTTACTTATATATTATAAATATTAATACTTATATATTATTATAAATATATTGTGTCAAGTCCGACTTTATATATGATCGACCCTGCGCCTCGTACTATAGTAAAAATATGCATTCGGTAATGAATTGAATATGAAGGTCGCTGATATGATACATAAATACAGGCCCTGTATTATGTAGTATATAGTATACAATGTAAAATATATCAGTGGCGCACACAGTGGGAGGGGGAGTTAAGGGGACACAACCCTCCTCCTTCTCTGAAAAAAATCCCGTGTGTGCCACTGAAAATGTGACTATAGTAGTATACTATAATATCAGTATATTATATTATACACGTATTATTAAATTATTATTATTATATAAAAGTATACTAGAATACTTTGATAATAGATGAGATAACAAAAAATATACAGGATGAGGTGTCATGGTGCATGATATTTGCAGATAATGTAGTATTAGTGGGAGAGAGTCCAGAAAAAGTGAATGAAAGGCTTGAAAAGTGGAGAGTAGTGCTTTAAGAGAAAGGATTAAAGATAATTTTAATATTAATAAAATTAAGGCAATTGTGTATAATTTATTTTGAACGAAATAGTCAAGAAATTGATAGGTCAAGGCATATAATGATGTTAAGAGATGATGCAATGTGTGAGACTGATAGTTTTAAATACTTAGAAAATGTAGTTCAAAAGAATTTTTAGTTCGTCCTGGTACAGAAGGATATGAAAAATATAATAAAGTGCGAATGGATGAAGTGGAGGTAAGCGTCCGGTGTTTTGTGTTACAAGGCAGTAGTTAGGTTAATCTCTACAGTATTGGACAGTGAACCCAAAAATAGAACAGAGGATAAACAGCAGGGATGAGAATGCTAAGATGGATGTGTGGAATGACTACAGAGAATAGAATAAGAAATTAATACATAAGGGAAAGTGTAAGAGTTACAGTAACTATGGGAAAAATGAAAGAGAATAAACTGAAATAGTTTGGGTATGTTATGACGAAATATGATTCAGATGCAATGAGAGTTGTTATGGATATGAATGTCGAAGGTAAGAGGAGGAGAGGAAGATAAAAGAAGAGGTGAATATATTAAATAGAGAGTGATATGAAGATAGCTAGTGTAAATGGATGAGAGGTAGGAGATCGAGATCTATGATCAAGTTATAGGAATAGGGTAGTTGACCAAGCTATTTGTGAGAGTAAGGCGAAGAAATAGAAAAAGACTAAAGTACTCCTCTGATATCTTTAGATTAAGCACACATATTAATATAATACTCGTATAGCATATGACATATTATGTACTTTAGCTATATGTTATGTTATTCTGTATGATTATAAAAAATGCAATACAAAATTTAAAAATTCGACCATTAATATTATTATTTATTACCTAGTTACAAATCTGTGTATCGATTATTTTCAATTTTATATGATCGCCAATCATACTACTTGATTTTATAACTGTCTATACTATCTAAATTTGAAGTAACTTAATTTTTTTTTACTTACGAACGATTTTCGTTCATATTGTGTTCAGAAGCGCAACTAGTGCTGAAATTTAAGGGGAGGGCTATATTCCTAAATTAAATATCTTTTAAAAAAATTTTGAGAACTGTCTTGTTATTTTAAGGGAATGAGTAATTTTTTTTTTTTTTTGGGGGGGCTAAGCATCTCCAGCCCCACTTGTTCCGTTATTATTGTGTTTTGTATATACTATCTATCCTCATATATTTATATAGAGTGTCAATAATTTTGTGATACAAAAATAACCGAGAAAAAAGTATAAAATGTTAAGTACCATTTTAACATAAAATATCCATCACCCCAGTTTGGACACTCTGTATATAACATGTTATCAACGTATCTTATATGCATTCGATGGAAGTTTATCGATTTTGTATTTTGGCGGCTCGGTGGCGGCGTCGGTGGCGGCGGTGGCGGCGCGAGAGTTGCCAAGGTCACAACGCGAGAACACCCACCGGAGGCCTCCCGACTATTTAATTCGACGTCTGTTATATTTGGACGAACATTGTCGAACGAACCGTTGTCGCAACTAGACGAACTTTAAAAAATTTACCAATCATCGTCGAAGAGACTTTACGTAAATCATATCCAATATGTTTAACTTAGGAGATGGTAAGTGTTTTTTTGTTATATTAATGCGTCGATCTACGACACAATAGAAAAAAAAATCAATAAAAACAGTAACAACAATCGAAATTCAGATATCTGAGTAGTCTTCATTCAATCTCTAGCAAAAACCATTTATTTATCTTATAAAAATTCGTACCTACAACCTACCACGCATGTTATATTAAAATTATACGAAATGTGGGGAATGATTTTTTCTCCTTATTGTTTATATAATATTTTTTATAATAATATTGGAATGAATTGTCTAGAATTTTATTGTAAAATATGACCAAGTGATAACATATTTTTATTATTTAAAATTTAAAAATATCAAACAATTATGTATACCTATCTACCTGTTCTTTGATAAATAAATCTAAATGTTTGTATATACTTAATTATAGATAAATACTACCTAAATATTAAATGATTATTTATTATTTCGGCTTACATAATTTGTGTCAGGAATTAAGGACTCAGAGTTCACTAAAAACAGAAATTGCTCTCCAGCTGGACCTGATTAACTGAAACAGGGGCCAAATGCACAAACCGATTCGGAGTACTATACTATACTTCATATTATATTATCTATACAATTTGGAATAGTTGATTTGAATTGATACTGTATGACCGCAAATTGAAAAATAAAAAATTGTTCCTATCTACTTTTATGCGACCCATATTTTATGACCTAACCTAACTCATATATGAACAAATTTAAAAACTAGGGGAAAATGTTATCTATCGAAATTATATTAATGCTCATTTCCATCATCACTCATTTAATAATTATTATAAAAAAAACAACATATTTTTCTTGATGTATTTATAAAGAAAAAAAAATACAAAATAATTGTGAGCATGCATGTGCATGTGCATCGTTTGTATTTTCGTTAATCTGGGTCCGCAGTCTCAGTTCATTATTTGCACATAGATATAGATTAAAATGGACAATAGGTATCGGGAGAATTCGTAAATTTTGTATCCACCATTCAAAATTAAATTGAGTAAGCATTTCGTATATTTTTCGCCCGTCAAGCAGTACCTATAATAGTTTTTTATTTTTATTTTTTGTACCGTTTTTCATATATTTATCCATTGCGGTTGACGACGTAAACTTATATGTTTATATAAATATATTACAATATATTATTTATATTATCGATTCGGGGACGCGAACAAATATTCGTTGTGCCAAACTACAGTCTGCAGCGACAAATGATTTATAATATTATGAACGCAACGGGAAATTCGTCAAACGGGATGGTATATGGGAGATGAGTGAAATACTGTCGCGGATTATATGCACCTAAATTTCTCCATTATGAAATATACAATAACAGTCTATCGTTATTGTTTACTTTATTCGTGTAACATACAATGCACATACGAAACGTATATTTTTTTAATAATTTTTTATGCGCTCGCGAGCGTATACAAAACATCACGTTTTTTGTTTAAAATACGCTAAATAATAATCCTAAAAAAATTGGCTTCGCGATAGGAACGCGTATATATTAATATTCGAATTTGACGTCATGTCATTGTTTATAAATAGATATAATATATACGTGCGAAATGATTGCGGATTATGTAAGTGCAGCGATCATTTATCATCACGCAGTAAATGCATATTTTATAGGAGCAGGCTTTTTCAAATGTTATTTAATATTATCACAGTAGAATATAATATTGTACCATTATTATTATTATTATTTTATGTTTTATTACGCCTAACTACGCGATATGTCTTCGTGCGGCCTTGCCCAACGATGCATCGTATAGTGTTCCAACAGGAAATTAACATTTTGTTATTTTTATTATTATTATCATCATCATCATCATCATCATCATTCTCGTCGTCGTCGTCGTCTGTCCTTGCGAATTTTTCAAATTGCATTTCGACGGCCTTTGTAATAAAAGTCGCAAACCTAAATACTTACATATGTGGGAGGTGTGCAGTGCTCGTTAGAGCATTAACTTTTCCGAGGAATCGGTTTGTAAAACATTTAAAAACTCGCACAAAATCTCGAAGTTATACCTACTATTTGATAATAAATAATAATTTACAGTAATTTACATATTATATGAATTCGACAAATGCGAGCATATCATTAGGTTAAGTAAGATTCATATCTCCCGTAGTCAATAGACCACACAATTACACGTTATATTAACGTTATTTAAATTTCTATAGATACATATATTTGCAGCCATATTATCCTACGCATGCACTGTGTACTTAATGAATAAAATTAATTTGGGTGATAAATAGAGACGAATGGTTTCGCGTGGG
Organism: Eriosoma lanigerum; assembly: GCA_013282895.1. NCBI lineage: Eukaryota > Metazoa > Arthropoda > Insecta > Hemiptera > Aphididae > Eriosoma > Eriosoma lanigerum. The sequence continues at coordinate 53,596,920 of CM023358.1, forward strand.
CCACTGCCGATTTTCATCATTAATTATAGTTTTTAATATTTAAATTATCTCACTATGATGTACGTCGCGCAAAATTATTATTAATAATTTTGTAAACGAATGAACATTATTTTTTTGGAAAAGTATTGTATGTTATATCTACACGTTTTATACATTATTGCGATATAAGGTTAATGAATATCGAATGGATATTTCGAAATGCAATATTCATGTGACAGTTTAACAAGAATGTTGTTCAATAGTATTAGATTTCAAAACTATATATCTAGGTAATATAGTTGTGTAACTAAATTAACATATCAAAACCGCATTTTATAAACATAAATTATAAATAATTAATAATTAATCTTATTACCCATCAATTAATTATTCTGGCGATATCAGAATAGTTTAAGTTGGTTATTTTCGTTTTGTAGCCATGAAGAATATCTCAGCAAAGGCTGAAGAACTGGTCGAGGAAAAGAAAAATGCAGCAACTTCACTATTGGAAAAACAAGTACGTTTATGTTATTCACACTTAAATATTATAAACGCAATTGTGTTATGTAATTTTAACGAATAAATTAAAATTTTTAAGCAACATTCTTTAGATTGTATATAGTGTATTATTATCATTTATTTAGACTCGAGACTCTAAATATTTCAAAAATGTATAATTATAAAAAAAAAAAATAATAATAATAAATGAATAACTAAATAATTTAATATTTAACTCGGACATAAATAATATAGAACCTATATATATAATTATTATTTATTTATTATTTTTACTGTTTTTATGATAATCGATAATTTAAATGAAAACTAAAAATGAAGAAATTGTTTTATGTTAATACCTCCTATATTTTGTAAAAATGTAATGTTTCAACTAAATACAATCTAACTATATATTTTAATTAAATACGAAATTCATATTTTCATGTGGTGTAAACTAAATATTATTAAAATACAATACATATTTGTTTTGTTCATCCGAGAATTCATTAATGGTTTTTATGGAATAATTTATATATATGTCAAAAAAGTAATATTATTTATCAGATTACTTTAAATTTGTAAAATAAATTTAAAGAAATTCAAATTTTCAATATTTAGTAATTAAATACAGTAGAGTTTATATAATATTGTACGTATAATACACAATTTTTCTTTGTACTACGTTTTAACCTTGTAAATTATGATGATTATAGTACTAAAATCTTGAGAGAAATGAACGATACAATATAAACATAAAGGCGCAAACTAGTGATGGGCATTATCGAATAAAAACTATCGACTTATTCGATAGTTTAAACTATCTAGTCATTCGATTGTATTTTTAAACTATCGAATGATTTTCATTCGAATAAAACAATCTAATGGATTTTCATTCGAAATTCGAATAGGACCATAGAATAATTTTTAACACAATGAATTATTCTATTGTTACTTTATTAGATATAATGTGCGTGGTGGTGGCTATCATACATAAACAATTTTGCCTTTGTGGCTAATTCGTGGTGCCAATTTAACTATGTTATCACTTTATCAGTTATCTTGTTGTGTCTCCTGTAGTCATTTGGTCAATTAAAAATCAACAATTGTCAATTTGCATCTTACAGTTTTACACGTAATGATTATAGTGACATAACACCTATGTCGTAGAAACTAGACTGTTGAAGAATTCAGGACGTTAAATACTATTAAAGTATACTCGTAAATTATTAGGTTGAGTTTTGAGTGTTCATAACTATTTTACGTATTTGTATTTGTATTTTATTAATATATTATATATTTAATTTTTATTTAAAGCCATTCATTATAGCGCTAATCACCAAGATAATAGAATATTACCATTTAAGTGTATAGAAATCTTTATTCAAATTCTAAAGATTAATAGAAAAAGATTTTAACCTTTATGTTCAAACCAAATAATTTCTAAAAAAAACTTAAATTTGACAATTGTAAATTCAAATGATTCACGGGCGTAGTTAGAAAAAATATTTTTGGAGTAGTTAGGGTCTATATTAATAGCAGTATTATATAATAATATTAAATCATAATGTAAAAGACATAAAATTTCGAGGGAGTGTTTAAACACCCTCTCTCTTATCTATGCTAGACTCGAATTAGCCAAACAAGTTATCGAGAAAATCTTGGTGGGCCACTACACAAATTCATAGAAAAAGTATTAATAAAAATAATCTGGATAAATTAAACACAATTTAGGTACGTTTAAAAGATAAAATTTATAAGATTGGCCATCAATATAAAATCTCGGTGCCTCAGTGGTCCAAATTTACTCAGTTATCTAGAATATGTGCTATGCCCATGGAGTCGATTGAATGAATGATTAATAAATAATGATTATTCATTCGAATAGAATTATCGAATTATTATTATTGGTATTCATTCGAATAAAACTATCGAATGATATTCAATAGTCAAAACTAGTCGGTAGTGCCAATTACTAGCGCAAACATACATTATCTATAATTGTTCATAATATGATCTCGGTTCAATTTACATAACAACTTTTGTCCGACCACATTATATAATAATATAGATATAATATTTTGGGGGAATCTAATAAAAATAACAGGTTGTATTTTCGAAGCGTTAAACTTCATTATTGTTATAAAACATATATATCAATACGTAGTCATTTAATTTTTCATTTTAAATTTCATTGTGTAAGCCCTAAATTTATATTATTATCAATATTTATCCATCTTCATTTATTTAAATATATATTTTATCATAAAAACATTTATTATACATAAAAATTAATTTTTTCGTTAATCATATTATTTAAATTTAAATACGGATGTGTAATTTGTTTTCAACTATCATTCAATAATTTAACAATTATTATAAAGCAATGTACCCTAAATATAAAGAATAATATATTGTCTATGATTTAAGTTAAATGGTTTTGTATAACGAATTATAGTCTTGTGTTATTTCATGACAAAATTGGTTTACGTCCTTCCAAATTGACACTCCCAATTTGATATCAAATTATTAAATTACGTGAATCAATCATAATATTAATGTACAATAAAAACAATACATATTAAAATATATGCATAAAAATAAACACAGTTATTAAATTATTCTATTTCACTTTGTTTTTAATATGTATGGATTATTTAAAAAATAGAAAATAAGTTTCCACGAAAACAATTTTTTATTTACAAATATTGAAATATAAAACTCGATTTCGAAGTATATATACCAACTATTATAATAGTGGTTAGTGGGATAGACTAAAAAAAACATTTCATTGTGGTGTCATTTAATATAAGAATCTCATAAATCATTTTAATAATTCAATCTGTCGATAAAATTTATATCATATTAATTTATCGGTGTATAATTTATTTTACAAATGAAACCATTATAAATTGCTTATACTGTAATATCTAAAACCTATTTTCAAAACTAGGTTGTAGGTTTGTAGGCTCCCCTAGAATTTAACTCTAGATCCGCTACTGGTTAATACGTGACTATATTTTCATTATAAAGCTGTATATAAGTTAATCGTTAATACAGTTATGCTATTCAATCTTTGGTGATTATATCTATTTGCTGCTAGCAATGACTTGGTTATCAAATTATCATTTTCATATTACCACCTAAGACTAGGTAACCTAAACCAAGTCCAGATCTATTAAAATGACACCCACCTCAAAATTATTGGTGGTTCAGTGAACCACAAAATGCATGATCAAGCCGCCTCTGACTCGGAGTGATATAAAAATATATATGACCATATTATGTGCACTTGCGTTGACTGTGAACTTCTCAGGTAAAAGAGACCGGCGAGTTCTTAGCACATACGCTCAACGAGGCAGAAGGAAAAGCTGTGAGCGCCGCAGAAGAGGCTAAAAAAGCAGCTGTAGATGGTTTCGACCAGGAAGTCGAGAAAATCGCTGATAGCGCTCTACAGGAGGTATATTGGATGTAACTTAATGATCACCACTGATTTTGTTGATATGCAAGCTTTTGGTGGAAACGGCTTTTAAAAAACACATTTTTTTTATCATGTTTGGGGCTTAAAATCATCTTAATTTACGCATATACCTACTATTTTATTTATTAGTGCATAATTATTATTTTTACGCAGATATTTTAGTTTACGCTCACAATGTGAGCCTCACATATTATATTTAGATACATTATGTATTTGAACACAACAGTTGTTTAACGTAGATTTTTCTTCTGTAATTATTATACATTTTTTTGTAGCATTATAAAATTGGTGATGGTAGTTTATTAGGTAGCATGAAACAGTCAATTGGTCAAGTTACTAATCAATTAGAGGTCAGTAAAATAATGTATAATGTAAAAAAACAACTTAAAAACAAATTGTATACGAGTTTTTCTGTGACAAGACAAATGCCAACAAATATAATATGATTAATTGAAACATTTAAAACTATATAATTGTACTAGGCGATTGTGCGAAATACATATTCGAAAACTATAATATACCAAAAATACACGTACAGGTAGAACAAAATATAATACGGACAATATTTCATATTGTTATCGTCGTTTACGTTTTGTAATATTTCCATTTTCTTCTGGTGGAAAGGGAAATAATTTTATATAAAATATTATATTTTATATAATATTTTATACTGTTATAGTCTGGTGCATGTAATCACAGGGGTCTTGATTTGGGTTCGCTGATTGGAGACACCGTTAGAAGCATAACAACCTCTTCTACACCCGTAAGAAACCATTAGTGTTGTGTGTTTGTTTTACATGTTTGTGTACTATGGTGTCTTATTGTCTTCTAAACAAATGTAGAAAACTCGCATATAATTTACAAATATAAATACTATTTTATACAATCTATCGCTTGTGTGCACGTGTGTGTTTTTATTTGGAATATTTTAGAATTCCGTCCAGAGTACAATGAATGGGATAACTGGTAGTTTAGAAGGATCGTTAAATTCAATAACCCCAACGTTAGACAGTTCAGTGGTCGGTGGATTAGCCAATAGGATGGAAGGAATGGCCCAGGAAGTTGGGCAAAAGGTCGGTGATATGAACAATAGAATAAAAGAAACGGCCGGTGATATGAACAATAGAGTAAAAGAAACGGCCAGTAATATGGCCAACAAAATAGAAGGCGTGGCTCATACGGTTGGGAACAAGGCCGGTGAAATGAATAATGCAATTAAAGAAGCCGCTGGCGACATTGTTCACAAAGTACAGGACTCTGCCAGTGAAATGGCCAACAAAGTTGAGGGAACGGTGCACGCAGTGGGTGATGCTGCCGTTGAGGTGACCGGTAAAATTCAAGGAACTGCTGTAAACGTTGCCAGTAAAATGCAAGGAGCTGCTGGAAACGTGGCCGATAAAATTCAAGGAGTTACTAAAACGTTTGGAGGCGTAATGAGTGGATTATCTGGCGGGATGCTAAACACTGTGAGTAGTATAGCTAACGGGCTTACCAATGTGGTTGCTAGTGGTTTTGTTGCATCGAAATTGGCCATGATGTTTATGACCGTGGTCGTACCTGTCACGACGACCATGGTTGGAGAAACAAGAAAAATTTCGGGAACCATATTCGGCAAAATAGTACCTAAGGTAGGTTCTATATAAAATTGGTAACCATACGCGAAACGATTAAGATTGTACAGCTGTTGATGTTGATGTAACTGATGATTTGGTTTCTAAGGTTTTAGGATATTGATCAAGGGATAAAGGGTAAATCTGACTGTTTTAAACGAGTAGCTCAAAAAAAAAAAAAAAAAAATATATAAATAAAAATAAGTTGTAGTTTATATTTACGACAAAAATAAACTATTATTATATTGCATAAATTCGAGCTATTATTTTGTTTATTTTATAAATAATAAATTAGTAAGACGTATCAAACTAATTTTCTTTATTTTTTTATAAAATAGAGATACCTACATATAATATTTAGTTTAAACTCGATCCAGATTGACTTGCTAAATTTGATTTTTTAAAGTTTTACTGGATTAGTGATAGATTAAAGTGGAAGAAAGAATTATAATAAAATATGAATGATTTTATTGTTTTCAAAGTATCTAAATTCGGGTTACAGTATACAAGTCAGAAATTCAAGGGATTCAAATTTCTCGGAAAACCGTCTCGCGTATGGTAACTTTAGTAGAACAAAGACACACATATAATTATGATATACGGTATAACACAACAAATTTACAATGTCTACACTTATTAAATTTGAGTATTTGACGATCCGAAGTGATTGAACAATTGGACTGGAAAATTTAAGATCTTTAATATTTTACAATTTATAGTTACAATTACCATTACTTTGATATATTTACAATGAATTAATAATCATTGCATCGAACTATTGTGTATTTCTGAAGCAATACGTAATATTAGGCCGCTACAGCAAAAATATTTCAGATAACTAAAATTCGAAGTTTACCGATGAGGGGTTTCCGATATTGTTCAGACTACAGAAAGTATAGTAGGAGTTGTATAAGAATGGTAAACGAGTAAGTTAATATAACAAAACACAAACACGCACATTAATACATACTTACATAATATTCTTGTCCCTGAATAAGAATGCACTTGCTTTTGTAGATTTTTGTTATCTAACTTTTTTGTTATTTTTTTTAGTTAAAAGCTCGGGCTTCTAATTGCGTAATACAATAAGCACGCTAAAACGTGGTACAGACTTGAAATCGATAAATGGTTAAATCTATAATATGTAGCCAAAACTGCCAAGAAAACAACAACATGCACTTTTTTAAACTATTATTTTCTGTAAAACCACTGTTCTTTATTCATTCGTCTTATATGTTATGATAATATTATTATGCTAATAAAATTACATTTTTTTTATAATTATTTATATGGTGCTGAAAAATGATGAATTAATTATATTTATTATTAAATCTATTTCCCTGTTATTTTGATTTATTAATTTGATAAAAAAAAAAAATGCAATTACCTACGAACTTTGCAAAAGTTTAATAGCTCCAAATTCTTGCTCAGAAACTCATCTTATAATTAATAACTGTAATGATTTATTTTTGTCAATAATAAAATCATCGAACGAGTGCCATTATTATAAAACTTGTCAGACTATAAAAATTACTGTTTATAACATATATAATAGCCAATAGCTAGGTTTCGGCATATTTGTTTTTTCTAAAGTTTCATAATATATTTATATATATCATCATTGGCATTTTGTTAAATTTTATACGTTTAGGTACTATTACTTTTTTTAAAATTGATTAAGTGCATAGTAAGTGCATTTCTACAAGTTTTTTTTATAAATATTTCGTGGCAACCGAGTTCAAAAATGAATGCATTCAAGCATTCGTGACGCGTATGAGTTAAACTGAATGTAGGTTAAATATACCGACTATTTCATTATATAAAATATTTTTCTCTCTATTATTTTCTGACTTTCCGAGGTCATATAAAGTTTAACTATAAGTGACCATCTAATCGCGTGCATAACTATCAGCATTTCATAGAAATTCAGTCATTTTTTCGAGCGCTTTAAATTATAATGTTGAATACTAAAAATCAAAAGACCTTTTCACCCTTTTTCCAGCAGTAGCCACTAACCTTTGAATCTTTTACATCGTACGCTAAAATATTTAACCAAAAATCAATAATTAGAAAAAAAACTTAATTAACCGATCGAAAAGAGAATAAAGGTCATAAATTATAATATGGAGAACTAAATTTGTATTATTATTTTAAAATAAACGTTACAAATCATAGATTCATTTAGTAATAAATTATTATGCATGCTTATCGCTTAATATTTATATAATATAATATATAGGATGATCAAAATTTAATGTTACAGCAATTTTCTCGTTTTAATACATATATAAATTAAGAAAACAATGTTTATTACGAAAAAATTATAATTCATCACAATCTAAAACTATTTAGAAGTTTTATAACTATAAAATATTTTATTAGGATTTTTACAGAGTCTATATTTGAAAGTTAAATGCATCTTTAGTATCTATGTGAATCTTTCATATTATATAGTTACTAAATAAAAACATTTATATGGCTATAGCTATATTTATTATTGACCATAGACTCATTATTTTAAACGTAAATTTAAAAACAATCTAACATTTGTTTGAATTATATTATACAATATATTATACTTCCTAATTTACAGTCGTCTATTATAATTAATAATATTATCATATTGTTAAAATAAAATCTATAGTAGCAATTTTTAGTTATACTTATATTATTCTTTGTAATTTATTATAATTAATTTTCTTTAAATTTATTATGTAAGATTAGTTTTGATTTTATTAGTCTACAAACAGCTCTCACAAATTATATTTTAATATTATAAAAATAATAAATTCAAATTTGTCATGTTGTATAAAGAAAATAGCTATAGTTAAAGGCAAATTAATAATTGAAATATTCATATAAAATCGATGATTGCAGCATACAAATATTAATATTTTACATTTGTAAAAATAATTTAATTCACAAAGGTTTAATGCAGGTATCGCGTGTATAATAGGTTCAATATAATAGCACTGGTATACTGCAGAATAGTATATAATTATCCGATATTTATGTAGCATGTATGGTGCGCCATTCCCATAAAAAATTCAAACTATCGATCTTTATAACGATTTATTCGATGGGATTCGTATATATATATATATAATATTATGATATGCATTTACATGCAGACATGCACTGGCGCCGATGTATTGTTTTATGAATTATAATCGCAATATAATTATCAATAAAATGCATAATATCTGAATTTGGTAACCTGATGAAAAGTTGGGGTACAATATAAATCAAATTACAGGAATTTGTTGAAATTATATTTTTCACGAATTCTCGCCATCAGGATTTATTTCCTCCCAGTGATTTTGATTATCATATGATTTCGGATAGGCCTAATCTGAAATAAAATATTTTCAATATTCAACTTTTCCATCATCTGTACAATATAATATTATTAACCTCATATTTGTACACGTTGTGTCTGTTAAACAATCCTTATATGACAATGAAACGTAATTTGATTTAATCACATAACTGTTGACTTTCTATCTTCTTATGAAATATTGAAACTTTTCACGTTCGATGATTTTCATTTCCCGTCATTGACAATGTTGTTAATAATGAAATTCCTCTCGAATAATGCGAAATAATATTAATATTATTATTATTATGTGTCGGCCAGATTAAATATCGTTCACACATCGGCGCCACATAGAATTCACATCTATATATAGTAAATATTATTAGTTATTACTATACTGACCAGGGCCGTATTTAGAGGGGGGGGCAATGGGGACATTTGCCCCGGGCGGCCAAATATTGATCTATTTAGGGGGGCAGCCGGACACCGCTATAACCAGGTGTATTAAGAAAAATCAAAAAAGTGAATAATTTTATTTTTTTGGGGTGGGGCGTAATAATGTGGTTGACCTAGGGCGCAAAACTTGTAAATACGGCACTGATACTGACTACTCGTAGTATTTATACCTATAGCTATGATATAGGTACACAAATAATAATATATTTGCATGCATTGCACCGTTTATGTGTTGTATTATAGCTAGCTGTTGCATGTGATGATTTATAATTATTATTATTTTATTGTAATATTTAATACTCGATACATAGATCTTATTAAATATATATATATATATATCTTTTTTCGAGGGAGGTTATATATTATGTGATTCTAAGCTCGAATCATGTGATTTAGGACTGGCATTTTCTTTTTTTAAATACACATTTTGGGATCCCTTCGGTCGTGTCATCTAATTACTCAATCTATATATAAGATTAATATAGAAATAAGATCTATGTTATGTGTTTGGATATTACAATAATTATTTACAAAATTGCACAAAACGACACTCGCGTGTTTGCATGTGACGATGAAATCTTTCGAATCGACTTAGGCATCACCGGCAGAGCCAACTCCATCACCGACCCCGGAAAAAACGACGACGGCGTCGACCGTCGACCAAGTGGCGTCCGAGGCCAAGACGCTGGTGGACAAGACGTCAGCCGAGCTAAAACCCGCGCTGGGTCAGGCGGTCGCCGACAAGGTTAGCCCCATAGCGCAAGACTTGGCGAAGAAATTGGAACCGATCACGGGCGACCTTTCGGCCCAGATCAATACGACGCTGGCCGATGGCGTGAAACAGCTGAACCCGCTCGTGGACGAGGCGACCGACAGGGCAAAGGTTTTCGTCGACGACGCTGCCAAACAGGTGAGCGTGTTAATTAATATCAATGAAATATTTTCATTTGATCCAGCGGTTGTCGGTCTTTCCTACACACTTGTTGGTATATTGAATAAAAACAATTTTCACACTTATACCGTCCATAAAGATTTTCTACTCTGGCCGAAATATTCATATTTTACTTTACCGTATACTACAATAATATGTCCGTATACAGGGTGCCCGACAAAAATCTGATAAACGCAATAATTTTGTTTCTATGCAATATTTTACAATTATTTTTAATTGTGTTTTATATGATTTTTTTTTAAATCAAAAATAACTATTTTGTAGATTTGAATTTTAGAAAAATATTGGCCCTAAAATCTCTTCATAAAATGTTATCGTTTTTTTTTTTTTTTTTTTTTTTTTTTTTTTGTGATGATATTATTGATGATAACGAAATCATAATTTTAAATACGTTTGTTTATTGATAATGAACCTTAATGATACACTGATCGCTAAATAATAAATTGAATTATATTTTCATTAACTTCAACAAATTTTTAAAAATAAATGAAAATTCTTTATTAAAAAGAAATTTTTCTAAAAATCATAGGTACCTACAAAATAGTTATTTTGAATTTAAAAAAAATATAAGTATAAAAAAATATTATTTTTCAATTTTTTTGTTAAAAACAAATTTACTATTATAATTGTAGCATTGGAGTATAGCAATAATTTAAAAAATTATAAAATATTGTATATAACTTGTGTTATTGCGTTTGTTAGATCTTTATTGGATTATAATTTGTATACACATATAGTACAAATAGATCTTATATCATTTAAAAATCGAAATACATATGCTTATTATACTCGCGTATTATTGATTATCTAATTATAACATAATCTGTATTTTTTTATATTATATTCATTAATATTATTTATTCATAATTCTTGACTAATTAGTAATTACCTAATAATAAAATTAATTATAGCCACATTTTACAGTTAAAATAGGTAGGTATCTACTAAAATATTATGTACTTACCTACTTATTTATTTTTAACTATTATAACTTCGTAAAGTTAGTGATGTTATAGTAGGTAGAAGTTGTTAAGTGTTATATACATAGGCACAATTTAAATTTATATTATTATATTTGGGAAGGCTAGGATTTTATTATCAACAGATCTGTTAAAAGTATCCCTTCCACATTATATGAACGTCAAATTTTTGTTTTTTATATGGTTTTATGCATTTTGGAAGTCAAGTAAAAATATGTATAACATTATAACAAACAAACCATAATAATAATATTAATAGATAATTATAAAAAAAATACTTGTCATTTTATTATTATATTTATATAATTTTCTGCATATTATTTTACAAGATTATTTGATCGCTTACAAAAAATAATATATGGTTATATATATTTTTATATTATTGATTCATTTTAAAAATAAATATTTACGAGGAGAACTCAAAATTGTACTTTCTATAAGAGATAAATCATTAAGTTAAATGTTTTATTCTATTATACGCCTAACTGTATAACTGTTAACTATTATATCATATAATACGAGTAGATTAGGTATATACAAAATACAAATAGTTCATATTTTAGTTAAACACATAGAAAAATTTAAAAAATATTTATCATTCGTAGAAAAAATAATAATGTTTTATATAATAACATTTCATATTGTATTCTTTAGATATAATATATATATTTTTTGTATTGCATTTGCATATATTATTTATATTATTTTATATATTATTATACTGCGCATTATCCTGATGCTAAAGAATTTAAACATTCGACGTGAGAGAACGACATAATATTTATAAGTGGGTATCTATAATTTATTATTTTATTGAACATAATAAAAAATAAATATACACGTTTTGTTTGATTTTTATAAACATTATATGCTATCACTTGTGTGTTCTATATGATATTAGAATTATTAGACATAGTTTATAGCTATTTTATAGTTAGTTTTATGCATTCTATTCCTGCTTTGTGCTTATATAGTATATAATATTATAGTACAGATAAATCATAGCTATATATAATGTATATAATGTATATATTTATAAAAAATTAAAAACGTAAAATTGTACCTAATATCATTGATTATTGAATATTATATTATATAATCAATGCTAATATCTAGATTAAATAGATAAATATTATACCATAACCGAATACTAGAATATTGAATGTCCCGTGAGGATTTACGTACCTATATATATTCATTGTCATTGACCTTTGCAGCATTGTCTTAAAAAAAAAAAAATGTTACATTTTAGTTTTTTAAGAGCTAATAATACAGCTAAAATAATATAATTTCTAAAGATATTTCTAAGTTAAAGTGGTTGCTCGACATTTCAATGCTGATTTTTTTTTTAAATTCACAGAAAATATATAATATTATAAAAAGTTATAATAACGTATCTATACGGTATATACATTTTACAGAAAAGCCCAAAAATCAGTACTAAACAAGAGTTTAAATTTCAGATAACCTATAACTAGTCTTTTTAATATCTATAATTTTATCTATCTTTAAAAGTAAAATGTTCATAATAAAATATAATAATTCGACACGATTAAACTATATACCGTGTTTTTGATCTGATAAATTATTATTTATTATGCTGTGTACATTGATTGTTTGTTTTATACTTATAATAAACAGGTTAGCGCAACCTTCGATGATAAATTGAAAGAGGCCGACGAACTGCTTACCGAGAAACGCGAGGCACTCGGAGAGCCAGCCAAGAGCATGTTGTCCAAGGCCAAGGGATTGTTCGGCTGTAAGTTGGGTTGCTGTACTATCGCGTAGGAAATAATAATATAAAAAAAAAAAAAAAATCTCGCACACATCCCCCGTTGTCGCACTACACTGTTGATCTATATATTATACAACTGCCAGTAAGAATTATTCATCATTTCCGGTTTGAAAGTATATTTTGTTTGGTTTTCGGTTTTTCTAATAATGCATAAATATTATTTTATTATCTGTTTAATATTTTATAATATGATACGATACATGCAGGGGAGTCTCGCATCGTGTTTGTTATCCTCTAGGACTAGAATATAATATGTTTTATCGGGGCCGGCGTAAGGGGTAGGCGGGGTAGGCAATAGCCTAGGGTGGCACTCTGGTGAGGGCGGCATTACGGATACAAAATATTTACAAAAATATTTAATGATATTAAATTTAAATGTATGTAATTTCTAAATTAACAACTTATATTTTGATATTATATTATGCAATACCATAATAACCTTCGAAAAAGTAGATGAATTTCGATATCTAGGAGCTATGCTGAGTACTAAAAATGATTGGTCGAAGGAAATAAGAGTGAGGATTGCCAAGATGGAAAGAGTGACATTTGCCTTAAATAAATTCTTAAAATCAAAATTATTTTCAAAGAAGACTAAAACCAGACTATATACAGCAATAATAAGACCGATGCTCACCTATGGCTGTGAAGCTTGGACCACCACCAGCACAACTGAAAGAAGACTTAAGACCTTTGAAAACAGAATTTGGAGGACAATATGTGGACCAATTTATGATAGCGTCAATTTAACTTGGAGAAGAAAATACAACAAAGAACTACAAGACGAATTGGGAACTGTATCAGTTATCCACTTTATAAGAGGGCAAAGGATCCAATGGTTAGGACACGCTATGCGGAGAAGCGAGGATGATATTAGTAGAACAATCCTAAATTGGAAACCAATGGGAAAGAGACCGCGAGGAAGACCCAGGAAAAGGTGGTTGGTTGTTGTGGAAAAAGACCTTGAAAGATTAGGAGTACAAGAATGGAGGGGAGTAGTACAGGACCGTGAAAAATGGAGAGATATTGTGATGGCGGCCAAAATTCTTAGAGAGTACTAAGTGCCAGAGGAAGAAAAAGAAGAATACCATAATGTGTATTGTCTGAAAAATTAATTATCATAAGTCAATAAAAATTTAAAAATTGAGTATAGAGAGGGTGGCAAACTTCCTCTTTACCTACCCTCAAATTTTGTCTTGCGCCAGCCCTGTGTTTTATCTATATTTAACATTTATCAAATCGTTATTTTCGGACGTTATACTCATTTGATACAAAGTTCGAGGTGTATTCAAAAAGTATCCCACCTTTTGTTAGAAAAAAAATACCTATATATCAAAGTTCTGGAAATCTTATTCCCTTTCAACGTATACCTACTCACTGGGCTTTGACAAACTTTTACTATCCATCATTAAACGTGTTTTTGCGTTCAACTTACAGGTTATATTCTTAATATTTCCTAATCAATCAGACATTGTTTATAAGATTTTTGGATAGGAAATTGTAAACTAAGATATTTGGATCTTTCTTGAATCTATCTTTCATTAACTTAAAATTACGCTACGTAAACTATTAACATATTTGCATTCAGTGCATAAGATCATACAAAATATTACGTTTATTACTAAATTAGAATAATTTTAAATTTGGAAAATTTATTCGAGTTTTGGGTCAACCCGAATTTTTATTCTAGTTGTAAGCTAATTCACGTTTATCAAATTAATAACATTCGGGTAAACAAAGGTTTGTGGTGTTTAAATTTTAAGGATTTTTAGTGGTGTTACGTGTTCGGATTAATACGAATACAAAACGCTGATTATGGCCGTTGCACAAACGGAAGTTCGCCTAAATTTTGTGAAACTAATAAAGGTCGGATATTTTTTGAACACACCTTATACGTAATTTACCTAGGTAATTGAAAACCAGTTTAAAACGTAAACAAATTTAATTCTCATTATTATTATTATTATTATTATTATTATTATTATTATTATTATATCATCATTTTTACAATAATCGAGTTTTGAAAACTTACCATTAGATATTATTAATTTTCAAAAATATGAAACAGTCGGTAGAGCAAAGGATAAACACCATGAGACATCAGCTGTATATGTATATATATTATATTATAAAAACGGAAGGATTTTTTTCGGATGTATGGATAATAATAAGTGGGGTGAGCATGTTTGGTGAAACAACTACCGATGTAACTACAAATTAATATTGCGGTGGAAGTTAAATAATAATTTTAATAGTAATTCTTATTAAAAAAAAACCAATATCTGTTTAGGTATTTAGGTAGACTACCTATACAGTGGCGCCGGATCTTGGGGGGAGGCAGAGGGGGCATTCAACCCCCCATTAAATATATCGGGGAGTAAATTATAATTTTCTCTCTCTGAAAATTTGTCATCATAGTTATACACTTAATACATAAACATTTTAGAGTTATAGTTTATATTTAAATTACATTTTTATTATTTTTAATATTTATATAATATAATATATAATAAAATGAATTTTGAAAAGTTGTATAACAAATAAAATTAAAAAATCGAATACATTAAAATTGTTTTAAATTTTATATTTAAAATTAATTTAGGCAAATAAGACTATTAGTTCAATCTACAAAATAGTAGTTAAACCTATTTTACAAAAATCAATAAGTATTAATATTTTATTTTAATATACTATATTTCATGATTTTCCTTAAATTTTTGCCCCCTCCCCAACAACAAAAATAGTTCCTGCGCCACTGTACCTATATAATAATAAATTTAAATGAATAAATAGTTTTATCAAAATTATTTTTTATATCAAATTTATGATTAGGTACGTTATGTATTTTTTTTGTAAAAAATTAGATTTAGCCTATTTGATTAGATAACGACTATCTTTTACAGTCGTTTAGAAAATTATATTTTTCACGTCAAAATTAAAAATAATGCCAATTTCACAAAATTAACGTTTAAATGATTTTTTTCAACTTACAAAACTAGACAACTCTACTAATTTTTCAGTTCGATTCAGTATTTTGTTGATTGTTTTGTCAATTTATTTTTGATTTGTGGCTCTTAAAATTATTAATTATGTCTAACCACTTTCTTTATTATAAACATAATGAGAAATGTTCTATACATAGTGAGAAATGACTGTGTAAATAAAACCTAACCTAACGGGGTTTTGTATTAAGTATAACCACTAAACCACGTTATACATGTAGGTAATATGAATATAATTCATCAATATTCAATAAAATATCGTTAATTTCTGACCTTCTGGGTAAATTATATTGTTCATAAAAAAACATTGATTAATTAAAATATTTAACGATATGCCATTTAATAGAGCAATATAAAAAAAAAAAAAACTAGAAAATTATTATATTATATGATTATTTAATAACTATTATATATTAATCAAATTTTTGTTTTTAACAACAATTAACATATTTCACATTAAACAAATACATTTTAATAAAAAAATTGTTACTTTTAGTGGAAATAACAACAAAACCTACGTTTAATATATATTTATTACTTATATGGCTATATTGGTGTAATTAACATATACCTAATATTGTTCATTAATTAAGTTTAACACGTTTGCACTTTTTATGTTTTGAAAATAAACAAAATTTAAAGTACGTCTATTTCCCTGCAAGTACACTTAATCGTTGTTCGATTTTTTAAAAAAAAAAAAAAAAAATTATAATTTTCTCTTCACAAAATAGTTTTAATTTGATGGTGATTGCATATGAAACGTTTAAATTTAGTATATTAAAATAACCATAATTACGATTGTACTTATCAAAACAAAATTTTCGGTCCCAAATGAATTCAAGTAATCATATAACACTTGGAAAATGACGAGGTGGAATAAATAATATTCTCCAAAATAATTAAAATATAGCAATCTCACCTTGCTCATAAAACTTTGGTGGAGGATGATTTGGTTTGTTTTCAAACGAAAATTTGCTTTGGGAAATGGACACAAAAATAATATCAATTTAATGTACCTACTTATGTTTCATTGGTGTTTTTTTTTTTCAGAAAATCAAGCAAATCATAATATATCTATATAACTAACTACAATATACCAACATATATACATATAATATATTATTGCATATATAGTTGAAATAGCGAGTTAGCAAAAACACCTTACCTACTAATAGTGCTAAATGCTAAAAAAATCGTTTACATTTTTACTCATATATTATAAATATACCTACCTGTTTGTTTTTAAAGTCATTTTTTACCACTAGGTAATTAAAAAAAGTAAAAACCTCCTTCATACATAACACGTTATTTTAAGTGATTCATTTTGTTTTTTTCTATATAAGGCAAGGACTTACCTATTATTATTTCTACTCTGTGTAATGCATTATCATAATTCATAATAATAGGTATTAAGTTCCTTAAAATTTGTAGCCGTTTTAAGATGCACTCGCGACTACATAATATTGTAATGTCAATTTTTTTTTCTTCTAAATATATTATTAATATAATAATCTTTATTGTCGTTATTATTATTGTGATATTTCCACATATTATTTAAAAATCCTGCACTGAACAATGTTAAATTTAAACAGCGGTAAGTAATTCACTATAATCATGAATCACTGTAATATATATATACATATATATTTTAAATTATATTTTTATCCATGACGGATAAATGAATAATGTTATTATAATTATTATTAGATGATCAATATTACAATATATTTTATTTGTGATATTTTTATTGTTATGAAAAAAATTCAAATAGTATTTAATTAATAAACTATCAGCACTGCTTGTAATTTTTACATTAAAATTGTTGGTTTATTTTTTGCCATCAGAAATCTATCCATTTAGAAATTGGAGTGTATGATCATTTTAAATTTAAAAAATAATGCACATCCTGAATTGATATTTGTA
Source organism: Eriosoma lanigerum (assembly GCA_013282895.1). Classification (NCBI taxonomy): domain Eukaryota; kingdom Metazoa; phylum Arthropoda; class Insecta; order Hemiptera; family Aphididae; genus Eriosoma; species Eriosoma lanigerum. The sequence continues at coordinate 53,614,906 of CM023358.1, forward strand.
GTGGGTTTTGTAAATTAACAAAGAAATTACTTAATTTAAAAAATGATTGGACAATTAAAAATGTATGACTGAGGATATTAAAAATTCTCTCTCTGAACATTATCAAAATAAAATAGTTTCATTCATTAAGTCAACTAAAATTTGTTAGTTTTTGAATAATTATCATCGTTAAACTCAATATGAGTACACCGTAAACAAAATAATACATGCACTTTAATTGATGTAAGACATATTACATATTAAACCTGTGGGTGTTTAATTTAACAAATTCATGTCATTGGTTGAATCAATTTAATCCAAAGGACATCAATGTTGTTCATCAAATAAACTATAGGGGCCCATCACTATTGGTAGTAGTTTTATTATTTATATGTATTCCATATTTATATTTATTGATTGTACTTTAGAGTAGGTTAGTAGGAACCTCAATTTTATGGTCTATGTATAATATACAAATATACATAAACAAAATTAGCTTGAACTACTAGTAGTCAATATAATATACATATTTATGGATACATTTTAGAAAATCGAAAACGAGCACAAACTTATAATTATTATAAGTTAATATTAATAATTAATAATTATTATTAATAACAATTTTACATAATATTATATACCTATAATTTAAATTTAGACAAAATATTGTATTATAAATTTAACATTTTTAATAAACTTAATTAGGTACCAATATATTTTTATTTTTTATCTTCTTTTAATTTAAATTATGAACATTTGTCACTAATATTATTAAAATTAAATTAAATCTTATATGTAACTATTTCAACAATTATACAGTACAAAACAGTGTTTATTGGTAATGAATAATACAATTAAATATAATAATTAGTTAATTAATAATACAGGTACTTTGATTTAAATTCAATTTAGAATATTTATCTATATAGGTAGTCATTGTTAATAAGTATTTCGATAATTATTTTACATCATAACATTATAAAAGTGAATAAAGACTAGCTTTATTAAAGAAAGTATTTAATTGTAAAACAATGGTAGTTTAAGACAAATTTTGTTTCCTGTTTTTTCTAAATCCTTAAGTGAAAATTATTATTTTGCTAAACAAATGTCAATGGATCTTTATCGACTTTTGAAACATAGACTTTTAATAATTTCGGCATTTCTGCATGAAGTTTGTTAGCAAATACTTTTAGGTAACCACGTTCGGTATTACTATGGTTAGCCAACACAACAGTTACATTATTGTGCACTGCATCCAATACCTCGTGATGAGACATCTCACCAGTCAAGTATAAATCAGCCTTGACTCCACACAACAGAGATGCGCCCGAACCAGCAACAGCTGCTACTGAGTTAATGGTAGAATCTGTAAAAAAATTTAAGTGATATATGGCTAACATAAATATTAAATCCTTTTTTAGCATATTTTATGATTTGGAAATAAACTACACTTTGATTTGTCATATCCCATTGGGATGCAAGGTTAAGTATTCCCTTATTCTAATCATACCATTTCACACAAAATAAATTGTATTAAGTAAATCTAAGTTGTGTACTAATTCCTATATTTTAAATTTAAATGACATACTTTTGACAATTTTATTATCAAAATTTTATAACAATAACTATTATAACAAAAAATAATACAAACATTTACAATTTAAAAATGATATTATGACTGTGTGCATCAATGACGGTCAAACGGTGGGGGGGGATAAGGGGGATATATCCCCTCACATGACCTTTTGGTTATTATGTATTATTTTTAACAATATTCCAATTATAATCTATATATTTATAATATAAAAAAAGTAGAAAAGTTGATTCTGGACGTTCCTTCTTCGTCCCTTCGGTCCTCGGAGATATTAGTGGTTTATTATAATTAAGACTTGAATTGATAATCTATTCCAAAATTGTACGCCGTCGTCGTGTATATACTACTTTTGAGAATACTCAAAAAAATTTCAAGTACCTACGTTCAAAATTATATTCGTTATCATGAAATAAAAAAATTTAAAAAATCGAAAACTGTAATTTTGCCATTTTTTGGTAGTTTTTCTTCTCCTAAAAGGAAAACTTTTGAGAAATTTGAAAAATAAAGTACCAAGATGATACGATTTGCTACAATAAGCATATCCTATTTGTGGTAATCGGACCATTATTTCTACCCAAAAAAATATTTTTATACATAAAAAAAAAAACATCATTGTAAAAACAATACATTCCTTGCTTCGCTCAGAATCTAAAATGGATTTAATAATTTAATAATTGTATTACAATGTTATTTAATATGTTATGATTATAACTGATATTTACAATTGTCAAAAATTATGTTGAAAAATCAGGATTATTCCCACCCATGATAAAATCGTTTGACCGTCACTGGTGTGCATGTTATACAATATTTGTTTTAAGTTCAAGATAACCTGATCGAAACATAATTTAATACATTTTCTAAGTCTTATGACACCTATTATAATAAAATATAATATATATAAATAAATTTATAATCAATTATATTTTATAAAAAATAATTATTGTGAAATATTTTTGTAGTATACAGTACAACTATGGAACTATAAACGAAATCAAAAATAAATATTAAGTTATTAATATTTTAAATTATGTATTTAAGCATTAGCTGTTTGATGAATTACCTAGAGTAGATCCTCTAGCAAGAGCAATCATTAGATTGTCGACACCCAAATGTTTTTTAATTTTATCTACAGCGGTGCCAATGGTCAAACTGTTTTTAAATTGACAACAACGACCGCTACCCTCTGTAGTATTGGATGACAACTGTAGAAAAAAAAAAATTTTTGTTATTACAATAGTATATGAATATGTATTATGTAATATAATATTGAGAATATAAAATAAGACTTTGATGAGTTTTATATTTTTTAATTCTGCAATAAGAAATATATTAGAACTTATTCTGTTAATATGTTTAATGAAAACAATTTTTAAAAATTGTATATATATATTTAAGTACCTAACTAGTAAGTATTTATTTATAAAGAACACTTGAGTTTGTATAAGTATTAATAAAATGCTATCAATGTCTTTTATATAAATTAATGGAAATTATACAAACCGACTCATTTTTGTGAATATGTACATATTTATCATGAGATTTTGCGATAGTGTTTAGTGACTGAAAAATACTCGGATTACATAACAATTGTAGTTGAGATTCGTTGCAATTTAACAATCTGTAAAGAAAAACTAAATATTATATAAAATTCTTAATAATACAAATAATTTATTAATTGCTTCCACTTCTAGAAACTAACATATAAATTTCAAAATTTATCATCAATATTTTGTTTACTATATTTTATTTAGGTTTATCTATTCTAAAATAAAATTAGGTTTTGTTGTTGTAGTATTAATTATATAATGAGTATACTTTACTCAAAATCTCTGTTATCTTTTAAGTCAAATTGACTTTCCAAAATAACTCTGAACTGTTTGATGTCCAACAATGATTTTTTTTCAACTAACGTCGAAAGGGTGACAACGTGGCTGAATTTTGGTTTTGCAAGTAATTGTTTTATTGGTGACACCGTACCATCTAAATAAATAAAATATAACAAATATTATAAAAATGGCAGTGAATATTATAAGATATAGCCATTAACTAAAATCAAGCAACTGGTATTAGTAAGTATAATATATTGTTACCAAAACAACTTATTAACCAATCGGTCAATCCATTCTCCACGGTATCCCAGGAAGTATGAGGTGAATAAACCGCAATTCCTTGACTCAAACAACGACTTATAATTCGACCCTAGTTATATATATATATATATATATAAAAAAAAATTAATTATGCATTTTTCATAAGTAATATTATTATTAAGATCTTTAAAACAAACTGAATGAAAATAACTAACAAATGTATATCATTAGGGCACAGATTATCTATAGCTTTTACTATATACTATAATTTAAAATTGTCTTAGTGTTTATGTATAAAAGATTTAAGATAATAATATATTTTATTGAACTAAACCTTCCAGGAATCCAAAGAGATTTGTTTAAACGGAGTGAACATAGGCGGATGGTATGAAACAATCAAGTCCGCACAGACAAGTTGAGCTTCTTCCAGTACATCTTCTGTTAAATCGTTAGTAAGAAACACACAGCTGATAGTTTCAGACTTCTGGGAGTAGGGTTCCATCAATAAGCCTACATTATCCCATGATTCGGCAAGCGATAATGGTGCCAATTTCTTAAGCGCTGCAATTACTTCTGGCAATCTAACCGCGTTCGATATGGTGTCAGTCATCATTGAGCAATTATTACCCAAATCACGTCTTGACTGATAAATTCTACCACCAACTCCTACACAACAACCTATTAATATCATGTATACATAAGTTTAAATTTTTAAATTACATTATCATTAATGAATAACAATATAGGATTAGAATTAAAGTAAAAGTATTATTGCCATATTAGTTTTTTTTGATAATCACAAAGTGCAAAATTTGTAAATTACATTATATTTGGCCATTGATTTTTTTTTAAAACACAGGAAGTTCAAACCAAATATTCATTTTATACATTTTAATGAAAATAATAAAATAATTACTATAGTTTAAAAACATTTAATTATTATATAAATATTTCTAATAATATTTAATTACTAAAATAGTATATCCATTGGATAATGTAATCACACTTTTAAATATGTCTTTAGTTTGTTCTATTGTTTGAGCTGATACCATGTTTTTTTTTATACAGCAATTCAATTTCAATCAAATATCAATATACAAGTTGTCTAACTGCACTTTGCTAATCTCAGTAGGTTTTTACTTATTTCATATATTTGAAAATTACTCGTAATATAGGAGTGTTACTCTGAGTAACATTTATATAATTTAAACATATATGTTTGTTTACTTAAATTAATTTTTTTTAAAAAAAATCTAAGATAACCAGTTTTTAAGTATGTTTTCAGATTTTCCTTTAATAAATTAAAATAATTTCTAGAATAAAAAAATAAAAAAAACAATATTGTTTACGTAGTTTCATATTATTATTTAATATGCTCTTTGTACACTGTAACATTCAAAAGTCAAAGAATACAAGTTTATACTTTCAATGATGTAGGCCGGTAAAACATTTTATTTTAAATACTAATCTAAAAATATATTATTTAACATTATGATAATATAGTAATAAAATGATACAAAATAATAATGATACATATTATGTAAAACATTTAAAATTTAATAATTGGACTTTATATTGATTCTATCTTCCAAATGTTTACCAATCCATCATCACTACAAGATGCTAATACTCCTTTTACCACAGGGTTCCATTGAACAGAATTTATATCTTGTAAATGAGCTTCACATACATGCACTGCACATGAAAATGAAGGTTGGTTATGATCAGATAAATCATCTTCTTTAAATATTCTAATTGAGTTATCACCACATGCTGTGGCAATCAAATCTGTTAAATGGCACCAAGAAACATCGTAAATAGGCCTTGTATGAAATCCACTTATGGTACATACACATTTGTATACAAAATTTCCATCTTTTACAGAAATTCCTTCTGCATTACCTTATATAATAAATAACAAGTTGTTAAATTAGACATTTTATAAAATAAAATGATTTCTTTTACCTGGTAAATATTTTTGCCATATCTTTAAAGTTTGATCATCACTACTTGTTACAATGCGATCGCCAGTTTTATCAAATGCTAAACTCCAGACGGTCGATGTGTGCGAGCTCAATGTTCCCACACAACTCCAGTCTTTGTCTGCTAAATCTTCCATGTACAATTTAACACTGTTATCATAACTAGCCGATGCTAATATATCTTCATGAGGATGCCATACTACTTTCTTTACATCTTGAGAATGTGCATTTAAAACAGCTGCACATTCATACTCATTATCTTCCCATACTTCCCACACCCATACGGATTTATCACGACTACATGTCGCCAACATTGAACCAGATCGAGACCAGGCCACACTCTTAACTTCATTTTCATGACCTTCCAGCGTAGCATTACATTCAAATTGACCAGATTTATTATCCCAAATAGCTATAGTCGCATCAAAACTGGCAGATGCCAAAATTTGACCACAATATGACCATGCAACAGCCCTGACAGTTCGTTGATGTCCATCAGCTAATAAACATTTTAATGTGCTTTTATCGCCATCCTTATAGTTCCATAATCTGATTGTTTTATCTTCACCGCAGGAAGCTAACATATGCCCTTTTGGATGCCAAGAAACATTCCACACAATACCAGTATGGCCTTTTAGTGAGCAAATCACTTTTAGTTTTCCGGACATTTTACAAAACTAATATTCTGTAAGTAAAATTCAATAAAAGTATTTAGTAAGCCTGACTATCTAAAAATTAATATTAATATTAACTAAAAATTAAGTATTTTAAAATATCCTTATAAATTAAAATGTATACTTATTGTTTAAGTAAATTAATATATAATATATACTTATATATAAATCTATATTAATTTAGATTGATACACTATAACATTTAAAAGTAAAAAAAAAAAACATAAATATATATTTTAATCATTGTCTTATATATTGTAAAAAAAGAATAAGAACAATTTATAAGTTCTTAAAAAATAACAAAACAAAATATTTACTTTCTTAGTGAAACTAAAATATTGTACCTGTCTTACAAAAATAAGTAACATACCTACTATGTATTATAAAGAATATTAAAATAAATGTTGCAGATTAATACGTACCCCTAAAAAGAAATTTATTCAAAGATTATAGGTAAAAAAAAAAAAAAAAAAAATAGGAAACAAAATATAAATAGCTATTATAATTAAATTAAGCTTTTAATAAAACATGATGTCTTTTTTATCAACATTACTATTATAAGGAATTAATATTTTATATTTTAGAGTTTACAATATCAAAATAATTAGGTACATTATAATTTATAATAAGAATAATTAAACTTTCACAAATAGTAACAAATAGTAACCTATACAATAGGGTATTTAATCAATGCTAAACTAGTAAAATTATTCATATTACAATTATTTATTATTTGTAATTGAAGTAAAGATTTTATACTTTAAAGTACACAATTTGACAGTAATTTAACAAATAATTTTTATTACATATATCTAATTAACACAAAAGTGAATATTTAAAAGTTTATTGTGATAATCTGGATCTTTTAATCAACCAAGACCAAAGGGACAACTATAAGATATGTACAAATTATTTAAAAATCATCTATTATTATATTATGATAAATTTCTGTAAAATATTATTTTGTTTTAATGATAAAATAGGCCTTTCAAAAAAAAATATTATAATTTATATTATTGAATATCAATTATACATCTACTTTAAAAAAGTAGATACTTATTATACAAATAATAAGTAGTAAAATCTTAATAAGTAACGATGATAACGAAAATCAGCCTCACAGAAAAAAATAAAATTGTATTTAGCCCAAAAACATATTTGTTAAATTATTATTATATCAATCGATAAAATTTAAATAAATAAGTAACAATAAGAAATTAATCGTTATAATTTTCGGAGTAAATAATATAAATGTGTATATTTTACCTTTACTAAGTCTATAGTTGTTGTTTATAAGAAAACGATGTATAGCCTTCGCAATCATAAATAATATGGCATAAAAAACACTAAACAAATTCGTTACGATATTAAATTAAAATATCAATAATCAAACTCAAATATTTAAAATTAAAATTACAAAAAAAAATTATACCTTAAACTTAGTTTTGTATTTTGTAACACAGGATATTGTAAAACGGAATCACTTTAATTTTAAATCGTACTATCATCTATCACACATTTTGATCCACATGTTATCAAATTTAATATTATTATTAAATGAGCAGTGTCGCCATGTCAAAAGTACTAATTTTTCTCAAACATTTGGACATTCATTCCAATTTCAGATTTCTAGATTTCAATAGAATCTGACGTTAGACATATTAATACACTATTATTTATTAATCATATTATAATATCTTTTAATATTCAATCAAGTTATGATCATCGTGTACTACGGTAATCGATAGCTGAAAGATACCGTCAAAATGGCCATAATGAGTACTCAAAAATAGTAATATTTTTTTTTAATAGTAGTTTAAAAGTTTAAAATAGTTGTTATGGAAATGAGATTATGAATTTAATAGTTTATACGTTTCGACTTGGGGCACAGTGTGCAAATGTAACCACTGAAACATAATTTTTATCAAAAATTACATTTAAATTTGTATATTAAAACCACAGAGTACTACTACTACGCTGTGATTAAAACCTTATAGTGTTCATACCAGACATAATCATGTCATTATGTTTATGGCTTATACTATCCATAGAATATTGGCAACAATATTACTCAATGCCCAATGGTATAGACAGAAATATAAAATTATTGGATGAGGGGGTAATGCATTTAAATTAATCTTTCACCAACTGGTCTTAAATTCTATATGCTCCCGTCTCAACATTACAAGCACAAGCATAAGTTTTTTAAAATTAATAATATAGGTAATTTCAAGTGATTATTCGACTGTAAATTATTAACACATACAATATATTATAGTATTGATTTTAGATTAAATATAATTTGTTCTAAAATCAATGATTGTTATATTATAAGTACACCTATATCTGTTATTACTAATCTGTATCATAATAAGTCGCATAAAATGTATGTTTTTAACTATTATTAAATTATTATATATATTGTTATAAAAGTAGTACTGTGTATTGTAAAATATATTTAAAACCATATCTAAACTAATTTAAATTATACTTTTACAGTAAGCAATATGGTTAGTAAACATTGATATATAATACCTATATGAACATTATCATTATCAATTATACAAATTAATTTATAATAACAATGACACATAATATTAATAAATTGGTAAATTATATAACAAAATAAACAATGAAAACATGATGGATCATTTATTTTATACATTTAGTAAACAAAATACCATATTTTTTAATAATTAAATTTAACAGTCAAACATAATTATATTAATTATATATTTATAATTATAAAAAAAAAAATATAATAAATGTATAAGCAACTCGTTTAAGGAAGACAGTAAATTTCAAAAAAAAAAATATATATATATATATATATAAATCAATTAAATTAAAACAGTTAAATTCATCAAAATAGTATAGAAAAAAAAAAAAAAAACTAATATAATTAAGTCTCAAAAATGTCTAACAATATTATTTTGTTGAAAAAATAATAATATAATAGTATTATTGACATTTTTTTCTTTTCTAAGAAGAAGAATAAAAGGTAAAGTACAAATATTACAACTATAAGATATGGGAAACAACATTTCAATTTGAAATTATTAGGAACGAGCTACAATATAATACATAATAATTAGAAAAAATAACCATGGAGCTATCGAAAAACAAAACAATATTTGCACTAACTGATAATTACTAATTGTAAAATGAAATAATGATGAGAACACATATAATAGATTTAAAAACAATTTTAACATTATGAGTAAACCCAAATTGATAAAAATAAAAACTTTGGCATAAGATAAGTCTAATATTGAGAGAGAAAAATTATACAGCAACAAGATTTATTAATATATAGTATTAATAACAATATCCAATACCAATTAAAACTTAATATAATATGTGAATAGAGAATATTCAAGTACAAAGTATAAAATGTCTATGTATACTATATCATTGAGCACACTTATGGGAAATATGATTAAGTGGTTTTACAGAAATTATATAGTTTGAATGTTTTGAGCTTTAAATATAAGAATAATGGTAAAAAGGCACTTAATTATATTATTGTCACCAATCAAATTTCGATAAAAAAAATTAGCAGTTTTCCCTTTTTTTTTTCAATATATAATATAAATAAAGATAAACATTTAGAAAAAAAAATAGATTTGTAAATCAAAAATCATACATAACAGTAACATTGCATAATATTAAATAAATGTTTACAAAAATGGTAAATTATTTTTGATACGTATTCTTAACATACAGCGAAGTAATCAATAGGCAATTAAAATATATCGCACAATAGAATAAAAATATATAAATGAATCAGATGCGCATAAAATAATTCACTGGTTTTATAACAATAATGTATTTAATTAAATACAGAATTATTGAATAGTAACAATTTTTGACTGCGAAGCTCAAAACACAACATTAGAAATTATTTTTCATATAAAATTAATTAATTTTTTAACTTAAAAATTAGTTAAATCTTAAATTGTTTAATTGTGTTTGCAAATTATGTATATACATTTAAATAACAGATATTAATAATATTCTGTGATGTAAAAATACAAATAAAGTAACTATGTACTATAAAAATAAGTATACTATACAAGTCTATCAATCATTTAAACCCTGACTCCTACAGTCCTTACATGATTGGTGTAAAATCACAAATACGCTTAAGTCAAACATTTTATGCTAAAGACCCTATATTTTGGTTGTAGTTAAATTACCCTGTATTATTTAACATTTGTAACTATTTACTAACTTAATATTGCTTATGTGCTATATTTTGTTAATTATATAAATATAATGGCACCAAATTATTTAAATATATAAAACGCTTTAGCAAACTAGTTTTTTCATAGCCGTGCTAAGGGGAAGGGTAAAAGGGGCAAGTACTTTGAGGTATCAAAATTCATAAAAATTTTAAGAGCGTAGATTAGAAAATATTATATATTTTTATATTACTCATATTTAGAGGTGTGACTATTGTTTACACAGAAGGCAAAGAAGTTAATATATTATTTGCAGACATTGTAATGATATAAATAATTTTGAGAGGTTAAATTAAAATTTTACTACCCTACTAATATAATATATAAGGTCATTGGCTCCCTTTGCACCTATTCCTAGCGACATTGATCACATTAAATATGGATAGCACTAAATAAGATTGCTCTATGATACAAATAATAGTACGGAACCGAGTATTCGACAATATCAAATTTTATGCTAGAAACTATTTGTATCATAATATGTATTATTTCATCAGAACTAAATTATACTTGTTTGTTTAAAAATAGTTGACAACCCACCCACTGAAAAATTTAATCTTGTAAGAGATTTATTATTACATTATAATTTTTTAAGTTAAAAAATTATAGACAATTCTCCAACAAATTATGAATCGTTCTCTTTCAATATCTTGAACATATGTACATTGATAAAAAATATTTTTTATGTAAAAAATCAATTGAAAGTAAGTAAATAGGTCAATAGGTTAATTAATACATTATTAATGTATTAAGATATACAATGTTCTAGAACATAAATAATGCTTGAAAATAATAATATAATAAGATATTGTCTTTAGACTAAAATGCTAAACTTGCATATAAAATGAACAAAACATGACAAATAATTAATATCTAATGGTTTTAATATATTAACAAAATAATTATTATTGATTTGTATGTTTTCTTTTTAATTGAATTGAATTTCTTTTCTATTTAGCATATTGATCAATGTTGTAATAACTAATACTTTATTCTTCTTAGTTAGTATGGTTTTCTTAATAAGTATACTGATTATGAACAAGATAGATAAAAATAAAATTAACTTTGGTTAACTTAACAGGTCAAAAAATAATTGACAAAAATTTACCGTGTAAACATAAAACGGTGGGTTTAACAATAACTAATATTTGTACTTATCCGTGTATATAATTAGAATATACTTGGCAAAGGTGGACACATTGGGTTATGGTAAGTTGTATACTCAACAATTTGTTGTATAATGGAAGGAAATGCCATAAATCCATACATTTGTCTCCATTGCAGCTCATAGAGATGCTGTTCGGCTTGTGTTGTAGACATATCTTGTAATTGGATACAAGCTTCTACAGTTGTGGCCCATATAGTTTCTAAACAGATAATTATTCAAATATAAAGTAATTAGATAAACTATATTTTTAATGAACTTACCTAAATTTTTTAAAGACTTTTGGTCATGGTTCGTATCCAAATTTATTAATGCTTCTGTGCTTATGACTTCTCCAGCTCCAGGTAAATTTTGCAACAGTGGATATAAAATTTTATTTGTTACAATAGTTGAACCTAGCATTACATGGTTTTTGACCATTTCTACAATCTTATAATTCTCCTAAATCAAATAGACACGTTAATAAAAATATTACTTAATAATAAAAACAGTTTTACTTTATTAGATCCATCTAAAAGACTGGCCCATACACGAACAGGAACATGGGCAGTATCGGCAATACACAGTACTCTTTTGGAAAAATTATTATTGTGAGACGTCATTGGTATTTCTAAACTCATATTGCCATCTGGAAACACGTCTACGATGACAACGACATCAGTACCACCCAATTTGAAGTCACCAACAGTTTTTCTCAACTTCCATTCCGCTACTTGGGCGCATCCATTGTAAATACGTTTGGCTACATTTGCTTTGGTTCTGCCTTCACCGCCGATATCGCTAAGTGGCACGTTCCTACACCAACCTGTAAATAAATTCAGTCAGGTTGAACGCTTACATGAACTATGGAAAAACACCTAGTGGAGAAAGCGAAAAAGCAATGACTGACCGTCAACGATTCTGAGGGCATATCCCAGCTCGCATTTGAAGTCGGCAAAGAAAGACGCATGTCTGGCCGGCACCTTTTTCTTACATTCCAAACACACCCAATTGAACTTATCGACTACACGTGCTCGGTGCCACTGCATCTTGTCCGTGGTCAGGCACTCGTTGTTGGGGCATTTCTGTTCCTTAGCTATGAGAGCATTTTTCTTGAGCCAATCGCACAGGTCGCCTTCGCGGCCAACCTCCAGCAACGGCTCGACGGTGGTCTCGAAAAAATTCGGATCGCTGCAAACACCCGGCATGATGGATTGCACTCGACTAATTTACGTGCACGACATTATAATATATTGTTATAGGGGTAGTGGGAGCGCGCTCGCACATTGTGTTAATTATTATATTGTTAATATTATACGGGTCTGATCAATATATTTCGTCGTCTCTAATAATAAAATAAAAACACTATACGCATAAGACACACACGTTTTTTTTTTTTTTTTGTCGTTGTTGTTGTAGTGGCAGAGTAGGTAGCGTGGTAAACTGGAATAAGTAGTACGGTAGTGGTGTAGTACTCACTTGTAGACGTCCTTCGAACTGTAATCACCGTCGATGTATTGGTCAGTGTCCATGTTTCTTGACTTCAAATGATCATTTACTAAAGT
>CM023358.1:53628190-53682238 GCA_013282895.1 Eriosoma lanigerum
GGGGCAGAGGGTCGCGCGTGCGTCCTACTATATTTTGAGAACGTGTGCGTGGGTGTCATTAACAGATAACAGGTATGCGGTCAGCTGATTGATTACCGGAGCCACGCGCTCCGGACTGGCAACGTCGCTTTTCCGAGAACTGATAATGAGCGCACGACGGTCGTGCACGGAATATAGATAACGTGTACGTAAACATTGGTCGTCTTCGCGAAAAAGAAAATACCTGATATTGTGTTTTCATTCACGGTTTCGAAAACGGCGGTACTTTGGTTTTTTCAAAAAATCCCGCTTCGACGCTCGTTTACCGGTTGTTTTTTGTTTTCGTTTCAGAAAGCAAAAAATAATAATATGTCCATGTACTCAATTGAACCGTCTGTCAACGTGTAGACAGACGTCGCTGCTGGTTCTGCTGTCAGGTTGTGTATTTACGAAAAATGGACGACCTCGGTGAGTTTGCAAATTTACTTGAATACTATTCTATATTTAAAAGAGTATATAAGAGATATTTACTTAAGATTAGAATAGGTGCTTATTTGGTAATAAAACATATAACATTGTGCTGTTCTTCGTGTCTTCAAATAATGTTTTTATGTCTAAATTATACGCTATTCCATTCCTTAGATAATAAGTATGTGCGAGTAATATACACATTTATTTGATCGTAATAAACAATGTGTAATTGATAACTAGGTAGTAGGTACGTTATTGTACTATAATACAAGGCTTTAACATTTGCTTAATATTAAATGACAATTTCATTAGATATTAAAATTCACTTATCATTATTTTATCATAATATTATCATTTTATTCGTGATAAGAAATATTCTATTTTAAATACGAATGATGATAAACTACCTTATGCATTTTTTAGTTGGTGAATTTTTAAATAAACCTAATGGGAATATACTTATTTATTAATCATTTATGGTATATTTCTAAAGTTTGGATTTTCCATTTTGTTTAATAAATATACATTTTTATAGATTTTATCATAAGAATAATTTAATTTGATAAAATTACAAAGTATAATATTACGGAATTTATCGAATAACTAATTAAACGAATTTGTTTTATATATATATAAGATATAGTCATAATTATTATATTTATTATCATAAGCGTGCGCAGAGCTTAAGGTTAAGCAAAATTTATACTATCAGGCCATTCTTCTTTCTTAACGGCCTTATCAGACTATAGATAATTTTTTTATTCTGAGCGAAGCGAATATTCTGACGGTTTTACAATAATGTGTGCCTATTTTTCGCTTTCGGTAGGGAATTGCATCTACCTGGTATTTTATTTACTTCATTTTTAGAATTTTTCAAAAGATTTTTGCTTGGAATAAGAATTATCACGTGAATATCATGTAATTTACACTCAGAATAGATTAATTTATAGTAATTGAACATATTTTTTTTGAATAATCAACTTTTGTATTTTATATTGACCCATTATACGGTCGCATAGCTTGGATCTGTTCGGCCTTTTCAAGTCTACCTACTCAAATTGTTCAGAGGCAGCTAAAGCACAACTTGCTGCTCCTGTGCGCACGCCTATGTCAATAAACATTACAGTTACTCAAAATACAAATAATGTTTAAAGGTTTTATTTTGAATTTAATTGAGGCTAATATAATACTCATTGTTTTTTTGAGTAGCCCAAATTGATATTACGCATTTTGAGTTTAACTTTCTTCAAAGACGAAGTGTAGCCAGTATAGGTATAGGTATAGTATCCCTATATAGGGACCCGATAGATTTATTAGAATCGTAGGTATACGATTGTTTCTCAACTTCATGCAAAAGCAAATAAAGTAATCACATCCACTATTCAATATGCTTTCACATACATTTTAATTTTGGTTAATTTTAATCAACCCCTAATCTACTTTTGCTGTATTAACGTTTAGCCTTTAATTTTTAACAAACAATGAAGAATTTATAACATTTTAAATTCTGCGAAGCGAAGAATGTATTGGTTTTACGTTGATGTGTGCTGTTTTATAAATTTCTGAAAGTACGATATCGGGCAGAAATAATGATTCGATTACGACAAGTAGAGAATTTTATGTACTTTATTTAGCTCATATTTCGAATTTCTCAAACGTTTTTCATTGGGATAAAAATAAGTGCCGAAAAATGATAGAAAAACAGAAAAATTAATGAAAACTGTAATTTTGACGAATTAATACCTATTTAAATATTTTATGATAAATTGATAACTAATGCAATTTTGAATGTAGGGAATTAAAATCTTTTTTGAATTTTGACATAGGTCAATAATAATTTCTTAATAATAATCTTCATAATTTCTACCATGGGAAAAAATTTGGAACTTTTACATTTATTTTATGACTAAAATACCTACACAATTTTAAAATTTTTCAAAACATTTAAGTTTTTTCTTAATAATGTTTAATATAATAATTAATTTTTAGATCTACGATTTGAAAATTTAATAGAAATATTGATAATATGCTTCTATATTACCTTACCGAGTTTTAAAAGTTTCCGTAATATGACAGAGTCAATTTTTTAAAATAAATTAAATTAGAATTTTAAGTGAAATCGATGAAATATGTTATTTTTATGTCTGGAAGCACTTTTTCGGGTAATTGATATCCGATTACCATACGTAGAGTATGTTTTCGGTAGAAAATTTTGTGTAGTTGGTTCTTTATTCAGGTAATTTTTTGAAATTATTAACATTTATTTATCAATATTTTATTCTCAATATTATTGAAACAGGACAAACCAATAACAATGACAGAAAACGAAAAATTTTTTGGAATCTACATTTTTGACGAAATTGAATTTTTTTATTTTATGATAAATAAATTTTCTATTGCACATTATTTGATAAATAAATAAAATTTATAAAAAGAAATATTATCAATATATATATATATATATATTGTACATTTGTATAGCTATATGTGTATATCTAACTGAATTTTTCTCAGAATCATTAAAAATATATTGCTGGACTATATGAATAACTAACAAAACGTTAATACAAAACTACCTACAATTAAAGATTAAAGAATAAAGATAATTATTATATGAGTATATTTGATATATGGAATCAAATGATATAAGTCAAAATGTAATTTTCCGATTTAATTTAATTTATCGTACTTATATTTTATCTCATAGATTCGTTTATATGAATATTAATTTGCACTAATGAACTAGTTTATGAGTATGACGGCATTTAGAAATGCAACCATCGTCACATTCTCTGGCTATACGTATTTCTATGCTTATTTTTATCGGTTTATCTATTATTTTGAATTTTTTTTTAAATAAAAGTAATTTTTATAGTTTACATACCTAATAATATTGCATAAATCATTATTAACTAATTATTTTGACGTATATGCTATATTATTATAATTTATAAATATAATAAGTAATATAATTAATAGCTTATTGGCTACTAAAATCTACTTCTTCAAATATTTTTAATTTCTATCTCTTTTTATTATCAGCATTATTGTTTATTTTTTATTCTTTAAATCTGATTATTTTATTGCATATTTACGTTATTAATATTTTCCAGTTTTGATGTATTGTTATATTTGTTTATATTTTGATGTCTAAATGTAATGTACTATGTATAAAAGTTTATAATAAACAAATCATTTGTATAATGTTAATATATAATTTTTAAAAATATATTTCAATAAGGTATAAAGTACCTATATTATTATATATATTTTATTTATATGTATTATGTAGTTGTAGGCATATATCTATACCTACATATCTACGTAATATACCTAATATAAAATTAATTTTAATCAGAGCTGGCGCAAATCGTTTTGCCGCCTTATCAAAACTAAACAAATAGGTATATTAAATATGAAACAATCATAATATATAGGTAATACAATATTAATATTGATTTATCTCTAAAAATAAAACATTTTAATTTCCATAATATTTTTAAATGAAATAAAAAAAAAAAAAACAAATAATGTATTTAAGACGTAAGTCAAATTTTTAAAATAATTAAAAGTATAAAATATAGTCTATAATTAACAACATTGATATCAACCTATCAGTAATATTAAATTGTTAATGTTTTACAAATATTAATAAAAATTAAATAATTATATTATCATTAATTAATTTATAGTAATTAATCATAATATAATTACTATTACCGTGTGTAAAAATGGTTGACGAGAGGTATTTTCATCTTATTTATATACAAAAATGTATTACAACATTCAGTAGGATTTCTTCTCTGAAACTTTTTTTTCTCGTTAATTATATTGGGTTATCAATAAAAATTATGATTATAAAAAAGAGACTCAATTCTACTAATACATTTCGTAATATTTGGTATTTTTCTTATTATTTATTTATTAAAAATATGTTTAATTTAACTAAAAATGCAAGTTAAAATATTATTTATATATTGTAATATGAAACCACTTGATGTGTAATTTTACCACATGGCTTCATAACATAATATTATTGATATAAAACAATCCCGTTTAGCTCGGTGGTTTTTTAATTCGCCGATATTCTCACACCGGCCTTCAGGATGATAGTAATATACTTATGTACAGTAAGTAATATCTCCCATAACAGTTTGTCCGGTGCCCGTCGACACACGTTGCGTTATTTTGTCATTTGCAGAGTTGTTTTTCTTTAATTATTATTATTATTATTATTATAAAAAATAATTTTTTTATGAAATGTTATGCGTATAAACATCACGGACAGTGTTAATCTGGCATGGCTCCTATTTGATAAAAATAAATCCCGGAAATCAGGACCCTTGTAGCCACACGCAGTACCAGTTCTATGTTGTTACCCGTTGGTAGTATTGTCAGGATTTTTCGATAATATTTACGTACGAACGAGGTGTTAATTAATTTTTTTAATTGAGTTTATGTATATTGTGTTATTTTTCGTTATTATTTGTGTCTTTGTTTATTATCGAAATGGATAGAAACGTGTATGGTAAACTACAACCGCAACAGTATCACGGCACGTATCAACCGTACAGATGCACAAGAAAAAACGGTTCAAAGCCGGGATGTAAGTCTGTTTATTTAAACATTAGTTTCAAATTAAATTTTTTTAATTGGTCTCTAAAAATTACGCGTTTAATTTGTTTAGTATTTTTTATATAATATATATAAAACCTATATAGAACCTAGTTCTTGTGTTACATAATTCTCTAAAATTTAACGTACATATTATTATTAATTATTATGCCAGAATCTCCATTTCATTTTTGTCGAGTGAATTTAATTTCGATAGTTATGCCAAATTACCATATATTTTTCTATTATTGAAGTATAATGTCTGTTTATTTCAAAATGAAACACTTATTATGATACAACCCACGTAGTATAACCTTTTGTAAATATTATTTTTTATGGTGCGTAATTTAATATAATATAATATACCTATATTAGGATATTACTATAAGTATTATTATTATAATATAATTAATACACGCCCACATGTGTATTATATATTATGACAGGAAGAATGATTAATAATAATTATATTAAGATAATTTTATTAAAGGTTTTAAAAATTAATTTTTTATAATATTTTATGTACAATCTCATATACATTATTAAATGTTGATTTAATAATTAACAGGAATTTAATGTGTATTGTGTGACATTTGTGAAGCGCACGCATTAAAGTAGGCCAAATCCATATAAAGTAGTCTCCAAATAAGGCACCTATTAAAATTGAATGCAGAACTGAATGTATATAATAGAAAGTATGTTTGAATCTCGGTATGAACATACGTAATCATTTGGAAAATACTTAAATAAGTACAATAGGTATAATACAACTGATAAATTGGTAAATAATAAGTTGATTTCTTATTAAAGTTATTAGTTTATTACTAACAGATATAATACGTAAATGATTTTTAATTTTTGTCAATATTTATTATAATATTATATCTTTATGTAATTAGTATTCCATATACATATGGAAAATTTAAAATATAATATGTGTATATTTAATATTATTAAACAACTAATAAATATTTTTTCTTTTTTTACATACCTACCTAACAAATATTAATTTAAGAACTTACATGTACCTACTCTTATTTAAATAATTATAAGTCTGTAACTCAGTTGTACAGTGGTTGAATAAACTGCGATTAAGTGCTAATCAATGATTAAAAAAATATGGTCGTTGTACAGTGTCGGTTAAAGTCTTAATCATTCATAAAAGGTCCCTTAAGTTGACCGGTCATTATTGGTCGGTTAAACTGTGATTAACTAATATTTTGAGAATTATCGTTATCAATAATTATAATTTCAATTTTATTTTATTGTTTTCTATTGTATATAAAACATAATATGTTTTACTTTTAATTATTAAACTATAATATAATTTGAAATATTGTTATTTGTTAATACATATTTGACATTTGTAAAATTTATTGTATTAATTTAATATTAACAATATTAAATTTATTGTATTAACTATTAATTGAATATTTGAGTTGAACCCTGGATTTTGGGTCATTTTGAAATTAGTGAAAAATATTACAAGTACTTTGTGAATATTTTGAACTATTTTGTGTTTTTATAAGGAATTATGGATTTTATTTATGATGGAAATTTTAATCATTGATTATCTAATCGACGTTTAATCGTGAGACTGTACAACTGTGCATAAGTATATAAAAAAATGAAAGAAATAATATCGATAAGTAACTAAATAACAAAATATTTACAAATTACAAGAAATAATTATGGAGAATTTAGTGAAATGCGAAGTATATTATAATATGATATGTGTAGTATATCGGGAAGATATGTCAATTTTACATTATCTTATACGTGATTGGTAAATGTCAATTTCTACAGATGAGACTGTCTCTATATAACATCATCATATCTTAAAAATTAAATTTTAATTTGCCATAAAAGTAAAAATTAACTTAACTACCTTGTCTGCACAATTACTATTTATAGTATAAATATAAACCTGGAGAAGCTGGAGGTTATTGTCCTTTACGTTTATTATTCTTGGCAGTTACAATATTTTTTAATAATAGGTACTTACTCCAATTTGTAGTCTATACAATCCATTTTGTGTAGTTAAATTTTAATACTTAAATGTTTAAAATTAATTACGATAAATGGACTCGTATAATAGAAGTATACATATTTTTACACCTACTCTGAATTTAATTACATTATTAATATTGTCATGTAACATATATAATATATAGTTACATTCATAATTATATTTTCCTACCTATTACCTATTGTATTTTTAACTTATAGTTAAAACTCGGAGTAAAAGTTAAAAATACTGTATATTAAAATAAACAAATAGAATGCTGTATACAATATAATCATTTTAATAATATTATTTTAAATCTAAAATATTATTATTATAATATTTTTCCTAATTTAAATATATGTTTTTAGTTTTTTATACGTTATAGTTGTAATATTTCAATCGCGTTTTCGGTTTATTCCTACTATACCTATATTGATTATTGACTATCATATTGATCAGTTTGTTCAGTTTATATTTATATTTAAAGAATATAGTCTTAGTGAGAAAACTATTGGCATATCGATATTATTATCTTAGTACTGTATCTGCAAAAATGCAACACCTAAAGCGAAATCACTTGACGCCTACAGACTCCTCCTTTTTAAAATATTACTAGATTATCATTGTAGAAAATACAATTATGTGTAGGATGATCTCGATTTGGTCAAGATATCATATTTTTTTTAACAACCAGTTAGTACTATGAATGCGAGCGGCTCAATTAGTTTATTGAATTTTGTTTAATCGTGAAAGTTTAATTAAAATATTTTAAAAATCTGAGTTTTATTTCACTGATTAATAATGAAAATGAACGGTAAATTGATCATATTACTATTTTATACATATTTTTTACATTTTACTAATATTTTTTAGATCTTAATCAATGACAATAATAAATTGTAATAACTAATAAATAATAAGTACCATATTTATTTTTTCTAATTAAAATTTAATATATATATATACAAAATGCATTATGATATACGTTATACATAATCTAACATAAATATTGTAATTTATAAATTCAAAATTGTGAAAACTTATCAGTATAAATTAAGATATAACCATATTAAAAATATTTAAAAAGTTATAGTTATTAAAATTCACATTTGTTTTAAACATACGATACAATTGTTTTTCAAATTCATATGCATGAGATACAGATATTATTATTAATTATTATATTATTATTATTATATATTAATAAGTAAAATTATAAAATCATTGATTTTTGATTCACAATTAAATAAGTATACTTAAAAATTAATTATGTATATTATATTAAGGTTAACCTATAACAATGTTATTTATACAGAAAAGTATATGATAATTAATTCGGTAAGTTTAAATTGATTATAATTTTTAATTATGCTACTTTATCGAATTGGTGTAATTTAATAATTGATAAAGAAATAACAATTTGTAAATTAAAATATTCAGGTAAAAATTAAGTTACATAAAAATGTACTTACGTAAAGTTCAATAATTGAATAAAAAAATGTTTAATTTATATTGAAATTATATAAGAAATATATTTTTGAACCTGATGATACTTTAAATTATGATGGTCTTATCTAATTTCAATACTTATTTAGATTTAGTTAATACTTCGATTATTATAGTGGTTTATTTGTAAAACAAGACTAAAAACACAATCTTTCAGCGAAACAAGTACATCATATTCTATAATTTCTATAATATTTCTATAATATCTATAATTTTAAAGTTTCATATAAAATTACCAAAAAACAAATTTATTTTAGAGCCTCTTAGACATGTAATATTTAAAGTTACCATTGATATTTATTGTTGAGCTACAATAGTGATATTTGTTTAACATAATTTTTATTTTTTTTTTTTATGAATTTTAATGTCTTATTTAGTTTCTACTTTTAAAAAACTCATGTTATTAAATAAAATGAGGTTAAAATTTAGTAATTGATTAGCTTAAGTATTATGAATAAAATTTTATTAATATAATATAATATTGGAAGAAAATGCTATTTTACTATAATATCGTTGTTAAAACATAAAATATATTATAATAAATATTATATATAATATATTATAATATAAATTATAATAATATTTAATAACAACTTTTAAATATATATCGAAAGGTAATTTACATATTTATAGAAATGTGCGTTAACCTTAAAAATGTATTTTTACCTACCTATTTGAAAACAATTTTTAAAGGTTTACTAGGACTTTGGGTTTGTTCCAAATTTAAACCTTAAAAAAATTTCCGCAAATAACATTTGCCTATATTATGTATATTATATTTTAAGACTATAGTATTGCTTTAATACGCCTACACTGATAGCTATATAGATCCAAAAAGGTGTTCGGTTCTAATTCTATTTTAAAAGAGAAATATATAAATCCACTGGGACTTATTTGCTTCGATAAATATTAGCCAGTTTTATGCGTGCAGCTCTTTGAATCTGTCAGTAATAACGACCGTGGGTTATTATTCGTAATCTAAAAATTTCGCGGTTGAAAATGCGTGTAGAAAACCCACACATCGCTCGCGTTTAAAATTTTTTTCTGTGGCATAAACATTTAGATTTTTGTTTTCACTACGGTCTCGTATAGCTTCTATTAAAATAGTTTAGAATATTATATTTTCAAGCTCATATGATTTCGTACGCCATTCGTGACATTGAACGTTGTAAACGCAAACATTTACCTAGGTATTTATTCAAGTATCAATAATACAAATTATGGGTGTGAAAACAGTCAACCGTGTTGTTTCGTTCAAACACGATATGTCTTCTCATATAGGTAACCATTTAAAAAAAAATTGATTTTAATTGATAACGATAATTATATATATTATGAAAATACATTAATTTAATAATTAGTTAGCTTATCAATATATCGTAAAATATACAGTGAAAATAAACAATATATTATATTATATATCATACTATACCTACTTACTATAAACTAACCAACTATATCTACTATTACAAGAAGTAATAGAAACAAATTATTACCTATGTTATTTTGTAATTCTATTCATAGATATCCAAAACTATATGAAGCTATATTTTAAAGGATGAAAAATTTATGAACTTTTTTCCTCATCATGTTTTGGCACTATTAATGAAATTATAGCTAATAAATAATTTTAAAAAAATTACAGCCTACGTGCTTAAACTTGAGCGTATATAGTTCAGCTGTAGTTTCAAAGTATACTAATTAATGAAGATTTATATACAAGATTTTAGATGATAATTAAATTAACAACTTATTTTCGTAAAAAGTTATGCTCGCGTATTTTATTATATTATATTTATAATATATTTCGCACGTAGAATTTTATTTTTACTATTTCTCATATTTAATCGGTTTAATAATAATATATTATTTAATTAAATTAATAATAAAAAAATAAAATAATTAAACTTAATGGTTTTTATTATGTATACACTAAATTATAGTTAAGTACCTATAATATAATATTTTTAAATATAATATACTAATATATGTCATATGTCATATAGGTACTGACAAATATAATATGGTATTAGCCATATGTCTAATATTTATATAGATAATAATATAATATAATAAAATATTGTCTTTTTTCTAAAGATTTGTATACTTGAGGATATCAACTTTATGGTCTTGACACATTAAAAAAATAATTAAGGAATTTTTACTGGAGGGAAGAAGAAACCACGGTATTCTGTACTTTTTATGAATTTTTTTATAATATTATATATGTATTAGATGCAAAATATATCATGAGTCTATAAATTCATGAAATATATTTTTTAATTCGTACCAATATACATCACGAGCACATAATACGTTGCAGTCTCATATATATTACCGATTAAAATATTTATTTAGTACATTATTTCAGCATATAAATACAATAATGAAACATGTCTATAATACTTTATAAAAGCGCGAATCCTGAGAAAGCGATTATGGGGAAGAGGGGAATTAACGAAACACATTAAAGATACATTTATATATAATATTTATTATTATACATTATGTATAATAATATAATAAATTATGATAAAAGACTCCTCTAAAATGGGCGATTGTTCCTCTGTAGCAGGGAGTCAAAACGGGTTAATTTTAATCGCGTTTCGAATTTCGGGTTCAACCCGAGTTTTGTAATTATTTAGATTTCGAAATCCGGGTTGAAACTGGGTTCAAATTTAAACGCTCTATGCCTATACATAATAAATTAATAGGTATAATTGAACATAATACCTAATTATAATTATAATTTATAAATATAAATACTTACTGTACTATTGGTAGTTTTTTAGACTTCAGTATTTTTAAATTATTATAAACTCATAAATAAAAGTCAAATTACATAATTATATTAATGACAAACAAAATGATGCAAGCAATAACAGAGTCGCAGAGATAATAATATAAAATTATATTACCAGCCCATAAATGCAATTGCAAATTGTATTATTGTAATCGTATATATAAATAGAACACGTAAACAATATTCATAATAATTTATTATTATATACCAATATAAATAAAATACAAGTAACAATAAAGAATAATATAATAATAGTTAATTCCAAAATAAACTCTTAAAGACTAAAAATATTGAGACATAATAATAATATTATGTCGTCCATATTAATCATTAATTCACCACATTAATGGAAAAACATTATGAATGTGAATTGAATAATACATGTAGGAAAATGAAAATATTCTTATTATTTATTATAAAATATTTTTTTTTTTTCTCATTTTGAATAAAATACAAAAATTTAAATTCTTCGGGTTTCGAAGTAAACCCGGGATTACAAATAGTAATATTTTCGGTTTTCGGGTCAAAACCTGGTTCATAATTATTTGGGTTCCGTTTTACGGGTTAAAACCGGGATCACATTTTTCCCGGGTTACCCTGTTTTCAAAACCGGGTTCGAACCCGTTTTGACTCCCTGCTCTGTAGATCCACACCTCACTATATATATAATTATTAATAAATAGGTTAGTATAAATATTAATTATTAGATTTAATGTATTTTAAATTTTTAAGTTTTGAATTAGGACAAAGTATAATTTAAATAAATGTAATTCTATAGATACTTGGAATATATTATATTTATTAAAAAAAAATATTTACGATTATTAAGTAATTACTGATTATAGTTTAAATTTCCCGTGGATAAAATAAAGTAAACATCATGATACTGCTCTTATTCTTCATTTACTCGTAAAACAAAAAAATCTTATTCTACATTTTCGATTCAGCGTAGAGCTATATAGTGTATACTCGTATATTGTAATTTATGTATAAAAAGATTCTTTTATTAGGTAGTCTTTTATTACATTTAAATTAAGGTACTATAAAAAAGTTAAACACAGATGGTTTGATTTTATATTGATTTTAAAATAGCGAAATTCAAAAAATAATGTATATAGTACCTGAATTATTTTGTCATTTTATGTGTATGCTAACACCGGATTGTTTTTCTAAAAATATCGAAAAATTACAATTTTTAGTGACAAATACTTTAAATTTGAATAGTATTATTGGTAAAAACGACGAAAAATGACCGTGTATAAATAAGTACTAAGCGTATAAGACTGAATTATAGTTATAATAATTGTTTTTATATTAGACAAATTAATTATTAATTATATACATAAATTCGTATGTACAAATGTACAATAAATACCGTGCCTTAAATTATGGTCTAATTTAACGCACTTCCTTCACACCCATATTTTGTCGTTTGATGTTCGACATTCAAACAACAATGCGAATGAGTAATGCAAAATATATTTTCTCGTTTAAGTTTAAAAAAAAAATTGCATTAAACACGAACACACCTATAATCGATATAATTATATTATACGCTAGACTTGGACATTTTCATCTGGTCATTAATTATTTAACGTTTTTATCAAATAGTCACATTTTACATTATGTATAACGTGAGTGTGCAAAAATGTGTGGAGGATAAAACTTGTTTATTTCAACTCCTACACGAAATCGAACACTCGCTTCAAAATGAATATTTCACCATTCTATCGTCATTTTTAAATTTTATTGTTAATTTTAAACTTAATATTTATGTTTATATTATAAGTATTACTTTTATTTATTACAGACGCATTGCTCGCTGATTTGCAAAGCACGATACAAAAGACCAACAAATTAAACGGCGGCGGCGTCAATGGTGGAGGATACGGAAGCATTAACGGCGGCGTTCGGTCTCGATTGGCTTCTGCCGATTCACCGATTCCGCAAAGTCCAGTTCAACCACCTGATTATGCTACGGTTCGGTCACACAAAATCGAGCGATCTACTTCAAGCCCCGCTGTTCGACAAGAATTATCGGTAGATATATATTATTATTTTTCTTTATTATTAAATTATTTTCATTATGTTGTTTATGCTATAGATTATATTATTATCTTGAATATTTCTAAATAACTATTACTCAAGTATGCGCAATAATGGTAAACGGGTTAGTTAATTGTCAAATAATTTTGTTAACTTTATTCGTTTATCTACTACTTAGTTTTTACATAACAAAGAGCATGTAAAAACTGAAGTATTTATAGTATAGTTATAAACAGTTTATCTAATCTGTTTAAATTGAATATTAATATAAAAAACAAGATTGTTTCCAAAACATCTTAATTTTTAATTTTTATGCTAAAAAAAAAAATTTAAATACATTATGTTTTGATATTACGATATAATGTTTATGGTAGATTATAGTTTTTAGTCATTATTTAAAATTTACTATGCCCCTTAATAACTATGAAAATAATGTACTCGTATTCCAAAAATTATCGCTTTTGAGTTTTTAATATTTTTTTATTTTGAATCAGTGCCGATACATTATAATTATTATATATGAATTAGTAAATAATAATACAATTATATTGTATTTATAGCAAGGTATCTGGGGGGTTAAGGGTTTAAATTTTTTTTATGTCTTCATATAATACGATATTATTATGTAATACGATTTTGTAATAAGCATTGGTCATAGCTTCTTCATTTTTTCAAACCCACATTTTTTTAATTTGGAAAATTAAGTCCAGTTATGGTTTTGACGTTAAGTATTACCGTAATGGATTATATATAGGTATAATATAGTACTATATATATATAATCAATGGCTTATGTAAATAATTTGTATATTGCTCATACAGAGAGTTCAAAATTATTTAAAACTATATTAAAACCCTTAGAATATAGTATTAAAATTTAAAATACTATATTTACTGGATAATTATGACTTACTAATAACTAGCTATACAAAATTTAATTATTTAATGCAAATTTGAATTAACTAAAGTTAAAGAAATATACTCAGTTAAAAATACCTTTTTTATGACTTCAAAATTTTGATAATTAGATATTTATAAAGCGCTAAATTTATATACATAATGGTTAATTAATTTAGAATTTTTTTAAACCTCTAAAATGCTATATTTTTAATTATATTGTCGTATGTATAAACCAACATCCAAAAACAAATCAATTCTGACAGTTCAAAATATGAAAAATATTTAAAAAATATTATCTTTATAAATATTGATATAGTACAATAGTATTAAGTGTGATGTTTCTTTATCTATTCTTTGGACAAGACACATTACTCATAAATTCATAATATTGAAAGGTACATATTTCACTTTAGTGCAATATTAGCATTCTATTATATTACAATAAATGAAAGATTAACACACAATTAATATTGCGTATTAATAAAAAAAATGTACCAGATTGTGACCAACAAATTATTTCAAAACAAAATAATAATTTTATTTTCTATACAACATTTTTTAAAATACAATTTTTTAGCTCTCTTTAATTGAGTTAATCTTTAGTTTTTTCTTTTTCTCTCGATAATTCGAAAACTCACTAATTTGAAAGCCTTGATAAATCAATTTTCATCTTAGTCCCTTAAATTTTGAATTATTAGTCTACTGAATATACTATTGTTGATGTTTTTAATTTAATTTTAGCCAACACAATCTAAAAACGAATTAAAATCATCAAAAATGACATCTTCATTAAATAATAATCTTTCGGAACTTGACACATTACTTCAAGATCTTAGCAATTCACGCTATGCCGATAAAAAATGTGAGTATATTGAAATCAATAATAATATAATAATAAATCGTACTATAATTGTGTACCTATATTTAAATAATATTTTATTTTTAATGGTAAAATATAATTAAACCCAATCTTTTAAAAGGTTTATCATCATTTTAAATTTAAAATAAATTATCTTGAAGTCTAAATATTAGAATCGTCTGTGGGCAGAATTATTTCTTTTTGTTTATTTATAAAATGAATAAATAATATTATAATTTATATAATTTTTAAATTATCGCTTTTACTAAATTTAACATTTTAACAAATAAATAAATTTATGCTTAATAACTTCAATGTTTATACTTTATAACTTTAATTACTTAATTTTATTTATTTACTCGTATTTATTACTGAATTAACATTATCATTAATAAATATTTAACTTGTTATAATAATAATGTAAATCTGGTATTATTTGCAAATTGTATAAATAATAATTTATAATATGGTTTATAATTTGCATTTAAATTTTATATAGTGATCAATGGAAATTCTTATTCAATTCCAAAAAAAATAAATAATATTCCAACCCGCCCCTCGGTGGATTCTCTTCTAGATGAGTTGGATACCTCACTTCCTTCTAGAAGGTAAATATGACATTATATATGTATATATATATATATATATATTACCATTAAAATTATATTGGTAATTTCATGAATTAATGTAAAATGCTATTTTCAAATCTAGGTTCATTTTATGTTTTTAAATTTATTGATATGAAAATACATTTTTTATTTGGTGGTCTGAATTTTGTCTTTATTTTATTTTATAATTACAATAACAATTTTATTATACTGTATATGTACCCATAACTAAACTACTAAATCAAATTATAGAATTTTTATAAAAATAGTTAAGACGCTCGATAATAATAAAGACACCTTCAGTCTGTTTAAATTATTGGCCTTATATGACTTAGAATAAATATTAAACGGAAACATTTTTTTATATATATATAGGTATATTTTAATAAATTCTTATACCAAATATTTAAGAAAAAAAATTGATTTTATTATTATTTTCATAAATTTAAAATATTTCTATACCTATAGATTTTAAATTCTGCAAAGCGACGAATGTATTGGTTTTATAATTAAGTATGCTTTTTTATGTGTGTAACGTGTAAGCATATCGGGTAGAAATTTAGGTCCAATTATAGTAACAAATAGAGTAGGTATACTTATGGTAGATAATATAGCATCTAGTTGTAATTTAATTAGGTAATTTTTTGAAATACACTACCAAACAAAGCGAGAAAGTCAATTTTTGACGTTCTTCCTTTGTCCCTTTGGTTCTTAGAGAAATTAGTGGTTTATTATAATTAAGATTTGAATGCAATGATATTGCATTCAAAAATACGATTCTGAGCGAAATTCAATATAATATATTTATTTTACTGATAATAGCCGTTCCAAAATTTTACCATACGTGCAAACTACCTATATTAATATTCAAAGTCCCTAGGATCAAAACTCAATTAGTTATCATGAAATAAAAAAAACTTTAAATAACAGAAACCGATTTAATTTTGCCGATTTTCCGCCATGTTTTGGTAGTTTTTCTTGCAAGAAAAAACTTTTGTGAAATTTGAAAAATGAGCTAAATAAAGTAGCAAATAAATGAAATTTGGTACCGAAAGAGTACTCTATTTATGATAGTCAGACCATTATTTCTACGCAAAAAAGTGTCTTATTCATACATAAAAAAAACATCATTGTAAAACCAATACATTCAGACTCAGACTCTAAAATGACGAAAAAAAGATAGAAACTGTAATTTTGACGAACTCGATTTTAAATATTTCATTATCATTAGTGCAATTTTGGAAGAAGAAATTTGAATTTTTTTTTGAGTACATACGTATCAACATACGTCATAACGTATCCTATATATGTGAAAACAAATTTTGGTACTGTTACATTGACTATGTGTTTAAATATAGAACTTTGAAATTTTTCCAAAAATTTTAATTTGTTCTCAATAATGTACAATTTACAATTTTGGGTTTTACAGTTTATAAAATCAATAAGAGCATATTTCTATATTATTTAACTCATTTTTAAAAGTTTTCGTAAATCGACACAGCCGACATTAAATTTTAATAAGCATTTAAATTTGTTATTTTGAGTGAAATCGGCGAAATATGATATTTTTATATGTTTTATATTATAACTATTTGGATATTAAACATACAAAGCTGAAAATTTGATATGTATTTTATGACATACTCTTGAATATACAAATTTTGAAAATTAAAAATTATTATTTTTTTTTTTTTTTACTTGCTATTAAATTTTATAATTTCACATATTCAATGTGACATTGATGTTTGATTTTTATGTTTTAAAATGGCTGAAAGTACTTTTTAGGTATTAAATGTTTTCCGATTACCACAAGTAGGGTTGCAGCTTTCGATACAGAATTTTGTCTAGTTAGTACTTCATTTAATAGTCATTAAACAAAACGTGTTTATCTAGGATTAAAAAAACTGCTGAAAAATAGTAATTTTTAATGTAGAGACTTAACTCTTTTTTAAATATTAACATTGATATTCATAATTCTTTAGCCAATTTTTTTTAGATTCTGAGCGGAGCGAAAAATTTATTGTTTTTACAAAGATGTATTTATTTTATACATAGGACAAATAGCAAAAAAATTAGATTACGACATATGCTTTCGGTAGTAAATTGCGTCTAGTTGGTACTTTATTAAGTTCATTTTTCGAATTTCTCAAAAGTTTCTTTCTAGGAAAAGAAAAACTATCGAAAAATCGGTAAAATTACGATTTCCGTAATTTTTAATTTTATATTTCATGATCACTAATTAAGTTTTAATCGTAGGGTTAAGCTTTTTTTAGTTTTAACATAAGTAGTTTACACGTGTGATTAAATTTTAGAACGAATTGGTTGATTTTCCGACTAAATATAGAGCTTCAAAATGTTTTCCATAAATGTTAAATATTTCCTGCAACTTTAGGTTTAGGTTTAGTTATACAACTTAATCTTTTTACCAAATATTTTGAAAATCGTGACTGACAATCTTTTTTATAAGCTTTTAAAGTTAAAATTCCCGAAAATCGGCAAGTAAACAACGGCAAAATACAGAAAAATTCGTAGAATCTGCATTTTTGACATCTTAAATTTCATTATTTTATGATAAATAATTTTTCTGATACACATTATGAAAATTTAATTTATAAAAAGTGGGAAGGTCGATTGTAGATGTTCCTCCTTCGTCTCTTCGGTCCTCAGAGAAATTAGTGGTTTATTATATTTAAAATATGAATGCAATGATAGTGCATTAGAAAATACGATTCTGAGCGAAACTCAATACATAATACAATATGCTATACTGATAATCCATTCAAAACTTTACCACGTGTATAAATTACGAATGTAAATATTTAAAATAAAGTTCCTACGATCTAAATTTAATTAGTTATCAAGAAATAAAAAAAATTTAAATAATGAAACCGTAATTTTGCCGATTTTCAAGAACTTTTACTTTAAAAGCTGATGAAAAAAAATTGTCAGCCACGATTATCAAAATATTTTGTAAAAAGATTAAGTAATATATGTCTATACTTCGATAAAATTTTCAAACCAATAAACCAAAAATTGCAGGAAAAATCAAACATTTTTGGGAAAAAAGCCAAAACACTATACTTAGTCAGAAAATCAACCATTCGTTTCTAAATTTTTTCTTGTAATGAAGTTCACCTAAGTAAATACTCAAAAAAAAATTTCAGAACACTATGATTAAAACTCAATTAGTTATCACGAAATTAAAAAATTTAAACTTCAGAAACGTTATTTTGCCGATTTTCCGCCATTTTTTAGTAGTTATTCTTCTCCCGCGGAAAAGCTTTTGAGAAATTCTAAAAATAAGCTAAATAAAGTACCAATTAGATGCGATTTTCTACCGAAAACATATCCTACTTGTGGTAATCGGACCATTATTTCTACTCGAAAAAGTGTCTTCATACATAAAAAAAATATATAATATTCATTACTACTAAAACTATTCAAATTTTAGAAGCTTATAAAATAAAGTTTCAACAAAGGATTTTCAAAATATTTTGTAAATAAATTTCAAGTTCCTACAATCAAAACCGTAATTTTTCCGATTTTCGGTTGTTTAGCTTTAAAAGCTTATAAAAAAAAATTGTCAGTCACGATTTTGAAAATATTTTGTAAAAAGATTAAGTTGAATATGATTAGACTCTGATAAAATATTCAAATTGAAAAACCAAGAATTACAAGAAATATTAAACATTTTTGGAAAAAATTTAAAAGCTCAATACTTAGTCAGAAAATCATTCACCAATATCATTACGCAATTAGTTACCTATAACGAAATTTAAAAATTTTAAATAACAAAAACCGTAATTTTGCCGATTTTCCGCCATTTTTTAGTAGTTTTTCTTCTCCCAAGGAAAAATTTTTGAGAAATTCGAAAAATGAGCTAAATAAAGTACCAACTAGATGCGATTTGCTACCGAAAGCATACCCTACTTATAGTAATCGAACTATCATTTCTACCTGTAAAAGTGTCTTCATACATAAAAAAAAATCTTCGTAAAACCAATACATTCTTCGCTTTGCTCATAATCTAAAATAAATATCTCAATAGGTATATATTATACGTATATCTGTCTGAGTTTCGCTACCTGTTTTTTACAATATTATTCCATTTAAGTCCTAATTATAATATAACATAATAAGTTTTCCCCACTAATTTATAATTCATAATATTTTAGTATAAAATATAGTATATTAGTATTATACAAATTTAAATTCTTTAGTAACAATGGACAGTTGGTTTCGAAATTAATGATGGAAGAAACTACTACAACAACTACTCGTACTGTCTGTCCCACTGCTTCTTCAGCTACTCGCGAACTAGACGATTTAATGGCTTCACTATCAGATTTCAAGGTAAGATTTTTTATAAGAACAACAGCTATGTATTGTATACCACTATGGAGTATAATGTATACTATAGATTATAAATACTAGTGATAGTATTACAATTAAAAATGAATAATAGACTATAATATTAGTATCAATTACTCTAGGATTTATAAACAATTCTTTTAAATTATATATTTACAGCTTATAATTTTAGATTGTTCTGCTAACGAGAAATATATGGGTTTTATAAAGATGTATTTATTTTATATGTCTAAAGACACATTTTCATGTAGTCTTAATAGTCCAATTATAATAAGTAGGGTATGCTTTCAGTCGAAAATCTACTTGGTACTTTATTTGGCTCATTTTTTTAATTTCTCAAAAGTAATTTTTATAAGTAATTTATGCTCACTATCATACATTTACTTTACATATATAGTTTTAGATTAGTTAAAATCCTTTTAAAAGTCTTTTTAACGGTTAACAGTTTATTGAAGCTTGAATTGGTTAGTTATTAGACACTGTTGGTTCATTGAATATTATAATTACAAAGTTCCTAACTATAATACTTAATAGTTTTAAAAGAGAAGTATATATATGTATATACATTTTTTTTTTATTTTTTTTTATTTGAAAATCTTATTTAAAATAACTATTACAAAAATAATTCCATACTTAAATTTGAAAATACTTTAGTATTAAAATAATTTAATAATACTTAATAAAATGTTGTTAATTTGTATTAAATATTTCTATACATTTATCATTATTTATCTATTTTGAAAAAAAAAAAAAATAAACGAATAACATTTTTTAGCAATATTTGTTTTTATTTAAAATATGTAACTATTGTAATTTGTTAGAATTTTTCTTATTTTAGATTCTGAGTGAAGCGAGGAATGTATTGGTTTAACAATGATGTTTTTTTATGTCTGAAGCCATTTTCGAGTAGAAATAATGTTCCGATTAGCACGAATACGCTATACTTTTGGTAGCAAGTTAAATCTAGTTGGTACTTTATTTAGCTCATTTTTCAAATTTCTCAAAAGTTTTTTCTTGAAAAAGAATAACTATCAAAATTGACGGAAAAACGACAAAATTCATAGAAATCGTAATTTTGACGAAATTGATTTTAGATTTTTCATGATAACTAATGTAATTTTGAACGTGGTACTTTAATTTTTTTTTAATATTCTCATAGTTAGTTTATATATGGTAAACTTTTGGAACGGCTATATCAGTATAATATATGATATTGAGTTTCTCCCAGAGTCTTATGTTTTAATGCAATCTCATTGTATTCAAATCTTAATTATAATAAACCAATAATTTCTTCGAGGACCAATGGGTCAAAAGAGGAACGTCTAAAATCAACCTTTCCACCTTTTTAAATTAATGTATTTTGAATAATGCTATATGTTTTATAGTTCTTAAAATATTATAAACTTAGATATTTATTTTAAATTTGGTTTTATTATATTATTTAGAATTTTGTGAAAAAAAATTTATATATATATATAATATATCTATAGAAAAATGTATTTGATTGGGTAGTTATTATATTATAAATATTTCATATTTTAATAAAAATAGTTTTTTACTAATTTTCCAATAAATTAAACCTCTTATTTTTACAACGTAGAGTAATGTTTATATAAGCTAATGCACATTAGACAACAAACTTAATGTAATATTTTATTATTTGGCATAATATGAGTTCTTTAATATACACATTGAATGAACAAATTTATCTGGTATAATTAATTTTACATGGCATTCGCCAAAATTACTATATACTTAATTACTTTACCTTGAATATGTTTTATCTTCTATTTTTAATTATGTATTCAAAAAAAAAAAATGTATTTTTATATTATATAATTTTATAAAATTAGGTCATACCTATATCTCAGTTAAATTTTACAAACTTTAAATAATTTTTGTACTGTTTAACTAAAATATTGATGTATCCTAGTGAACTAGGTTATCATCATGTGTCATGCCATTAAATTTATAAATTATTTTTTTTTTACTAAAGGTTTTATTTTATTATTAACCTTCTGTCTTACCTATGATGGGCTTCAAAGATTAATATTTCTTTAGTTTTTTTTATATTTACATAATAATTTATATTTTTAAGATGTAAAAAATATTCATTCATATAAATAGTCCATTAATATTAAGACAATAATAAAATCTAATATTACAAAGTAAATCAGACACTTCGACTGCACAATATTTTGAAAAGTTTATAAATAGTTGACAATTTCATAAATATGGTGGAAGTCTTTAAAAATTATAATTAATATTTCATTATTTTATTTATATGATAATTTTGTTGTTCATAATTTCAAATTAAAAAAAGCTTTTATATTGTTTTATATTAATAAAAACGTTTAAAATGTTATAGGTACACATACATATTTTGGGTGGTCTTAGTTTACACACACACACACCAAAAACACAAAGAGTTTGCGCACACATATTTTCTAATTAAGTAACTTAATTGCGCACATATAATATATTAATATCAATACTGGATATTATCGATAGTATCGATATTTTGATTACGATTTATTAATTTAACTACCTATTTAAGACGAGCAATTAATAATTTATAACATTTTCCTTCTCACTTTTTACAGACTTAGGACTGTCTGTGAATAATATGTTTCACAGGTGTGATTAAAAATGTTTTTAGATAATTATTATTATTATTATTTTCCTATAGTATAAAATAGTCAACGTCAATAATATAAATTTTTTTTATTTTATTATATTTTTTTTTCCACAATAGCGCGTTCCCATTCATATTAAATAATCCAATTAATTTATTTTCTTTTGGATATTTTTTTGTCATAAATATTATTATTATTTAATAAATGTGTTCTTGTTTTGTTAGGTAATTGTTTACATTATCTTTAATAGATTTTAATTTTAATTCAGACTCCGCTTGTTAATTTAAAATTACATCAATAATTTGAAAAATATGAGGATGTGGGTTATTAAATTGATTATTGAAATGTCTATGAAAAGCTTCTGCTCTATTTGTTGTCTTTGGTTCGTCGTTTGATTTTCTTACCCATAATGCTGGATTAAAGTTTCAATTTGGCAAAATGTATGATTGGAATATATAATCAGAAAAATACATTTCATCAGTTGGAGCAATATTATATTAATATAATCCTAGTTCAACTATCTTATTGATTTAATTTATTGCTAAATTACAAGATAAAATCGAACAAATTGTGTAGGCAATCGGTAGTTTCATTTAAAATATTGTGTGCGCAAAGAAGTTGTATAGAAGAAAAGTTTTAAAATGTGCGCAAACTAGTTGCAGCTGGTGATATTTTATGAATGACTTATATAAATTTAATGTCATATTGAACGTATTATGTGTCATGTAAATCATGATAATATAATTATAAATCATTAATCAATTTTCAATATTTATGTTTACATATACATTTAATATGAATAATTTATTTCTTATTTTCGAACATCGTTTTTGGCAAATCATTTGTCTTTAATTTTGGGAAGAATGGTTAGGTTTAAAAACCATCGTTACACTTATACCAGTTGTACCTTCTACCTATAGGCTATAATATTCCATAGTATTTTTATTTATAAATGTATAATTATAATAGATCAACCATGTTAAATAGTTTAAACAATTACTATTGTTATTCCTTCTCGTATATGAAAGGTTAACTGCAAAAAATAGAAAACAATTGATAAAGTATAGCCAAATCTTACTTTCTATATTTCAAATACTGTTAAAGTATTACTATATAAGTATATAATATATTGGAATCTAATCTCTTTATATAATATAATAATATAATTATTATCTAATTATATAAACATGATTTTTATTATAATGTTCGTATAACTTTCAAACAATATTATTCTATAAAATTAAAATATTGTAAAAATCATTATTATATTATATTCCTAATTCTTTAAAATATTATTTATTTCTTATTTGATATTTATTTTCTATGTAATTCACGTGGATAAAATTCAAATTGCAATTAGATTTAAAGAAAAATAATATTGTATATTAATCATCGTTTGATTTGTTTGTTGTAAATATTAAATATATATTTTTGAGACTATAAATATAATTTTCAAAAAACAATTCCATATAAAGGAGTTACTAAGGTCATGCAAAGTGAAAACAAGATGATTGATGATGATGGCAATTCACAGATAGTGACGTCAATAATATTAAAATTAAATACAATATGTCAAAATGTAATGGTTTTAATGTTTTAAGATTTATTATTTTTCGGACTTTATTTATTATATTAAGTTAAAGATATGTTTTCAATTTACCATTTAGTAAAAAGATTTTATTAGATTCTAAAAATACAAACTAATTAATTTTAATTAAGGGGTTAATTGGTACGTTGTAAAATATAATGCAAATAACATTTCGCGCCAAAACCGTTTATGGTAGCTTCAATATCAAAAATATTTTTGAATTTTGTTTTTTATTAGGTATAAAAAAAGGAAAACTTTGCTATGACAAAATAATACTGTATTAAATAATAATTTGTATTATTATTTAATGTTTGTGATCAATTTCGTAAAAATTAAAATTATATTTATTTGATAATATTGTTATTTATAATTTTAATTTAAAAAACTATTATTATATTGTTTTATCGTATACAAATAATGTTATAAAAATATTTAAATTTAAACTAATATGCAACCATTGAAATGTCATACACTTATACACCTATATATATAATATGTATATATTATATTTTATATTAAACTTGGCCGGGGTAAACATTAAAC
Organism: Eriosoma lanigerum; assembly: GCA_013282895.1. NCBI lineage: Eukaryota > Metazoa > Arthropoda > Insecta > Hemiptera > Aphididae > Eriosoma > Eriosoma lanigerum. The sequence continues at coordinate 53,653,122 of CM023358.1, forward strand.
AAAAACGTTTTCGATCGTCGTATAATTAATGTACCTACGTAACATTATTATTGAATACGAAAAATGTGAATTTATTTAGAATGTAAACATTATATTTTTCAAAGGAAATATTATGTTCATCGACGTAATCATACGACGGACATTGAATCTTCGGTAGTGGAGCTTACATCTTTGTGATAATTTGTAAGAGTCAGTACCTATATAGTAGATAATATTTATTATTACTTATTATCACACGCAACGTTCTAGATTGTAGCATCAACCGCGAGTCGATCTGCGGTTAGTCATCGCACTGTCAGCGCGACTTCGAGACGATTTTATTTTCCTCGGTAGAAAGGGAACTGTAGTGCCTTGTGCAGACCAGAAGACCGCATTTTGTTGTTTTACCCATTATTGGTATTGCCCAGAAATAACTTTTTAACGAGACTTTTCATTTTGTCCCTTCTCAATTGCGGGCGGAGTTTGGCAACTATTGGCAAAACAACCGTGTATTATATACCGACGCAGGTTCGATAGACGATTCACAATCTAAACAATTCTGTCAGTGACTATCTCGCATAAAACAATTATATATCCAAATACATAAGCATTATAATAATATTATTTACAATAAACTTGGTGAATATTACATTATATGTCTATATTATTTGTTAATATTTTTCTCTTAAACAAAAACCAAATCCAAACTACACATTATATATTTTATTTTACACTTAACATAATGGAAAAATCGGTTTTGTTCAACAGGTGTCTAGTCCGGTGCGGGCGAGTAACGCTACGGAGACAGTAGACTCTGCGGCGCCATTAGACTGCATGCTCGGGAGTCTGACCGCCGAGATGAACAGACAAGGCGTGAACACGACGCAAAAGGGCTGTTGCACCGCGTGTGACAAGGCCATCGTAGGCCAAGTGATCACGGCCCTGGGCAAGACGTGGCACCCGGAGCACTTCACGTGCACACACTGTTCGCAGGAATTGGGCACGCGCAACTTTTTCGAGCGCGACGGACGGCCATACTGCGAACCGGACTATCACAACCTGTTCTCGCCGAGGTGTGCGTACTGCAACGGACCCATATTGGATGTAAGGATTTCGTCGTTGTGTTTATACGAGAGCACTATCGTGAAAAGGGGTGATGGGGTAGAAAGGTGTGGGTGCTAAGGATACAAGTAAAAACATGATCTTAAAACATCATTAGAAAAGAATTAGAAAAATTTGCGTTTCAGTTTCTTCGTAAAAATTCTCGGGGACTCGTAATAACATTTCCGCTGCTTCGTAAGTCCTATAATGCTGTATTTTCCAAGTCGCGGAAATTCTATACTTGTGTAATATTTTATTCCATCTCATCAGTCTTGTCGTTTTTCTATGCACAGAAATGCGTGACAGCCCTGGAGAAGACGTGGCACACGGAACACTTTTTCTGCGCCCAGTGCGGCAAACAGTTCGGCGAGGACGGGTTCCACGAGCGGGAGGGACGTCCGTATTGCCGGGACGATTACTTCGACATGTTCGCGCCTAAGTGCGGAGGATGCAGTCGTCCCATAATGGAGAATTACGTGTCGGCACTGTCCACTCAATGGCATTCCAACTGCTTCGTGTGCAGGGTGAGCTTTATTAAAAACGAAAATAATAATTTCCTCCTGAACCCAATAAAATAATACACTATTACATTATTAAACTTCGATTTAATATTATTGTTATTTTATTCGTTCGTTTCGTATCCGTGATGGTTTTCGCAGATGCATATGTATTTTTAGACGAACTTTCTAGGTCGCGATAATAGTCCAAACACCACATATGCGTATTATATTCACCCGAAAAACCATCTGGCGTAGGACCAGAGTAAGCTCTGTAAAATCCGTTACAGTTATTAATACATGCGTAGGAGGTTACGCTGCCGCCGCCACCGTTCACTACCCGGATAAATAATTTATCTCTAGAAATTATTTCTATCGTAGGTTTTGCATCGTTATTTTGTTTGTTTTCCGTCGGACAAAACGAGTAACGTCAACATGACTATAACTATTATAGTAAACAAAGCGCTCGAGACTAGATATTTTTTTTTCGAATGGGAATATGCCGTCTTTAGTTTTGTTATAGAGTAAAACTAAAACAAAAAGGACCTATGCGGTGGCCAATTTGTTTTTTCGTAAACACAAAAACAGCCACATATTCAAATTATGTTAATCATAATGTTATGATAGTGGTGGTAAACTGATAATGATGCAATGGCGAAAAAATCATTAGCTTTATTAATTTCGAACAAAAACGTTAATTAAATATTATATTTACACATCTATATTTGTATCGCCTTTGGCTGTTGTTTAAACAGTCGTCTAAAGATTGTCCTGCCAAAATTATGTGCTTTATAGGATTGCAAGCTACCAGTCACCGGCAAGTCATTTTATGCCATGGAAGGGAAACCAGTTTGTGCGAAATGTATCGGCGTCGATGAGGAGGATTGAACGCGTTATACTATATTTTTATGTTTATTTCGTTTCTAAACAACGCTATTAAATATCAAATGTGTTACAAAACGTTTATTGTTATACGATTTAATCGTATTTTACTATTTATTGTTTCTGTTGTACAATAATTGCAAAATATAGCTCATATTATTGTGTATACCTATTTTGTGTCGCATGTTAAAATAAAAACCAAAAACAAAATATTATTGATTTATATTGTGATTCCTATTTGTACCGCAATTTGAAATAATTTATCTTTTAACAGTATCCAAAAACAATCTTTCTCCTTTCCAAAAAATTTAATTTTTTTTGAGTGATGGAATCTAAAAATCTAATTAAAATCTAATATACAGTAAAGTTTTTGTCGATAAATTCTTACTATTGTGGTACACATAGCAAAACACCAGTGTTAATTCCAAGAGCGTACCTACATAAAAAAAAAACAAGGGTGAACCTAATTTAAGGTTATACCAGGAAGGAATGGTATTTACTTAAGTATAAGATTTACAAAATGTTTAAATAAAAACATTTTCTGGCATGAGTGAACTCTTAAAATCTAAATCTCTAAGTGACGCTCCTGGTCTAATCACTTGAGTATCCATTGAGTTTCTATTATTACGTCTGACCGGCATCTGTGTAATTTGCAGGACTGCCGTATGCCATTCATAAGTGGCCAATTCTTTGACCACGAAGGTCAACCGTACTGTGAGACACACTATCATGCCAAACGTGGATCTCTGTGTGCTGGATGCCATAAACCAATTGCTGGCCGTTGTATAACCGCAATGTTCAAGAAGTTCCATCCGGAGCATTTTGTATGTGCGTTTTGCCTAAAACAGCTTAACAAGGGAACCTTCAAAGAACAAAATGATAAACCGTATTGCCATACATGTTTTGAAAAGCTATTTGGTTAGCTTTACTGAACCAATATTATTAATCCATAATATTATTTTTTATAATAAATTTATTGTAATCCATTCAATACATTACACACATTCAAATCAGTGTGTAAAACAAAATTTCAAATTATAATTAATACTATCTTCTACACCATATTATGTAATATCTATAACATAAATAAATTATTAATCTCTTAGTTTTTATATGTTCGCTTTACTAATGTAAATTGTATATTATTATTATTATTATTATTTTTATTTTTATTTTTATTATTATTATTATTATTATTGTTTTTAAATGTTTTGTAAATCTGAATCTGTATAATTGTTTTTTTTCTTTCTCTATGTAGTGGCTGTTAGATTTTAATTATTATATGTTTTTCTTTTTTATGGCTAATTCATTTACATAATTTGTATATTTTCTTGTTTTTGCCCCATTCCAGTTTTAAAGTCAAAATCCTGGTAAAAATACTACACCGGGAAACTCCATTTCAGTATCATAAATTAATGGCATTCCATGTCGGAAATATTAATGTTTTTAAGGTTTTTTATTTAATGTCAATATGATGTTTTGTAAAGTGTATAATATTTGTATGTATGTCAAACAGTATATTTTGCCAGGAAACATATTTTCATTGTTATTTTTATATTAGATTAATGTTAAGTGTATATAAATCATAATTTTTAAATATTTAATAACACTACAACATTTATTTATTTTATTTTATTCAATTTTGCCTTACATTTAAAAATTTCTAATAAAATTAATATAATAGCAAAACTTTCTTATCAATAATAATTTATTTTGTCATAAGTTCTAAATATTTTTAATGTACTATTTATATACATCATTTACTGCAACTAAAATAAAAATGTTTAAATTAAAATTAATCACTGATATTAAACAATGTATTTTGTGTGCTTGAGTAATAATGATAGTTTTACAAATTTGGTTAAACAATAATATTATGAAAAATGTTGACAAACAACAAACTGTTATACTTAGTACAAAATTGCAAACTTACAAGTTGTCGAATTAACTAGTTATTAATTTATAATTTTTGTTTACTTATTAACACTTAGTTCTACATACATTTTTAATATTGATATATAATAATAATAAAGATTTTTATTAAAATGACATTAGATAAAGTTCACACATTATCATTGGCATCATTTTCATTTAATTGTTGAATTTTACAAATTATTTTTAGTAAATTAAATATTATTATTTATATATTTGTATTAATGTCAACGTTATCGTCACACATTAGTAATCCAAAATTATTTAAATTTAATGTAGTCACTAGACAATTTGTGTATAGTATTAAATAGTTATCAAAATTATATAATCTTATTTGTTTGTATCTTATATTGTATCATATTGTTTAAATTTAAAATAAAATTTAATCTGTATTGGAAGATAGAATAAATTGATAATTTATTTCTGTTTTACCCACGTTTTCTAAAAATCAAGTATAAAAATTTGTTTAATTATAAAATATAAAATATATTTTTCTAGTATACTTGTATTACGGTTTCCATTCTATTTCAAAATTGATAGTTGAATATTTAATATATATCTGACATATTCTTTGCTGCTTAAGGGGTGAAAAATGTTTAAAAACTATCAAAAAGTCGAATAAAGTATGAAAATAATGAAAAATTTCTACAAATAATTATAAAAATTCATCTTTTTTTCACTACTATAAATCCAAAGCTGGCAAAATGTATTCTGCCCCTGTGCAGCAGTAGGTATATGTGGTATAGCTAAATGCGGCATTGTACATGAGTATATAAACAGTGCTCGAAGTGACAAAAAAAAGTAGGTGAACTCTTTCCATCTTTGAAAAGAGAACTTCCCTCCAATCTCTTTTTACACTATTATGACTTGAGGACAAATCAGGATTAAGATTATATTAGGCCCCAGGGCATGTGTCACTGAGTGGTCCTCTTTAATACTCAGATAATATACTATACACTAAATTAAAATAATTATTATTTCAGCTTTATTAGGTTCCATAATTTTAAAACAACAAATCTAAACAATTTTATGATCACATTTATAGACTCTACGGATATTAAATAGTCAGAATAATACCACTTGAAAATATTACCACAAACATTTCACCACACAGTGACCATTTAAGTTATTTAGGTTATTTATTTGATTTTATTAATTCTATTTAAATTTGTTAGATTACCTAAAATAAAGTAATCATGGTTAATAGATATAATTGAGCGTGCCACGTTTCCTTGCCGTCATCCGGGCTTGCGTTAGGAAATAGGACCATCATTCAAATAGTTGAGGTATAGTAAAATTTCTGAAAAATTAGTTGAGGTACTCTGTCCCTTTCCGTCTCCCACAATTTGAGCATTTTATATAAATATATACAATTATATTCTATTAAGAATTATATAATAATATTGTAAATACATAATACCATTATTACCTAATATAACATTATATGGTAACATATATTATATCGAACGCTATATTCGATAACGACGAGACGATTAAATAATAATTAATCAAATTAATTACATTGCAATGGATAAATCAGCATGTAATAATAATTATAATTTATATTAAATATAATATGAATACATTAATTCTTTTTTTAAATTTATCATTTTTATACACTCTAAATATTAAAAAATAACGAGATCAGCAATTATGTTTTGTACGACCGAAGTTATTAAAATAATTATTGAAGAAACCGTTTAGACACAATTTGAAATTTTATTATTATTATCCTGTGTGAAACAGAAATCGTTCACAACTTATACTCGATAACTCGATACCGCGATTAGTATAGTACCTATAATATATTGTTAAACGCGTCTATTATATTATAAATTACAGGATAATTAGAATGTCGTGACACAAAAAAATTATGAACATAATATAATATTGTAAATTTATAAACAACGTTGAAAATAATTATTGTAACGTGTAATTCGGATCATCCTGTATAACCATCACTATTGTGCGACGATAATTGATATTGTTAACGCATATCGCTCAACCGCAAACCTCGCAATGGGACACCTCAAACATAAGTAATATACGTATAGTGACCAGCAAGCAGTGGAACCGTTTTACGACTGTTTCAAATCGACTAAAATGTTTCCGTTGTAAAATATCAACAGATTTATATTATACAATTTTATAACTGTGATAAACAAGTGAAGTGAGGACGAGGAGTGCCGCAGGTATAGTATAGCTACCGATTTAAAAATTTTAAAAACTATATTGTTGGTATTTGGTAACTGGTAAGGTATAGGTACTGCAATTCGCGCGTGAAGTTTTTTTACGAAAAATTGTTTTTTTTATTTAGGGGCTGCGTGAAGTTAGCCGCCCGACTTTGCCTTATAGAATCGAGACCGCGCGGTTTCAAAATCTGGTAACCGACTCATTCTTTACGAAAATATTGTTTATTTATTCTCGTGAATTTCAACATACGATACAATGTCCCGTAAGTAATGAATGTATTAATATTAAGAGGACGTTTTTTTCAATGATACTGACTCTGTGTCTCTGTCTATCTAACGGGAAATATAGCAAAATCATAGCAACGCAGAATATTAATTGTGGCGTTTAGGTTGAGCTAAGAGTAAAAACATTTATTAAGAAATTTATGAGAAAAATATTTTGGAGAGGATGCCATATCCGTTTTGTAAAATACCACCCGGCAAAGAAGTTACGTGTTAAAAAAATATAAAATTTAAAACACTATAACTTATTTTGTCAAGTGATATTTTACAAAACGGATATGACATTCCCTTCTAAATATTCTTCTCTATAAATTTTCTTGTAGATGTTTTTACTCCAAGTTCAATCAAAGCGTCACAATCAATGTTCTTGGTTGCTGTGATTTTGCCATATTCCCCATTAGATAGACGAAGACAGAGCCATGCGGGTATCTAAAAAGGTATCTCATGGGTACCCTTCTCGGGTAACGTCCTCTTAACCTATAAATATTAAGTTATTATTAAATACGTTCAGTGTGTGTGTTTAACAACGCATGGTTGTGGCTTTTGTGATTTATTTAGTATTTGAATATTTTCTTTAATAAAAAAACACACTTTTCGCAATGAATGAGTCGGTTGCAAGTTTTATCATTTCGGTTTGCAATTATAATTGCTAAAAGGTTGCTAAATTTTGGTATCGATCCCGATTCGATAGGACAGAGTCGGCGGACTAACTTCACGGACGGTATCTTTTGGGTGTATATTGTAATTAAATGCTGACGGAGGAGCAGTGTTTCAAATGTAGGAAAAATTATCTCTCTAAATCCTAGGACTCTAGCCTTAGGCCGCAAGAACGACTTTTTAGCTATAAATAAAATATATATTATATTATTTAATTACAATTGTTAAAAAATAAAAAATATTTTAGTATGATATTTTCATGAGGTCCTTATTTTAGGATTCCTGCGCGAGATTTATACATAGCAATTTTTAGAATTTTATAACAATATTGTAAAGTCCACGAGTGTGCATTTAGGCGCGTTTTTAATACGACTAATAGACTTTATTCTGCTATTATTATACCGTAATATTTTTTTTCAGCGAGAAAACAACACGATGGAATCTAGAACGTACGTCGTCGCGATCGTGATGGCGGTCTCGGTGACGTCGTGTTTCGGGATTTTGACGCACGTTTCAAATTCGGCCGATAACGATTGCCCCGACCACTATTACCGGTCGTTTTATTCGTGCACCCTCAACTGTACGAAATCGATAGTATGCAAGGAGGAACATTTTCACGATAAAATATGTTTCTTCTGCGAAACGCCGGCGGACGAGCTGGACGATTTCGACGCGGAGGAGTGTGACGGCATCCGCTACACCGGGCTGTGTCGGCAGCGTTTCAGTTTCGAAAAAGCCGACGAAGCGAGGCAATCGTGCAAAAACCAGACATATTACAAAAGAAAATACGTTATCGAAGTGTCGGATAAACGCAAAACGATTAGCTGTTTTCGCTGTACACGCGGATTGAACTGCGAGTAAATTGGTTACAGTCTGTAGTACGCATTGTAATTAATATATGATGTACATGATATGTCAATGGGTAATTTTAACATTTGGATAATGTTGCATTAGCCGGATAATATAATTATATCATCCAACGCATTTTGGATAATGTCAAAAAAAAAAAACTCGTGAATATAGTGTCGTTGTGGCCATTTACAAAATATAATTGCTTGCACTCAAAAAATAAACAAGAAGAGAACTTCACTCGTCACGATGCGAATGTAAACTAAAACCATATTATATTAATGTTATACGTTATCTAAAATTATAAAATTTTAAATCGTTTTAAAAATGCCATTCAATTAAAATAAAATCATAATATACAATAGTTTCTAATCAGATATTAAAATAAATGATCGCCACTGTCGTATATAGTAGTAATATAATCATTTTAAAAATATGAATTTATAATATAAATCAATGCCCGTAACATTTATCATTTATAATACAACAGCATAATATAATAATATGATATTAAAGTACTGATTGTCATTTGCTACTATAGAAGTGTAGTATTCAAAAAACGAAAAAGGTAAACATGTAATTTAATAAAAATAACATTGTCTAAAATGCAATGGCTAGTATTAACATTATCCTAATTTTAATATTACACGTAACATATATATATATACAGAGTGATCGCAAAAACGTCGACAACGTACAATTACCATTGATTGTAAAACGCACTTCTGATCGCCCTGTACATAACGTTTGGTATATTATTATTATTGTAATACATCCTCAGCGTGTCAAAATGATCGGACGAATAAAATATTTAAAACAAATTTATAATCGTCTATAATTTATTGTTATTATTACTAAAAAAAAAAAAGAAACATCATCAATCATAAGTTTAGTTTTAACAATTATAATATTATTGTTCTTTTGTTTAAGTCCATTTTCCTGACAAGCGAGTATGAAAACTATTATTATATTATAATATACAGTATATTAATATTTTTTATTATCTTATAAATTAATATTAATTAATAATTAAGAACAAAATAAAAATATTTCGGGAATCCCTCCGTGACGATGGATATATATTATATCTTAAAGGGTCTAAAAAAAGTTAACAACTCTTGTTCGAATTTTTCAACGAAACTATAACTGAAAACTGATTAGTTTTCCATTTATAATTTTTATAACCTAATTCATATTGCATTTTACATATTAATTAAATATGGTTATAGGTACACTATCTTTATTATATAAATATACAGGCAATGTGAACCAAATTTAAAAATAACAAATATTATGTAATATTTGCATGAATATTAAATACGTTTTATTTATTTTTATAAAAATAGAATTGAAGTTTAATGAAAATTTAAATGATGGTATTATTAATTCCGGCCACGTATTTATGTTCTATACGTCATGAATAGCACCTAATGTCAGTGCTGCAATATCCAACCGGGCAGCCCCGGAAAATAGCCCCTAGTTTTCATATTATTTTTTTTAGAAAATTATTAGTTAATAATAATACATTTAATATCTATTTAAATAATGTCAACCTATTTGGACATTTGGTTACATATACGAAACCAATAAACAGAAATAAAGTAACGTTGGTAATTTTTTATACACAATTTATATTTTATTCAGATATTAGGATAAGATCATTTTCAAAATTTATAGTTATAAAAAATTATTTAAAAAAATCTGAATAGGTTTTCAAATATCACAATAATTAACATAGAGTATAAGCGCACTTCTGAAATTGATACAGGAAAAATAATAAACTATTTTCTAACTCGATAGCTAGAAAAATGAAATTTATTTAAATTTGATTTTTGAAGTATTTCTATAATCAATAGTAAGAATCTAACGTATATTACTTAATATAGCCAAATACAATATATCATAGATATATAATTATTGTAGCTGGGTATACCTATATGATAATATTACAATTTTATTGTGTGTTAAGACATATTTATATGGCTATATATTGTATAATGTATTTAAAATTTAATTTACCTTTATTTTATTATTAATAAAAAATTATGTAAAATTTGATGTTATTCTTAAGTAAAGTGAATGATTTTGACAAGGATAGTATGGCCCCTAAATTATTCCTTATCCTAGGATAAAAAAATTTTAGTTGCGTCATTGCTTGATGCCAAATTGCAGAATATTACGGAGTAATAATAATAATAATTATGTTCGACACTCGTTATATGTATATACTTGATTTCAGTACTTTTAATATTTTCGGGCAAATTCTGCGCTTGGCTGGCATTCGTCCCTACGCTTCTCGGCGCCGTCTCTTCTCTCCACAAATCGAAAATATCCCTCAATTTGTTATGGAAAACCATGTAGGATTTTATAATAGCATTGATTAATTTTAATTAATTGAGAATGATTAGAAATTTTAAAATACGTTCATATTGCCCATATTTATAGCATATACATTTATGAAGTTGATATGGAGTATGCACTGTTTATCAAACAATACACATCACTATAACGAATGCTTTATACATTTTAAAGTATTTAAGGAGTAGGTTTTTTGGGTTAACAATATTCGAAAACATCTTCTGAAGAAAATATAATATTAAGTTTTTTGTACTGTACAAAAGATAAATTTAAAATTTAAACATGATATAATTCGGTTGGGTTTTGTAAGAAGTGGTAAAATCATTATTCTTTCATGGAAAAAACGCACACATAATTATTTCGGTCCATTATATTAAAAATCCAATTACAAATATTGAAACACATTATAATATAACAATAATTTCAATATAATATCCAAATTGCATCAGAATTTTGAAAATTAATTATAGGTATAAATTTATCATAGGCGTGTGCCGACGGCAGACTTCTCAGTCACACACAGAAAGTGAAAATAAATTAGTAACTAATAAGTATGAATTTTAATATAAATAATATTATGTCGCTCGAACCGGTCAATACATTATATTAGCACATCTCAGTAAACATCGCAGATGCAATATAATATGAACCATCTGCTGCACCCGTGGGCACGTATATGAAATTTTTGTACAATTGCTGTACATTGATGGTCAACGTATCGACAATAAATTACAGCAATTAGCTGTATATTTTAAACACTATCACATTTGTCACAAATATAAGTATGATAATATTGATTGGTTTTCTGTTGACCGTATTCGGCATTACAATTAAGTCTTAAGATAACAAGAGTTATTAAATGTCTACAAATCGATGTGATCAATTAACTGATCGATGAATGCGTTTGCTTTTGATCGAGTATATTATATATAAATTATTAGTACCTATATATATCATATTTTATTAGATTGGAACTGCGCTTGGAACGACTTCGTCATACTGTTATTTCCATTCCAGAAAATCAACAGGGCAACAGATACCTATATGACATAACCACAACTATAATGTAAGTTATTCAATCAAAATTGTAAACTATAATGCACTCGGTTAATGTTTTTTTTAATATTAAAAATTAATTTTATTTTAATATCGAAAATAAAATAAATAATATATAAGGTTAAAAAAATCGACTCCGCTTCAGAAACAGTCCTGTAATTAAAAAAAAATTTCTTATTATGGAAAACAATTAATGAAAATTAACTTGACTTAAGATAACGTTATAACCACACGTTTTTCAAGAATGGTGTCTCCGTCTGTAGAGTAAAATCACAGCAACGCAGAACTCAAACTATAACGTTTAGGTATTAGATTAAACTTGGAGTATAAAAATATATTACCAGTTTTAAAGAGAAATATATTTTGGAGATAATGTCACATTCGTTTTATAAAATATTTTTCTGTCAAAAAAGTTATAGGACATAATTTTGTTTTTCATTTTGTTAATATAGGTAAGTATAGGTACTCTGTAACTTCCTTGTCGGACGATATTTTACAATAACGTCTCGCAAACGCTGTATTTATAACTATTCATGCGATGTGCAAACATCGATTGTCGTAATAATATTAGAAGCAACCAAAATCGATAATATATTTTTTCCGTTTCAGACGGCGGCAACACACACAACGTAATAAATACCTGTTATACCGGTGATAATAAAAATATAAAAAAATTAAATAAAATAATAATAATAATGATAATGGCATCGATAAAGTCGGCCACAATCGTAACGACAACGTTATTGTCGGCAGTAACAGTAATTGCGTGTCATGTCGGGACGACGACGGCCGCGGCGGTCGCGGTCGCGGAAAACAAGTGCGCGCCACATTATTACGAGAAAGAATTCGTGTGCCTAAACAGCTGTCCGTCGGCGGGCGTTTGCCGCGAAGTCAAGATCCGCGGAGACAAATGTTACTTGTGCGAGAGACCGGTGCTGGAATTCGACGAAGAACAATGCGACGGCATTCATTACACCGGTAGATGGTGCCGTATGCGGTACGCCTTCGATAAAATCGATGACGTTAAATACTGCAAAAACGTGACGTACGACTACCTGGAGTACATGATCGAACTTGATTACAAAAAACATTCGATTTGGTGTTATCGTTGTTCGTACGGACTGCGATGCGAGTAACGATCCGCCAACTTCAAATCCGTCAACGGTGATAACGCGCGGATACCCGAAGAACACATCGCTAAAAAAAATTGAATTCGTATATTGTTATTATTATTATTATTATTTTCGTTTCGAGATTTCATTGGTCTTATTGATTACAATATATAGCTAAACGCGATTGTGTATTATATTGTTTTAAATTATAATTACTTGTTGCCAGTGGCATGTTTAACTTAATCTTATGGCGTGGGGGCAGTGGCGTCATTTCAGTTTCCACTAGACTAGGGCAAACCCATAAATTTGCCGACTGTTTTTAAGAACAGGAGTGGGAGGAGTCCTTTTTTTGGTGGCTATTTTATTTTATTGTAAGCGGTGATTAATTGAGGGGTTGTATTTAGGGGTTGTTGTATTTGAAATCTGCCGACTTAGGATTTGGCTAATTATAGACTACGGCAAATGTATGAGTGCCTCCCCCCCCAAATGACGTCACTGGGGGGTACTACATTTACGAGTATTATACTCTAAATAAGTACACTGTTTTTTTTCTCTATATATGCCTTTGCTCTTGGCTACCATACACTGCTTGAGAAAGGTAAACTTAATAATATATCTCAAATAACAGTAAAATAATATTGAATAGGTATTTATGAAATTATGAAATCAATATTTCTTTTTTTCGTGAAAATGTATTAATAATTTGAACAATATTTATATGTACCTATTGATCTATGCACATGTAACAAAGCTAATCTATTTTACTCCATTGTAGATCTAAGCCATGTTTTTAATCTACATAAAATAAATGAAAAATTGAAATATAAGTATAAACCTATATTAATGTCAACTACATAATTTAAACCTATTTGAAAAACAGAAGATGCTATTCAACTACCATGAAAGGACTAGAAAATATTTTTAGCAAATTTAATTTATCATTTTTTGTATGATAGTGAATAAGTTGAGTATTTTTTAAATAATTTTTAATTATTCATTCAGAATTTTTATGACAAATTATTGTAAGGCATAAAAAAATATTTTTAAACTTGCAATAGTTTTATCATAAATTTATATAATATATCATGCACAAACAATTGACTTGGTCAATGGGTGGGGGGAGGGCGATCGCCCCTATCACTCTCCTCAAATATGCCACTGCTTGCTGCAGGTAATTATAGCATCATAGTTAGTGTTTACTATTGCAAAAATATCTCAACGACTAACAGAGAGTGTCGTTTATTACAGTGGTAATCTTCTCATATCGGTTTGGTGTTGAAGCTCTATTTTCAACAAAGTTGAAATTGATCCAAAAAATATTTCTAATTGTACCCTAACAATTTTGTAGCTTAACTTGCTATAATAATTATTCATTTATATCAAATACTTAAATCTTATACTATTTACTATTCACTTACTTTCGAATTTTACTAAGGTTTTACTAAGTATTATTATATTAACTAAATTGTTTTTATGAAACATAAAATTATGACTTCGTTATATTGCATTTGCCGTTGAAACTTTTGTTTTGATTTATTTATGAAACAAAATATATTATAATATTCTCTTGATATTGTATAAATTAAATGTGTTATGGCTCTTCAAAAAAATTATAATGCTATTGAAAATTAAGTACTTGTACCAAAATAGTATACAAAAAAACATAATATTTGAAACGTATCGCGTTTGTCGTTTATTATATCATATATGTATACATTATAATACTTGATTCAATAAAGTAGGTATAAAAATGGGTTATTTTCAAAACAATATCTATTTAAATTTAAATATTATATTATATTCTATCAAAATATAAAATATGTCTTAACATAGTATTTATTATTTAATAGATAATGTATAATGTATAATTAACATAATATTTTATTTTGCTCTAAATTATTTATTACATTAATTTAAACATTCTTAAATTTAATAATAAACACAATGTACAGCAATAATTTTTTACAAAAAAATATTATATATTTATAATTTAAATGCATTAAATCATTTCAGAAATCATTGGACGAGGTATTGGGCACTCTATAAATAATTACCATTATTTTGTTAATTTTATATATCATTAAATAATAGAGCTTATGATATTTAATTTTAAAAAGGGGGAACGTCAATTTAAGATGTTCCTCCTTTGTTCCTTTCGGTCTTCGAAGAAATTAGTGGTTTATTATAATTATTAAGATTTGAATACAATTATATTGCATTAGAAAATACGATTCTGAGCGAATCTCAATATACTAACATATATTATACTAATAATCCATTCCAATATTTTAGCACGAGTGTAAATTACATATGTAAATATGCAAAATAAATTTCAAATCCCTATGATCAATATTCAAGGAGTTATCATTTCATGATAAAAATTATCAGTCACAATTTTCAAAATATTTTGTTAATGGATTAAATAGTATATGAGTAAGCTTCAATAAAAATGTCATACCTTTAGACCAAAAATTGCAAGTAATATTAATTATTTTTGAAAAAAATTCAAAGCTCTATATTTAGCCAAAAAACAAATAAATCCGTTTCAAAATTTTACTAAACGTAAATATTACCTATATTAGTTCTCAAAAAAATGTTCAAGTTACTATGTTCAAAACTCAATTAATAATTAAAAAATAAAAAAATTTAAAATAACGGAAACCATAATTTTACCAATTTTCCACTTCTCAAAGAAAAAATTTTTGGAAATTCAAAAAATGAGCTAAATAAAGTACCAAAAAGACACGATTTTCTACCGAAAGCATATACCACTTGTGATAATCGGACAATTATTTCTATTCGAAAAAATGTTTTCATATATCAGAAAAAAAAAAATAAGCCTATAAAAATTGCCGATTTTCCGCTCTTCAAGGAAAAACTTTTGTGAAATTCAAAAAATGAGCTAAATAAAGAACCAACTAGATGAAATTCGGTATAGAAAGGATACCCTATTTGTGGTAATCGAACCATTATTTCCACCCAAAAAAAAGGTTTTTATAAATTAGAAAAGAAATAATAAAAAGCCTATTAAAATTGTCAACTTTCCGCTTTTTAAAGAAAAACTTTTGGGAAATTAAAAGATGAGCTAAATAAAGTACCAACTTGATAAAATTCGATATAGAGAGTGTACCCTATTTGTGGTAATCTTACTGTTATTTCTACCCGAAAAATGGTTTTCATACATCAGAAAAAAACCTATAAAAATTGCCGATTTTCCGCTTTTCTAAGAAAAACTTTTGGGAAATTCAAAATATGAGCTTAATAAAGTGCCAAGAGGACACAATTTGCTAAATCGGACAATTATTTATATCCAAAAAAATGTTTTCATACATTAAAAAAAAAAACATCTTTGTAGAAACAATACATTCCTCGCTCCGCTCAGATTCTAAAAATTAAAAATTAGATTACTCTTATTGCTTTTCAACATGGACGTGAGCTTTTGCTATTTCTATATTGTACATATTAGAAATTTTAAAATTATAATCTTAATGTAAGTAACTTATTTTACCAAGATAAAGATATTATTTGGAATTAAAGTTTAACTACGTTCTGTTGTTTTAAACATTACTTTTTAATTTTACAATAAGTATTTACTCTAGGTAAATTTGAATTTTTGAATAATCGATCTGAAATTATTATGGTGAATATATAACCTTTTTGTTATAAGTATCAATGTCACAGATATCATTTTACAATAATTCTGACAACTTTAATGAGAACTAGGTAGTATACATCTTCTCTCTTTTAATTGCAATCAGTATTTAACGATTAAATTATAATATATAGTTAATGACTGATTATAAAATTAATTGAAATGTATGATAATCTAAATGGACTGATTTTGTGACAAAAAAAAGGCCATATAAACACTCACATTATCACGTGTGGTAATACGTGATATTTTATTAGTGGTGAATCTAAAGACGAAATTTTAGTAGAAAATCTTATAATATGATCGTCAGTGGATGAAAAGGGGAAGTCCAACCTTTAATTTAATTCACATAACTTTATACAAATAAATTTACATTATAATATGAACTAAAAATTCAGAGAAAGGGGAAGAATAGGCTAATTGGAGGCTCATCGGAATTTGTCGTTAAATACGACGCTGCGAGTTATGTATATCTTATATTTGAATGATATTTATATTAATGTTTAAATTTATTTAACTTATGTTTAAATTTTTATGTTTTTTGCGATTTGAATTTTAAACCCAAAATGTACGTCCGTGAATTGGAAAAATAATAGTTACCTATTCTGAAACAACAACAGTCAAAACAAAGTATGAAAATTAAATTATATAAATAAGTAATACCTAATTTTGAAGCAATTATATAAATAATATTTACTTTAATATTTACTTACATCATGTACTGTTAAATACACACAGAACAATTTTAATAATAATTATTCATATTTATTTGTTAATATTAATTGTAAAATATTGAAATTCGCACGAATAAATAAACAAATTTTTTGATTTTTGTTGTAATTAATTGCTAAAAAGTTTCTAAATTTTGATAGGAATTAAATTAAAAATTAAAGGATAAAAAAAGTCGGGAAGTTAACTTCACGGACGTGCAAAATGTCGCAAATTCATTGTGAAAATTATTGTGCATTTAAAAGTAAAATCGTGAAAATTGTCATGAACTCGAGACGATTAGCATAGTCAGTGTCTATTGGTCGATAGTAGCACGTTGTTTGGGAACGGTAGGTATAAATTTATTAAAAATATTATCTATACGAAGCGCGTCGACGCGGTCACCAAAAGTGGACATTTATGATTATTATTATTTCAACGTGACAACAACCGTCCTCTAATAAGTTTAGAACAATTAATGTTATGTATTATGGATATCGTGTTATTTATTAATTATTGATTATAAATATAGTATAGCAGCATCCGTTGTCCGATTCATACGAAGAAATCCGTTCTCGAAGAAGAAAAATTTTAGCTCTCTGAGATAAAATATAACCCAGCTGTAAATAACTGTACCAATATAATGCGTAAGTAGTGATAAATTATAAAAAATTGTTTTTGTTCGTGTATACGAGTATAATTTTATTATAAAATGATAATTTTCACGCGGAATATTTTCGTTGTTTTGTTTTAGCGCGCGAAATGCAACGGAATACGACCACCGCTCTGACCATCGGGTTTTCGGTGATGTGTTTCGGGTTAT
Source organism: Eriosoma lanigerum (assembly GCA_013282895.1). Taxonomy (NCBI): domain Eukaryota; kingdom Metazoa; phylum Arthropoda; class Insecta; order Hemiptera; family Aphididae; genus Eriosoma; species Eriosoma lanigerum. The sequence goes on from CM023358.1 coordinate 53,671,202, forward strand.
TTTTGTCGCAGCCGAGTGCCGTGAATGGTGTTAGAGAATTGAAAGATTGCGGAGTCAACGAACAAAGCGACTTTCTCTGCAGCATAAACTGTAGACCGCCGGGAAAATGTCATGAAACCACGTACCACGGGAATACTTGTTTTGTTTGCATTCAGCCGAAGTTTTTATTGCCGGAACAGTGTAACAACATTCACTTCACGGGACCGTGTCAAAATTTCTTCGGGTTTGTAGATCCCGCAGAAGCCGGAGCACTGTGCAAAGACAACAACTATTACATGAGAAACTATTTTCAACCCATCGTACCCAATGGCAAAAGTCTAAAATTCACGTGCTACCATTGCACAAGAGGATTGTACTGCAGTTGAATATTAAAGTCATAAAATCGTAAACAATTATAATAATATTATATGAATATATTGAACACTATTCATAATATTTTATTTTAACGTTTTTTTTTTTTTTTTTTTTATCGTCAAACGCCAGAAATATCGTTTTAAAATAATCGACAATAATAATTATATATTAATATGTTTATTGCCATATAAAACAAAATCCTAATTGTAAACTATACATATACAGAGATGTATAAAATATCAAATATTTAATCTATATTTTCCCATCTCCAATTACCCACCGGCAAACAATTTTTGTGAATTTCAACTATAATAAGCAATCATAATCAATGCCGGTCAATTTTAGATGGTACTATAGTAAAAATATGCGTTCGGTTAAGAATTGAGTATGAGGAGCACTGGATATTTCTTCGCATGGAACGCCAAATTAGTTAAGGCCGGATATGATCGTAATATACAGGTTCAAGTCACCAAATACTATAAATTACTATATAAAAATATAACAATGTAGAAATTACAAGAAAATATATCAAATATATCAATTTCGCCATGAGATTTGCTTATGACTTTGAATATATACGTAGAGTATACCTTTAAAGTATACGTTGTATATGGAGTATACCCTATAGGAACACTATTGATTATATAAAATATACGCAGTTATAACGGTTAATCGTAATACTCTGATTACTAATAATAACTAGCAATTAGTAATTATACCGTTACTCAAGTAAAATTAGTTTGATATAAAATGTATTAAACACAAGTCTATCTGGGGTTATATGATTGTATTGTTTTCATTGCATATGCCTAAAATGTAGAAATAATATTTTAAATACTTAATTTGAGTAGTTTATGATTATTCAACGTATGTGATAATCATAATTATTGTCCAATGGAAAATGTTCAAATAATAAATTGATAGTTTGTATATTTACAGTGAAATAATGCGATTATTATATGCGTTACAATAATAAGATATAAAATGTTAATTAATTATAATACGAATAAGACAATAATTAATGATTATTATACAATAAGTTTTGTCGAATGAGCATATTATATTAGATCAGTCATACTAGATAATTTCTACGGTCGTGACAATTTCAAAATACATAACTCATATATAATATTACACGTAAGTTGATAATATTTAATACTTTTAAAAATAATTATTATATATTGACAATGACCATTTATTATTATGAAACATAAAAATTAATAATTTCGCGTATTTCTAAATTAAAATATTTATATTATTACGTTTAGAGAATAGTAGAGTGAGGGAAAATAATGTATCGTTGAAAAATGTATTTTAAATGATTACGATAAAAAAATCTATTTTACTATTATTCTGTAGCAGTGTATATACTTACGTCATATTAATAGTTCACCTACTCTTACAATTTAAATTAATAATATTTTAATTTTAATTTCAACGTTGTAAATCTGTGATTAGGTAATGTTATCGTTTTGAGTCAATATTTTATTCATATATTACAGTATTTAAAATAAATATGTGTACAATATATTTTTTAAAAAAAGTATTGGAAGCTTTAGCAATATTTAAATATTTCTATCAATAATATACTATACGATATTATTAAATTAATTTATACAAATCATTTCAATTTGTACGATAGGTATTTGTAATTGTATCATTGTCGTGGCGTTTCTCACAGACTCACAGTTCGGAATGGCGGTAGGCTAACTAGAAAGGGGGAGGCTATAGGGATAACTCCCTAAAATGTCTCTAGATCACGTTTAAGTTTATACTACTTGAATATTATTATAAAATATACGTGTATATTATTTAGTTTTTTAAATTTAATATAAAATATTTATTATGCAGAATTGGAAAGGTTTGGTTGATTCTTATTTTTATCTTTAAATATTTTTAGATTTTGAATGAAGCGAAAAATGTATTGGTTTTACAATGATGTTTTTTTTATGTTTGAAGACATTTTTTTGCAGAGTAGAAATAATGGTCTGATTATCACAAATAGGGTATGCTTTCAGTAGAAAATTGCATCTTATTGGTACTTTTTTTGCTCATTTTTCGAATTTTTTAAAAGTTTTTCCTTTGGAGAAGAAAAACTTCCAAAAAATGGCGAAAAATCGGCAAAATTTACGGAAATCGTAATTTTGATAAAATTGATTTTAGATTTTTCATGATAACTAATGTAATTTTGAACTTAGGTATTTTAAATTTTTTTTGAGTTTTCTCATAATAGGTAGTCTACACATATGGTAAACTTTTAGAACGACCTATCAGTATAATAAAACAATAGTTTTATATTGAGTCTTGTTCAGAATCGTATTTTCTAATGCAATATCATTGCATTCAAATCTTAATTATAATAAACCATTAATTTCTTCGAGGACCGAATGGACGAAGGTAGAACGTCTAAAATCGACCTTCCCGCTTTTTAAGGCAGTACCTACTATAATAATCCCTCTAATTATTTAACATTTTTTTTCGTAGTGACGCCTATGTGGCGTCTTTAGCGATTATTCTAAACGCCGATAAAATAATATTATTATTGTTTTGTCTTAGTTACAAGAATGATATTGAAAACACCCGTTTTGATAATAACGGTTTTCTCTGTAGTGGCGTGTTTCGTCACGTTTCTGCGTCCCTGCGGCGCAGATAATAATGAGACTAACCAATTATGCAGAGGTTCCAATTTTAATTCCTATTTCAATTGCGTCGATAATTGTCTGTGGCCCGGACTCTGCGAAAAGATCAATTTGTTCGAGACCAGCTGTTTTCACTGTAACATGGCACCGCAAAACCAACAAGACATATGGTGTAACGATACCGTCATATTCAGCGGAAGGTGTCGACTGAATAAAGCGTTCAATAACATCGTAGATGCTTTCGAATATTGCAAAAATCACACTTATTATGATAAAGTTCATTTTTCAGATACGGTCGACACACCAATTCCGTACACATGCTACCATTGTGATTACGGACTGTACTGCCAATAAATTATACATTGCTTGTAATAGATTAGGTCTTAGATTAGTTTAGGATAAGTTCAATTTATTCGCTGTCATCCAGGGAAAACTGGACCACAATCCACTAATTTTATTCGTTAAAAATTGATAGAAGCATCGGAAAATGGCGGAGACCATTTATATAATCTCAAGCACATAACTCTCACAAATAAGATAAATTAAAATTTTTGATGGTCGCAATATAAACGATTGGTGATGGGAAGAAATGACTAACATTATTTTACATATGAAAATAAAAAGTATAAATTAGTAGGTAATTTTCACATTTAAATGATCAAGTACTAAGTAGATACATCGAAATTATATTATATATTTTATTTACTGCGTTCTTCTCTCGAATAAAATAATAATAATAATAATGTATATATAACTACTGTATATCCAAAATATAAAATAAAACACCGAGGGAATATTACTTTATTACAGCGCTATAGGTGAAGGCTTTATATTTTAATAATACACATAATATCTAAACGGTGTAACATACTGAAATTTATTTAGTTTTTATTTTCCTAAGCTAGATAATGATTTTGAAGTCATTATGTTACACAAGTGCTCTTTTTTAATTAATTAATTAATTTGCCGCATTGTGCAATTTTATTATTGTTAAGATATATTTACATTGTTTCGCAGATATATGTTATAACTAACGTAAGTAAATATTATTGTATCAATGTATTGTGTATCTGTATCTTATACGTTATAAACTTATATTATAACTATAATATTGTTATAAAATATTTTAATATAATAATTTTATTTTAATAATACAAAAAGTTAAATCATTATTTCGTTATTAATTATCCTTCAGTAATGATTTAGTTTTTTAAATCTAGACAACTTTATACAACAAAAACATTATATAGCTATTAAAATATATTTAAAATTATAATTCTATTGAAAATTTAAAAATATTTATGAGATAAAAGATATTAGTTTATTTTATTTTACTAGGCTATAGCTATAAATAGATGTTATAATATAACAATTTTATAATTGATTTATTATGATAATGCATTATGTCAATAACATAATAATTTTCTAATTTATTTAATGTAATAATCAACGTTTGACCATTATTACGATAGTTACTTAGAACTCTTAAAACACTCGAATGAGCACATCACTATTATATATTGAATTATATTGTTAATTAGTTTCCATTGGGAGTTTGGACGAATTGTATAATCAGTTAATAAAATATACGTAAGTCATCAATATTATAATTTAAACGAATAAGTATATAAACTATAATACAGTTATTTATAATTATATTGTTATTATTATGAGAAATAACGATTTTTTATTTTTCACTTGTTTTTTCATCTAGTTATAGAACCTATAGATTCTAAACATTTCGTAACATAATAATTATAATTTTGTCAATATTCAGAATCATAAACAATAAATAATACATTAATATTCTCATTTATACATATTAATATATTATATACGCGTAGTTTTCCTGAAACCTGAAACCTACGCTATATATACTGTACTATAATATACTAAACGCCTTCCTTCAGAAATATCAACGTTTGACTATGGAACCTCGACCTTCACCAGAGGTGAATCGATATTAATTTTATAGTGGATTAAAGTCAGTGATTTGGCCAACTTTTAACAATTAGACCAATTATATAATTTGAATATTTAATGTTACCAAAAACATTACCTATCACATTTTTATTTGTTATTTTTGTAAATGCATATTGAAATATCATTTAAACTGTGTAATTTACTATACACGTAAAAAAAATTAAAATTAATCCAACAACTACATACTCGAGTAAAAATAGTTATTTATTCGACTCGGTGGATTTTTCTTGGATGGTCAACTGAGTATCTTATGTATATATATTTATTGTCGGAGGGGGAGGCGTCCCCTCTACGTACTTGTAAGTTTCACTCCTACACGCCACTGCCACAACTCCACAACCGTCGTTGTATAATTAATGTTTGACAATATAATATTTTTCGGATTGTTTTTAGCGGCAAAGAACAAAATAAATGGCATCAATATTGTTCGTGGTAATAATAACTGCGGTTTTCGCCACGTTTCTCCCAGGTAACATTGCTACGGACGACGAAGTCATCGACATGGAGGCAGTGACTACCACAAAGGTTCCACAATGCTTGCCACGTTTTCATGATAGTCATTATTCATGCTCCGAAAGGTGTCCGTCGCCCGCCGAATGCTTGGATATTGAATATGAAGGGCTTAATTGTTATCGGTGCGCCTTCGTGGAACCACAGAAGAAAAATAAAAAAAAAGTGTGCGTGAGTATCAAATACACTGAGCCGTGTAATAAAATGAAGGGGTTCAACAGTGCCCGTGAGGCTGCCGAAATGTGTAAATATCACATCTACTACCCTAAAGGATATTCGCTTGAATTAGCCGAAATACCAGTATGGGTCACGTGCTTCCATTGTAGACTCGGAGTGAGTTGCCTGTAAAAACGATATTATCATAAATATATATATATATATGTAAATCAATTATAATATTAATTAGGGAGAACTTTTCTAGTTTATTAAACACCTTATTTTTGTATTTTTTTTTTTCTTACAAATTTTGGTTAAATAAGGAATACAGTTTGAAAAGCAATTAAATAATATAAAACAATTGGCGCAAATCATCAGTTTTTGAGTGAATATAATTTTTAAACTTACATATTTGGAAGGATTTACTTAAATGAGTAATTTTAGTTAAATTATTTTCTTCAATGTTATAGCTTATTGGATTAATGCGTTGTATTATAATCCAGAGTCCCGGTTTAATCATTTTTTTTTTCTCAAAATTTTCATTTAGTTTTTGGTAGGTTCTAGATTGCTCTGAAATGTTAAATTACTTTCGTTTTCATTAGGTATCATTTTTTATGTTAAGAATTTTGTCTGTGCGTAAAACGTTGTTTAGACTTTATTTATTTTTATTTATTCGAATACAAATTTACCAGTCATTCTTTGTGCTCAATGTTATCATAGGCTTTTTTAAAATCTTTGAATAATTGCCACATATTCTGCTGGTATTCGTACCTTTTTTTATGCTTATAAATTATAATACTAAATAATGGAAATAATCGATAATATTCGATAATAATATATATAGTATTTCCAATGAAAAAATTTAATTAAAATCGTAATAGACAATGTTTTTTTTTCTTCAGTATAATCAATACGTCCATGTATAATTGACACCTCATATATATATATATATTGTGGTAAACCAATATATCGTCACATTTTCCACATTAAATTATAAGGATTAACGGCTTATTTATTTTTGTAAAACACTTATTTTGAAGTTTTACATATTTAGATTTTAGAATAATAGATTAATGTGTTTTTATGTCGTAAATGTTTAACGTAATTAAAATGTTTAATTGATTTTACAAGACATGTTTTCAATTAATATTCATATTGTTAATTTAGGTATGTGTATTTAATATTTATAACTAATACGTTATTGTACTTATTATTTTTTCTTAAATTTACGATTATTGTAAATTTAAAAATACTATTTGTAAAAATATTAAATTTTTACGTTATTTAATCATGAAACGCATTTAAAAGGTCGTCAAATTATCTATAATTTGTTTAAACAGTTTCATCATAGTTTTAATGAAATAAACAACTAACAGTTCATTGTTTTATAATTTATTTCAAACGTTTAAATCCGAAAGACACTCAAAATCGTACAAAATAGGTATTCTATGAGTTTTTTATCAACAAAAATATATTTTATTGGTTCCTTAAGTTCGAGTTAAAATGTTTATTTTTTATTCTAGACTATAGCAGCTTCTATATCTATATAATAAATTATGAGTATAAGTTATATGTATTATTGCCAATTCATTTTACTTCTTTGTAACCTAAATTAAAAATTCTATATACAGTTTTTCAGATCACATTTCTTATCTTTATCAAGTAAGAACTAATTTTAAATCACTCATCAACTAATTTCGATACTATATTCTATAATAGCGCTGGAGTTGTTGAAAACGATAATAAAAACAAAAAGGTAGGTATCGTTTGAACTTTTAAATTTCATAAAAAATGGATATAATATAACATTATATAATATAATTATTCTTCGACAACTAAAATTTCTTCTAATCTTTTTGGCTGTGTGGATTCAGGATTATAGATGCCACCCTAGGTATATTTTGTTGGTTTCGTTGTGGACGATCCTAATAACATATCAAAAATGATTTTTACGTTTTCTGTAAATTTTAAATTTTAAATACTTATTCCACACAACGTTATTTTTTTAATTATCGATGTTTACTTTTATTTATAAAATTTGGTTTAAAATGCTGAAGATTTACGATAAGTAAATATTTTTGATTATTTTTTAATTAAAAAAAGTCGCTGAAAAGTTAAATAGACATTATAGGACGATAAAATATGATTACCGACATAATTTATTAATGTTAGTAAATTCGGTTGTGAAATATTTGACAGGTAAAATTTTTAATTTGATTAGGTTTTAAAATAATTGAAATGTTGTCGAATAAAGAAATTTATTTTAATAAGTCTAACATTGTATCTCCGTCTATAGGTTTATCACACGGGAGACCAGGGTACCATACCTTGCCGGGGAGTTAATCGTTGCGAAACGTAGAGAATAAACGACACTCCACAAAACAATTATAATAATATATTTAATTTAAACAAAAAGACATAAAAATATATTCAATAGTTATTAACAATAAAATAAAATAGCGTCTTATTAAGTACGTATTTATACGTTTAGTCGTTGGTTTTCGGGTGTCAAGGATAGGGAAGGAGGAAAAAAAAAGAAGTCTCAAGAAACTAAAGGAAAAGAAAGAAGACTTTGTGGGATTGATATCAATGCAGATTAAAAACTAATATTAAAAACCATAATGTTGTTAATTTTTGATTATTAATTAATTAACTTGAAAGTATAAAATCCTTGATATTATTATTATTTTTTCTTCTACTGAAAATTAACATTATTTTTATGATATAATATGCTTAACAATTTGAGCTATATTTATTAAAAGTATTAATATGTTCTAATAACACAGGGCCTTTTAATTTAGGCAATACTGGGCTCTCACTTTTTTTACAATTGATGTGTTACTGCGCCAGTATCACGATTATCTACACAGGTTGGCGATCAATCCGTTATCGTGGTTGATGCGGCGTTTGTAGTGTACTAAAGCACTAGTATTAATTGAACCGATTTTAACACATAATATGTAAAAATATAATTTTTAATTTATTGAGCATTAACGATTGCAATTATAAAAAAATATTAATAGAATCTTAATTATAAAGCGGAAAATTCTTCATTAGGTGTAATTTTCTTCATATTTATATTATTTATATTTTTCACTATACATGTTTTTTCCCTATAAAAATTAATAATGTTTTGGCGCTAAAATTAAAAATAAATTACAATTTTACGGATAGGCAATAAATAATATTTGATTTGATTAAATAAAATTAACATACCACAGTCTTTAATATTATATATCAATTTAATCTATGGTAATTATAATGTAGAAAACTCAAGACAAAACAGTTATCCTGTGATGGTTTAATAATAGTGAATTATTTTTACAAAAATTACATTTATCCATTAATTAGTATTTTTACTGAAAACTATAAATTAAAATTGTATGAAAACAATTAGAACTAGAATTCAAAAATTCTAAAAGTATTTCTCAAATATGATGCCAAATTTTAAAGTTTTCGTGAAATGACTAAGAATACTTTTATTTGCATGAAATTGAGACACGGTTAATTTTATAACCAAACGTATATACAACAACATAATATAAACCCTAACCTGACTTTTATAATAAAATATACGTAATACCATTGATTATAGAATATAATAGTCTATTCTATAATCAATGGTAATACCAAAACAATAATTGTATAACAAGTGATAGTCGATAATAAAATAATTGTATATTCTTAAGATTATTACGAACATTAGATTTAATAGAGTCAAATTTTATTTATTGCTTATCAGTAAATTATAATTCATTTTATATTTTGAACATTACATATTTTTATACAAAATAACACGTATAATGAAAAATGTAAATTATAGATATATGAAAAAAATTACATCTAATGAATAATTTTTCGCTTTATAATTAAGATTCTATTAACATTTTAGATTCTGAGCGGAGTGAGGAATGTATTGATTCTTCAAAGATGTTTTTTTTTTTTTTTATGTATGAAAACATTTTTTCGGGTAGAAATAATGGTCCGATTATCACGCTTAGCTTAGCTTCGCTTGCAAATTGCAAATGTTATCTACTTGGTACTTTATTAAGCTCATTTTTCGAATTTCCCAAAAGTTTTTCCTTAAGAAGCAGAAAATTGGCAATTTTTTATACACTTTTTATTATATTTTTTTTTTCGTGATTTCTTTTTAAGTTTTAATAGTAGGGACTTGAAAATTTTTTTGAGTACTAACATAGATTATTTACAAGTGTAGTAAAATTTTGGAACGTAACAGTTAATTATTTGGAAAAATATAGAGCTTTGAACGTTTTCCCCAAAAAAATTAATATTACCTACAATTTTAGGATTATCTGTTTGAAAATTTTATAAAAGTCCAATACTATATTACTTAATCTTTTTACAAAATATTTTGAAAATCTAAACAGGCAAATTTTTTTTATAGGCTTTCTATTATTTTTTTTTTTTTGATCTATGAAAACTTTCTTTCAAGTAGAAATAATGGTCCGATTACCATACAAAATGAACCTTTCTATACCAAATTTCATCTAGTTGTTACTTTATTTAGCTCATTTTTCGAATTTTCCAAAAGTTCTTCCTTGAAAAGCGGAAACTCAGCAATTTCTATACGTTTTTTTCTGATATATAAAAACCATTTTTCGGGTAGAAATAATGGTCTGATTACCATAAAAAGGGTACCCCTTTTTATAGCGAATTTCACCTAGTTGGTACTTTATTTAGCTCATTTATTGAATTTCCCAAAAGTTTTTCCTTGAAAAGCGGAAAATCGGCAATTTTTATAGATTTTTTTCCTGATGTATGAAAATATTTTTTTGGGTAGAAATAATAGTCCGATTATCACAAATAGGGTATCCTCTCTTTAGCGAATTTATTCTAGTTGGTACTTTATTTAGCTCAATTTTTGAATTTCCCATAAGTTTTTCCTTGAAAAGGAATGATAACTCCTTGAATATTGATCGTAGGGATTTGAAATTTATTTTGCATATTTACATGTGTAATTTATATTCGTGGTAAATTTTGAAATGGATTATCAGTATAATATATTGCAATATATTTAGATACGCTCAGAATCGTATTTTCTAATGCAATATCATTGCATTCAAATCTTAATAATTATAATGAACTACTAATTTCTCCGAGAACCGAAGGGGCAAAAGAGGAACGTCTACAATCGGCCTTCTTACTTTTTTTTTGTAATTGCAATCGTTAATGCTCAATAAATTAAAAACTATATTTTTATGTATTATTTATGTGTTAAATCGATTCAACTGCTACTACTATTGCGCTTTAGTACAATACAAACGGCACTTCGTACCAATCAAAACATTAGTGACATAGGAACAAACGCCAACCTCTGTAGATAACCGTGACCAGTACTAATTGACTCTGGCGCTTTGCTGGCAGTCAGTAATGG
>CM023358.1:53687238-53805120 GCA_013282895.1 Eriosoma lanigerum
GATGAAATAAAATTTAAGTAAATCGGTGTGGGAAAGCCCCTACCCTAACAATACTAAATTACATAATATAAATACTACACATAAAAATAAATCCGCTACATTTTTATGTATTTAATTATTAATAATATATACCTATATTTGTAATAATACTAATAATAATAAATATTGTCAATTAATTGACATTGATCAAATCAATTGCTGTCATTTAGATAAGATTATAAAAAAAGGGGAAACTACAATTTAGGATATTCCTCCTACGTCCCTTCGGTCCTCCGAGAAATTAGTGGTTTATTATAATTATTAAGATTTGAATGCATTGATATTACATTAGAAAATACGATTCTGAGCGAATCTCAATATACTAATATATATTAAACTGATAATCCATTCCAAATTTTACCACGAGTGTAAAATGTAAATTACATATAGAAATATGTGAAATAAATTTCAAATCCCTACGATCAATATTCAAGGAGTTATCGTTTCATGAAAATAATTGTCAGTCACAATTTTCAAAATATTATGTAAAATGATTAAGTAGTATATTATTAGGTTTCTATAAAATTTTCAAACCGATAAACTTAAAATTGTAGGTAATATTAATTTTTTTTGTAAAAAAGTTCATAGATCTATATTATGCCAAATAATCAACTAATCTGTTCCAAAATTTTATTACACTTGTATATTACCTATGTTAGCACGCAAAAACATTTTCAAGTCCCTACGATCAAAACTCAATTAGTTATCACGAAATAAAAAATAAAAAAATTACGGAAATCGTAATTTTGCTGATATTTTTCCACTTTTTGGTAGTTTTTTTTCTCCTAGGGAAAAACTTTGGAGAAATTGGAAAAATGAGCTTAATAAAGTACCAACTAGACACGATTTGCTACCGAAAAAATAACCTACTTGTGATAATTGGACAATTATTTCTACCCGAAAAAATGTTTTCATACATATAAAAAAAAAAACATCTTTGTAGAAACAATACATCTAAAATTGGTTTTACGGAAAGTATTAAAATACTGTCTAAAACAATATATTTAATATGATATTCTGTACTGTTCTATAATAGTATCTATTATTATCAAATGAACCAATACTGGTGTAAGGTTTAAAAATATATTATCATTAAACTGGATTTACTATAGAGTAAAATACGAAATTCATGGTATTTATAGTTACACTTTTGATGTAATTCTACATACATAAGCCAATATTTGAAAAATGATTTTGTCTAAGTTACCCACATACTACCAGCTATTTCTGATTATTATTTTATAAAAATACTTTTCATATTAATCGATATTTATCATTTATCATATATTATATATCTTTTTTATACTATATTTTTTGTAGAATATTTTTATTACCAATAATTTTTATATATGGCCATACAAAAATGTAAAACCAACAGGCCATGATCTATCCCACAAATTCCCCCCCCCCCTTCGTAAATACGCCGCTGTATTTATAAGTTATACCTAAATGATTACTTTATGATTATTAATAGCATATATGACACAATATGCGACGAAAAATTTATATGAATCGACAAGTGTCAGAAACTACAATTTCATTGTGAGTAGCGACTTGTGCATTTTCTAACTTTGAAAGATAAGGTTATGATCGTTGTGCGTGTGTTCAATATTGCAAAAATAATAAATGTAAATGTAAAATATCAGATATACTTTACAAATCTAAATGTCATAATAGTATGACGTGTATAAACAAATAATATTTTTATATAATATTATAATAATAATAATGATAATATCATGTCATTTTATTATATATCCTACAATATTTATAATAAATGATTGTAATGATATTTTTTAATTTTTTAATAACGTTCACAAATATTCGGAAAGAACCATATTGTCCGTAACATATACATTATACACACTGCAAATATCTGTTTATAACAATTTTAAAACAATAATTTAAAATACATAGGTACAATTTAACATAACGCATGCGTGTTTTTATATTAAATAAAATTTAAAACACAATACGTATATAATTTGTATAAAAAATCTATTTAATATTTTTATGTAAAAATGTAATTAAACACAATATTTATCCACATTTAAAGAAAAATTTATATTTGGAAAATTTCATATGTTTAGTGTTTTTAATTTTAGTTATTTTATATTTATACAATACATTGCTATTAATTATTAAATAGTAATTAGTACGAGTACTATGTAATTATAACTTGTACCATCACTAAATTTAAAATATATATTTTATTATTAGTTTATTTTTGTGAGTGGGTTAATTTTGAATTATAATTTATAATAGTTCTATTTTCTTTAAACTATCTTAGCTTTGTAAAACGTGTCATGGTTATTGTTAAAACGTATTTGTTTAAAAAATGTTTTGCATTTTGTTTCATTATATTTCGGTAAAAATTCATGTAGATAAATAACTTTTGGTAATCGTTTTTTAAACCATTTGGATTAGTCAAATATTCATTTTTCGAATTTTAAACATTAATTATATATAATATATTTATTACAATATTGGGAAAGTTTCTTTTTAAAAGTATCTTGTTCCAATTTTAGTTCTTTTTTTAACCAAGTTAATTATTAAATAAGATTGTTCCTTTTAAAATAAATTTGTTCCATTGATTTTCATCCGTGTTTAAATGTTGTGTCGTAATTATCGACATCAAAAAATCTTCACCATTCAAACAATGGTTCACTCACGACGCTTTTGTACTTCAGCTTAAGTCCGTCAGCACCCAATGTGCTGTGTGAGAATCCGCCAAAGTTGTTGTGATAAAGTTATCATTTATCACATCAGCACCATCATATCATTACCAGCAACCATTTAGCATAGTTTTAAATGTGTTTTTGAATGTTTAAATTTTAAGTATCGGTTTGTACAGTTGGCTTGACCGTTGCACAAGTGAACCGGTAACATACCTTCCCATCTCAAGTTTGCCCCTTAAATGATAGACCATCGAACTAACATACATTAAATTTAATTAGATTGTCTTATCCATACGCCGTCAATTATAACATTTTGTATCCTTCCGTTTTTTGTTCACTCTTCCTCATTTGTTCTTTGTTTGTAATTGTAAGTTATTATTAAACTCATTGGTCCATTCTGGTTCAAACATAATATATATACAATATAAGACACTATTATAGTCACTTATAATTATTAATAGTGACTTGTTTTTCCATATCTTGTTTTTTTTTTTTTTTTTTAATTCATCTCGGAAATGTGGAAGTCTATTACGCCACACTTTCTATTAATATATAATATTAATACTTTGTATATAATATTATGTATAAATTATATTTATATTATAATTGTATTATTTTAATTTAGTTAAAATCCTGAAAAATTTTGGTGAGTTAATTTATATAAATATTTCAAGAGTAATTTTAGAACTATATTTATTGCTATATATTTTTAATGTAAAATTAATTTTGATTTCATTCGACATATAAAATTATTAATTAACTTTAAATAAAATGTACATATTTATTATATGACTTAGTTGATGGCGATACAACGCTGTATTTAGATTCCAAATTAGATGAGTCTGAAAATAAATGCAAGTATAACTATTCAAAAAACTAATACATATGTAATTAGCATAAAGTGTTTAATATAACTATATAAGCTCTTTTTTACGGATATAAATACGTATCTAACGATATATATATATATATATATATTTCTATATAACTAATCAAATTTAATTATCTATTATTTGGATATTATAATATAATTATAAATATATTGAATATGCCTATGAACAGCAGTTAGTTGAACAACAAATATTTGAGGATCTTATTAATGATAAAATTGTTATGTTTGATAATTATATTATGACGTGTACTGTTTTTTTTTCAAATAACTTTATTGAAGTATCTTTTATCACGTTTTATCAAGTACTTCATTATAATATATGTATACAACTGGTACTTGTCGGAAATGTGTTGTTGGATTTTATGTTTTATCATAAACCTGTATTATATTTTTATGTTATTTTGAAAACTAATAATAATAATTAACTAACATATTAATAAACATTTACATATAAATGTTCAAAATAATAAATAATATACTAATTTTAATTTTTTTAATTTATTTAAATAGTACATCTAAAGTATTTTGTTGATTTGGGTGAATTAGTTATTGAAAATAGTATGTATAATATAAATTGATTGTGTTTTAAAATAAACAAAATACTTCCATTTAAAGAACAAACATATTGCATCATCTAAGCTTATATAATTCCTATTTAGTATTAAAAATATTAAATATAGGTCAATATATAATTGAAATTGAACAACATAATATTATAAAATAACATATTATCATATTATGCAAATTCTTGTGTTTTAATTTAAACAAAATATTAGAACCTCATTAATTCGAATACAATGCATAGGTACTAATTAATGCGTATTATTTTTATATTTTTTTTTAAAAATTTAATTTAGTGAGTCTTAGATCACCTATGGAATTTTGTAAATCACCAGGTCAGTAATGCACTAGCTGATAAGAAAATTTAATAAATGTGTTATAAAAATAATGGGAATAAGGAATAACATTAATTAATGCTTATGGCTTTTCTTACAATATCTGATAAAGCATCTGTTAACTAATATTTTACGGACAGTTGGTTCCAAAGAAAAGAAATTAAGATTGTTTGAATAGATACCACTTATTGATTGACGGCAACTAATGTAATCGAAAAATGAGCCGATTCTGCCTACTACTATTGCTCGTACAATCATATCACGAACTAATATTCTTGAGTCTAATCTGTGATGTAATATATAAGAGCATATAATATCAGTTCTTTTAAAAAAATATGATCACTTTTAAACACTAATATTCTAACTAAATATGTTGTGTTTTTATACCTATTTCCTATTAATTTAATGTCGTATATAAATTGATAAATTATTAAGCTGTACTGTGTGCCAAATTGTCCTAAAAAGTACATTAATGTCAGTTTATTTGGTGTTCCAAACATTCAAGAATTAAAGTTACAATAGGAAAATGCTTTAAATACCATTTTAAAAACCTACTCTAAAGTGTGTTCTTAATATGTCCAATGTTTTTGAAGAAACATAGAATTCATTTTTTGAGATGAAGACAAAAATTAAAATTCCTTGTAAAGAACATCAAACTGATGTGCTACTTGATATATTACGAGTATATTCAATGTTCATTCTACCTATATTCATTGTACCTTCTACATTCTCATACAAAACCGTGTTTGCGCACTGCAGGAGTCTAACACGCGATCGGCTCGAACAGCGAGTGCTTCGAGCTGACAGTCCAAGTTAGCAACTACTAAATGTACACTAGTGGCAATTTCTGAAGCCAGAATTCTTTGAGTGATTTCACGCATGAGAGGGGTTTAAACCTGGTCGATCACTGCTGTAAAAATACTCCTCTACGCCGAGAAGAAAAGCGACGAGTGTCAAACATGTATAAAGGCTCAATATTTGCCTACCCGAAATAAAACCTAAAATATATAATAATAGATTTGGCAGGAATTTTCAATCGATATTATCGTAGGGTTGTTGTGTAGCTGAATATAAGTGCCGGCACGGACCCCAAAATGCTTATATGTTTTCCACACACATTGTATGAACATTGAACAGTTTGGAAAACTTAATCATTTTTGTGACATGAAATTCTGATCACCATTTGCACGTAGTTGGTTGTTGTCTTGTTAAATTTTGTCTATGATTATATTATAATACTTATAGTTTTAGGGAAATAGTTAGAAATGGAAACCATAATACGATTAGGATATGAAAACTACTGTTTTGGGTAACTTGTAATTGTCATTTTAGAGGCAATAATAACTAAAGAAACAGCAAATATGTTAAAAAATACAAGTAAAATTAATATTATTTTATCAGTGAAAGTATATATAGGCGAAATAAATATTGTAATGTTTATTTTAAGTCTTTCGTCAACTCAAAAATTATAGATGAATAACATTATATAATAATACCTATAGTTAATAATAATCGTTATCGATTATAGAAATATAGGTATAAAACGATTCCAATAATGCTGGTTGTTTGGATAATTTTAAATCAGCTCATCCGTTTTGTTGTCAATAGATGAAATAAACATTATAATATGTATTATATAAATGATAGATAATTTTATCTTACTCTTACTCTTTTTTTTCATTTATTCCACAATATTGCAGACAGGGCCTAAAATTTATCATTTTTCGTACTATACACACTATAAATTTGTATTGCAATATTTTTTTTTTATATATATAATAATATTTTAGCTAAATTGTATACAACTCTAATACAGCATAATAGTTTAAAAGTATTAAAATTAGTCAACATTTTATAATAAATCATCAGCTTTTGCATATTTTTTTTTAATATAATTAATATTAATAATTATAAGCAATTCAAATTTTAAAGATAGTAAAATTTGAATTCATTTTATATTTTAAATAATATTCAAAAATATTGTTGAATTCTCATAAATATTTAATTAATGTTACTTACCTGAGACCTTTTTGAAGTCACTGATGCTTCTGCCGCATTTTTCATAACTTTTCACTTACTTTTTTTATAATTAATAAATCGTATTTGATATAATTATTAATGTTTTATTAAAAACAGAAGAAAAATAAATATAAAACTATTGAGACAATATTTAGGTTGTGGTTAAAAAGAATATTAAGGACCAAAATGTAATAAATAATAATATAAATAAGCTATAAGCTACAATATTATTATATATAATATTATAATATCGCTCTATTTTTTTTAAATTCAACTACAGATTTATAACATCTATAGAAATTAAACAGCATGTTAATTATATATAATAATTTGAGTACATCTTATATTCATAAAATAGATATTAAAATGTAAAGTCACATTTCACATTTAAGGTCTAAAATTAAGTTTCTTAGTGATGTTTTGATAATCCAATACGAAGTGGGGAAAGGGTTATATAGTAATTCTATTTACTATTCTATTATTTAGTAAGCTTAAATGACAAAACTATATAATAGCCACTAGAATACTAGATCATTGTTTATTGTAACTCCCCTAAAAAATATTTGCTATATACGCCGTTGCAGATTTCTATCAAAGACCATAAACTAATCGAATATATTATTATCTCATATTTATTTTACATAATATTATGTTTTAAAATAATAGTTTCTAACCCTGCAGAATGAATAATAATATTATATGTTTTATTCTATTTAAAGTTTAATATATTATTTATTTATACAATTAAATAAATACATCTTTGTTAAGCATCGATTACATTGAACGAGTTTATTAGCTGCTAGTTAACAAATTCACTATTTGCTAGTAAACTCGCCCAGTGTACTCATGTTTACTAGCCAATTAGCAGTTTGTAAATTATCTGCGAATAAAGTTGATAGCTCGCTACTCGCTTGCGTTTGTGGTTCCAGTGTACACAAAATGTCAACAAAAATAGTTCGTGCGGTATCATTATTTTAGCTTATGCTCTCAAAAAGATCGAGTAGAACGTTTTGCGTGTAATCATCACTATCGCACTAGCTGACTAGCCCGCTTCTAAACTACAGCCAACTAGCAGCTTGTAAACTCGCTCAATGTAATCGAGGCTTTATATACAATATAGTTTAAGATTATACATTTTAATTTTGTTTGTTTTAATTAATAATTTAATATTTCTGTTAACAATTCAAAATAAACAGCAGATTCAAATAGCAAATATGAAATGGATAATATTTGTAGTAAGATTGCAATATATATTTAACAATATAGGTAGTTTTAAAAAGATATTAATTATAAAATATTGAAAGTATTTAGATAGGCTAAGAATTGGAAAACTATAGTTAAACATAATTCATCCTACCGTTGTTATACGTAATTTAACGATACGTACTCGGTACTCGATGGATTAAACCTCTTTTAATAAGTTGTAAATTTGTAAATTAATTTAAGAGCTAAACGTCTTTGATGATTACTGTCCGATTAGAACGTAATTAAACAATTTAGTTATTATTATGTTAATTTTAGATAAAAAAAGGAATTCTTCTTCGATGGAAAGTGGATTTTTAAATTCACTTAAGAAAATAATTTCAAATTCTAGTACGTTAAGCATAGTTTAATTTGATTAAATAAAATTTTAATTTCATTACATTTAACTATAGATGTAAGTTTGTACTATTCAGAGATATACAATTGTATAATAAGGTATTATAGGTATTACATGGTATATATATATATTATTTTATACCATTGGTATATAAAAAAAAATAATTTATGTGCTACAATTTTTAACATTTGTTACCACAAATATAACATAATATGCGGAAGCGGAACAATACCATTACTTTAAAATTATAAGTTACACGCTACACGTTGGGGTACGTTTATGGCAATAAAGAAAATTAATTAAGCTGGCTATCTTCTTGATCCATAATATAAAGGTGAATATTTTGAAGATAATGAAAGTTTTGAGATAACAAATTTTTTATTCAATTTACCAGAGCATTTATATCCTAATATTACAGATGTTATATCTGAATTAGTAGAATATTGGTCTAATAGTGTATTATGGTCAAAACCGTTTGTTTGGGACAGTTTAAAAATACGTACTGATGGAACCAAAATAAATCCTATCACACTATAGAAAGGAATTTGTGGATCAGCTAAATTATGATAAATTGCAGTAGCTATACTAGAGTGTAAACACTGAAAACTGACATCGGCTCAACAGAACGCAGTTATTCAATGTATGATCTAGTTCATATGGCTTGAAGAAACATATTACGATAACGATCGAAGAGTTAAATTAGTACACTTTAAACATAATTTAAAATTAAAACAAGATTATATACAAAAAAAAAAAATGTATGTACTCCTAAAGGATTTAAATTAAAGGACTTAAATTAATGGACTCAAATTAAATCTCTAATATTATGGAAGAAGAAGTAGAAGATTATAAAGTCGGTACCTATATATTAATGAATATAAAGTAGATGAGTTATAATCTGAATTATTGTCATCAAATAATTTTATTATTAAAAGTTATAATCAAATGAAAAAGTATTAAAATAAAGAAAAATATGATTTATATTTTCTTATCCTTATTACATAATTAGTTTTACAATTGTGTTATTATTTTTGTTTTATTTAAAAATAATATAATCTTAAAGTTTATTCAAGAAATATGTTATTTTAAAAAAGTAATAATTAAATTAACGTATTTATTTCAAACATTAATAATTATATGGTTATTCTAAACAGTTGTTTCTTACATATTTGTTGTTAATGAATATCTGAATTTTTCTTTATATGATGATAATGTCCATTGTTTTATGAACTATTAACTATTATTATACTTAGAAAAAAAAATGAGAATGTCAATTTTAGGCGTTCCTCCTTCGTCCCTTCGGTCCTCGGAGAAAATAGTGGTTTATTATAATTAAGATTTGAATGCAATAATATTGCATTAGAAAATACGATTCTGAGTGAAACTCAATATATTACAATACACTATACAAATAATTCATTCCAAAATTTTACCTCACTTGTATACTACCTATGTTAATACTCAAAAGAAATTTCAAGTCCCTACGATCAAAACTCAATTAGTTATAACGAAATTAAAAAAATTAAAATAACAGAAACCGTAATTTTGCCGATTTTCCGCTATTTTTTGGTAATTTTTCCCCTCCCAAGGAAAAATTTTTGAGAAATTCGAAAAATGAGCTAAATAAAGTACCAACTAAATACGATTTTCTACCGAAAGCATACCCTACTTGTGGTAATCGGACCATTATTTCTACCCAAAAAAGTGTTTTCATATATCAAATAAAAAAAAAAAAAAACATCTTTGTAAAACCAATACATTCTTCGTTTCGCCCAGAATCTAAAATCGGTACTTGATAAATTAAGTGATAGTAGTGATACACCACTTTTAAAATGAGATATATAATATAAAAACAATATTTTGTTGTTAACTATTATTCATAGTTGTAATATTAACATAATTAATAACTTATGTGCAAATTTAATTAATCATACTTATATTACATATTACAATTATTTAAGGCTAGCAAGTTAACTAATTTTTTTAACTCATAAAGTTAAGTTATTTTAGAAAATCTTCAAGTTAAGTTAAAAGTTAAAATTACTTTTAATTTTAGTTAACTTAAAAACGTTAAAAGTTCATTTTAAAAAAGCGGGAAGGTCGATTTTGGACGTTTCTTAGTCACTTTGGCCCTCAGAGAAATTTGTGGTTAAATTTTTAAAAAGATTAGTAGTATATGATTAGACTTTGATAAAATATTCAAACCGATAAACCAAAAATTGCAGGAAATATTAAACATTTTTGGAAAAAAGTTCAAAGTTCTATATTTAGCCAAAAAATCAACTAATTCGTTCCAAAATTTTACTATCCGTTAATATTACCTATTTTAATTGTATTAATGTTTTTATACATAAAAAAAAAAAAACATCATTGTAAAACCAATATATTCCTTGCTTCGCTCAGAATCTAGAAGTAACTCAACTTACGAAAAAACTATAAAAAAAATTTTAATTTAATCATTTTTAAACCGAAAAATAAATTAGTCGTATAAACAAAAATAACAATTATTGACGATAACTGAATAATGAACGTAAAAATAAACCAGTGTAATAAACCAATGTTTCCAATGTTTCTATGCTTTGTGCATGTATCTACTCTTAATATATTTGATTGTTTAATGACTTCTATTTCCAATTTTATGATCATTATATAAATATTCCATAAATAACATTATATTATATACTGTTTAATAACAAAAATAAATTATTAATTTTCAAAATAATATATTTTGTAATTCTGTACCTTTATACTGCCAGGTATAGATATTTTATTTATAGGAATTATATTTATAACAATAATAGGAAATACACTGCCGGCTATAGAATAATGAATTCTATTAATATTAAAATTATTTATACGATAGTGACAGAGAAAGGCTAAAGTAGTTAATAGTCTATATTTAATATTGTATATAAATATAAAAATTAGATATTTAATTAAAAATTTTAGTGGACAAATTGTGTTCTATTGGAAGAAGTAGGTATCAATATAATAAATTAATAACAAATATTTTTGTATATTTAATTTAACATAAAAATATTTAATTTTTTATATATTTATATATTTATAATTTAACGTCAATAAAAGAATAATTAACTGAAAAATAACTTGGTAATTTATAATAAATTTAATTCCTCAAGTTAAAAATAAGTAACTCGTTATATAACTCAGTTAAAAGTAACTTAACTTGAACTTTTTAACGCCTAGCCTTGCAATTATTCGTTAGGGCTTTTTAAATTGCAAGAAAATAAGAAGTTAACTATAAAATAGATTCGGAGACTTTAAAGTTTAGTAAAAAAAACCATTAAATATTCTAAATTTTAAGTAAAGCGTTTTACAAAGATGTTTTTTTTGTGTCTGAAAATATTTTTTGGGTAAAAATAATGGTCCGATTTCTAGGAATAGCCGAATAGGGTATGCTTCAGGTAGAAAATTTCATCTAGTTGGTACTTTATTAAGTTCATTTTTCAAATTTCTCAAAAAATTTTCCTTGAAAAATGACGGAAATCGGCAAAATTACGGTTTCCGTTATTTTCTTATTTTATAACTAATTGAGTTTTGACCGCAAAGACTTGAAATTTTTCAGTTTTAGAATGGATTATTATTTTATATAGTGTAATATATTGTATATCTGACTGAGTTACTACTACTAATCGTTCTATATACAATTCAACTATTTGTCTGAAACCTTAAATAACGAAGTTTAAATTCGCTTTCAAAATTAAAGTCAAAAGCAATATTGTTACAACATTCTCTTAACATACGACTTAAAGGATCGTTAAAACTGTAACATTGAGAGTGAAAAGATACATGAAAAGTAGTCGTGAAACGAGCATTAAAGATGGTAAACTGGTAACATGCCAGTCTGCTTTTTCGAGTATTTCAGAACAACATATCTTATTATTTAATAATTTATATATGAATGGTATCATTGAATTTACGTCTATATAGACGTAAGAGAATGCAAACCTAATTCAAGTCCTAAGCTATCAACCGAAACGTTTAATTCAAACTTAAGTAACAAGTGTCTTTAAAAGTAATATTGAACATTGTTCAAACGTTGAATCAGGCCAATTTAAGAGAGACTCCAAATTCATAATTCAATGCCTGAACGAACAAGTGAGCAATACACGACTTTAAGACAAATAATGTTATTAAAATTACAACACTGCCGTTTAACAAACCCCAGTATATACATGTCTTTTAAATAAATATAGGTTTAGTAAATGAGAGGTCATTAGAAAGTATTATACCAAGATCTTTAATAAAAGAAACTAACTTAATTACATGTAACCATATTACATTGAGCGTTGACAATTTATTCGACTATTAAAGTTTTTAGAACTATTTGTTATGGTCTAGAACACTATAGGTATTATAAATAATTGTTGACATAATCC
Source organism: Eriosoma lanigerum (assembly GCA_013282895.1). NCBI lineage: Eukaryota > Metazoa > Arthropoda > Insecta > Hemiptera > Aphididae > Eriosoma > Eriosoma lanigerum. Next base: position 53,699,763 of record CM023358.1, read on the forward strand.
ACGTGTAAAGCACATATTATCAATAAAACAATACAAATTTTAAAAAAATATTCATATAAACATTATAATAATGATATGAATTATTCACTGAACAGTAATAGAGGTGTAAACCCCTATGGTGGTCGACCCCATATTGTTGGAAGTTAAGCGAAGAAGAACATTAAATCAAAATATACAAAATATACAGATTCAAATATTTCTTTACTACCTTTAATTTGTAATTATCTAATAACTTTTTCTAATAATATGTTGTTTGTAAAATTTAATATTATAATTATTTACTATTTTAGTGTAAACGTTAATATGATTTTTATGTGTCGTATAAAATCACTTCTAAATCTATTTTGTTCGAATTAACAATAATTATAATAAGTATAGGTAACAATTATTGTATATGAATAGTGTTGCCATACGTCCCGGGAAACCGGGATTGTCACCGGTGTTCGACTTAGTGTCCCGGTTTTAGGAAAAAATTTTAATTGTTTAATTTTGACAATTTTTTTTCAAATAATAATTAAAATCAAGAGTCAAAATGTTATTGTTAAAGATAACGAATAATTGATAAATCTGTAGGCTAAATATATGTAAAATAATAATATCGGGAATATTCGAGGACAATAAACAAGTCGTGCGCACTGTGTGTATAGTTTACATGTTTTATTTTTATACTTCATCGATAATCCGATTCGGCCAAACTAGTGATAAAGAGACGGACTAATGACTTTTATATCAGACATCAGTAGAACTATTGTTTATAGAATATACTATAGTCTATTCTATAATCAATGGTAGAACGTAGGTTGTAGTTTCGATTGTTCATTTTTATTATTTTATTCGTTATTAACCAAAAAGAAAATATCATTTTCGTGACGAGTTTTCTGTTGCTTGGGGTTTTATAAAAAAAAGGTAGAGATGAATTTGAAGCATATTGTACTTTTTGCAAAAGCTATTTTATAGTATATACCTATTTTAATGTTGTTAAATATTACTAAACAATAAATTTAAAAAAAGTTTACATTGTTAATTTGTTATAGTAATAAAGTGTATAACTTATAACACTATAACCTATTGTGTCGTTTTTTTAATACATACCCAATGGCTTATATAATTCAATGATATTTATTTCTAAATGTATTTACTTTTTTCTGTCTGTCCCGGTTTTGTTTGATGAAATTATGGCAACCCTATATATGAATATGTGACTAGTATAAAAAATATTATAATATCTTTAATTTTAAATCAGAAAACGAAAATATTGCAGGTAATATTAAATTATTATATTCGTAATTTTATTGATGAAATATCGTCATGGAAAAATATTATTTATTTTATTAATATACGATATGAAAAAAATAAATTAATATATAATTAATATATTTTATATCATTTAATTATTTTAATGGCAAACAAATTAGCAAGTAAACACAAAAAAATATTAAATATATTTAATATATTCAAATTTTTAATATTAAATTCTATAAAAAATTAAAAAATACAATTGTGACTACAATTTTAGTTCATTAACTTGTTTAATTTTATATATTTTGTATATATATGAAAGATACAATTATGTAATATTAAAATGTTATTAATTTTATTAATAATCATATTAATTTTTTAGTACAAGCATGTCTTAGTAAGTGTAATTTAAGTAAATAAAATTTATTATTTAATATACAGTTAATTAAATAATGTTAAACCGTAATTGTGTTGTAAGGTGAATTGATGAATATTAATGTTCATAATATGACACAATTATTAACGAGTGAGTATAAAATAAATTAGTATAAATATTAGGCAACATTTTAATCGAATTATTAAGTAGTAGTAAAATTATGATTTTATATTAGAAGATACTACTGCAGAAAATGCATTCAGAATTTTGTATTATCATAAGCGTAAGTAGTAAATACTATATTATATTATTAATTATTATATGAAATAAGAATAACTTTTATAGAACATAATATTAAATGTAAAAATAATAATTTACATAAAATGTTATATTATTTCAAATTTATTAATTTACTATAGATGCTCAAAATTTTAAAGATGGTAAGTTATCATATGATGACAAATTGATTCTTTTCTTAAATATTATAGTAAATATATTAATATATTTAGTATTTTGGAAAGGTTTAATGTGAAATATTTTGTATATAATATATTTAACCTATTAATTTGATAGTAAAATAAAAAATTATAAATACGTGTTTATATTAATTATGTTTTTGTTAGGTACATTTGGATTACTGTATTTTATAGAAATGAAATATTTTGCTACAGAAATGGCAAATTCAATTATGTCTTTAGGTATAAAATATTATGACTTACACATTAAATTAAACAATATATTATAGTAAATAGTATTAGTAGTATAAATAGTATGTAATATAATTATTAATAATGATTAAAATAATACACTTAAAATTATATTTCCATAAAAATAAAAATTTCCCAAAAGAACTGCGATACAAAGAACAATCCTTTAATAATTTGAATTAACGATTACTCAGCACCTACTTACTTTTCTGTAAAGGTACGGTTTCCTAGACGCGACTGGCCGCTTTCCAAAAAATTATACATTGGTACGTTTATAATGGGTAAAAAATAAATAGCTTGATTTGAAACGTCGGGACGTTTACAAGTCATGGCGGAATTTTGTGTTTTAAATAATAGTAATATAATTTTAATGACAAATTAATGACATAATATTGTATTACTAATAAATATAAATCAAAGCTTTTACTGTTAACTTTTCGGTCATTAGATAATTTATTTTTTATTGGCAACTCCATATATTACAGATAATAGTGTGAAATATGGATAGAAAAATATAATATGATAATTCTTAAATATAGAAATGTTATAAAATATAAATGGTTCGTACAAAACAATTGATTGGACCAATAAATTATTTTATTTACTGAACAATTTGTAAAATTGTATCTACTGTGTGCTAAAAAAATATCAATCCCTCTAATAATCATCTATTTTAAAAATTGGATTACAGTAGGTAGTAAAATGTATCTAATAATATGTAAGAAATTAATCAATCCAGATATTTTGACTCCTTCAATAAAATTCAACAGTATAGAAATTTGATGATTTACAATAGTCTAATAACGAGTCGCGATATACTACTCTCAAAACGGTATAGATTTCAGCCGCAGCGATTAATGTTGAGTCGCGTATAGGAATCCAGTTTAATGGAAATACATAGTAACAGTCACTCGGCGACAGTCGACTCGTCTAGGTAACCGTACCAAGAGGACGCCCACACCGAAACGAGAACGCAAGCAATGAATCGTAGAACGCGCTTTTACTACTTTTGTAACGGCGATTGTACATTTCCTCTTCCAATACATCGAATCATCTATCGTCATCGTCATCTAATCGTCATCGTTGTGCCAGCCGATTGCACTCGATAATATTTGATTACGGGAGCAGCGCATCATTCTAAAATCAGTTGTCTGCCGGTTCTTTATATTATATTTGCCTTGCTTATGTTATTATGTATTACGACAAGCAGACATAACTAAAAACTACCAAAAAATGGCGGAAAAACGGCAAAAATCTGTTATTTAAAAAAAATTTTTTCATGATAACTAATTAAGTTTTGATCATAGGGACTTGAAACTTTTTTTGAGTATCAACATAGGTGTTATACAGTAGAGAAAACAATTTGGAAACGATTGGTTTATTTTCCGACTAAGTATAGAAGTTTGAAATTTTTTCCAAAAATGTTTATTATTTCCTACAATTTTGGGTTTATCGGTTTGAAAATTTTATCGAAGCCTAATCATATACTACTGCATATTACTGCATTAAATTTTTTCAATAATTATTATTCACTAATCGGATTATATATTTTAATACCTTTTGAAATTTAAAAAAAATTAAAACATTTATGTCAAAAACAATTACAATTTTCAAATTGTTAGAAACTTGGAATATAATTATATACTTTGGGAATTTTTTATGTACACTCAAACTTTTTTAATACTACACCACGGGTCTACGTACAAACTAAAAAAAGAGTAAACGAAATACGTAGGTATTGTAAATACTAAATAGATTCGCTTAGCTTAGAATTTATTTTATTATTGTCAATAACAACAAACATAATAAAACTATTATTGATTACGTACAAAATCCATAATACGTATTATTCATAAAATCATTATTCTACAAAAACCTGTTGAATGAAAATATAGTGAACATTGAACACAGAACCACTATATACATTATAAACAATCGGCTGACCACTATACGGACGGCGTGCAACATAATATATTTTTCTTTTAAATAATAGTTTATCATTTTTCCCAGCAGAGAGTGTACGGAATTGTTCAAAAAATTAAAATATTCTCTTTTATACTTAACTTCGTACTTCATGGATTTTGAACTTCATAATGGTCAGAAATCATTGATATTGGTATCAAATGAAAGAAAAGAACTTTTTCAATGTTTTGTCTGAGTCTTTTATTTTTAATCATTTTAGATTTGTAACGGTTAGTCATCAAACAAATCAAAATTTATGATATTTTAAATTGTGCATAACAATTGTAGTTTATCATTTAAAAAAAAGGCTCTGACAAAACACGGAATATGTTGTACCCTTTAAATTGATTTAAAAATTATTTATCTACGACCATTCTGGCCATTGCAATCCATGAAGTACGAAACTATGTTTTGACGATAAATTTCTAGGAGTGTGGCGTCCTCTTAAGGTACGCGACTCGTTATTATACTATTGTAAATCATCAAATTTGTATACTATTGAATTTTATTGAAGGAGTCAAAATATCTGGATTAATTAATTTCTTATATATTATTAGATACATTTTGCTACCTACTGTAATCCAATTTTTAGACTAGATGATTATTAGAGGGATTGATATTTTTTTAGCACACAGTAGATACAATTCTACAAACTGTACAGAAAATAAAATAATCTATTGGTTCAATCAATTGTTTTGTACGAACCATTTACATTTTATAATATTTCTAAATTTAAGAATTATAATATTATATTTTTCTATACATATTTCGCACTATTATCTGTAATATATGGAGTTGCCAATAAAAATTAAATTATCTAATGACTGAAAAGTTAACAGTAAAAGCTTTGATTTATATTTATTAGTGATACAATATTATGTCATTAATTTGTCATTAAAATTATATTATTATTATTTAAAACACAAAATTCCACCATGACTTGTAAACGTCCCGACGTTTCAAATCAAACTATTTATTTTTTACCCATTATAAACGTACCAATGTATAATTTTTTGGAAAGCCACCTTTAAAACGTACCTTTAAAGGTACGGTTTTCAAGGCGCGACCGCAGCGAAGCGACCGAAATTCAACGTCGTGACCGATGACCGCACCGGTACAGGTACGGTTTCCTAGACGCAGCTGGCCGCGACAATTGATCTCAACGACTGAACTGGTTTCCTAGGCGCGACTGGCCGCAGCGGAAACCGTACCTCACGAGAGCAGTGTAGCTGCGATCGGTCGCTGAGACCAACATGGCAATATTAGATTTTACGGCCATTGAAAAAGAAAAACTCATAGAAATAGTTCAAAAAAAATATAGAACTATTTGATCTTTCTCATGAAAAATATAAAGATATTGTTCATAAAGACGACATTTGGGTAGATATCGCAAACACCATTGGAAAATCTTTTCGATTGCCGTTTTTAATAATCTATTTTCTTCTTCCTCCTTATCCTCAAGTAGGAGTAAGATAATTTTATTATTACTGATTAAACTCATACTTAAAAATCAAGAATAAAAATCAAATAAAATACGTCTGCAATGCATGATATAGAATATTAGACTGAGGTTTTGGCCTTTTGGAAGCATCACAACGGTCGATCTCGGCGACCGGTCGCGCCTAGGAAACCAGTCAGCCTTTAACGACCGGTCGCGCCTTGGAAACCGTACCTTGATGAATTTTAAATTTCAAATTAATTTCAAATTTTTTAAATTTAACTTTAATTTACTACATTTATTATAATAGATATAAAAAATAATGTGGAAAATTGGTGTGATAATAGGTAATGTTATTCTAATTAAGAAAAAAACATTTTATTAAAATAATTATATTTAAAATTTAATTAATCCTAAGGGTTAAGATATTAAACTCATATGATTATTATTATATATTTCCTTTAGAAACACGACTTTTAATTGTATTACTGAATTTGTACTAAATATTTGTCTAATAGACATTTGGAGAATTAATATAGAATCACAGATTTGTGTTCAGACATTTCTTATATACATAACATGTCTAAATCAATTATTTTAACAATAATTGGATAACAGTAATACTGGCTGTAAATAAGTTGTTTATTATAAAGATATAAAGATTAATTTATGGTTATGAACCTGATTAATATCTCACTACCATAAACAATAATATTTATAGGTCAATAGAAGGCTGGTGTAGAAAATGCAGTTATTTAATAGATTTACTTTTAGATTCTGAGCGAAGCGGGGCATATATTGGTTTTACAATGATGTATTTTTTTTATGCCTGAAGACACTTTTTTGGTCTGATTAGCATAAGTAGGTTATGTTTTCTGTTGCAAATTGCAATTAATTGGTACTTTATTTAGCTCATTTTTCGAATTCCCCAAGAGCTTTTCCTTGAGAGAAGAAAAACTACAAAAAAATAACGAAAAAATTTACGGAAATCGTAATTTTGACGAAATTGATTTTAGTTTTTCATGTTAATTAATGAAATTTTAAACCTAGGGACTTGTAGTTTGTTTGAATATTCTCATAGGTAGTTTACACATGCGGTAAACTTTTGACACGGATTATTAGAATTATATTGTGTTTCGCTCTAAATCATATTTTCGAATGCTATATGATTGTATTCATATCTTAATTAAAATAAACCACTTATTTCTCCGAGGTCCCTTCGGACGAAGAGGAACGTTCAAAATCGGTCTTCAAATTCAAGTTTATTTAATATAAAAGTATCATAATGGTAATTGATATACAATTTAAAAACATACATTTTGGTCATTTATCCTGCAAAATATAAGACAGTAATTGAAAAATTTGTTTATATTGTATGTCATATTTTAATACTTTAAATATTGAAGTAAAATAATATGTTTCACTAATTTCACCAAAAATTTGTTCTGTATATTGATAAAAAGATAATTGAAAAATAATATATTCATTATTCATAATAATAATTTAAACACGATGTATATAATAAACAAATGAAAACGTAGTTATTTTATTAGGTGATAACAACAAAATAATAACGTGGTGCTCTAACGTGTTGCGAATAGACATATCCATAAATACACGTCTATTTTTCTGTCATACTATGTTAGTTATTTTACAGAATAACTGTTATTCTGTGATTATATTATTATGAATAGACATAACATAATAATAAGTATAAAAAAAACGGAATTCAATCATTTCAATTTTATTCCAACATTATTATAATATTAATTGATTGATCGACGCGATTATAAATTATGAGATATGATCAAATAAAAATTTCAGTAGGTAGGTAGGTAATGTTTTAGTTATTCTAAGGATAATATTAAGTTTCATTGTACGTAGTTATTCAACTGTAAATTTAGGTACATGTGCTAAATAAATAAATCATAATAAACCAAGTAATTGGTATTTATCAATTAGGTAATAAGTACTTTATATAATTTATAAAAATTGCTTCAAATACAGTATCTACAAAACTAAATATTATTATTATTTTTAAGCAATTACTAACTATACCTACTATTTTTGTGACTTGTACATCTATAAACCTAACCTAACCTAACCTAACCAATAGTAGGTATAGCCAGTATAGGTACCTACATCACTACATCAGTAATACTGATTCACTGATACTAACTGATTCAGTATAATATGTCCACTATGTGAATAAACATAAATATAATTAATTTTAAAAAAACACACTTAATTTTTCGTTTCACCTAAAATTTATATATTTAACACTATTTACCAATTTTAAATATTCTAATTTTATATTAATTAGGAATAACAAAGCAGCAGTATTATCATCATCATCAAAATATACTACTATGGAATCCAATTGTTGCGGATAAAAACAATCATCATTCAGAAGACATAAAATAAGTTCAATACTGGACCTACCCCTTTAATTTAAAAAAAAAAATGCTTATGAATTGTATAGAAACAAATAATGTAATACCTATATCATTATAATATAATTTTCATAGTATATATTTTAGTTCGAAAAATCTAAATTAATTAAAGATGGTTATAGTTAACCAATTTTAAAATTGTGTATAAAACCTATGTATTTAATAAATATGTAATCATTTATTTAAAGTAATGTAAATAAATTTAATGATAATTAATATATTATGTTATGCAATTATAATTACTTAAATAATGGTATCACCACATTAGAGTTGTACGTCATTATATTGTCCTCGCCTCCTCGGCATATTGGAGATCAGTGGTTTACGTTATAAAGGAATTATTTTGGATTATGAAACGCACTTATAGTTGCCCAAAATCGTTTATTACACCCAGGTGTTCACCAAAAAAATAGTATATATACAGGCAATTATACAATTCAAACAAAAAAGGACCCACGGGGGTGAAATCTAAATCCGGACTTTATACCTTTTTCGTAACACGATTGCGGTCAATATTACTATAAACAATAGAAAATATATTTATACCTAAAAAGTGATACCGATTACTGACAATTTTTCATGCGACATTACTAAGTTTATGTCATAATTTTTACATGTACACAGCCACTTATATTATCATATATTCATCGTTTTGTTACATTTGGAAGTGATATTTGTGTGTACCTATAAGAATTAGTTCTTTACCCTGTTTTGATAAAATAATTTAAATATTATCCATAGCTTTAATAGGCTCATTTGAACATTGATAATCTGCATGCGCGCATGAATCTGCTCGTGGATGTCGCTATACGCTCTTCGGCGACATCGCTTCGCTTCGAAAGTCGAAAATATCCCACACGATTTGTTATGCAAATTCACGTGACCACGAAGGATTGATAATTAATCAAAATAAATCGAAAACTATACAAATATAAAAATGATTTATTACTATTTCATATGGCGCAATTGACCAGTGGGTTTAATTTCGTGTGCAGAATGTAAATATGCATATAGGACACCTGAGACCGGTTTACACTGTGCTAACGTTGCTCACTATCTAAATTGTTATATCGTCCGCAATTGGATAACATACGATAAGAAGCGTCCGCAATCGGGTATCACCGTCCACGGGTAACCAATAGGACAGTGCCGGAACCAGAATTTTATCCTAGGGCGGGCCAACTGAGGGCCGTCATATATTTGGGAGGGCTATGAGTCAAGATCTAAAAGAAATTTAGGTAGCATTGCTATTTGCTACCCGGTGGGGAAGGGGTGGAAGAGGGGTCGATTTGTGCCGTTTTTAAAACAATAAAATATTATTATACTTAATATATTAATAATAATAATAATAACTATAGTCTATAATAACTCTTTTCATGCAAGAAAATGTGCGTTCACTGGCAGCGGAAGACATTGAAATAGTTATGGCTATAGTACAAAGTTTAATAACTCAGAAAAAGCTATTAAATATTATCTCAAGTAAAATTAAAAATGATAATTTTTTTTCTCGTCATCTTTTATTTTATAATATAACAACACAATTTTAATGACCTTATAAGTTACAATAAATTTAGGGTGGGCCATAAAATTTGATTATCTACAATTTTCGGTTTATCGATTTGAATATTTTATAGAAGCCTATAAAATATATTACTTAATATTTTTACAAAATATTTTGAAAATCGTGGCTGACAATTTTTTTTATAGGCTTTTTATTTTTTTTTTCTGATGCATGAAAACATTTTTTCAGGTAGAAATAATGGTCCAAAAAATAAAAAACATCTTTCTAGAAACAATACATTCCTCGCTCCGCTCAGAATCTAAAAATTCAAAGCTCTATATTTAGCCAAAAGATTAACCAATGCCTTTCAAAATTTTTGTAAAATTTTTTTTTGTTAAAATCCTTTTCAAGTCACTGTTTGAATGTAAAAGTCACGTTTTAACGGTCATACATTTAATGTAAAATGTTCGAACTTTTTCAAATTTTTTTCAAAAATCATAGTAAAAGAGCGAATTTTAAAGGTTAAATAAATAAATTTGAAAAAAAAAAATTTTAAATTTACGTTAAAAACAATGTTTAAGACACATATTGAAGGTGAAAGATCTTAATTCGTGATATATAGGTATGCCAGATAATACAGCGCATGAAATGTTCTCCATACTTGGATGAAACAACTACGATCATGCAAAAATGAAATTTATTATTTAATTTACTAGAAAAATGAAAACACCATGAAAAATAACATATTTCGTGTATAATTATTGATTATGTATACTTTTAATAAATGACATGGACGAAAGTAATATTATCATGATTTTCTTATCCATGTCTGAGGTACATGCGCAGTGATAGCAAATAAAAAATTTTAGCTGACATGCCTATATATTTATCAATGGTTAATATTAAATTTATTAAATTCGAATTTCCTTAACCTAACTACAAAAAGGACTCCATAAAAAAAAAGAAAAATGATTTCCTTCCTTTCCCAAAGGATCGTGACTCTATGAGAGAATGATATATCTTTGTTCTATACTCCTATTCTTCTATTATTTATGTATGTTACACTGTAATAATATTTTGAAAATTATCAATATCTAGTGAGAGAGACTGACTACAATTATACCTCTCGTGTCCCGTTATTATGTTGTTATGAAGGTTAGGTAAGATAAAGTTAATAATTATATATATATATATAAAAATTAAATAAGGTTAGATAAATATATAAATTAATATATTTAAAATCAAACTATGAAATAAACAATTATTTTACATTGTTTACTAATTTTAGATAAAATTGATAATAGAAAAATATTTATAATAAATATATATTTAATATCTATTTTATCATTGTTTACTACATACGAGGTGTAGTCACAAAATGTTGATATTTAATCTCTCTCTCTCTCTCTCTCTAAGCACGGTCCATATCTTAATAGATCTATGGTATGAAAGCGCGCTTAACAGTGTAGCCTTATACGATATATTGGATATTGATCACTGACGATGACATTAATATATCGTTGTGCAAGCGGTGAATAATTAATGCGATCGCGTAACCCGCATTTATTAATTTATGCTCATAGTAGAAAATTGATCGATATCTTTTTTATTAATAATGCAAAATTGAAAATATATATCGTACAGTTTTACACACTGTATTCATTCCCGACCGCAGGACCTGCAACACTCGATCGCCGCGACCGTACCGCTGCGCCCGTACCTAGCCGTCAATCCGTCATTAAAGTCGGCGCGGCAGCGCGGCCATTTTGATTGTTGTTTTCGCCGCGATCCGCGAATAGTGTTTTCGGCGTCGCGTTAAAGCCCTCCCGGTGTAACTATTATCAATTTTTTTTTCATTCCAATTTTTACCTTCGTCCGTTCGGCGTACCATACACACTCTGCGGTCTGGGCCTTGCGCGTGTCTTGTCCGGATTTCCGGTCGTTCGCAGCACGCGGCAACGAATTGATTTTGGACTATAGGGACAAACGCCGCAGGTATTCCGAAATCTAGATTCATGACCATTGTCGGTTGCCGTTCGTCCACGACCACCTTCGCCAGCAAGACGACGAGCGCAGCCGTCCGCGCGCGGACACTCGAAACGGTCACAATAAGACCGTGTCTATAGCAAAAGGTAAGCTGTGCGTATGCTGCACGGATAATACATTTACTTACACTTCCCAGGTATTTAGACGCCGTGCAGGGCACGCCAAACTTACCGTAATTATTTTTATTTTATATAAATACTAATATTTATTATGTTTCTGTGTGTGTGTGTTATTGTGCGTATTATATACATTGATATAATATACATATATACACAAATTCAAAATACATAAAATATTATATTATGCAATTTTTTTATCTTCTTTCTCTTTTAATCAGTTTTCAGAAAAAAAAAAAAAAACATTTTTTGTTTTTCATACGCTCGCAACTCGATTTTTTTTTTTTTTTTTTATATTGTAATCAAACCGCAGGAGTACATTTCGTTTTTACCGATATCGGATATTAAGTTAAATTTAAAAACATTTTTTTTATTAATTAGTTTGTGTCGTGAAAAGAAATCGATCGCGTGTCGCTCTTCCGTAAACTTTGTTCTAAGTATTAAAGTCATGTATTTATCGACAAAAAGTGTGTTCCCGTTTTATAATTCGGCACCTCGATATGCCCGCTGCGATGTAAGGTAAGATTTACCAGAAAACAGCGATCTTTGGGCTGAGCCTAAAACAGGATAAATGTTTTTAACTGAAATTTAGATTTTACAGTTTGTTGTTATTTATTTAACTTAAATTTATTCGATTTTTCAATATTATACTTATTAAGGTTTCATTAAAAGTTCAGGAAAATATTTTTAGATAAATTTCACCTATATGTGCTTCTTATCCTGAACTATAATTTTCTAATATATAACTTTATTTTTTAACATAAACATTTATTTTGTATGCCTAGGAGTTGTGTATATAACGTGCACAAATGGAAGACAATTCTTCAAATTCTGATGAGTCTCTATCAAATAGTTCAAGTCGATCTGCATCACCAGATAATATTAACAAAGAACAATCTGGTAGTGGTTCGCCTTCAGCTTCTAGCCAAAACTCCGCTCCTCAGAGTCCAGACAATACATCTGAATCTCAGAGTATAGATAATGATGAGCAAAGTCTTGAAAATGATGAACCTCAATCGCCCGACAGCATATCATCTAAATCAATAAGTCCTGTTGATGAATTGAGTCCTCAGTTTCAAAATGATGTGCCACAAAGTCCTGCCAGCTCTGCATCTAGTTCATCTAGTCGTGCATCTTCTGTGGCTGACTCTCCTGGTAGAAATAGTCATTCTCGTGCATCATCAAAAGTTTCATCCAGAAGCAATGAATCAGATAAAGAAACTAAGGAACAGCATGATAATTATTTATCAGATGTATCAGATGAAGATTCAATGGACAATATTGATGATGATAATGTTTCACAAGTATATATATTATACAATTTTATATAACTCGACTAAATTTTGTAATTTGTAATTTTTATTTATTTATATAGAAAAGTACTAAAGATTGGAAAAGTGAACATGACCCTAATTCTTTTTTGAAAGATACAATTCTACCAATTAATGGCCATAACAATATTGATGACAAAATAGAACCTAATGTTGTAAATGATCCAGAAGAACCATTAGACTTTGAAGCTGAAGATGGTGAAGATGGAGAATGTGATGAACCAAAACCAATTGAAGAAGCTGTGATTGAAGATGTCAAAGAACCTGAGGAATTAGAAGAAGGGGAAGTTTCAGATGAAGGTGAACATCGACCAGAAGAAACGGAACCTAGGCCAATATGTCGATTTTATTCTAGAGGACAATGCACTTGGGGTGCAAGCTGCCGGTGAGTAATATGCTGGTAAAAATGTATATAGACCTAAATGAATCTACCAAGAATGGTCTATCTAGATTTTTGCATCCTGGTGTGACGGACAAAGGAAATTACTCAATGTTTGAGATGGTACGCCCAATACCTCCACCCAGTGGACTGCCGTTTTATCCACCTGATCCTTATCGGCCACATGAAAGACCATTGGTAAATATTGGTTTTAATTTTAGTTACTAATAGTATTACATTGTATTTATCAACATTAGTGTCTTCTTCAATTAGATTCCAGGCGTTCCAATTCCACCATTGAAAAAAGATGATGTTCCTCCTGTGGAATCTGCTTGGGAAAGAGGATTACGCCAGGCTAAAGAAGTAAATAATTGTTTAATTTTCTAGTTTAAAATTGAAAAAAGGTTTTACAGTTCAGTTTCATTAAATATATTTGTATCACATTTATATTAGATACTTAAAAAATCTAATAAAAAAAAAGAAACTGATATTGATTTTGAAGAGAAAAAAATGAATTTAACATCAAATCAAGAAGAAGTAGAAAAGGAAAATGATTATTATGCTCAACGTCCTACAAGTCCAACTGCTTCACCTGCCATAAGCCCTCCTATTGAAAGATTGTTAGTATAAAAAGGGTTTAATAAATTAAAAATAATTTTACTTTGTAATGTATTATTTGAATTTTTATATTATATAGTAAACCAGATTTAGAAGCTCGACACCATCGAGGTCCAATTCCAGATGCTTATGTAGAAGATTTTATACCACAACCCGTAGAATTTTATCATCACCGCCCAGAATTTTGGCCTCCTCATCATGGTCGTCCTTTACCACATTTCCCTCCGGGTCATCCAATGGACTTTCATGCAGCTCCCCGGAGAAACCCTTATTATCCTTATCCACATCCAGACCCATATTATCATCCTGGTTTAAAACCTCATCACCGAGGCTTACCTCCCAAATATCCGCCAAATCGAGAAGTAATAGTACAACGTTCTGAGAAATCTTACAGGTAAGAGGTTTTAGACAATTCATTTATAATAAAACATTTAATATTTATTATTATTAATTATTATTATTTAATATTTATTATTATTTATAATTATTTCAGCCCCCAACCTTCTGGTCATCGTAATAGAAGAGAACGATCTTCAAGTCGACCACGTAGAGGAGATGATTGGTCTGATCCATGGATGAGATCAAAATCACCTGGAGGAAGCAGATCTAAACTTCGAGGAAGAAAGAAGTCTTATTCTTCACACTCTTCATTTTCCACGTCAAGGTATTATATCTTTATTAAATATAGGTAGGTGCTAAATAAATTATAAAATTAGGGATCCACAAATGTATCAATATTTTTGATACATAATATCGTATTGTAATATATAATACTATAATATTGTATTATGTTACATACCTATTTGTACATTGGTCCTAAAATAAATTTATCCATATTATTTAAAAAATAAAATAACAATGTTGCTGTATATTGCAACAAATATAAAAAAAAAGTTCTTCAAATGTAAATTATTAATAATATAATATCTCATATATCTTATATTTTTTTTCCAATAAATTATTACTAAAATAATCATAATATAATTCTGGCTCCATATTATAATACAAAAGTTTAATCTATAAAATTATACTTTCAGATCAAGTAGTAGTTCAACTGCGTCAAGTTATAGCACGCGTAGTCGATCAAGGGGTAGATCTAATTCCATAACAAAGAATAGGAAGAAAGCTCTTCCACCATCTTTTAAAATGTCTCCTGGTCGTAAACCAAATAAAAAACTTGGTAAAAATTAAAAATATGTTACAATAATTTTTATATAATAATTCTACATTTAACTTATTAGTATATTATATTATACCATATATATGTTCTGTTAAATATACATCTTTAAAATAATATATTATTTCCATGAACATTGGCTATGAAAATTCTATTTTTATTTTTAGAAAGAAACCCTTCACCGGATACATTTGATAAAAAACCAATTAATCGATCAATGAATCCTCCGGTACCAACCAATAGGTGGTCTGTTTCTCCTACAAACACCGCCACTATACCACCTATACAAAGGTAAATAATAATTTGTTTATTATCTATTTTCTATTATCTAATCACATTATAACCTCAAATTGTTAGAGCAAGACCAATGCCAATGCCACCTAGATTTGCTGTAAATAAAACAAGTGGAGTAAAGTCCCCAAATGTTCATACCACTTCATCATCATCAAGCAGTGAATCGGCCTCTGGTTCTGGTTCTTCAGAATCATCTGACTCAAGTGGATCAGAATCATCTTCTGAGGAAGGAGGAAGTCCAAAACAAAAAGGATTGGCTGGAGACAAATTACATAAAAAGGGAACTCTTAAAGCAAGTAGAAAATTGTATTACATACTCAGAAATGAATAATAACTTATTGTATATTACTTAGGTACAGAAATCCCAAATTAAATTTAGTAATAAGAAAAAAATGGTGGCGCCAATTGTTCCTCCAGTTAAGAAAGGTTAAATTTGTATAATATATTTGTGAAATAATTATAGTTTTTATGAATATAAGCAAAGTTATAAATAAATATAAAATTTTCTTTTTAGAAAAAATTATTACTCAAGGTAAAAAGAGATCACTGGAACCTGATAATGATGATACAAAAAGTTCTTCACCTCCTAAAGTAAGTAGTTACACAAAAAATTTGCAGTGTATCTGAGTTTTCAGTTGTAAAAAAAAATTTGATCCTTTGCTGAATTATATACGTCATGTTGCATATTTGTATATTTGCATCTATTCTTTTTTTATTTTGAAACTAATTCTGTGAAATTTTATGTTGATACTATTTTTGTTTGGTTATTTTTTACATTTATATCATAAGTCACCACTGGACTAACCTTAAAGATATGGTCTCACTTATAATTACAGACTATAGTTTTTATTTTTTTGTTTTTAACAAAATATGTTTTGTTATTAGAAAAAAGGAGGTGGCGCTGCACCATCAAGAAGAGAAGAGTTGTTAAAACAATTGAAGGCTGTAGAAGATGCTATTGCTCGAAAGAGATCTAAAGTAGCATTGTAAACATTTTATTTATTATTATAATTATAACTGTTGACTTAATAACTAATAATTCTTTATTATGTATATTGTTTTAAGTACACTAGTATTTTAATGTAAATGGTTATATCCCATTTAAATATAATATAAAAAACTTGAAATTATTTTTTATGAAAGATTGTCAATTTTTTATATTATTAGTTAAATATTTCAACAAATTTATTGACAAGTAAAAAACGATTGAAAGGAATTACCGATTGTTTGCATTTTAGTCCAGTTTACTTTCCAACTGCCCTGTGTTATATTAATAATATAGTAAGACCAACATTTAAAATAATGTTATTTTTCTTATGATGGTAATATAGTAAATTCATTGTATTGTTTTTTTCAATTTAATAATATTGACAAAAATTGATGAATAATTTTAATATATAACATTTCTATAAAGTAAATAATACAAACAACATACATTATATAATTTCATATTTTATCTTTTACTACTATACTATTTTTACAATATTATATTTGTAATAATACTAAAAAAGAAATATTGCATAACTAAAATTTTAATGTTGATGTAAGGAACTTTTTATTAATATTTAGAGTTGTCTCTTTTTTTCATTCTGTTATAAGTTTAATGCTATCCTCTGTCTGTATAATCGTTGTCTGCAAAATTGATAAAATTCAATTTCCCTTGTAAAGTTCTTCCTTACTATATCTTTTACAGCTTCACTGACCTTTGGCTTAAATGCATTGTGATTGACTTTATGCAAGCCCATATCTCCTATTAATGTATATGAATAATAAAATATTTTTTTTAAATATTTTTAATTAAAAATTACTTGCCATAGTATACATTAGATGCTCCTTTGAAAAATTTTGGAATATAATGTTCAAAAACTGTCAGAGTGACATTGAAGTCTTCTAATACACCAACCACTGCGTAATGTTGTTCCACGGAACGTTTCGCCCGTTCCAATGCTCCTTCTGAGTTAAAAGGACTAAGAAAATAAAAATAATAAATCAACTAATCATACAATTATAAAATAAAACTGCTCGATAAGTTGATGTACAAATATTTTTCAATTATGTGATTTAATCTATATCGTCCCCGTTCACGCAAAACACATTAAGTCCAAAAACAATTTTTAGGAACGAGCTTTTTAAAATAGTATAAACTTTAAAATGTTTTCCTGGTGTAACTTATTTCATTTTTGCGTGATTTATTTTCTTTTCCTTTATACATATTAGTTTAATATGATTATGTGTCACTAATAATATAATTATTTTGCATTTTATAGTATAAAAATCCCAAAAAATCCATTTTTGGACTTTGTGTGTCTTGCGTGAACGGGGACGATATAATATTAAAGAAACAACAAAATGATAGAAAGTGATTGTATAAATGAGTTTATTTTTAAAATATAAAAACAATTATAAATATATGACACAACATACTAATTAAGTTAGTGTTTAATAAGTAGAAATAATTTTAAAGAGGATTTTCTTTGGCTTTGGAAATATACATAATAATATAATTACACATTTTATAATACTAAATACAATTACATCTCTTTGATTTTATATAATCAATAGAAGTTTCTGAAAAGTGAATTGTTTTTTTTTATATAAAATTTTACAAAACAGGTAATACCATCACCAACATCCAATAAAGTACAATATGATTAAAAAAATAATAATTATAATATTGTAAAAATACTTACGTGCATTCCTCGTCGTGTCCGCAAAAAAACATTGTCTGCCGCCTGTGGTCGCTGATACCTTCGCGCTTTTCTCCCTGTGTGTATCTGCACTCATAATCGCCACGAAGAACGCAAGTCTCGAAATCCTAAAATGGTAAGTAAAAATATTACCTATAAATATTGAAATCATACTCTTGAGATGGGTATAGATCCAACAAATTTACCCAAGTGTTTAATTAATAATTGGTAAAAATAAAAATAAAAAGTTTCAAATTGTAATTTTGTCTTTTACTTTTTTCAGCCAATTTGGATCCGGCAACGGTGTGTCAGGAAATGCGTGTTTCCTTTCTACATAGTACCACGGCGCCCTGATGTAGTAATACCAAGAAATAACCCTTTCCACGGGATCTCTCACCAGATTTATGTAAATCGGTTCCGGTAAGGAAAACCTAAATAAAATATGTGACAAAGTGAAACATTTTTTTTATTTGGGTACCCCTATAACGCATCAATACTAGCAAAACAAAGTTGGACGTCAGTATTAAAAGTTAAAAAAGCTAGTTATAGAAGACTTCGATATAAGATCCAAAACTTTTCACTACCTATATGATATAATTTATATTTTTGAACGTCTGAATTTTTTTAATTGACGTTTTTGTCTAAATCAATATTAATAAAATTTGTAAGAGACATTATTATAAAAATTTAACAATATAAGTCACTATCATTAATTACTACTCACAATTTACTCATAAATATAGACTTCAAAAAATATTAAGATAAACAAATTTGTATAACTTTATTTACAATCTACTAATTTAAAAAAAAAAAAAATTATTTCCATATTATACCACCTACTGAGTTATATGTTTTAACTAACTTACCTTAAGCTAAACAATTAAAGCAATTTGTTCATTCTTATTATCAGATATTTGGATTTTATTATAGAAAAATATATAGTTGATTAAAAACGATTAATCAATAATTGCAATAACTTGAAATATATATTTACTTGGTGAAATTGACGAACGATATATGCTTTATGAACACCGACGGCGTATCATATTCAGACACCATAGAAGCCACGCGAAGCTGAAAAGAAATTGCCAATTAAAAATCGAACTAATAAATATTATATAGATAAAATTTTAAATTAGGTAGGTATTATAGATTATAGGTAAATATTATATTCAAATTTTTTATAGATTTTAGATTCTGAGCGAAGCGAAGAATGTATTGGTTTTACAAAGTTTTTTTATTGATGTATGAAAATACTTTTTCGGGAAGAAATAATGGTCCGATTATCACAAGTAGGGTATGCTTTCGATAGCAAATCGTGTCTAGTTGGTACTTTATTTAGCTCATTTTTCGAATTTCTCAAAAGTTTTTCCTTAGGAGGGGAAAAATTACCAAAAAATAGCGGAAAATCGGCAAAATTACGGTTTCTGTTATTTTAAATTTTTAAATTCCGTGATAACTAATTAAGTTTTGATCGTATGAACTTGAAAATTTTTTTGAGTATTAACATAGGTAGTATACAAGTGAGGTAAAATTTTGGAATGAATTATTAGTATAGTGTTTTGTAATATATTGAGTTTCGCTCAGAATCGTATTTTCTAATGCAATATTATTGCATTCAAATCTTAATTATAATAAACCACTAATTTCTTTGAGGACCGAAGGAACGAAGGAGGAACGCCTAAAATCTACATTTCCACTTTTTTAGATTATTTAGACACTAAATTATATAAGTTGAGCTAAATTAAATAAAATGTATAATTAAGAGTAATCCTTATTAAAATAAGCCATAGCACTGCTGCCTTTTATAACATCTTTCAATACAATTGATATCCTATTGTCACACAGAACACCCCCCCTCAATTTATCTATCACCACTTTATGGTAATATTTTATAAGTGAATGAACAAATTATTATCAGTGAAAAATACTGTCCTCAATAAATATATTTCTCTGAAACCTGAAATCACCAAGTTACCGAGCTCGAAATTCCTACTTTATCTTTTAAATTTTTTAAAAATGTATAATTATTAATTACCTATAATTTAATGACAACTAAGATTACCTAACTAAAAATATTTTTATAATTGATATTCTGCCAACGAAAAAAGATAGGTAGATAGTAGGTACATTAACTTAGAAAACTTAAAATAATAGGAATTATGATAATTAATAAAGAATACGTTCATTAGTGATTTGTCTTTTTTTGTGTATTTAAAAAGACAAAATTAACATTATAATTCATGATCTATTCGTACCTTATAATATACCTGGATTCTAAGTATTGTATTTAAATAATATTATGTATAATTTTATGTAGGTGACGACGTTTAGTTGGCATACCTACCGAATTTATTAATATTTGAAATGAAACAATTGAGTTTAAGTAGGTAGTACCTATAATATAATATTATAGTATGTATACCAATTAGGTACAAATATACTTAAATTATCTATAAAAAAAAAAGAAAAATGGATTAAGTTACCTTAAGTATGATGTTATAATTTAGGTACACACATATATATATATATACATAAACTTGTAAAAAAAAGCTGCAATTACTAATTATTATATTTAATAGCAATCATTAACTATTATTATTTCAATTAATTAGATTCATAGCTTATTGAAATCGAGATGATTCTTTAAGTAGATTTATAGGTACCTAAATGGGTATTTAGGTATGTTACTTAACTTTATTAATAGACACTTGGGTAAATTTCTTTTTATTCTTATTTCAATTCAGTTACACTTACACCTAATTGAATTTGTAAAATATAAACTTGCAAATAATAAAATCAATATAGTAAGAGAACAAGGAAAAGTTAAAAAAAATTGTTTAAAGAGGATTGGAAATGTTAGTTCAATAAGGGATTGCCTTTAGGCAATTTTACGTTTTGTTCATGCTTCACATAGCGTTTGTACAGGGAAACGCAAATGTTCTTTAGTTTGTATGAGACGTAATTTCTATAATCATTGATTAATTATACAATATATAATTAATCAATGCTATAATGTAGTCTATAATTTGTGGAGGCGATATAGTACGCACGTATCGTTAGAATGTTAGATCAAAATATTCATAACCAATTGACGAGAATAAAAATAAAAAAAAAGTGGGAAGGTCGATTTTGGACGTTCCTCCTTACTCCCTTCGGTCCTTGGAGAAATTAGTGGTTTATTATACTTTAGATTTGAATTCAATGATATTACATTAATTGCATTAGAAAATACGTTTCTGAGCGAAACTTAATATATTACAATATGCTATACTGATAATCCATTACAAAATTTTACCACGTGTGTAAATTACGAATGTAAATATTTAAAATAAATTTCAAGTTCCTACGATCTAAAATTAATTAGTTATCATGAAATTAAAAAATGTAAAATAACAGAAACTGTGTTTAATCTTAAAGACTTGTAATTTTTTTGAGTATTCACATACGTAATTTACACACGTAGTAAACTTTTGAATCTGCTTATCAGTATAATATTGTATTATATTGAGTTTCACTGAGAATCGTATTTTCGAATGCAATATCATTGCATTGAAATCTTAATTATAATAAACTACTAATTTCTCAGAGGACCGAAGGGACGAAGGAGGAACATCCAAAATGACCTTCCCACTTTATTTGTTTTCGAATTATTAAAGTTCGGAGATTTTCAAATGTTGTGTCCTTAAGCCTAACCTTAAACTCATAGTAGCAGGTGATGCCAAGGCATACCTGGCAGCGTATTTTGAAATGTAAGCACCTACACTCAGAATCGCTCTGCTATGATTAGTTCGTTTGAATTTACCGCGGTTTTGTTTATCATCAAGTTTTTCAATAAAAATCTTAGATAATAATATATATATTATATCATCTAAGTGTGGATTACACCTACTGGGAATACCTCGTTAAAAAAAAATGCGCCTAATTACTTCACCTCAAAGTAAAAGTGGTGTGAAAAAAAGTAAAACATTTTATTTTTAAGCAGGTTTGTGGGTCACTATGTATTACAAATTTACAAAGCTGCTTGCACCGTAAAAGTAAGACGCTAGTTTCCGCGTTCAAACCTTCCTAAAAAATTGACGACATATTAAATGATATAAATTTTATGAAACAAGATTTTCATTTTAATATACATAATTAACATCTTCATTGAAAACCCCCCTGAAAATTAATACTGAATATGGCCATGTGACGCTATATATACTTATTAGAAATAAATATAATTATTATATTCTATACGAAAATAACAATAGTTTGTAATATTTGTCATATTCGTAAAATAACGAAGTCAACTAATTACTATTTATAAAATATTAAATGTTAATCCCAAATAGAAATTCTTTATCGTAGAAAATAACGGCGTATTTTGTACGACGAGAAATAATTTAAATAAACAATTTGAATATTTTTTAAGAACGTCATATTATGCAGATTTTTTTCTTCGTCATACAAATCCAATCGCTGCAGCTTTCATCGTGTGACAATGTGAATATGTCACATTAAAGTTTCAAATAATGTAACCAAAATATGAACTACATATAATATAGGTACGTCTACACAATATTTATTTATTAAACGTCAAAAGAAAATTACAGAGGGAATTTAAAAAAAAAAATCAACAATTTATATATATATATATATATGTATACAGTAAATAAAGCAAAAAGGTTAAGTAAAAAACGAAACAAAAACAGATACAATACAATAGGTATAGGTGGCTTAAATAAACTTATTAGCAACATTAATTATTCTATTAAAGAAACGGGAATGACGATAATTCGCAGAATGAATAGGGAATGAAAACTGAATAGGACACAGAGTATTGTGGGAAGGAACTCTAAAAGAAATACGTGAGAGAAGATCAGGAGCCTCTAGGGATTCATCAAGGAAAGAATTAAAAAACTTAAGGTCGAAAACAACACGGCGAGATTCCAGCGAAGGGATATTTAAAAAGTTACACAGGAGTAAATGATTGTGTTTAGGAATAGATAGTAAAAGACGGTAAGCGGCAAACGTAAGGAATTTATTTTGGCCTCTTTCAATTCGTAACGAATCCTTGGCCAAATAAGGATGCCAAACTACAACACCATATTCCAGGAGGGAAAGGACTAAGGCAAAATATATAGTACGTAGACAAGAAACAGATCTAAAGCCTTTTGTGCTGCGTCTGATAAAGCCGAGGACTTTAAGAGAGTTACCTATGGAAATATCAATATGAAGATTAAATGAGAAATTAGAGGTAAAATGTAACCCGAGGTCACTTATGTTAAATACACGCTGTAAGACAGATCCGTTAAGGGAATAAGAGAAGTGGATAGGTGTGTGAGAACATGTACAATTTAAGTAACTATACTTAATTTGTTATAACAATATTTTATAAATTATTTTTATCTAGGATTATAAAAACTTGTATATTTTACATGTTTTTACACAGAAACTGGGTGGGGAAAATATTCAAATTTCGGGGAGTTGGTGCTATAAATGAATGTTTAGTGTAAACACTAAATAAAGTACCAACTAGACGATATAAAACCGAAACGACTGCAATAGGTTAATATTTTACACTAAGTAAAAATGTAGTAATAAATATAAATACCTATAATAAATCTGTCGACCGATAGTTGAGTTCAAAACCGAGAATATTGCCAGTATACTTATATGTTGAAATCGATTTTTTTGAACGTCATTTAGTTTTCGAACGGGTCGTCGATTAAAATAATAATTATTCGATCTGATCGGTATTTTTTTAATTCGCTTTATATACAATGCAGATTGTATTACCTACCAGAATTTGGAAGTAAGAAATCCGATCATGATACTTAGGTACGACCAGCCACCAGACCAGAATTAAGGGGGGGGGGGCGTGGCCCTCAAAAATTAGGAATCCACAAAAGATAAAAGTGCCATAAATTTATTTAATAAATTTAAATGTTTTACTCATACTGTGGAAAATGTGACCTCAAATGATCATGATCCGGGCCTGGATACAACCTTGGTCATAAATTTTGATAACAGTCTAAATTTAAATTTTTGTAATTTGTAAATTATTTACACTTGTATTATTTTACATCCTGATATAGTGTCTTAATTGTCTTATATGACACAAACAATATTCAATAGTTTCAATATTCAAGTTGCGTACAATATCATTATAATCAGACATTCAAATAATCAACCAAATCAGATAGGTTACCTAGTTATATGTTTTCCAAAAATATTATATACGAAATAAAAAGTGCACAATATAATATTGTCGCACTTAAGACTTAACACAAGACAATCCACCACAAGGTGGAAGGCTCTTCTTTTAAAGGAAAAAAATATTTATAATTAAGTGTAGTTCTTCGAATTTATATAAGTAATTGTAGTCCTTCGAGTACGCAAATCGTACCTATATATTACCGTATTTTTGATTGCCTAGCTACTTTTATTCTATATTTTTTTCTAATTCAAACACTGTGAATATATTATTATTAAAATTCAATTTTACGAATAATTGCTACCTGGTCGTCGTAAATAATTCGAAAATAATGTGGGATTATTTAATATTATTTAAGTATAATCATATTTAATAGGATATAATTCTAAAATATAAAATGACGAATATTAAATAGTCAAGTAAAACGTTATTAGTTATTAGTTTATTACCTACAAAATAATATAGCTGCAAGTTAGACGAGAACAAAATTTATTTCCCATCGTACGTAAATTAACTTAATACGTACCTAATTAAATTTATAAATTACAGGTTTGGCATATATATACAATAGTATACTATAATGTAGTATGTTTAAATATATTTTGTACATTTCCTGCCATAATATTATGCTTTTAAACTAAATAATAATTATCTTTTCTAAACATTATTATTATTATTATTATTATTATTATTATTATTAGTTTTAGTTTGTAAAATAGGTATATTTTTACAAGTGTGATTTGTGTTTAAATAATCTTATGATATTAAACTATAGCTATATAAGTACATCTACAACTCCTTTAAACAGAAAAAAACTATGGACATTCTTGTAAATAGTTTAAATAACTTAGCTCTTTAGAAAGCATAATATTTTAATTAAAATGCATATTAACGATGTTTTCGTTAATGAAATAAAAGTATATTATAATATAAATTGTTTGTGCATAATGGATACGCGATTAAAACTGATAATTTTTTACATTAATACTACGTAGTATGCATACACGTATTTCTTTTGAATAATATGTTTTACATATTTTATATGAGTATTTTTAAGTATTTTATATATACCTAAATACTATTATAATATTATAATTTACATAATAAGTATGTTTTAAAGTGCAAATTATATACATTTCAGCCTTCAAGTATAAAAAAATTTTCGTATCCGAACTAGAAGTGGTAATAGGTAATCAAATCCCTTAATTCAGAAAATCAAGG
This sequence comes from Eriosoma lanigerum, assembly GCA_013282895.1. Classification (NCBI taxonomy): domain Eukaryota; kingdom Metazoa; phylum Arthropoda; class Insecta; order Hemiptera; family Aphididae; genus Eriosoma; species Eriosoma lanigerum. The sequence goes on from CM023358.1 coordinate 53,725,507, forward strand.
TTCTACTTTATATTATACTCTGTAATATCCAGATATTGTTATATGGAACATTTCCATTTTTTTTCAGATAAATAATTTATTTTATTAATAATTTAAAAGTATTTAACTTCACGTACATTAATTTTATGTTAAATGATACCGTTTGTGTACTAATATATTATAACTTATAAAATATAATTTTTTGTTGATATAAATTGAATTTAAATGTAAGAAAAAGACCTTTCAACTTTTTTCTTTTAAATTTAATATTATTATTATATTAATATCTATTTCTCTGTGAATTAAGCTTAACGACATAGTTGAATTTTCGTTTAAACTATTTTTATACATTTAAGATTTAATTGAAGGTTAGGTAAGGTGCAGGGTCGGATTTAGAATTTTGGCGCCCCATGTCAATTTTTTAATTCCTTCCCTTTTTTATGGAAAGACGAAGGGTGTTAAAAATAAACGAAAAAATTCAAATTTACCACACCCAAATTTATATAAGAAAGGAGAATTGCCTACACTACCCTCCCCCCCATAAATATGATTAGGTTAGGTGAAGCTTAGGTTATCTTTTAAATACCACGAGTTGAGTCTTATTTAACAATAATCATACATTGACCATCTTTGAAACTGCAATTGATGTGACAATAAACAATGTATGAAATGACGAAAATAATAATAAAAATATTTTGCACATACAGGTAACCTATTAATATTGTAGGCGTATAACGATTTTAAAATAATATTATACATAGATAACATACAGGATGTATCACGATGATATGACATTTTCAGTATATTATTATTTTATTTTAATTGTAAAAATGTTAAATCTTCTTTATTCACGTTGTACATTATGCTCCATTTATCGTTTTTATTGCACGTATCGAAATACAATTTTTTTTTTTTTTTTTTATCAAACATTATCGTTTATAACAATTATTACGTTTTGCAAGTGAAACAAATGATATAAAATTCTCAACGCACAATGTATCTAAAATAAAAAAATATATTATATACTCGTTCATGATATACGCACAAAAGAGCGTGTATTATATTGTGCGTTCTTACGTACTGTTATATATATAATTTTTTTTTTTTTTTTGGGTAGACTATTTAGTAATTAAAACAAAATTAGTCACGTTTTTATTTTGTTTTCGCCGATGATGCGTCCCAGTTAGAGTATAAAAGACGATTTCGCAATGTTATCGTGTCGTAGGATTTTTATTTATTTTTTGTTTTTTTTTTTTTTTTTTTACACGTAATACCTATTAGGTAGTACACACACACACACACATACTCGCATGACAATATATTACGTATAGCGTAAGAATATAAATTATGATATCATATATATTATTCACCTGTTCGGATTCAGCAAGGCGAATGGTCTCGACCCTTTGCACGTGATCTTGGTAAAATACAAACTGATTTCTTAGAGACAACAATCTCAATATTTCCATAAACGTCTGACTGCCCACTTTTGGCACTCTATTGAAAAATATCAATTCTTTTTTCGCCCGGCCCGTATTGTTCAACGAATACGCTTCCAGTTTCTAACAAACAAAGTTCTAATAAAAACATTGTGATAAAAATTAAAAAAACATCCTTATAATAAAATGTAGTAAAACACGTGAGTTTTCATTGTTAACGAATAGAATATTCAACGAGAGGTATAGAAAAATCGTAAATATGCAATGTAAAAGAAACAATTTAACGAAAGTATATAATGCTCAATAATTTTACTAAAATCAATTCATGGGTTTCACGGTGTACTTTTTTTTATACCAGTAACAGTCGATAATTGAACGAGACTTCGACAGAGACGAGTTCGCTTCATTTATTTGTTTTTATTTATTTCCGTAAAAATATTGTGGTTTTTTTTTAACAAGAAAAGTGAGATTTCTTTCAATTTTCTCTTCACTACATAATATGTAATATAATATCATATCCAATGATTTAAATTTCACAAAAACATTTGTTTATTTATATAATTATAGACTTACAGTACTACATCTCTATACAAAATATTAAAACTATATAGCAATAGGTACATAATAATAATTAAAAACTAATACAAGTTGGTGGAAAACAATTAAATTATTTTTAATTTACATGATTAAATTAAATAATAATCCGATTCAATAAATTGTATATACACAGAACCTACATACCTATATTATAATATAATTGAACATGACGTTCTTTCAAATTACATATTTATTTATTTATATACTGATTGTATTTATGTTGTTTTGCTTATAACTATTTACAATCGTATCAATTTAAATTTGTACATAATATACCTTATAAAAATATCTCATATAAAATAAATAATAATAATAATTTACCTAAAATTGTTTTAATTTACAAAATGAACGTTATTATTCGTTTAGATAATTGAAACGAATCTATACAGTGACGGATCTAGAGATAAATTAAATGGGGATGGAGGCGAATATTCGAAAATTTTAACTTACTTAAAAGTATTTGTATAATTAAATTTTATCCATAGTTATATATTAATCAGTAGTGTAAACTGACAGCATCCTCTAGCGTCTGATTATTATAAATTTCGATCAAATTAGTAAAATATTTTTAAAAAAATATCCAACCAAGGGGAATCCATCACCCCCTCAAATCCGCCACTGATATACTCAAGCTACAATTTAATTTTCAAGTTGTTTAAAAATATAAAAAATATACATTTTTTAAGTACCTATAGATATATTATATTTCATTTTTGTATATAATTATAGTTAATCAACTATTTTCATTATGCATTTTTTCAAAAAATAATACGAAAATTCGTTTTTGAGAGGTAATAGGATAATGAATACAACTTGCATGAATACAGTTTAGGTACCTAAACTATAATTTTAAAAAACCTGTTTCATTACAACGTTAAAATGTCTTAATTTTTTGTCAAATAGAACCTAATCAATTTTAATATTAGTCCTGATTTATTATTTAACAGTTAAAAAAGTTATAATAAGTAATAAATTAAGAACTAATATACGTAACAACGTCAACTTTACTTTTATATTTAAGAAGACAATAATATTGTAGATTATATTGTTCACATATTATATACCTACAGTAAAAAAGTAAATATTGTTTGCATGATTAGACAGTTTTATAAATAATTGCATAGTTTTACGTACTTTATTATATTACCTAATGTATTTCTTAATATCGTCCATAATATTATGTATATGACTAGGTATTTAAAAAGTGTGTCTTATTTCCCGTTTCGATTTTTAATAGCTTTAAATATTTATTTTACCTATAGCAGTGCCAATTTAAATAAACTAAGTAAATTATGTATATAATATACATAATAATAACACTAAATCATATTGGGAAAAAATTCACTCGAAGTACAAGTTGGTCTTACAATAGACCAAAATGACTTGTGCATTTTTTTTCAATATTTTACTCGTCTCATACATCTATCTCTCGTCTCCTGTAAATCTGTAATTATTCTTGACATTTCTTCACTTTGGTCGACTGCAAGACAGTTCTCGTACACCTGTTTGCAGTGCTTTTTGAAAATCGGCAGGCAACTTTTACGTAATTACGTATTTCAAATAACATCAGCACACTGAACATAAAACGTCCATATTTAAGTTGAGACTTGGTACGGTAATAGTCACGTAATAACTATTTTAATAGTCGTAGTTTTACCACTATGCGCGTGCAAATATTCATCCAGGAATTGTTTTGATTGGCCTTTATTATAGTTAAAAAGTCTTTCCCATCAGAAAGAACATTCAGTTAATAAATTAGTTAAATCAAATCAATAGGTCAAGTTTATAATTAAACAAAATGATAATTTTAGACTTAATGAAAAAAATTTTGAATAAAACAAAATCGCTTAAAAAATAAAGTTACAAAATATAAATGATATTTAGAATAAATCTATTGAAATTGATTAATACATTGAGCCACATGCAAAAACACAACCACATATCTATAGGTACATAAGTATAAGTGTATAACTAAAACAAAAAATACCTATAAAAGTAATAAATGCAATAACTGTATTTATACTTCTTTTTTGGTGGATTAATTATAATATAACAGATACATTTTAATATAAATTTTACTATTTTAGACTAAAAAATTGACCAATTAAAATATTTTGTTGATGTAGTTATACATTTTGTGTAGTCTTAAATCAAATTTTCTATGTCTCTAAGGGATGGAAACCCCCTACAGACTACAGCCCTCATCATAACGTCACTGAATAAATGTATATATAAAAATAAATATTCTATAGAATTTATATATTGATTAACAATAATAATTCGTTTTCCTCATTTTAACTTGAGAATGGATAATTATAATATTATACACTATATATACGAAAATAGTAAAATCAATTAAAATGTATAACTTTATTTATTATATTAACTTCATAAACGAGGTTATTTTTCTCACCCCATCTTGTTGGAAGAAATTATCGATGTCGTTTTCAAAAGCGGATGAATCACCTGAAAAAATAAAAGATGTTTTAATCATAATAGACATTAGTGTTTCCAAAAGGGTACGGTGTATACTCTCAAGCTTTTGTTAAAAATACTACCTATACGTAAACTTATTTCCTACTCTCAAAATGTCAAGAAATTCGTATAGGGAAAAGAAAATATAATATTTAAAAATTTGTTGGATTTTTTGTAATTACAAATTCTACAGTTATATTTATATACCTAGTAATATTTGTAGTGTTTTGTGACCTGTACTTGTAGATTATGATTGTCTATTAATAGCATCGACAGAAATGTTGGTGGATAAACATAGGAGATAGAAAATATTGTAAAAAAAAAAATATGTTTATTAAATATTTCGTATTTGTAATTTAATGTATTATTATTGAATAACCCCTTCAACCTCCCCAATTGCATTTGTACATTATGTCACTCGTTGACTTAGTATACTTTCGTAGAAATTAATGGTAACATATTATCTGGTTATAATATATATGCGTGTTTAAAGATTATACAGTGTTGTATTATATTATTTAATAAAATATAAATCAAGACCTATGTATATTAATATTCTTCATATTATTCAGTTGTTTCTCATGTAAGTGTGAACCTATGTTTAAAAAATAAGTCCGAATATTTTAACGTCCCGTTATATGCGCGAGAATTTGATTTTAATTCTTACGAAACCGTGAAATTTGTACAATCAAAATTGATATACGAATGTTTTACATTATACTATTATTATTATTACTATTATTACTATTATAATAATATAATTCATTTTTCGTCACAACAATTGCATATTATTTTTTTTTTCTACCATTTTTCTCATTTCGAATATTACATATATATATTATTATTTACTATACGCATGTATTACACCTATTATACCTATATCGCATCGTTTCGCGTGCTACATATTAACATTATATTTATAAGGTCGATAAAAAATGACCACACCACCGCTATATTATCCTACTAGATATTTATTATATTTGTAGAAGAATAACGAAAGATAAAATCGACGACCTAATAATGTCCCAAATTGACATTTACCGTGGTACCGGTAATTAAATTGTCGACAGATTCAAAAACGGTAATATTATTATACATATTTTTTTGTATATTTGACACCCTCTTACCAATATGAGACATCCTCAACTCTATATATACTTACTATTGATACGCGCAGACAATAATTAGTTATACTAAACGATATTCATCTATATAAGTAGGTAGTTAGCTACTACAAATTATAACTATTTAATTTAATGTTATATTATATATTTTATAATATAATGATGTTTATCGTAACCTATATAAAACTTTTTCGAATTTCGAACAAATATATAAATATATACCTAAATATAATGAATGTGTTTTATTATGTAATAGTATAAATAAAGAAATATACGCTACAATTATTATTCCAATATCAATAATTGTTATTTTGAATGTACATAATTTTTCCGGGTTTTTTTTTTTTATAAATTAGTAGGTACTTTTTTATGTTGTTCTATTTATGTATGTTTATAATATATTAATATATGTGTATAGAAATAATGACCCAGATTAATTTAAAATATTTTCATTTACTAATAAAAAATTATATAATATAAAAATATAAAATTGTATAATATGTTAATAATATCAAAACGTATTTTTTTTTTTATCATTTATTTAATATTAAAAACTTGTTTGAAGTGCATGACACATCACTTAGAAGATTTCTAAGTCATTTCTAAGATTGATGGTAATTCTAAATAGATACAACAATTTCAAAAATATAGATAGGTATAGCGTATAAGTCTAAAAATATAATTTCTTTTAAGACCAAAATAATTATAGGATAAACATTTTACGGTTTTTGATACATTTAAACGGTTATATATTATATACCGTGAAATATTTTTATATAGAAAAAATGCCTATATTTTAAGTTAACATTTTTTTAGTACCAATATTATCACTATCCGTAATGGTATAGAGGGCACTAATAAGCTTAACTACTTCAAATTATTACGTCAAATAATTTTGTAGATTTTCTTTAACTTCGAATCTTTTACATTTTACTGTCTATATAATTGCAACAATTGAACTATAAAATACAAATATTATATATCAAAGCGTATACAACTATAGGTACGTACTCGTATTTAAACATTTAATAGGTACTAAGTACTTATAGTAATAGTGTGTAGTATTATTGTGATATTTTTTCAAAATTAAATATATATTTTCAGGCATAAAAAGATTACCGAAAAGTTAATAAATTATCTACTATAAAGATATATCAATATATTATCATGTATAATAAGTTAATAATTAAATAATTAAAGTTATTATTAATTTATTGTTCATAAAAAGTAATTATTATAATTATTATTTATTGTCATTAAAACATATATAAACTTAACCATTGTTTTTTGTTTACATTTTACGGAAGTAGCTTTTTACTTTATATTAAATTTAGAATTTTCAATAAACTCATTGTTTTATATAGTATATATTAAAGGTCAGCTAATTCCATACGCATGTTATATGATCAACAGTTAAAATATATTTTCTCATTATTAAAATTACTCGGTAGTATGGCTAATTTAAATTGTCATATTGTATATAACATTATAAAACAATGTCTTTTTATATAATTTTGAAAATCACGATTGTGTCTAACATTCATAATCAAGGACATAGATACCTATATATTATATATATATATATATATAATTTGACAACTTATTAGATACTATTTTTGTTAGGAACAATCTTCAAATCTTATATTACATTATAAAATAATCAAGATGTGGTTATAGTTATACCTATTTATTTAAAAAAAAAAAATATGATGCATCTACCTAATTATGAAATAAATATAATATAGTTGCAATTAAAATAAACGTAATAAATTTAAGAAAAAATATGTATATAATATTATTTGATGTTACATTAAATGTGGTTATACGATCGTTATAAAAATTAATAAACAAAATGTTTTCGTTATTTTTTAATTAATAAAAAAACTATATTAAGAATGAATTTATTTTTTGTATAGATTAGATGATTGTATTCTACAATTTATTAATTATAAATTAATATTAATAATTTATTATTATATTTTTAATTTAACGAAATTATTATTATAAAATATATTATACTTGTAATTTTATGGATATTTGTTTTACATATAATAGTTAGTAAATTTAATTTTTATTAAGGATTAATGGGAATTATATAATATAGTTATTTATTTACTATATGGATCTTTTAAATTTAAATATTTACAGCTTGAACCAAATTTAAAGAACCATGAAATATAAGTAAAAACTTTTAAAAAAAGAATCAATACTATCAAAATAAATATTGATACCGGTTTCGATAAATTTATATTAGTGATATCGTGTACCTATACTTATGTTTCTTGAAAAAGTGTTCTGCCTGGTCAAAATGCCTACCTAGTCAAGTTTTGATACTAAGATTATCAAAGAGTTTCAATTTCAATATTGGTATTTAGATATAAAACCAATGTAACAGTCCCAAAAAATTTTTGCGTATGTAAGACACCTATTTGAATACTTAAATAAATTTTTAAATTGCTACGTTCTAAATTGTATTAGTTATCATGAAATATTTAGAATCGAGTTCGTCAAAATTACAGTTTCCGTAAATTTTACAGGTTTTCAACAATTTTTTGGTAATATTTCTTATGTTAAAGAACAGCTTTTGAGAAATTCAAAAAATGAGCTGAATAAAGTACCAACTAAATGCAATTCTTTACCGAGTGCCAGAAAAAAAAATCTGAAAAAGTGTCTACAGACATAAAAAAAACACACATCGTTGTAAAACCAATGCATTCTTCACTCCGCTTAGATTTAAAATATAAAAATCATAAATCATAAAAATAAATATAATAAATAAATATAAATATAATAAATATTGATATTGAAATAGTTTATTAGAAATATTGTGTGCTACAATAATGGTGGCGGAGACGGTGTACGATTATCACGCGAACATCTTTGTCAATATTGATCACTCTGTATGTCATTAACAGGGGTGTATCCAGGGGGAAGAGGGTGAACGGATTATTCCCCCCCTCCCGGAAATTCTTCGAATTTAAAAATGTATATTTAATCGACTTATTAAAATTAGAAGTTCGTGTTTATGTAGGATAGATAATTCAAAATTTAATCCGCCACGAAAAAAAAAAAATTTCTGGCTCCTATGGTTATTAGAATATTACAATAATCGTATATAAAATTAAGTATTATTCGTTCAATAAATTATAAAATAGTAAAAATTACCGTACAATAGATTATAAATAAGATGAATCTAATGTACAATAAATAAAAATATACATTTTATGGATCATTCGATAATTCCATTATAATATTATGTGTTGAATTAAATAACGTAAACACGCTAATAAACAATGTTTGTTGAACATGTTGTCTCGTTATAGAAAGTTTAGTTTAAGTGTCAACTTTGTACACAACTTATCTTCGCGCGGAACCGGTGTGATAGCGCATAATTTAAACTTCCTCTGGAAAGTATATAGTGAAATCGTAAAACGCTCTTTGTGATACCTAAATAGGCCTTTGAGCAAACAGGTATCATAATACGAGTACATTAAATATTATATACAGGTATAATATGTTTTATTTTATAAGCACTTGTCGAAATGAAAATTACACATATCTATATGACGCTTCAAATATAAGTAAAATTACATACATTATACACAAATGTAAAGCCGTAGATGACAATAATCTTTTAAATTGTTTTGAACCTTATCATGTATAATTTAATTATTTAAAATTCAAACATTTATTTGCAAAAAGTTATAGATTATTTCTCTGATTATTTCTATTCATATTGTGTTTGATGTGGTCGCATTGATAATGTACAATTGTACATAGTATAATATAAATGTATTGCTTTTTAAAATTTTACTCAGGTACCTAATTAAATTATAATCGTGAATCTGTGATTAATATTTTTTTCTCTAATAATTACAATTAAGGACGACCATTTATATTTTTTGTCAATAATTACAATAGCAATCGTGTAACATCGAGTATTTTTTTTAAAACAACCATAATATCTAATTGCATTATAAAGCATCTCGCATCAGTATATATATGCATTTGCATAATATCATTTTGATAATCTCGAGTCTTTCTTTCTAATTACATAAATACAAATATCAAACATATTCCCATTTTGACCATGTTATATATTGTATTGTAGTATAGTACATATATTATTATATTACACTAAGTAGTGTATATATCATATTGTTCAAACGTGACGGTATGACAGCATAATAGGTTGTAGGTATATAATCTTAACGTCAAATTCGAGTAGACCACTCAGCTACGTATGCGCAACTATCAATGGTTCAGTTCAAACGGAGAGTGGAAAGATGTACATATTATAAACATTTGTGTGTACATACAATATATAATATATAAGTAAGTTTACAATTCGGGCTATTATTTCGAAACGGTCATTGTAATATACATCGCGAGATTAGAAAAGTGAATGTAAATCACTAATATAGTAACATGAAAATAATATGCTTTCGTTTGATTTAATCTCATAAAATGTAAATGCAAATATATAAGTAAATAAAATATATTTATATAATTTAGACAAAAATATTATTACAAGTCATAGGTACTACATATAAATAATATGATATAATATAAGTCATAACATTATTTTCATCAGTTTGTCTGAACTTTTATTCTTATGTATTGACGAAGATTATTATAGTATTATATAGGATTATAAGTCGTACTATAGTCTATAATCGGTAGTCAAGTTATATGATAATGTTATAATTACAAAACAAGTAAACTTAATTTAAAAAAAAAAAAAAAAAATTATGATGTACAATTATATTATTTATATAATGAAAAGGTATTTTTAAAATTTAATTTTGAAAACGATATAATAATTATAATTTCGTAAGTTAAACCTATACTTAAATTTAACATGTAATCAAATTAGAGACAAAAAATATATAATTATATGACCATATGGGTACGTATAGAATGATATTGCAGGTATATAAAAACGAGCGATAGTTTTCTCTATAGTGAAGATCTATTGTAAAATAAATAGATGTTATTTATATATATACACTATCTATGCACGCTACATATCAATCAAATTTAGTAAAAATATCCCATTTAAGAATAGTATAATACTATATTATAATAATAATATGCATGTTATTGCATTTTACTCGGGGACATGATCGTGTCAAAGGTAAAGGTCAATAACAATATGTCCGTTCACTTTCTCTCAATGTTTTTTTTGGAAATATTACACACGTATAATTTTTAATACGGATCTTACCTATACGATATGTCGATATATCATAAACGAAAGCACGATTCATTTTTTAAGTAGGTACTTGAATTATAAACAAAATGAATACTGCTTTCGTAAAATGTTTAAAAAATAAAATTTAAAATTTATGATCATATATAACACGCGTGGGTAATAATAAATTATAACTATTACAACTAATAACAATGTGATGTATCACGTTATCGTATTATTATATTATCACGACGAAATCTTATTTGGATTTTTAAGGAATATCTCTGGTTTCTCTGTATCTAATCGTATTTAAAATATAAATAATAAAATAATTTTTTGTTAAGTATATTTAATTATAATTGATACATTTTTATTAGTAAAATTTTTTAAAAAACAATGTTGAAAACAAAAATTTAAAAATAAGTAACTTTTAAGACTATTATTGGGATTGAATATATTTTTTTCATCTTATATTTAATTAATATTATATACTATTAATTATTTTATAATACTATATTATAAAATTCGTTTGATAAAATATACCAACCCAATTGTGTTGTCAGACAACACAATAAGAATAGCATCAATATAGTATACATATTATTATATGTATTATATGTACAAGACTCTAAATACTTCAAACTCATAAAACTTGAGTACAAATTAATATAGGTACACGTTCAAAATAAAATCGTACGATATCGATAGAAAATTTAAACGAAATCGAATTAATCGCAATATAACAATATTATGTTGTAATATATAAATACAATTTAATAAAATATTTTAATATAAGACGTACCTTATACTTGAATTAAAATAAGTAATTATTCAAATAAATGTTTAAAATAGGTACTTTTAAAAAACATTCGTACTTTAAATTATGTATTATACACAATATCATATATATATATATATATATATATATTATATTATTACCAATTACCAATAACAGTAACTATTATATGAATCCACCATTTGAATATTATATAAATATTTAATGTTATACGTTTATGGAAAATGTTTTCAGAAAATTACTTTAAAAAATAATTATTTTAAATACTTTTACAATCCTGAGTTAATTACAGTGTTTGTTTACATATTTTCTTAAAATATCTGGATAACAAAATTATTTTTAAATTTATTTTTTACAAGACCATCTTATAATAATTAATTATTAATAGCAGGTTGGTATATTGTTATATTGTGATTTTATGAAAACCTAGTGAACGTAATATAAGTTACTTTTTTCCGGAAAAATATTCATTTTGTTTTAATTTTATAATAATTACACTATATTTAATCCACGTTTTTATCATACGTATATAGTTAAAAGATGACAAAAGAGAAAGTAGAAGAGTATTATCATACGCGACGCGTATAGTCGTCGGATTCTTAAATCTCATTTTTGAATAGGCTGCGCGAGCAAATAGTTATTATATATTTTTCGTATGAATAATAATGAAATGTCGTGTCGTTTTAATGTAGGGCACGGGGCACGTGTATAATTATACATAGTGATTAAAATACATCGTTACGATAAAATAATTTGAGTTTGGCATCGAAAACGAGCGTATACGTCCGTGATTCTCGCCGTTCTTGTAATCAGCGTCCGATCACTCTGTATAATATACAATGTGTATGTACATTACTTCCATTCTTTAAAACAACGAGATCGACCATAATGATGGTCAGTCGCGTTTTGCGAAAACGGTCATCTTTTGTCGGGCCGGTCCGTCGTATATATATTATATTATTATTATTATTATTATTATATGTTGTAGGTACGTGATCGCATTGCTAATGTATAATAATATTATTTTGTACACAAATCGTGAAACAGTTATAACTGCTGGTGTACTAACCAAAAGTGAGAAGAAAAAGATAAAATAACCACAAAAATTATAATAATAACGCTGTGAATGTTTAAATAAATATTGTACGAAAATTCAAATATGTTCGATAAAGCATCCGCGAAATCGAACGGTTTTTCTTTTCATTCGCTACGATTTTGTGTTTGAGGCATATAATATTATTTATTTATATATTTATATTGTTCGAAACGAAAATCAAAATAATGACATTATAATATTATTCGAATAGTCACTTAGAAATGTCACTTTTTTTTTATAAATAATAATGTAGAAGACTACTACAGTGTCAGTTGACAGTTTTCAATATTCCGTTCAGCAAAAAAAAAAAAAAAAAACACTATTTCACGCTTATTAAAATTATTTGACGAAAAACACTATTTTATAATCATTTACGATTATTTTGTACGTTTTGCATAGGTAGTTATAAATATATATTTATATTAACAAATAATAATTTACATGCAGTTGATCCTAAACTAGAATATTATGCTTATTTATATACCTAATATCCAATACATTTTCCTCATCCAACAAATTTACTATAAATCTCCCCGAAATGTCTTCATTGATTAAAATTATTTTAACCAAGTTTTACATTTAAAAGGAATCTATATTTATTTAATTATAGTTTTGTAATAACCCTTCTACCCCCCCCCCCCACAAAAAAAAAAAAAAAAAATCCTGAGTGTGCCACTGATATAGCTTAATTATTATGCAAGAAGGCGCTTCAACAATTTATCATAGACTATAGTAATTAGGTAGATACATTGTCACTAAATTATATCGATCATATTGTCTTATCCAAAAATTAATAATTTAAAATTAAAACTATTTTAATTTTAAAGAAAGTTCATAAATTATGTTTCTTGATTTTAAGAATATTAATATTTGATGTTGTGTGGAATGTGAATAATTAAAATTATTTTTAGTAAATTATATTTATAGTTCATATTAAATAGATCATCTAAATCATAAAATATATAACATATTATATATACTTATACTAAAATATTATATTTTAAAATAATCCGTTATGTTAAAATGTTATATAAAATCCACATTGTTGAAAAATAAGCTTAGTCATTCTTATATTTTCATTATGACATATAACGGTCATCAAAGGATGAGCAATTTAATTCACCAAATCAGAATTCATTGTTTTTCGATTTTTATACAATAAATATGCATTGTAGTACATAAACAAAAAATTGTTTTGATTTTATCTATCCGTCAAGTATAAAAAAAAAATGTGTTAGAAAAAACAAAAATAAAACAGATATATAATGTCAATATTTGTTTATAACCTATAGGTTTTTTTTTTATAAATAATAATAATTGTAGTTGAACGTAGAATATATTTTAACCAAAAAACTTAAAACAAATTGTCATATATTATATTAAGTTAATTGTATTCCATATAATAATATGTGATCAAAAATTATCATTATACAAAAGTAAGAATTTTAACATTTATATAACATGCTATTCTAATCACTCTTGTATATATAGGTAGTTTGCTAATTTAAATAAATGACTACGTTAATTTATTTTATACACAAATATTATTACAATTTACCTGAAGTAGAAGCAGAATTTGTAACTGATTGTAAGGATCTGAGCCTCGTATGCAAATCTCTAGTGTGTAAGAATAAAAATAAAGTTGATGAAATCGCCATGAGAGCAATAAGTTCGCTGGTTCTGGAAAACAAACATTTGAAATGTATTGTTTTTATTAAATATTACTTATACAAATTCATTGCAAACTCGAAATATAAAACTTTATAGATTATACTCTAAGTACTTATGGACCACGGTCCTATATGCTTGACGTATACATGACAAAATATAGTAATATTAAAATGTACTAAAATTCATAAACAATTATTCCTATAAGTAATGATTTGTGTCATAATTAGTATTATTCTCGGCTGGATATCGAGTACCAATATAAGTAATTAACGAAATCTATAATTTTTTTGCATCGGTATAAAAATTTTAAGTATTAAGGATGACAATTATATTTTTTGCGTATAAATCAATAACTCTAAAAATACAATAAACCAATATATATTCTTAATAAAATCAAATTCATCATGAATATCATATTTAATATTGTCACAATTATTTTATAATTAGGCGGTCAAGGTTAAATTAATAAATAAAAATACTGAATATTGCAATCTGACGTTATTTTTTTTTTTAGAAATTTACATAAGTAATGTATTAAATTATTTATAATGTATTACAATGAAAATCGTATATATATATATATATATATATTTCTTTTAATAATATTTTCTGTTGACTAGTATTTTGAATTTTTTTCACTTAAATTGTAATTTTTTTAATAAAACTAGTTAGTATAAATTTATATAGCAAAATAATATTATAATATTTTAAACAAAAATGTTAAATATTTATATTATAAATTCATGAAAAAAATAACGGTTTTTATATATCGTTTTACATAATAAATTTTATACGAATAGATTCATCTAATTAAATTTGTTATATACATGATATATTATATTTCATTTAATATATATTATAAGATATCAATATATGAAAAATATAACACAATATACGTATTTTATTCATAATTTAAAATTTTAATTATATAATTAATTGGTCAAAGATAGGATAAATTGCAGTTTTTATACAGGTATAAAATATTTTTTCATGATTAAAAAATATATTTAAAGTGTAGATATTATTAATAATCTAAAATATAAAGATGATAATAATTTAGATAAATATCTAATTAATATTTAAAAGTGATTTTTAAAGCGATAAATACAAGAATATCTATTTATATATACGTACATGTTCATATATATATAGGTACTTATAGTATTTATTAATTTTCACTGCTAATTTTTAGAGCAAACATTTTATTTATAAGATCTAAATTTCAAGTACAATAATAAAAACGTATTTACGGGTTAAAACCCCCCATGAGGCCATAACCATTAAAAAAATAAAAAATTACAATCAATAATATTATTTTGATTTTTTATTATAATGTATATACACTATACAGATACATAGAACATGTTAAATTTTATTTTTTTTTATATTATAAACCAATGGGGGGAGTTTTCTTTCATGAAAGATTCCAAAAAAAATCTGAACACCCCCCCTTTATAAATTGCTAAATATACCTATGATGGTAAATAGGTACCTATATTATAGTTATATTCAGATAGTGGCGTAATTTTAAATCTGTTTAGTTTCAATAAACTTGTTGAAGTCTTGTTGATAAATTCAAGTTGAATTTGAATTCAAATATATGATAAACGTTTTTTTAATATTGTTATTTTTTATTAAATTATATAATAATATAAATATACATAATAATAGCTATTACAAATTTATTAGAAAAAACAGTAGCTAATTTATTACAATTAATAATCGTCTAAAATGAATTATAATTTTTTTTTGTGGATACTGTTTTTTATTACCTCTTTGAAATAAAAATTCGTTTATGTTTAGCATTTTCTACTGATCTACTGCACGTGGAGAGGATATTGATCTTGGTATATCCCTTGTCCGAACAAGTCATGATGTCAAATAATCAGAAATCACATTTAAAATTAAGCGTAATAATATTATTACTACTATTATTATTATTATCACTAAAACAATATTAATTTTTTTTGAAAAAAATATACATATTATATAAACCGCGAGTAAAACATAACAATATTATTTTAAACGAAAAATCAAGACGGTTACAACACGAACACTATACCACAAGTGAATGCGTCTAAAATCCGACTGTTCGCAACTGTTATAGAATAGTGTGATACTTGTCGGATTTATTAGCCACACTACTCCATAATAAACTACTGTCTACTTACGTTACTTATATAGTTATATATGATTTGTATAGGATAAAATTCGTGTCGTCTTTGAGGACTTATTTTTATTGTGCAATCATTCTCATAATAATAATATAAACGCGCACGACATGACGTACATATCTTATTGTTTAATATTTCCATATTTCCTTCGTCAACTAGACCGATATTTTATTACTTATCCGGTGCCATTGTGCATTTGATTATATATTAAATTTATTGAGTTAAACACAAAAAGAAAAATTGTTAGTAGATAAAAATTTTAAATATATAAAACGTATATATAATATATATGTAAATCGATACTTAGGTGTAATAAGCAATAGAAGATATCAGAGACGTATTTAAAGATTTGGCGCCCTAGTTCAAAATATTTGTATTGCCCTGTGTGACCTAAGTGGCCCTGATAAAAATATCAGGGCCACTTAGGGCCCTGACGTCCCTACCCCCCTTAATACGTCACTTGATGGTATAATATATTATATTATACGTAACTATATTATTATTTATTACTGTTACTTATTGATAAATAATATTAATTATCTGTATTTTCGAAAACCAATATCCGGGAAAAATTAAAACCGTTTTATAACCCAAAGAGCAAAACCCGTAAAAATGTTAAATTAAATATTGATTTCAAATCCAAAAAAAAAATCTATTAAGCAAAATTAATTAAAAAAATCATTTTAGCTTGCTAGTAATATCTTGTATTTTAAATTTTAAATTTTCAATAATTAATTAGTTAATTGGTCTAGCACGTCATTTAAATTATGTTTATATATTTAAAATTGTTGATCACAATAAAAGTGTATATTGTAGTCTTTAAGTATGAATATAACTATTAACTGGTAAGTGATGGCAATAACAACTAAAATTAAGTATATACTGTGCATCTAAAACGTCTAAAATATATAATAGTAATAGTAAATACAAATAACTTAAAGAACGTCATAAATATTGTATTATATAATACTACTCGTATATTAATTTTATCATACATTTTGAATTTGAACAGAAACAGACAATATAGCTTATTTCTAATAATCGATACCTTATATACTATTATAGTCTTTTATAACGTTTATATATACAGAATTGTTTTTTTCTTGTATACCATTTTTTAAAATATGAATAAAAATGATATTTTATTATTTTACCTTGTGGACTTGTGTCATTGTTAAAACGTTTTTATTCGTAAATATAAAATTTGTTTCACAAAACCTGATATTTTAAAATACTAAACCCGTTTTAAACCGAAAAAACAAAAATTTAAAAATCGTTTACAAATCCAAAAACCGAAACCAGGAAATAATCAAAAACGTTTTTAAATCCAAAAACAAAAACCAACTTTATCAAAATCTGGTAAAGTTATGAGAGTTCAAATACATACACATTTTGAATATATACGCGAAAGTAAATATAATTGAGAATTAATAGATATTTTAATTATAATTTAAGACGTAAATGCTGATTTTAATAAAAATAAAATTAAAACAAATTTTGTACTTATAACTATATATATATTATATTATAACTATATGTACGTGGAGCGAATTTTATTTTTAAAACTGCCAAAAATTAGATAGAACTTATAACACTGAACCCAATAAACCATATTGTACTTTATTTAAAATAACAATCGATTGATAACCTGCAATACTCGATTGAAATTAAATTATATTTGAAAAAGTTTAGAATGTCATGATGTAGACCGTTCTCTTAAAATATAACTATATAGTATATATAGTATATACTCATTGTTAGCAATATATTTAAAAGTGATAGTTTATTTTAAATATTTTTAGCGAAACTTATAATTTGTAATTTCTTCCGCAAACCGCTATATTTCATACGTGTGTTAATTAGAAACATTATGATTATTATTACCTATAAAAAATAAACGTTACACGGCGTATAGAAACATAACGCGTGATTTCGTGATCTGTATACTAGTTATACATAGAAATATAGACGTATAATGTTAAACACAATCTTTTTCATATATCTCTGGATATAATTGTGCTCGAAGTGGCAAAAGAAAGTAGGGGAGGGGGTCTTTCTAAATTTTCTAAAAATTTAGTAGAGGCTCTTGTTACTCAGTCCCTTTACGGTCCCTCCCAATTCGAGCACTTAATATTATACTGCATAATATTTATAAATCTTAAAATTAAGAAAAGTTTAAAATCAAAATGTCGTGCAAAAAACTTATTGTAATAAATGTAAAAATTATTATAATACATTTCACTGTAAACTCCATAATCATCCAAATCCTCTTGTTTCACATAATATTATCTTATCATCATGCACGTTCGTCTGTCCCTGATAACTCTCCACGTTGTCTAAAAATAAAATGGTGTCGATATCTTTTAAACTAATTTTAAAACAATAGAAATTCTGTCCTGAAAGGTTCTATAAATGAATGGCCTCCCTCATAATATGTATAATATATATTCTTCTTATTATTATTATTATTTGTATAATATTTTTATCATATTTGCTTATTATGTTATTACATATTGTAATTTTTTTAAGAAAAGAATTGTAAAAAAAGTATATGGGTCATACTACATAATATATAGTATAATATGATACAAGGTATAAAGGTTGCTTTCATATATAATCTCTACTTTTTTGTCTTGAAAATTGAATTGCTAAAACACAAAATTCTGATCCCATGTATTATACGTATATATGGTATTATATAGTGTATATATATACCTAACCAATATACGTGAGATAGAATAAGTACAGCAATAAAGGTATATGCAGAATATAGTATATACTGTAGACCGATGGTTGATATTCTGTTACAATGTTACTTTCTTCCCACAATCCCACGACGAAATATATAGGTAATTAGTAAATAGTAATTAGGTATGTATATAAGTATATTCGCGTATTCAAACATTTTATTCTGTAATATAATTATTAAACTATAACTAGTTTCTAGTTGAAATTTTAATTTGAAATTGAATTTAGAAACTTATAATACTTCTTAAAAATGTGTATACGTGAACTTGTTAATTTATAAACTATTGTGGCACTGTCTCAACAATTATATTATTATTATTAGGTATATTCCCAAACACTTTCACATTTTTAGCACACTACAAAAATAAACAATTAATTTATACGTTTAATTTATTATAATATATTCATTTGTTTTATTTATTGGTTTTTACATATTTTATTTTTTTGCAAATAAAAATTGCGAAACGGCATGTTTCTTTTTTATCATTTTACCAGTTGTTACTTGTTTGCAGGGTCAGCGCTAGAGGAGGGTGTAATAGGGACAGTTGCCCCAGGAATCGCACAGTTTTCTTCAATACACTTGATAACTTATACTTAAGGTATTCAGAAACATCTTTCACAAAAACACAAAGGTTTTAATCAATTTTGCCTACATTTCTTAAGTTTAGGACCAGTCCGATAGGTACATGATGATAAATCATATTGTCCGTGCTACAAAAATATTTTTCGGATGTAAACGGTTTAACGATCATAAAATATTAAATATTTAAAAAAGTCGGAAGGTCGATTCCAGACGTTCCTCGAAAAAATTAGTGGTTTTTTATAATAAAGATTTGAATTCAAATGGTATTGCATTATAGAAAATACGATTCTGAGCGAAACTCAATATATTACAATACATTATACTAAAATTCCGGTCCAAAATTTTACCACGTGTGTAAATTACTTATGAAATTATTAAAAAAAAATTTCAAGACCCTACGATAAAAATTAAATTAGTTATCACGAAATATAAAAACTCGAAATAACGGAAATCGTAATTTTGCCAATTTTCCACCATTTTTTGATAGTTTTTCTTCTCACAAGAAAAAACATTTGAGAAATTCGAAAAATGAGTTAAGTAAAGTACCAACTAGATGCAATTTGGTATAGAAAAGATACCCTATTTGTAATAATTGGACCATTATTTCTACCAGAAAAAATGTTTTCAGACATAAAAAAATAAATAAATAAATTTTTATAAAACCAATATATTCCTCGCTTCGCTTAGAATCCAACATAGGTCCTATTATAATTTATTATGATGGATTGCTGATGTGGTGACTAGTGATGTCGTGTAACAACAATATAAAAACGATAAAATATATTTTTTTGTATATAGAACAGATGTAATCGGTTCGTTAAGTATGTATAAAACGTCATAATGCATCATGCATGAGTGAAATGACAGGAGAAAATTATTGAAAATCGAATGACTGAGTGAGTTGTGACGACTAACTAACTGAACATTATAATACCACAGATTAGATTAGATAATATTACTTTCGAGTTTCACCAATCGTCAGTTAACCTTCCGTCCTTCACCACCATTGACAATGATTCCAGGTAGAATCGATGACTTTTATGTCTATCTACAGTGAGTACAAGTTACAACAACCGTGGCCAGTCGTCAGTAATGGCGCAACCGGGGAGGTTTGGATGTTATAATTACAACCCCTACCAAAATTTTTATTTTATTTAATTTTTTTCATTGCATATCAAAAAAAGTAAAAATAATACAATAAGTGCTCCTTTAAGTGAATATGTTCAAACAGAAAACTTAGATTTAAAATCAGCTCTAACATTTGCCAATACTACTAAGACTATAATCTGTAAAAATGTTGATACTAAGTTTCATGATATATATCGTAATTGAAAAAAGTTAAGAATGCTTGTTTTATAGTCAACTATATGAGAATTTCTATTTTGTTTTCTACATGTTTGCTCACTATTTCAAACATCCATTATAACTGTTATAACCAGGGCCGCTCTTAGGATTTGCGAGGCCCAGGGCAAAATATTATTGCGAAGCCCTTTTACCTTATTCGATAACCTAAATATTAAGCTAAATAAGGTTCGATAACCTTTTTTTGTTTTGAGCGAGAGGCCCCTTTAATACGCGCAGCCCGGGGCATGGGCCCCGCAAGCCCCCCTAAACCTAAACCTAAGCCCTGGTTATAACTAATAGTGTTAAATTTATATTGATTTCTTTTTATTGAATATTTAAAACTGAACAACGACAATTCAGTATTTAAAAGTACACTGAGTGACTGAGTTTCTAAAACCTGTGAACTGTTGGACTTATTAATAGTAATCATAATTATAATTTTTTTGTTGCTGTAAGGGTGTTATTTTAATTTATACGTACCATCAATTCTAAATTACCACATCTATAAACTATACTATGTACCACTTAAGAAAAGTACTGTTTCGCGCAAGTAGATTGACACTTGACAGAAAACTAATGACGGCCATCAGCGTAATTTATGGGTCATGGAAGGGAAACTAGTTAGGGTGCGGTGTGGAGATGCGCTAAACCGACCAATATTCGTCCGACAGTGGGACCTTTCAACTATTAGTGTATAGGTATGATATTTATTGAAAAATATTGCCAAATTTTTACCCCCCTAAATTTTAACCATGAAAGATTTATCCTCTATATTTTTTATCGAGGAAATAATAATAAACTGAGTTAAAATATTTCACCCACCTAAATTTTTACTGAGACGAGTAAAAATCAACTGTGTGATAATTAAATATTCATAAGAAATAACAAGTATTACCCCCTATATTTCCCTCCCCCCCGAGGTAAAACTTTGGGAGGTAAAAATCGCCTGTGACACCGGTATACCTAAAATACCGATATTCTTTGTACTTCCCACTCGGTATGTACCGAATACCGATGAGTAAATTTCACATACCGCCAGCTCTAAGTAAAGTACCTATTCCAGCTTACAACTTTACTGGCAGATAGTTTACAATTTGCTAATTGGCTAGTAAACATGATTACACTGAACGATTTTACTAGTAAATTTAAACCATGAAAAAAAAACCCAATAGAAATTGTAATAACGAAGGGTTTTATAAAATTAGTATAATTTATATAAAAAAAAAAAAAGAGCTTTTCCTTGTCAATATTGAATTATAATAGCATTGGCTAAATTGTATAAAATAGAATTAGTCTGTACTTCAATTAGCATTTCATCCTGTGACGGACAAAAACTAATTTTGCCTTGATTATCTAATTAATATTATTGTAATTATAATTTAATCAACTGACGATCCGACGTATTTTCGTCCACGTAGATTGTACTACCAGTTACCACAGACTACCTATATGAATATTATATTATTATAGGTATATTTTCAAATAGTCTGTGGTACTACTGTCGTCGTCATATGTCGCATGATGTTACTGGTCTCGGGGTCGTTTCGTCGGCCCAACCTTCGACCATATTATAAACTCAGTTTATAGGGCCTAACCTAGCCACCCACCGACGACAAAAACAAAACAAATATCTATTAATAAACTGTTCACAGTATAAATAATTTAACGTATTGTTTCAGCCATGAAATAAATAAATATAATCCTGTTGCAGTGTTACAATGTTACACGACAGTATTGGGATTCGACTATTTCGAGTTTTATCTGTGATCAAATTTTTGGAGAACCAATCAAGGAGTCACTAAATCGTCCCCCGCCCACACTCTCAGCAGTCTGTAGCCATACTTATCTACTATTTTAGATCTAACTTTAGCTTTTAGCATGTTTTATTGTCTTGAAGTTTTTACTCTTTGCTTCTTTGCCTTTAGTATTTTATTTATTATTTACTATTCTTGTTTAAGCTTGGAATTTGTAATAATATTTTTACACCATTTATGTGATTATCTGTGTAATAATATTTTAATTTTTTTTTTATAGTTTGTAGTTTGTCGACTTGTAGTCTATGTACGGTTGACGTTGACCGCCGGCGGCCGACTGTCGATCATAATTTCATAACGTTCAACATAAGTTTTTATTCTACTTGTTTATTAATTTTATAATTTTTTCTTACAATAATATTATTACCTATTTGAATGTATTAATCTATACTTTTTATTACATTCAACTTAGCAAATAATTATTACTAATATATTACGTGGTTTTTTTGAATCTGTAACAACCGTAACAGAAAAAAATAAATAAAATGGTAACAGATCTTGATGAATTTAGTTATTTTTCAAATGATGATAATGTTCCGTCATCATCTGCTACTAATTGTAAGTCTATATTTTTAATTTGGTTATCCACAAAATGTAAATAGCTTATATACATTAAAAATAATAATTGTTACAAAAAAACAATACTACTGAAATAATATTATTAAACCCTTGGACTTATTATATATTTAAACCATAGACGTGCACAATTTCAGATCAGATGCAACAAACATTAATGATAGCCTGTTCTTTTGTAACGGCCTACTACCCACAGATAATTTTTCTCCCATACATAATTATAATAATATTATTATTACCTATTTATACAATTATACAATATATCTACCTCTTTAAATTAATAATTAATTCATTACAGTTCCTATAAAAGGTGGTAACTATATTTTACTTTGATTAACTTTGTAATTGTATACATATTTTGGGCAACTAACTTGGGTTTTTTATATTTAGACAATACAATAGCCCAGCTTGAACCTATTCGTCCTTTTCAAATCTACCAAAACCATTCAGGGGCAGTAAGTGCACATACCATGCTGGTCCCTATGTGCAACTCTATGATTTAAACAATTAAATTTTATCTATATTTAATTTCATTTTTAATTTGCTGATAAAAAATATAATTTGCAGTATCATCAATTACAAGAAATCCAAGTGAAAAAAGTTGTTTTTCTATAATAGATGATAACATTTCTAATGATACAGAAATAGAAGTAAGATTTGTTTTTTAACCTTATTGAAAAATACTATAGTACTTATGTAATTTACTCTATATTCAAAATTTAATGAACATTTTATTAATTTGATTTCAAAGGTTATATTAAATATGTGGGTGAATACATTTAAAAAAAACCCAAGAATTGGTACAATCAACTTATTCTCTGTTGTACTTAATTGTTTCAATGTTGATGTTTGTTATAATGATTTTACTAACTTTGATTCTGATTTGATGTTTTCAAAAATTATTCAATGTTTCAAAACAATGGTATGTTATTAATTGAAAACACAATGTTGAGTTATGCTTAACTGGTTAAATTATATTGTTTAGGAAAAGATTGATGTATTGATTTCTTCAGAAACAATAAAAAAATCAACAGATATACAAAAAACTTTACAATTTGTTACTTTAATTTTTCAACGTCATGGGTATCTGTTTTTTTCCAATGATACGTGTAAACAGTATTATATATTTCTAAGTAATATTATTGTCAAAATATCACAATATAATTTTATTGGGCCTAGACTTCTAGCCACATATTTAGGTATATCAAATATGTTTATTAATTATAATTATTACATTTTAAATCTTAATTTTAGGTTTGAAAATAATTACTGGTATGTTGCGATCAAATAAACCAGAACTTATACGTAATGATATTGAAATATTGTTAAATGAGTTTTTAGTTAAACGTTGGAAGTAAATTTACATATGTGTACCTACTTTAATTTTATAAAAATATTTTATAATATTTATAATTTGTGCACATTCTTATTTTTAGAGATATTACTTGTGCTGTACGTGAAGTTGTATTATTAGAATTAGGACTTTGGATACAAATTGATGCTATGTATTTTCTTAATCAATTTTGGATATACATTTATTGGGCATTAGGAGATCAAAGTACAACTATACAAATTGTTGCTCTTAAGGTAGACATACATATTTCTATTCAATATTTATTATTATTAATAATATTGATTATTTTTAGATATCGAAAAATATATTAAATATGCACCTTGATAATCCTAATGTAAACCTTTTAATTAAAAAAATAATAGCTGTTCTATCTAATTTTCTATTATCAACTAATGAAGAAGTGGTCATTTCAGCATTCAATTTATATTCTGTGTTACCAAGGTTTTAAATTTCCAAATAATATAATTTTTTTAAAGATTAACAATTGTTTTAACTATGTTTTAGCATAGAAGACGAACAAGACGAAGAAAAGTACATGTCATTTATCGAGTCAATATCCTTAGAATTAATTTTTTCAGAAAAAACAAAAGTAGCAAAGTTTGCTGCAAACAATTTTGTAAACCAATTCGTAAATACACAACCAAATGCATCTGAACAGTTAAAAGTTATCTTAATTACTTTACGAGGTATTCCACAACACATGATATCAATTGTTGCATCTTTTTATGTTGAAGCAATTTATGATTTATGTCCTGTACTAATTGATTTTGAATTGATATCTCTAATATTAACATTAGACAACTTTATTGAAAAAAAAGATAAATTTAATTTGATGATATTATTAATGTATGTTGTTCAATGGTTAGTTACTGGCATTAAACCTGATCATAAAGTTACAAATAATAGAGACCAAAATGATGTAAGTTTTATATTAATTATTAATGTTAAATTATTATTATGACTAATATTTTACACATAATTTATTTTTATTTTTTTAAACAATACATTTTCCTCAAAAATTAAATTTTTTTTATTAATTTCATACCAAAGTATATTAATATATTATATAAATTATATATCTATATCAAAGGTTAAATTTATATTTTTACTACAATAAAAAATTGTAATTATTTTGGAACTGTAATGTAGAATTTAATATATCACTTTTGCTTACCAAAATAACTGTTGAGTGGTCGATCTATATGTTATAAAACATATATTATGTAGTACTAAGTAACATTTATATGTGCTAATAAAAATCACTAGAAAATCAATTGGTAATTTTAGAAAAGCAGTACTTAATACAAACACTAATATAATATATTGTATACATTTCTTCCTGATTCAGAATACATTTAAATATAATATTATTTTTAGTACTTATAACTATTAATATCTAGACCTTATAACTTACAAAATACATATCATACTAATTATTAATGAATAATGATTAATAAAGTAATATATATTCTTATTAATATTCTTTTTTTTTAATACCACTTTTTTAAAATTCAACTGTAATAGGAACACAATGATTTACTTATTATACAAATTTATAAATTGTTTTATTTTTAGATTATTCAGTTAAATATTAATACATTTAAAAAAAAAGAATTCACTACTTATTTACTGATTCATCTATTAAATCAACTTAAAGAATGTGAAGAACCTACACATGCATTTTCACTATGGATTTTACTACAATTTATTGATTTTAAATTGCTTCAAGATAAAATGGTACAATCATTCTTTAAAAATATATCTTGTGTTTATTATTTTATAAAATAAAAAAATTTTCTGACTAGATATTACCTGTAATAATGAAACATGTATTTTCGTTTTATCACACATGGAATACTCCTACTATACTAGAAATGATTTCAAAGTGTATTAATATTATATCAATGAATGTAGAAGAATATGAGCAAGAATTATGTTTTAATTGTGTTAAAGATATTTCACAATTTAATATTAATATTTTGATAAATGGAGTGGAAAATTTAAAAAGTGTAATATGTAAAATAAAACTTAATTTAAATTTAAAAAAAATAATAACTCATATGTTTATTTTAGTTTAAAATTTTGTTACATAACATGAATATAGGTGCTCACAGACATTTGTCTAGGGAGGGGCAAGCGTATAAAATATATTGTATAGTAGAGTATAAATAATTTTAAAAATAAATTTTAACTATAAGCATTCAAATCAGATTAAGTAAAATAACAAAGTAGTTTTCAAAACAATTTTAATTTAATATAATCATTTAAGAAAACTTAGGACTTTTATACAACTCATCACCAAAACCCAGGGATGGGCAAATGGCCTGTCTTGCCCCCTTTGTGGGTGCCTATGAACATGCATAACTTTAATTACTGATATAAAAATAAATTATATAAACATAAAATAAAAAATTATAAATAGTTGAAATGTATTGATATTTTAATTACATATTAAATTTTTTTTTACAGGCACCAAGCTTATTGGATCAAAACAATGCTTTAATTAAAATATGGACTCTGGCCAAATACAACCATATTCCTGTTGAATTGAAATCTTTAAAATATTTATCATATTATGTGCCAAATCTAAATGATGATCATAGCAGTTTAATTGTTTCTGTATTATATTATTATGCTTCAAAGTTACACATTTTAACTTTAAATTTCAACTTTGTATTAATTTATTTTAGAAATATGCATTAAATGCATACATGGAAATATTAAGAAATGAATTATTAAAAGTACCCTCAAATATTCAACATACATATGATAATTCTGAAGATAATATATATTTTAATTTTTTAGAAGCTATGTTTGACATTTTAAGTAAATATGATCCTCAAGTTCTTGATATTTGTGAAACGGTAATAACTAAAAATATTTAATATGTATACATTTTATATAATATATTTTATTTATATGACATAGGCATTTATTAATATTAATGATTTGTTAAGAATTAAATACATTAAAGATGGAAGCAATTATGTATTAGATGATAACCAAAATAAAAAGTTGACTGATTTCATGTTTTGTATATGTAGAAACTGTGGTATATTAATAAATAAATATTTATTTTGTTGAAATATATAAATGGTCAATTTTGATTTTTTTTTTATAGAACACAATGATGATTTAAATACTATTAAATTAGTAGAATTATATGTTCAACTCATACTAGATGGTCTTATCGAGATCAGTCATTTAATCACTATATTACAATTTATAAAAATGGTACACTTCTTATTTCTAATATATAAATATTTAAACAATTCATAATAGTTATATTATATTTTTAAGAAATTGTTTGAAATTGTACTTCGGCCAATTTTCAATTTTTTTTGCAAAAAAGAAACTGGAGATCAGTTAAGTGACGTAATTAATATATATCTGGTATATATGTTTGAAAATATTATTTCACAAAAACCAGACTTTAAGAATTTTACTATTAAAGATATGGTAAGTAGTTCTGTTTCAAATAAATTACATTAAAGAAAAAAAATATAATATCAATATATTTAAATTACAATATAATATATTTTATTACAAAAATGATTGCAATATATTATGTTTGTTTTTCTCAAATGTTTTGAAATTATAATTTAAGATTCTGAGCAAAACAAGGAATGTATTGGTTTTATAATATGTACTTTTTTTTATATCTTAAAGAATTTTTTTGGGCAGAAATAATGATCCGATTGCCACAAATAGGGTATACTTTTGGTAAAGAATTGCATTTATAGTAGGTACTTTATTTGGCTCATTATTGTCAATAGTTTTTTAATGAAACAGAAAAAATCACAAAAACTGCAAAACTCATAGAATCTACATTTTTGATAAATAAAATTTATAAAAAAGAAAAATATACCAATATCTGATTGTGCTTCACTCAGAATTGTTTTTTCAAATGTAATATAATTGCATTCAAATCTTAATTATAATATAACATATTTTTTTTTTTTTTTTTTTTTATTTTAAAAAATATATACAATCTGTAATACGTTATACAATAAGTAATATTGTTAATTTACAAAAGAGAAAAAAAAAAAACTGGACGGCTTGATTGGAGGAAGTGTCCAAACAACACTACTTCAATTCTAGGCTTTTATGTACACATATATACATACATACCTACATACAAAAGCACACACATATGTATATATATTTTTTTTTTTTTTTTTTTTTAATATAACATATTATATCACATAATAACACATCTATGAGAGATAAAAAAGAAATGTATAGAATCAGTTACCTGGCTTTTTATTGTTATATTTAGTACATTTTTGGTTGAATTATTATATTTATAATAAATAGTTATATCTACCTCATTTTGCTAATCTAATAGCTAATTTAATATTTTACTGTTAAAAGTACAGTAAAATCTTTAAATGCCACATAATCTTGGATTCTTTAATTTTGTTCGCTTTCATAAGGAAAAAATTTTATCTTATGTAATATTCATATTTGTATATAAAAACATTTAAATAAAAATAAAAAAAAATAGTTACTTTAGCATCTCTACTAGCTGGACACATTTTCTAATTTGACTGTTGGAGAATAGCGAAGTATTCTGTATCCTGTAGAATATTGTCCATTTGCGTTTCTCTTCATTTCCAGCCGAAGTTTTGTAAATAGTATTTGTATTTCCTTATAAATTGTGTTTTACTTACACAAAACTTGTGTGCGACCATATTTGTATTGGACACTTGAAATTCAAGAATGTCAATTTTTTCTTTTAGAGATAATCATTTTCTTTTACTAGTCATTATGTCTTACAATATATTGTTCATGTAATAAGACAAACACACAACTAAATAGGAATAGTATTAATTCATATAATATATTATAGATAAATATTTTTGTTGACTAGATAATATTTCAATAACTGGATGGATAAGATATAATATAGTAATATATAATTGTTACAAAAGATAATGGAACAGAATAGATGTGGACTTCTATTTAAATATTCTACAATTATTATTAAAAATTTTAAATAAAAGTTATTATTATCGAAACTTTAAAAGACATAAAAGTGTCACATATTTAGAGGATTTTCTATAAATAAGTAGAAATGTTTTGTTTCTTAAAAAAGTTAATTAAGAGGTATACGTTTTAAAGAGATATACCTGTGTATACCTAACCTAATATCTCCGGTCCTATTTTGTAATTTATATGATAATTTGATTGTTAACACTATGCATAATTTATTACTTTAAATTAAGTAATTAAAATAATAACATAATATATATAAATTGTCATTTTTTAATTCCTAATAAATATAAAGTATAAATTATATATATGAGTAAATTTAAATGATATAAATTATATTCATAAATACTAACACTATTTTATAAATTTTGTTCTTCAAACCTAACCATTTGCATTGCTTTATGATTTCCTTATCCATGGAACTTTCTTGGTATATAACCCTCACTGATTTCGAGGGAGTACTGTATATTAAACAAATAAACGAAAAGAAAATAATGCACACATAAACACATTGTGTTACATGTAACTATATATTATTTATTATAATTATTATTATTTATATAAACAAAAAGAAAGAAACATTTACCAACTTGATTAAACTGATTATTCATATTCTATACTTCTCCCTATATTTTGGTGAAATTAGATACAATATTTAAAATTAATTAAAAAGTAATACCTAAATACATAAACATTTAAAACTGTTTGTTTTTAAAAAGCGTTGCTGTTTCAAAATTTCAATAATATCTTAGTAATATTAAAGAGTTATATATGTTTGTATTAGATCGACATAGCTACCATAATTACTCGCTTATTAAAACAATGTACTGATCAAATCGGAAAACGATTGATATCAACGAATATTCAGCGTCACGGTATTCAATATGCTATGAACGATACATTAAATAATCCTTACATTGATTATCCATTCAAACAATATTTTTGGGTTCTTGCATCATTGTGTGATACATTGATTCCGTATGATGCTCAACGTTTGTAAGTAAATAATTTTTTTACCATTATAGTATTCATAAATAATGATTTTATTACTTTTTAAATTTGTGCAACTTATATTTAATTAATTTTAAGTCGACATATTATGTTAATCTATAACTGCATAATTATTAATCTAAAAATACTTCAAATTAAAAACTACAATTTATATATTTCATAGGTCATATGTAAAATTTGCCTTTTTATAAAATGACTAAGCAATTCTTTGTAAAATGAAATATTAAAAATATTATAGAAATATTTATTTCTAAAAAAATATTCTGTTAGCTGTCTATCAGTTTAGTGTGGCCACAAAATTTGACATTGTCATCGTCTACCAGCGAGTATTCATCAGTGGCTGGCAAGGTTGGACATGTTCAACTTTTGGTAGCAGACAACGGCAACTAATAGACTATGTGACCACTATCACCAGCTGGCAGTGTAGTCGGACAGCTATTGCCACTATCAATAGCCGGTACCTTCCACGTCATATCTTGTTTTCTTTCTTTTTTTATTTAACGAATAAATTGTTTCTTTGTTTTACACGAAATTACTTGTATAAATATGGAATATTTTTTTTTAAATTAAAGGTTCAACTAAATCCAATAATTCTCGAAATAATGGAAAAAATTCTATTCAATTCATATTCTAAATTCTTAAAACACATTTATATATTTCTAGATCCTCTTCTTTTAGTTTTTGAAAAATTCTTGAAAATACTCCTATTCTTCTCTTTGTATCCATGGCCTAACCAATTGTCTCTGATTGTGGTTAAGCTGGTTAAGTATTTCTAAAGAAAGTTCCCTTACATTCTCCCTTAATAACTGCTTAATTAGTTGTTTTTTTCGTGAACCCACAGACGACATGTTACTGATTATCGAATATAAATATGACAATGTGACCGCATTGCCAGCCGCTGCTTATTGGTGCTTCTGGTAAGTTGCCTAGTGTGGTAACCTGTTTAGGTATTATTTTGGGTTTTAATGTTTTTTTTTGTAAATACGATTGATAATCATGGAAAATTATTGATGCTTTTAACAATAATTTTATCTATTTTATACCTAATAAAATTATTCTAAACACTATAATTACAATAATGTGTAGATAATTTTTATGTTTTTAATCATGTATATAGACAAATAAATAAATTTTACATTTTGTGTAAACTAAAAAAAGAAATATAGTTATAAATATAATAATGTATAACTTCTAGTATTTTAGATTCTGAGCAAAGCGAAATGTATTGGTTTACAAAGATTTTTTTTTTTTGTATGTAATATAGTACGAATAAGTTACCCTTTCTGTACCAAATTTCATCTAGTTGGTACTTTATTTAGTTCATTTTACAAAGTTTTTAAAAGTTTTTCCTTAGAAGAAGAAAAACTATCAAAAAATGGCAGAAAATCAACAGACGTAAGGATTTGAAATTGTTTTTGAGTATAGGTAGTTTTCACATAATATGGTAACATTTTAGAATGAATTGGTTGATTTTCTGTTTAAATATAAAGTTTTGAACCTTTTTCTAAAATATAATCGTTTTTTTTTAAATTTCAACTTTTAAATTGAATATATAATATTACCTGCAATTTCAAGTTTAATGGTTTGAAAATTTTATAGAAGCTTAATTATATATTACTTAATCTTTATACAAAATATTTTGAAAATCATAATTCACAATTTTTTTTATAAGGCTCTAAAGTTTTATTATTTAGTAGAATTGAATATTATGATATTTTGTGTTTTAAAAAGTCTAAAAGCATGATTTCGGGTAAAAATAATGTCCGCGTATAGAGTATGTTTTCGGTAGCAAATTGCATCTAATTGGTACTTTATTTAGCTCATTATTTAAATTTCTCAAAAGTTTTTTCACAAGAAAAGAAAAACTACTAAAAAATTATGAAAAAACAGCAAAAATACCTTTCTGTTTCTTTATTTTGATAATTGAGTGAAAGATAAATAAATAATTATGCTTGTTGAAAAGTGAGTGTAATGTAAAAGAAAATTATTGTAATAAATAAATAATATTTTTATATTTAATAATAATAATATTTTAAATTTAATAATATATTGGTATACTAAATGTATTGTTTACCTAAGTATTTATTATTTTTATAATTTCATTTGTCAATTAAAAATAGATTGATTCCATAAAAGAGACTTGAACAGACTATGTAATATATTATATATATTCTTCATATTTTGTTTAGAGCAAATTATTTTATTAATAAACCTGCCATACAAGAATTAATTAGTGTTGAAAATGATCATGTACTCAGATATTTATATAAATTACAAGAAATAGGCAACATCAAAGCAAATTGATCTGCAAGTTAGTATAATAAATTGAATAATACCTAAATATAAATTGTATTCTGAAATAATATGTATTTACAGTTAATATTTGGTAGTACTAAGTTAAATATAATATAAAGACATAACCTGAATGACATTAGTTTCAGTACAAATCCTAAGTATTGGTGTTTACACTTTGGCTGAAATTTGTTTGGTAGGGTCATGCAATTCTGCAAAAGGTCCCTTCTAGATGCTTTCCTTCTTATTTTTTCATTTCAATAATGTTAAAAAATGGTTAGCCCTTCCCAGATCTTTGTTCTAAATTCATGTGTGACTAAGTAAAATGAATAAATAAATAATTATTTAAGTTAATTAATTTTTTAAACATTTAACTATATGTATGTATAAAATAAAAATTGAATTTTTATTGTTCCAGATGCTGATATCAATCAGGAAACTCAAAACTTCAATTCGTTTATTAATTTTATTTTGTATAAACTAAAATTGTATAAACATGCAATATTTATCTGTTTATATTGTTTGTATTTTTAATAAAACTTATGCTTTCTATTCAATACTTATTATAAACTCGTTATATTATTCAAATCAATTATATTTTAACAAAATGTAATATAAGTTTTATTTGAAAGAAATACTATAAATTGTATAATAATATCTATCACAATTAACATAAACAAATCTTAAAGTACTATATTGTAAACAAAGATCAAATATATTATATTTATTACATACAACCGAATACTGTTTCTTCAACATTGAATATCCTTTTAACTTATTAAGCTTAATAATTGTTATTTGATTTTTGTAATCCTAATGTCAATTTGGGCTTATTTTTAAACAATTACCAATGTTAGAAAAAAGATCTACTCATTTTTCGGTGTAATAAAAAAATCTTATTTCTAATTTAAAAATCATTTGTTGGAATTCATCTCATCATTTTGGTTGTTATCTTGAACTGAATCAACTGAACGCGGATGAACAACTAAAATAATAAATGTTATAAATTAAAAATTCACAATTATTAAGAGTAAAAATTAATAGTTTTTATCAATAACATAAAATTGTAAAGTACTAAAGGTAATGTGTATAGTCAATACTTACAGTGTGGACGATCGTCCGATTTGGGTTCATCGTTTGAATTTT
Source organism: Eriosoma lanigerum (assembly GCA_013282895.1). Classification (NCBI taxonomy): domain Eukaryota; kingdom Metazoa; phylum Arthropoda; class Insecta; order Hemiptera; family Aphididae; genus Eriosoma; species Eriosoma lanigerum. The sequence continues at coordinate 53,759,915 of CM023358.1, forward strand.
CTTGTGCAACTATCGGTCCAGAACTTGGTGGCATCATCATTGAAACAGGCACATGTATGGGAACCCTATGGAACATTTGTGTGTTCTGACGCATGGTTGATTCAGATGGCATAGGTTGGTGCATCATATGTCCTTCTCCGTTTGGTTTATCGGATATAGCTACAGTATACAGTGATCTACCTTCAGCCATTGCTGGATGATATAAAACTTTGTTTGGCATTGCTCTGTCTTCAGCTTCTTGTTTGTGGTGTTCTTGATTATCACCTACTGGTCTGAGTTCAGGCAAGAGTTGTTGGAATATGGGAATGATATGCTCTTCGATCTGTTGTTGTTCTTGTAATTGAAGCTGATTGTCAATGTCTGCATTGATTCTAGCAATCATGGCCAAAGGTATCGGACCCTGATGATGATGGGGGTGGTGTGGCATATGATGGGGTGGAGGTGGTGGTCCCATCATGCTTGGTAAATGAGTCATTGGATTAGCTCCCATTGGGATCGGCATCATCATTGACGGTTGTTGTTGCATTTGTTCGGCTGCATTTGGTGCTCGTCTGTGTACAATAAATAAATAAACATGATTTCTTTAATAATTTTACATAGTAAATAACTATTGGAAAAAAAAACCATTTTCAGTTTCTAAAAAATTTACTTTTTACTAATCTGATTTACATATTTTAATTTTATATTCTTGTAGGAACCAAATAATTTTAAATTTGGAACTATACAGGCAATTCTTGGAAAAATTAAAAAATCTGTATTTTCAAATTATATTTATACAATTTAAAATGTTTGCCTGAAAGATACCTAACTGTCGGAACTACATGTGCTTCATAAATTAATTGTTAACTTTACATAAATTATATCAGGAATTAAATATAGTGGCAATAGCCAATAAGTTATAATTACTATATGGTTGGTATATTGGGTATATTAGTACATATTTGAATTAATTATATAATTAATTAATTAATATATAATTATGTATTATTATTATTAATACTTAATTACATAATTTATTGCTGATCAATTTCTAACATTAAAAAAAATTATTTAAATCAATTTAATGTTTGGTATTTTTAAAAAAAAAAATTGGTAAGCAACTATAGAGTGTGATATCGATATTGTTTTATTTATTCTAACAGTATAAATTATAATAACAATAATGTATTATGTATTAATTGACCTCTCGTCATGTCCACTTTCGCATATGATGCTCAATCGTTCGCCGGTGACATGTTCAAAACGAGGATCAGTAGTGATGTTTACTCCGAATGGCAGACGTACAGTTTTTGGTTGATGGTCCATAACTTCTTCAGCACGTTTCTTCTCGATCACACAATTCATACGTGAACGTTGATTTTTCTCGAGTAAAGTCTACATTAATATAAAAATATCAAATATTATGTTACAATAGTTTTATTTTATTGGAATAATATAGGGTAGGTATATCAAATTTGAATGAAATTTCATGTATTATTTTTATTAATCCAATTAAACCTAAGTACAATTTTTTTATGTCCTACAAAATTAAATTATACTATTTTTATATTTTAATATATACATAATATGTATTTTACTATATACCTATTTTCTTAGTATAATTTATCACAAATAGTGTTTATCGAAATGTATAACAATGTTAATATATTTTGGTCTTTGTGCCCAATGTTTTATAAAATAATAATTTACCTACATAATTTTCCTTTCGTTGATAATAGAACAAATTTAAATATATTTATACAGATTATTTTTTAATTTATTTTATAAATAATCTATATATTCGGTTAAAATTGCATATTATTTATTTATTATATTTGTAATGGATATTAAGCAATTATTTCGAGCATAAATGTATACATATTTAATTTTTAATTTCAAATCCTAATAATAATGTTGTATAATTATTAATTGTTATCTATCTGACAGTTATTGTCATCACTCACACCAATGATTTCTTCAAGATCGAATTCTAATGGCAACTTGATTTGGACTGGTGTGGCCGGTTGATCGTTGACACCGGTGGTGGCTTGACTTTCAGTATTCCTGGTAGATTGTTGGTGAACGGGAAGTTCCTCTTGTTTTGAATCCGAAGTCTCGTCAGATTGCAACGGATCGACCAATGCTTGATACTGCGGACGGTCTGCAGCTTCTTCGCTCTAAACAACAATTATTTATTATGCAATTTTTTCACACTACTATCAAACGATAATTAAAATGTTTAATATTAGGTTTATACCTACCTACCCTAGCTGTACCTATAAATTTTAGAATTATAATTCCCATCTCTCATTTTTAAATCTCATTTGTCTAAACGTGCTAACACAGTAACATAGCCTATAGATTACACTGTTATAGATAAAGAGCCAAAAAGATGACGGCAGCTTTCACTGAAATTTCAGACATTTTTACAATTATTTTTGTACACGATTTTTTAGCTGTAATATTTATTTGATAAGTTCTCTCAAAAATTGTATATTAAAACATTATAAACATATTAAGATAGGTTTATTGCAAGGGTGCTATTTAAAAGGGGAGCAAAATGGGCCACGGCTCCCCTATTTTTTTATGTATTTTATAGCGCCGATACAATTGCTACCTTCATAATCTATAATAACGTGTACTTATTGTATTTTTGTATATTTGTACCACTTTGTGGTTTGTATTTTATATCCTTGTGGTTTTTTTAGCAGTGAATAATGATATATGTTTAATACAATTACTTATAACTAAAAAACTGTTCATTCCTAAAAAATGCATCGCAAATGAAGTTGTTAGTTACTAACATAATTTTAATATTAAACGAAATTGGCTTGACTGACGTAATACTTGGCTTGCTTCAATTTTTGCTCCTATAAAAATAGTGAAATGGCGCCCCTGGTTTATTGACTGTTTTTTTGTTATATTACTATAAAAAGTATTTAATATTAACTTTACAATAATACAAAAGGTAATCGGCAAGTTTTTGACCTTTTGTTCAATATAAAGAAAATAGACTAATTATTTTCGAGTTGCTGGTCAGGATTATCATTATCCAACAGCTCAAAATATAACATTTTGGTAAAAGAATTTCAATGTAAAAGACATTTATAGAGCCTAAAAGGCTAAAACTAGAAAGTAGAAACATAATCAATACATCGGAACACAAAGTTTATGAAGAATTATCATTCACTGTGTTGACAGTTTCAAAGTTATGACGTGTTCGGTGTTTATATCAGTCATAGATTTTCTCATAGGGAAGGTAATTCAAAATAATGTAGATATGATTTTTCTGGGGAGAGGGCGATGATATTGATTCGGACCCCTCCGAAAATGTATCTACCTAAAATAAATACTGGACGCGTATAACAGCATACCACTTAACTTAATTCACAGGTGACAGGTATAGAACTGTTATAGAACATTGCACATATATATTATAGGTACTTTGTAGAATAAAATTGATCGAATATCACAGAATAATGTTGCAACTGAATATAATTTTCTGGTCTTAATGGTCAGTTACACTAAATAATCTTTATGAGATATATATGTGCGCTTGGCCTATATTATAGTATATTACCTATGCAGTGTAACGACTAACGTGTGTTATGGATCCTTAACTAATTCGTTTTAATATATTTGATTCAATATATATTTTTTTTAATAATAGAGAAATATAATAAAAACTTATCGCGAGAGTCGATTCAGCATTAATTTTTGTATCCGATGAGAATTGCTCGCATAATCGTTACTTGACCATTTTAAATTGATCTCGTATTATATTGTATGAAAATAATTTTTTTTCTGTCACTGACAAAACTATTTTAAAATATTATAATCGGTACAAACGAAAAAAATAAACAAAACTAGGAAATTGGTTTCACTGTTTGTGCGTGGATCATAGTGAAAGCCGAACTAGTTTTATCTGGAAAACTGTCGCCTTAAACAGTATAACAAAACGAAAAACATAAAAAGTATACAAAGAAAGTGATATTATTCATTATATTTTCTCATATCAATTATCACTCATGTAAAACTTTAATCGTGTAATAAGTGTGTTCGTGTAATCGCGTGATTCTTAGTCCTAACTCCAAGATTTCGAAGTAATTTTAACTATTTTTTGTCATTAATTTTATTAGATTTTATTAAACAAAAATATTATTTATTAAATATTTAATTTTTGATAGTAATAGGTATATGTACTAAAGTACCTATACTTATATTATTCGCGATTTAGTTTTAAGTTTAAATCTAGTTTTACGCTATTCTATTTTTCTATAAACTGTAAGTTTATGTTGGAATTTCATCATAATTTTAATAAGATCTTCTTATAACCGAATGACAAATCGAAAAGTTATGTGCATACTCTTAAAAAAAAAATAATAATAAATTTTGCATTGTCTTTAAATATATAATATATACCTAAACACATTGATTAGTTCACTCTCCACTGATCAGTAAAAAAAGTCAATTAATAATACTCTGTCTAATAATACTTTGTCTATTATTATAAATACGTACTTAAGACTTAACATCATACACCTGTAATTATTTTAGATTTGGTATTTATACCTGTCTGAGAAGTGCTTCTGCATGCATTAACTGCGAACAAGATGCATTTGCCTGCAGCCACGCAGCAGCTAACATGAAGGATCCCATTATGATCGTGCATGCAATCACAGTAAATGCCGCTATTCTTGCTATTTGAACAGCAGTTGGACGAGTTTTCAGTTTATACGCCTAAAATACAATAATTAACAACATTATAGAAGTATTATAATGTAACATTATATAAATATAATTATTATTATTCAATTCCATCGAATTTTAACGTTTAACCCAATGAGTATTTATAATTTTATCATAAATATTTGTTGATATCTTTTATTATAATATAATTATATCTTAAGACATATAAAAGTTTCAGTGGGAAAATTGTATTTTATGTTTTCTTCTGGGTATTAAAATCATTTTCCAATTCAAGATAGGTCAAACGTCAAACCTACGACTATAGAGAACACACTCATAATATTATATTATAAACATAAATTAGAATTAATATATTATGATTTGATAGACTTATTAATTTTGTTAATCAAAACATTATTGTTTGGTGTAATTTGTATGGTATTCGATTATAAATTCGAAGGGAGATATGCACATTAATTATTATTATGTGATTATTTCATCAAAACAAATTTTAAATACACGCGCAAACAAAGAAAAATAATTATGGTCATTATTTTGATTTTTTTATCCGAATAGAAACTCGTTGAATAAAAATAATGTGGGATGCGCAGATTCGTGTGCTTTTATTTTTGTGATGTAGAAATAGCTGCATGCAAGTAGATCGACGTGTTGATAATAATATATAAGTAACTACGTATATGCTATAAGTATATATATATATATATATATATATATACATACGCCACGATCACGATTTTCAAATACAAAAGCATCTATAAATGATAAATATATTATATTTTCCAAGTCACCGATTTAAATAGTTCGTGACGATAATTAATCACGAGTTTTCATGACCCCGTCATAACTCGTGATTTGTTTAAGGTTTCGCCTAAGTTATATTTTATATATTAAGTACCCTATATATCAGCTAAACATTTCGAATTTTTTCATATTTTTCTGTACATAATGCCTATGTATATAGCTTCAACAGTTAAGTAAAGTAAAAAAATAATAATTTAAACTTGAAATACCTTACATTTGCTGAATATTTTATATTGTATATTGTTATATAGTATTGACGTATGCCTATAAAAATATATCAATATCATATAATATTATTATTTGTTGTAAAAACTTTTCACGTTTTTTATATTAGTTTATGATAACTTTCAGTGAGTATTGAGTATCTATATAAATATAATAATATATAAGATATAAAATGTATATATATATCTATATGTCATTACATTAACCTTTTTGCAAATAAATTATAAGTTCTTTGCAAATATGTAGGAGGTATTGATTGTTTTTTAAACAGCCTACTATTTTTTATGTCTTTTGCATAGAGACATAGTCATAACTAGGTGGGCTTAACCCCCTAAAACGAATATCAGTCTGGGGGACTGATAACCTCTTTCCCTCGAAATGTATACCAAATTTAATAATAATTTTAGATCATCTATATGTAATAAATAATGACTATGGCTAAAGCCCTCAATCTTATCTATAGTTACGCCAATGCATATAGACCAACTGGCTCTTTAGAAAAACTATGTTTAAATAATGAAATTCAATTTAATTAGATATAACGAGAAGTTAGGATGTTTTAATAAAACTATTAATATATACAGTACGATAGGTATTGTTTTTATAGTTTTATTTAACTAACGTATCCAAAAACAAAATATCAAATCAAAAATTAACATTAGACTAGAGAGGTAGCCAATAAACAGCATTTGGTGGGCAGGGTTGGGTCATTAAAAACATTCCTCTTTTCTGTAAGTCATCGTCCAAGGCAAATAGATGTGTTTGTAAGTGTCACTAAAAACAGACTTGTGTAATAAATTAAATAATAATTTTTAATGTAACAATTTATAAAGTCACGTTAGGATACCTATATTATAGTAATTTTCACATTTGCCTACTGATTTTTATGTCCAACTAGATATATAATATGTATTTCAATATTTAAAATTGTAATCAAAAGGCCCAATTACCGTCGGTTTCTATTATAATGACCTAGAAAGTAATCTATAGACTGTTTGAAACGAAAAAAATTAAAACGGACAACCTCATCAATCTTTGCGAAAATTCGAATTTTCCAACAAATAACCCACGACTTAAAATATACCTACGTAATAATTAATAATATAGCATTATATTATTTACAACGTTTTATTTTTTCACCGCGTGTCCAGTCAACGGATATAATTAATTAGCAACACAAATCGTTTTAGTATACGCTATAATAAATAATATCGTAAAGGACTGTATAATAATATAGGTGCCATGGAAGGATGACTCACGTATACCTAAAAAATAACAACAACAACAATAATAATAATACCTAAACGAATATTATTGTTAACAGTTCTCGTTGCATTGGATTGTTGCGTGCACAGCTCGCGTGTTTTCCGAAGCATTTCCCCAAACAAAATCCATTTTGTTCCGCCGACGACAAAGAAACCGCCACCTATAGTAATCGAACCATGGACCAAGCGCAATCGAAACTATATAGATAGTGTGTACGGAAATATTTTCCCCGGCGAAGAAAAGTCATATAATTGCGGTTTTCCTGCGCTGTGTGTGCGGAGTAAGTATAAAGTACTTTCTCGATTACACCGTTGTTCCGTCACGGGCGTTTAAAATTAAAAATATTATATTATATACAGGTAGGTTAGTTAGGTGTCAGGTGATTAAAATTTCGTGTTACAGTAAAAAATATATATAGTTCCCAATTTAATTTTTAAACGTTAAGCAGCAAAACCCCTTTAAAAAAACAGTTTAAAAAATATTAAAATTCAAATGTAATATTAGATTAGTATAACTATATATACACATATACTATATACAGGGTGTTTCTGAAATGCATGAGGAGACTAATATAGGCATATTCAGTAGGATGAGCAAAATGAAGATATTTTTGAAATTTTTGTCTAACTTCAACACCTGAATTTTATCGATATATCCTTAGAACGGTATCTTGAATGTAAAAATTATTCTAATTAATCAGGTGTGTTAAATAAGAACAAATAAACTACATTACCATTTTTCTTGCAAATTTCTCATACAAAATGATATATCACACCATTTATTTTGATTCTGGCGACACCAAGCGTCAAAAACGCGCGACAAGCTCAAAAACCATGTTATATCTCGATTTGTATGAGAACTTTGCAAGAAATAATATATTCGTATTTATTTTTACATTCAAGATACTGTTCTAAGGATATATCGATAAAATTCAGGTGTTGAAGTTAGACAAAAATTTCAAAAATATCTTCATTTTGCTCATCCTACTGAATATGCCTATATTAGTCTCCTCATGCATTTCAGAAACACCCTGTATAACGATTTCTCATATTATACAATTTTCTGTATTTTTGCGTATTATAAAGAGAAAATTGCAACAACGTAAAAAAAATGTTAAATTAGTTATATTGGGTATCTATATGAGTGTACTCATAATTTTCAAAATACTATAGTATTTTACGACAATATATTATTATAAATTATAATAACATGCTATGAACCATATGATATAAGACCTTTTCGCGGACAATAATATTGTAATGCAATTCCATCTTAGGGTATTCATTTACAGACATACAGTCAAGCCCCAATCGGACTTCATGTTTTTCAATCAATAATTATCCTTATGTGTTATACCCCTATAAATAAATTAAGCCCTGAAATTCCTTCCTGAATATAATTTATTATTTCTAAGGAAAATATGTTGTTTTGTTTTTTCTATATCTTCTTTTTATAAATTACTGGTTAACTGCAATGGTAGAATACTATTATTTTTTATACATTTTAATGTTATGGTTAAGAAATCCATTGACCATATTATTATAATAATAACAATAATAATACATTAGTATCCTATACAGTAGTAATACGGAATACGAATTAAAAATACAAATTACCTATACAATATTTTATAGGAAAAAAAATATCGCATAGATTTATTTAACCTTAGTAAAGAAAACATTATTAATAATTAATATAATATAAATTTAACATAAAATAAAATTAATACCTATAATATGTTTATACCTAATAGGTGGGCCAAAGTGTAATGTGTATCAAAATTATATTTTGATAATCTGCAGAGCACCCTCTGTAAGAGTGTAACTAATAATAGTTCGGTTCATGGACTATACGGTAGTCAGTCGTCAGTGGTTCGGTATTTAATGCAGAATTGCAGACATGCCATAACAGCGAATAGTATGGATGCATTCATTGTGTTTATATATAATCTCTAATAATTAACGACAAGTAGGTACAAGAGGTTATTGACTGCGTCATCACGTTGCAATTTATTAAATACAGGGTGATCAGATTTTGTCTAAAATACATATGTTTTCAATGTTATATATTGTTATCTTCAGTATTTTTGTGACATAATACTCTGATCATGTTGTATATACGTTATATCTATATACATAATATATGCCAAGCGACGATCGTGTACAGTGAACTAATAATTAATTATTCATGTTGTGATTATTATTAGGTACCTATGTTGTATTTGTATAGGATTCATAATTATTCATACTACCATATTATCATATTATTATTCTTACCCATAATATCCTTATTAATTTATTATACATTGTTCATAATTCATAACATAATATAATTATTATATTATCGACTTCCTGCATGTCATCAAAATACGAGTATACCGACCATTCCTACAAATAATAGCGATATTATATAACCCATTTTTACGAACGAAATGTCCGTTGCAAATACCTTTTGCATCCACACTTATGTGATGTGTAATTTAAACATTAGTTTTTACAGGTACAAGTACAATTTGATAAACTATCTAACTTTATTAATGTTTGTTTTATAAAATAATCTCAGTTTTCTCTCTTTACTTTCATGTCGTAGTGTCACTCATTAGTACCTACAAATCTACAATCGCCTATTTCATGAAAAGTTGATTACTTTATGAAATGATAACATGTTTATTCCGCATTGTGAAATGTATAAATAAATAAATTAAATAGTCAATTTTTATGAAACAAACATCGAATTTTCATATAGTGTAATTTATTTCATTATAATAATATAATCGTCTAATTTATAAACAAAAAAACATTGGATTTTGGTTGAACATTTCGTTTTACAAGTGCAGTATATACCTCTATTGTCACATTCAATGTCTGTTAACAGTGTTAGGTATATATGAAAAATTGATTATTACAAAAATGAAGTTTTTTTGTTATTTCAAAAAATGGAAAAATATGATTTCGTTTCATGATGTGTCAAGTGGTCAATTTTGTATGAAATAAGCGATTTCACTAAGTGGCTATAACATATACATTATACATATATCGATTATATCGTATAATTTTTATAAGGTATCTATAGCTAAATGGCTAAATATATTAATTATATAGATGAAACCCTATCTAACATATTATGTTATTGTGAGACGGTGTTGAAATTACTATATTATAATTTTATATTATATTATATTTCTTTCGTGGCAATAATTTACATATATCGATCATAACATTATAATTAGGTGGCGTGTCAGATTTGAACGGGGCAAGTCTATTGAATTTGTATAAATATAAAATGAATAGATTAACGTTAACGAGGTAGCTGACTTTCTTCTATGATAAGAGTTTTAATTATTTTCGTCTATGTCACCAAACCTATTGTACTAAGTACGCGACAAGCGTGCGATGGCTATACGAAAATTCACAACGTTGAAAAATAAAATAATGATAATCAAAATTATATAAAGCAAGTCTAAAGAATAAAAACACGAAGACTCGCTTTCTTCACGCGATCATAAATACTAAGCAGGTCTGACCTCTGAAATAAGATTTAAAGTTAAACAAAATTAGAAAACATAATTATACATACACGATATTATACGATCTGTATACAGTACTAATTGCTTTAATATTGTTGTAATGATTTGTTAATTAAATTTTCGCATTTAACATACATTATTCATATCGTTTTTTTTTAAAAAAAATAAATGTCATTTAAATGCGAAAATAATTAAATTATTTTCTTATTATATAGTATTATTATAGTGATACAACATATACCATTATATTATATTAAGTGAAAATATTTTTAAAAATAATGAGATAAAATAATTCTACAATATATAGATAACATTAGAAATGAGATATAAAAAAATGAACAAGAATATAATAAATATACCTATACCTATTTTAAAATAATACATTTCTTATTTTATAAAATGATAACGAGAGTAACACATTTTTTTAATTTCTTAACTTTATTTAAAATAATTTCATTGAATATTCACCAAATCATCAAAATGTGTATTATCAATTTTTGTCTAAAAACATAAATTATATTTTACAATATTGTTTTAAATTTTAATTGTGCTGCACCAGCGTCCAAAGCACGTTTAAATTATTGCATTGAGAAATATTTTAAACGAAACATGTATCTGGTACTAAATTATATGCTAGTAGTTAAATAGTTTAATATTTAATTCGTTAAATTAACTTTAAATTTTATTATGACCATTTGATGAATGATCGATGATTCTAAATATTGTAATTTAAAATTTACGATCATGAACGGTGAACATAAAAACAACTCTAGTTAAATTATTTTTCAGTCTATAGTTTCACTATAAAAAAAAAAAAAAACGTCAACATCATCCGAGTTATATTTTATTATGACAAAACAAACGAGAAAATATACTAATATAGTTTAGCTCACAAAATTAGGACAATAAAATCAACGGAATTGACTTTCAATACAAATTAGACGCAATGAATACGAATCTATCGAGTCACGTATAATCAACTTTTTCGTTAGACCGCATTATAAATAATAATAAGTAATAACGTATATTACAATACACAAACATTACAAACCCATCAATATTCATAATATTATCGTATAGCACATCTCAACATTTGCGCATATTACTAACTACGTGTGTATTAGTGCATTTAATTCTAAAATAACGGAACACGTCTTGAAAACGTGAAATATGCCCAATGCCCAAAGGTCAATATTATAGCTCAGATCTTAAGCACCGACCACTGAACAATAACAAAAAACAATCGGAGAGAGTGTTAAGATATATATAAACGGAACAGAAAATTATCAAAACAAGTTTTAACTGCAAACATTACAATAGAAATAATATTTATTACACGTAATTTTTTTTCTCTCGATTTATCTGTTTTAAAACATTACTATAAGCAAAATGGTTTTGGTCACAGTACCTAACGAATTATTTCAAGTGGTTCAATGTAAATATTATAATATTGTAAATCCTGGTCTCCGGAAATAAGTAAAAAAACATAGGTATACGCACTATTGTATGTGTGTATAATTAGTATTTACACATGACTTGTTTAATGTTATACAAAATGTTGAAATGTTATATGTCATATACTATATAGAAATAGAATAATGTATATATTATTATATAGACGAAATTATTTTTCATATTTTTTTCGTGCGTTATTGTTATTTATTATATTTTAAATTTTAATCAAATGTTGGTCATAAAAAGTACTATACTTACATAAAAATTACAAATACTAGTTAACTCATCCCGTTGCTCTTCCGGTAATTATTAATTTTATATTGAATAAAATATGAACTTAAAATAATGTTTTATATTAGAAATAAAGTGTTAAAAATGTATGTAACAACATATACAATTTATTGGAGGCTGTAAATTGAAATACAGCATAGCCTATATGATATAAGTAAACTAAAGATAATACCAAATTTATTTTGGTTTTTTTCATTCCAAAATTACTTTGACTTTAAATTATTTATATAATTATATTATACGCCATAATTAATACTCTATCTCAATAATTCTATATGTAGAATATTTTGAATATATTATAATGTGAATTGCAAGATATCAAAAAGTCATGTACACTAGTTTGCACATTAATGGTATTTCATATTAGTGTAGTCGTAGGTCGTGCGATAATCTCTATAATAATTAATAATTATATTCTCAAGCCAAACTAGCTAGTTACAGATTAGCAGACTGATTAGAATTTCATATACTTAACAAAATGTTGGTAAAAATTGCATATAATACGTCTTCAATACTAAATATTCTATGTACTTTTAATATACCTATTGGCTATTAGTTATTACTGTAAGTATTTCAAAATTAATATGTATTAAATAATACTTTAATTTAGGTACTTATTAATAATTTATGTATATTAAAGCATGTGTGTAAGTGTACGTTTATACATTCAGTGTTCGCTATATACTATGTATATTGGTTCTTGGTGTTACATTATGTCCTATTGGCTATAAAAATGTTTAAAAATCAACTGTAATTTACAGTTAGTGACTTAGTTTGAACTTATTAAATAGATATATACAATTGCATAGGTACTGTCAAAGTGATATTTTACAAATTTAAGTCAAGAAAATAATGTAGTTACATAATAGAGTTTTTTACTTCTAACACAAAACGCATAGAATTAGGTTAACATTATATTATTAATATTGTTTTATTATTTTCGACGGTTTTGATTCTAAAATAGTATACCTACCCAGTAGCCAGGTGGCCAAGTTCATGACATCTGTCTATATTGGTTACGAATTGATCGTATAACGGTTTATACGAATCGATGGTTGATGTCATAGAACATTTAGCACAAATCAGTAAAAAATTATATTTTATACATGTATATAATATATAGTATACGTTTATTTCTATAGGTATACCGTACTTAATTTTATAACAAAAAAAAATTATACCTATTACATGGATACTACAATTGAGTATACCTAGACCGTTTTCGTCATTATTATTATTATTCAATAATCGTTTTATTATTTTGTCATATTGTCCCGAGTACGTTCGATGAATACACACGTATATATATTCAATATATAAGGACTAAGGAGAAAGCGTTTGGTTCAATGAACCCGACGGGAGTTTGAGTTAAAATAAAAATATTATGATGAAGCAACATGTAAGCAAGATATGTTCCTATTTTAGTTGTGTAATTTGATACCAGTGAAAATAGTTATGCAACATTGACCATTGGTTTGATGTAAACCCGAATCACAGTTTAATTTTTTTCGTACTACTACCGCATTTAATTCTGCACTACTTAACGAATTAAGTATACGCAATCAAACAATGATCTTTCTAAATATAAAATGCTTTTCTTGTACCTACCTATAGCTTTAATTATGTTTTTCAATTTTAATAATAGTATTATATATTGACATAATTATATTGTTTAATAATTTGTTTAAATAATTAAGTAATAACAAGTATACATACCTACTATAATAATACATTAATACATAATATATATATACTTATTTGGAAAATCATGAATATGATGATACAATAAAATAATTACCGACTTCACAGAATTATTAATAAGTAGATATAGATAAATTATAATATATTATAATACTTAAACGACTATACTATAAATTATTCAAATCCGTTGTAATTAATTAAAATATTAAAAGTTATTCAGTAAAAATATAATAAGTAATGTTGGGCGAGTATTGTTATTTTAATGTCGAATCGACTAATATTTTTTTCGTACTCGACAATTATTATTGAGTTACTCAGAATTTCTAGAGAATTTTAAACTGTACGAATAGAATATTTTCAGTAAACTGAAATTGCAGAGTTTAATTATTAAATATTAACATATAGTTATACTGGTATACAAATATATTTGTTTATTATTTGATAGGTAATAGATTCGAGATATTTATAATTTTTACATTTATATTTCAATAATACAGTCAAGTAAACTCGAGTACTCGGTACAAGTCGAGTGTTCGTGTTATTTTTTACAAAAGTCGAGTACTCGCCCAACACTAATAATATGTTTTATAATATTGTAAATATGTTTTACCTAAAAATATATATATATAATGTGTAAAACATTTTAAATTTAATTTTATTTATATTTGTGATATATTACTATTTATTAGGTAGTATAATACTATAATAGTATCGCTACAATTTTTCAAAATTATACTATCTCCTGGGAATTGAAAAATCAATAATACTATCAATACAATCATATATAACAAAAATATATCATTATAATGTTGGACATTTTCCAATCGTTAATGTTAAAATATTTTATTTAAAATTACGTAATATTATTTTTTAGTTAAGTACACGTTATTTGGTTAGTTCACATCTTGATTTGTTTTAACATAATAATATTATATAAATGGTATTTGTTAGTGTATTATATAATGATTGTTTACTTTAATAAGTCGTCTAAATTCCTAATTTCTAAATTTTCTTAATTTTCCATAATCAATAATGTAGCTATATTTAAGTGTTTCGCAATATTATATACCTATATAGTTATGAATATATGTATGCAAAATTATAAACGCTAACTATATACCTGTTCGAAATCAAAAAATTAGTAGGTTTAGGTACGCCAATAAAATTGATCAATGACACGGCTATAGAATTGCATACAAGTATTTTAACAATAAAATTACCGTTTATTATAGAGAGCATATAATATAACATCGCAAATCGCAATTGTACTATAAATGTATACCATATATATCATTATAATACATGGTATACTGATATAGCCATATTGCTATATCACATAATAATTGTCTTTTTTTCTGCATGTATGAGAAAATCTATAATTATTTATAATCATAAGAATAAGGAAAATATTTAAATTTTTTAAATTTAAATAGAAACCCGATTGTCCGAGTATATTTTTTGTAATATTATCAATAAACATACATTGCAATTTGTTTCAACGAAATCTGAATATGTTGAATTTAAATATTTTTAAAATCGTGTAACATACTTTCTATATCTAATTTAACATATTGTTTTATATATGAATATAACAAAATATATTGTAGGATGAATAACTATAGCCTGCAACTATAATAGGTAATACGATTTTCTCTAGTATTCTCATTATCTTAATAACAAATTCATGAAATAGCATAATGTTGATGGAGTAAAAATTATAACTACTAAAAGAGGTAAAGAAATGAATTTTTTTTCGTTACGAATCCATATATTTAAACATTAATTATAATACTATTGTTCAGTAAATTAGTAAATTGTAAATACGTATAGGTACCTATAGAATGTATTTATATGATTCATGTATCATATGCATTATAAATGTATAACATATACATAATAAAATAATATGATTAACACTTTAATTATATATTATAATGTACTCATATTTCATAAATTCATGTACGAGTATATTATATAGATACCTATAAATTATAATAGGTGAATAGAAATAACTCAATAACAAATAAGTAGGTAATAAGTTATATTGCACTATTGAAGTAATATAATAAATATTCTTCTAATATATATATATTATATAGGTAGTAGGTGAGTACTGAGTAGATTATTATTTGAATATATTATTTAATTTTACGTTAATCCACTACCTATATATAGGTACCATTTTGTTATTTTAATTTATAACATTTAAACTATACGTATAATGGGAATGGAGACTGGAAAGTATCTGACGATGTTTATACAAATAGGTTTAGTGTAAAAATTAGCCATTAAAGGCATTTAGCTCAAGTATAAAAAAATCATCAAATTAATAAAATCATTTAATGGGTCGTATCAAGAGAGAAAGCGTGCGTGTGAGTGTAGGTACACACAAGTACTTATTTGTACCCTAAGTGAAACTATGTTTACTGCATATTAAATATATTATAATAATTTATAGTTATATGCAATTTATGCAACTTTAATTTACTGGAAACTGGAAAGTATAATCTTATAATGATCATAATATTATGATAACAAGAAGTAAACATTATAATTATTAGGTACTTAGCCAAACTAATCAGGCTCAGACGTTTATATTTTAATCTATATTGACGACCATTAAACAACTTAAATTTAAATGTACAATGCTCAGTATTTACATTATAATTCATTATATTAAGCACTACCTAGTTACTTTCGATCTTTACTCGCTATTTGGTAATAGAATCATATATTTTATTTTACGTCAGAAGTGTACGTGTACCTAATAAAGAAAACCATGCACATTGAGTATAACAAGGTAGATTTTCTGCAAATCTTCCTGACTCGAGAATAAAATATAAAATATTAATCGCAATCTTTGATTTTGAATTTAAATAACCAGTTTGACAACAGACCATTATAGTCATAGCAACGACACTAAACTCGTAAAACAATAATTTACATAAAACCAGTAGTTTTCTACGTATTATAATATGAACTGTATATTGTGATATTCTGGTTTTAATTTATAAATAATTGTTTTTCTATAAAAACAAGTACGCACTACGCAATTATAAATTGTGAACAAAGTAATAATAATATTAAAATATTAAATCCATTTAAACTTTAATATGTGATTGTCAGAGAAACGAATTGCTTATTTTATATTTCTATATTGTAATATTTGCATCCTCTCATCATTCTAAAAACCAGTTAGATCCAACAAATATATAATAACAATAATATTGTCCGCTGCGTCTTTAGCAGTTTATCTAAACATAAGTAAAACTCTGGTATATTATAAATTACTAAATTATTAAATATATTTATTTAGTTACATAGATTATGCATAGTATATACAGCCATATACAACAATGACCTAGTTGGTAGCGTAGTTAACGTATGTCAGGCATGAAAAGCTTTTTTAAATGTTTTTTTTTTTTTTTTTTTTTACGTAAGACACTGTAAAATGTAAATTATAATTCGTTGTAAAAATAGAATTGAAAACACTCACACGACTGTTAACGCGAGTATTGTAGGAATTGGACTCAAGGTAATGGTGTGCGCTTAACACAAGAGTCGAATAGAGAAAGGAACTATATATGTACGAGTATATTGTTTACAGTCGTTATACCCAGTTGTCCTCGACACACCATCTTTTACATATTATTATTATCATTATCATCATTATTATTATTATTTTGTGCGTATAACTTATAAACCCGAGTCTATGTACTGTACAGACATATAATGTACCTATAGATTAATTTTTATTATTGTAATAGCTGTAGGTAGTTAGGTGCCTATGTTTCATGTGGCGACGGTATATACTATAGAGCGTGCCGTCGTATATGATAATATTTTCTTGTTTTTAATTTATTATGTTTCGTATTTTCGTCATCCGCAGACAGAAATATAATACAAAACTCATGAGCTGCTATACGAATTATTACAATACTGAATACATAATATAGACAAACGACAACTGACAAGCCAAGTTCGGCCCCCGAAATCTCGCGATGAGAGACCGTCAAAAGTCGCCTACGAGTACCTATATAACTCATACGCGCTTGAGGCAGACAGTCAGTAAATATAATTATATGCTTACTGTTGTATTGTTATATTATATTATACTTCAGTGTATATACGGAGTGATCAGAATATCTGAATATTGTGTTAAAAAAAACAATGAAAATATATAAACATTAAAAACGTTTTTATAACATACAATTATGATCACTTTGTATGTTTGATTTATATGCCTATGTATTGTATACACTATATAGACATAATATACATACACACACACACACACACACACAAGATGAAATACAATGAAATCTCTGTACTTATTAATTAATATATTTACGAATATCTCGCTGTTTATAATTAGACAATTTTTATTAAGAGCTGATGGGCAAATATATAATGGTATTTTAAAATTATATTTTACATATAATTCTACAAACGTCAAGTATTATACATTGTACAACCCATTAAATAGTGCCAAATATCGAAAATATTTTATTTTAGTATTACAGATTGATCAATATGTTACAAAAATGGTATATGTATTGCAATTTTGCAATAGAATCATATGTTATCTCTAGGTACTCAGAAGTCTGTAGCGATAATCTTTATTATGATCATAATAATATTTTTTGTGTGAAACATTGTTATTTTCGTATATATATATATATATAATAATAATAACTTAATGAATAATGACTTATACCACTTATTCAATGTAATGTTTATTTACTATATCGTTAGATCGTTTCAACGATTTCCATAACATAGTAAAAGCGATTATACATATTACAATATTATTATTATTATTTTGTTTTACTATTACTGCGTAGCAGGTCATGTATCCCAGGTGTGCCCACTGGGAGGAGGAGATTTTTCAAAATAATAATTATTATACTATAAAATTATGTGGTGTTTAGATCTATAGGTATTTATAAAGTACATACTACATAATAATAATTATAATATTTATAATCATATAGGGAGGAAGGGTAATAATATAAATTAATATTGCACCCACTAGGCTGAAACTCTGCGGGAGCCCCTGCCGGACTCCAACCCATCTGCTGTAGCAATGCGTGTAAAAAAATTAAACAAATTTTCAAAATAATATTAATTTTTACACTCAGCGTCTCACCTATCTAATACTAAATAAATATTGAATAATGTTGATTTTTTTTTTTTTTTTGATCTAACAGATGCGTAGGATATTAATAATTAATAAATTATATGAATAATAATTAAACTTTTTATACCCAAGTACTTAAGTATCCAACTTATGCATTTGGTAATCAATTATCAATTCTATAGCTAGTTTAGTTGAGGCATGGATTAATTCAGTGGTTTCCAACAGGTGGTCCGCGGTTGGCTTGACCGGATAACTGAACCGCGGTCACTTGTGTCATGACGTCGATGACATACGAGACACGAGTAACGGGAGATGAGCTTGTTCTAAATTTAGAAACTTCTAACCACCAAGCGAATATACTGGTTTTTCGAAGTTGTACTAAAAATCCGCGTCAAGTCGTTTGTACATGAGTGTCATTTACCGTTTATTAGTAACATTTTTATTTTTTTCATTTTCATTTAAAACAATTTTGCAATGCACAGAAAACGGGGAAAATTTATAATCATATTCGGAAAAAATGAGTCTCTGGTCCAATTAAAGTTTTAGTTATTGGTCCGTAGCTGGTAGCTTAATATGAACAGACGGTGTTAAACTACAACAGCTCTTGAATTTATGTGCAGTATTAACGTACCTACGGTAATACTAAACGAAAATTGTGATGTGATGACGTGTTTTAATCTATTTAATAGTTAATCGTGAGAGAACCATAATATATCGATTTCGCTGCGACAAAAGCGGATTTATTGTAAAACATAAAAATTGTTATAATTTATAATCGCGTTCAGTGGTAACGTGTATAATTTAACTTAACACCTCCCGATTATTGGAACGAGTTAAATAAAAATATATACTTCCGGGCGACAATCTAACGATTTATAGTATAATATTATATTTATATTATATTATAATTGCATGCGGTTTTACCGTACAAATGCGCGCGTTTTATACTTTCTCGGGAAATGAAATGGAGTGTGACGGCTACCGCTATACCGTCGCCGCAACGGGCGATACGATCGCGATGAACAATATTTTTTTTTACATTTATTAATTATCATACCTACTATTTATTATTTTTATTAACATTTATTGTTATAAAAACAATATTTTTTTTTTTATATCCTCTATAACTTACCGGTGGTGGCTCAGAAACGTACACCTCGTGCGTGGGATATTCTGTTTTCATGCTGATACTATCTTCGGACGGAGTACCGGTTGCTGCGGCCGCGGCCTCTTGTTGCTTGTCCATGACTGCAGCGTATACCTAAAATGTATACCTTATAATATTATGTTTTAACCAATGTAATCACGTACGGTATAATATGATTGTTAACAATAACAGCGGTTGTGATTTCCGATACGAAACCGTACGGAATTCTTACCATAGGTACCGTGTTCTGGGTTCATTTACAATAATTATTTATTATTTATTAGTATAATAGCTATAATAACATGATCGCTGAGTATGGAAAATGATAAAACACGGTAAAAGTTTTCACCGTGTTTATTTTTTTCTGATGGATTTAAGTATAAATCGGATATAACCTAATATTATACAAGTAAAAAAAAATCCGTTTATAAGAAACTTCGCGAAGAATTTCATGATAATATGTGATCGTCGTAAAAACATTATAGGTATCTAATTTTTATAATACGTATTATTTAATTTCGGTTTATACCTCTGGTGTTGCGATGTATGTAAGTATATGTTAGATGCTTTTCCGACAAACGAAGGTTGACCCTTGACCGACTGACTGACTGTCTGTCTGTCGGTGTGTGTTCGGGATATGACACAGCTAGTAAATAATATAATTATAATATTATCTCGTATGTTTACGATAACAGTGCGTTCGGCAACCGGACTCAGACTGATCGATGATGGAGAAAGAAAAAAAGGAGCTGGCTCTCTGCGGACCGACAGATTTCCACCACCACTACTGAGTGTTTAGGAAGGGCGCGGCCTCCCACGCTTTCCTATACATCAGTAAGCCGCGACAATAATATTAGAAATAAATTTAATATTTACGTACGTACATAATAATATTATATTATATTATATGATAATACAATATGCATATAAATTATAATCGTATAATAATATACACCAGTGGCGGATTTACGGGTGGGTTATGACCGTCATATCCCCCCCCCTCTGGTAGGTAAAATAAATTTATATTAATAAAGTGTACCTACCTTTACAACATACAACATAGGTACACATATATTTTAATCCCTTCTCCCTCATGAGAAAATCCAAGATCCACCTATTATAATTTTTATAATATTATAATGCATCTGCAGTCGTCTGTAATAATATTACGTTGAACACACAATATAACACGCTAAAATTTCAATATTAGGTACAAACAAAAACATAAATTTATTTTGACCAAATAAAATTGCTGAATATGTTATTAGAAAATCATTATGGTTAATATTTAGAAACAAATAACCTCTTTTATAACGACCTAGTTGATGTCTTTGTTATTTCTGTCTTGCATTCGGCTTATTCAAATTCATAATTATAACTTATTATTTCTTCATCTTCTAAATTTTTGTATATTATCAAATATCAACGTATCATTGGTATTTTGATAAAATTGATTTATGCATACCGGCATGTCGTACACTTTGATATAAATCATTTTTTATGATGTGCTGCTCTATCTAGTGCTGCTCCTCTGGCTCCCCGCTCAATTAATTTTTTTGTTTTATTCATTGAAACTGGTGAAAAACGTTTGTAGAAAAATGTGCTATGTTCATGCAGTTTTTTTCGAGTATAAGTAGGTACCTACTAATCTTAAAAAAATAGAGATGTATATAGGTAGGTAATAGATATATAAATATAATGTGATATTTCGTTGTCAGTTTATAAAAGTAGATCGAAATTATTTAATTATTCTTCGCCGGTGGACGGTGATTTTTATATACTATACTTTTATACCACATAGATAAGAAATGTTTTTTTTATTTTTTAATTGTTTATGACCGTATTCCGTAATTCCGTTTACACTTAGATTCAGTATATTTTTACACTGTTGGCCTAAATTTGTTTTTCAAATATCTAAAATTGGTTAGAAAATAATATAATCTAGTAAAATTATATTTGTTTATTGTTTCCTTTAATGGAATAATTTTATTCCAATATTATTTTTTTATTAGGTATATGTACGAATCGTACAAAACTACAAAGTATAAATACTTTAAGCCGAATTATCGCATATCATTAATATTAAACATTATACTCGTATTTTGATATTTTGATCGAAACATCATGTTTTCGGCTATGTTTCGTATAGATAAATATTTATTTTTACATTTTTAGTATTAACATCGTTATTAACATAATTAACCTAATTAAATATTAATTAATTTTATGAATATTACCTAAACAAGTTTTATAAATTATAATAATTAGGTATACTCGCGGTTCATATTGGAAATCTGTGAAAAAAATGGACATCTGTAGACCTCCAGTATACTTAAACGTCGATTGAAAATATATATGTAAGTATTTTATATTTATTGATAAACTTGCGTGCAACGTGTATTATATAAGAATTATTATTTAATAAGATTATGTTATAGTATCTGGTACTTAAAACCGTTATTGATTTTTTTATTTTAAAATATCTAGGTATTAAAATATTTATAAAAGTCAAAAATAGAGTGATAATAATAACGTTACTTAATAAAAATTAAAGCAGCTACCTATATACATATCTCAGGAAGTTTTTATATACTATATTGCATTTTTAAACTCTTTATACACACTTTTTATAACAACTATATTTTTGTTGTTACTTCAATTACTGACATAAAATGTTAATTATCTAATTACCTACTTGATTTTAAATACATACAATTTCCAATTAAAATATAGACATATAGAAAACACTAAACAAGTATACCATCCGTTATTTTTGTTTAATTTTCGGATTGGTGAAACTTAAATTATTGATGTCTTTTTACATTTCTTTTTACAACTATTTCAAGTTCTATAATCTTTGTAGGTTATTTTTACAGTGTCTTCCATAATGTTTAAAATATCTTCCACAAGTGTTCTTTATATGATTAGTTACATTTTAGGCCCTTCTTAGTTTTTACATTATGTAATAGAAGTCACGTTGTTAAATATACTATTTAGGTACTATTTATTAAAGTAAAACTAAATACGATATAAATATTGATTTTATAATATAAATAATATATTATAAATGCTATTAAAAAATCAATTGTATAATAGTATATTAAAAGTATAGGTATCAATGTACCACACAATCGAGTCAAACTATATATTATAGTTGGGTAGTAACCAATCAAATATATAACTTAATATATGATGCATGGTAAAAATGTTAAGTTCATAATTGTTTTTCTAACATAAATATTAATAATGACTAATAAATAACTATAAATTATATCCTGAAAACAACAATTATGAATTGTGAATTAGTGAATTGTGATATTTCAATATAGGTGTGAATATATTACAGTAAAAATGTATTTATTAACTTTCCAAGTCAATAATGTTATTGTTTTATTTATAATAGGAAGGTATCTAATGCAGTTTAATCGTTATTTAGTATTTATAAAGAAAATCTTCATAAAAACAAAAATGATTAACCAATAAAAAAATTCTATACATTGTAATATTGTAATTTCATTCCCCTTCCTCATCTTTTTCAGCTTCTTTAGATCTAGACTTTTCTACGTTATATATATATATATTATAATTATAATATCTATATTTATAATACATTATAAACATAATAGTAATGTAAACACAACACAACATATTTATTAATATCTACAATAACAAAACAGTAACACCTGCAGATTTCTTTCTTTTCAAATACCTTGTAAGATACGTGCGTGGGAAATTATAATATATTATTTACATTCATACTTTTCTGGCTTTCTATTTAACCTACAGCCTACATCTTGTATAATATATATGAACGTGTTGTACAAAACATCTTTAGCGTGTAGGTAACATAATATAATTTAATATAATATCAGTGGCGTAATTAGGACTTGATCTTGGAGGGAGGGAATTTTCTCTACGCTCAAAAATATATATTATACATATACAATAATTAAACACACATGAAAATATTTTACATTATAATTCGTCATTTTATTAAAACATTAGTTCTATTTTACAAGGCTTAAGTTCATTAATGACTTGTTTGGGGGGTCCATTTTTGATATTTGTGTGTATTGCCAGCGTTGTCAAACCATTTAATCGATTCTAATTTAGCCAATGTAAATGTGTATTACGTATATAGATATAAATAAAACTGTTATATAAATATTTATAGCAGAAACTAAATGTTTCTCATTTTCTTAAATATGTTTTTACTCTTTTCAAAGTGGAAAACATTTTTACCGAGAATAGAAAGCTAACGGTTTGTATTATTACCTATATTAATATTAAATTATATTAGATTACAAACAAATCATAATATTATAACTAAGGCTCAGGACTTCTAGTTTTTTTATATGTATCTAAAAAAACACGGAATAATGTGAATGATCTACAAATATATTTTACAATACTAGGGAGTTATATTTAAAATTATATTTTGCATGTAAATGCATATTTGAATGTATTAGAAAAATTTAGACCATATTTTGAAATTTTTCGATTACTACCTAATTCAATTTTCAATTTTGTACTATAAGTAATAAGTATTTTATAATACTATCTATATTGAAATATATTATACCACACAACAGTGATCGGTAGGTAACTAGGTACTCAACCTGCGGTTTTAACATAGGTGCAATTTGGGTCTTAAACTCAATGATGCTAAAATTTCCTACTAGAAAAATCTAGCCATATCACTTGAATTTATTTTAATTTTAACAATTTAAATAATTTGGATAATAGTAGAATTTGGTGGCTAAGCTCCTTTCAAGTTTCCCCCAAATCACGTCTTATGATTATTTTAGTTCAATTAATGTACATTAGGTAAATAATAATAAAATAATATGTTCATTAATATAAATTTATTAGAAATCATTTTATTTTATTATTTTATTTTTCTATTTTACGGTCCGAGTAACATAATAAAAAAAAAAAATATTTTGCCCGTGAAAAAGTAAAGGCTGAATATGGCATCTAGCTAATACTCTATGAGGTGGAACCTATACCTATCGGCAAAACAAATCGAACTAATATTATAGGAATATAAGATGGCAATTTGTAAATAAATAGATAATTGAATTGTACTATTTTTTTACACAATTATGAGGGGTAAAGTAAATATTTAATTTTTTTACAATTGCAGAGGTTTGTAATATTATAATTATATATTTATATAGGTAATACGAAATACGAATATAAGATATATTATATGTAATAAACATATATAACCTAACCTACCTATTACCTATTTACCTATATATACTTCATATCATTTATTCACTTCATTTGAATTACACTATACCTACCAATCCTACTTACTTTTACTTTCATATACAAAATATATTGTATTTCTGAATAAATCTAATAAAGTAATAATTAAGTTAATAATGTATAAATAGATTATAATTAACATAAAGAAATTAAAGACAATTCAGATTGTATTTGTTAGATGTAGCGATTGTGTGGTCACAGATAAAAAAAATTAAATTTAATCGGTGGTGTGATTTATTATAACAGAGATAGTTTTATAAATTCTAATATTATAAATTTATTAAATATTTATATAATAAGTGTTAACAATTATAATAATTAGATATATTAGATTATAATTGTATATTCATATTTAATTGTATAAGACATTTGACATTTGTATAGTGTACAACAATACAATTTTATTTAGTATTTAGCCATAGCAGGCGCGGATCCAGAATTTTTTTTCGGAGTAGGCCTATAAATATATACCTAAAAATGTAAATTGCAATATAGCATATAGGTAACACGTTAAAAATTAAAACATAACTTAAATAGGTACAGATTATATTTTGGGTGGGCCCAATCCCAGGCCCAACCACTGATCCGCGTCTGATGCCAATTATCTATATTGACTATTTAGAAAGATGCATTTTTTATAAGATCTTAAATCGTAATAGACTGGTAGCTGGTCAGCAGCAATACACAATAAGTAGAAGACTAAATCCTGTATCTAACACTGATAATGGTTATCTATAATACTCATAAAGATAATACAGTAATTACAGAGAAAGCACATAACAACAGATAACAGAAATCAGAATGTTGGTTTTAATTTTATGAACAGAAATACTGAATGAAGACCATAACAAAATAGTGCTTAATTACTACTAATACTCTTAAGTAGTAGATATACTGTACCTTTGTGTTACGATGTGAAAGTGTGAAACAGATTTTATTATTATAATAGTATACAGTTACTTTTAGTTTTTATAAAAATTAAAACATAATATTAAGTTGGTTCAGTACAACTATAAAATATGTACAATACTTAATTTTATTATATTTAATTAGTACAATATATTAATATAGTACATATAAACTGTATTATTTTTATAGGCATATTTATTCTTGATGGTGAGTAATTTATTTTATTATGATTCATACTTCGATGAAATATTTGTATTATGTCATTTTGATTTATTTTATTTCAGTTATCAAAAAATAAGTAAATTACATTTGATGAGTTTCATTTTTCGTCAATTACTACATAATTTTATTAACAAATATTGTATTAATCTACGCACAATTAAAATGAACATATTATTGCCACCAGAAAATGTACGAGGTATGAAAATTTTTAAAATTGATAAATTCACAAAACTGGTATCCGTACCAGTATTAGTAATAAACAAAAATAATGTAGAAACTGCTAATAAAGTATTAAAAAAGTATCTTATTAAATTAAATAACTTCAAGTCAATTCGTAATGGTTCTAATAACTCTGAGTGTGTTTTCTTACTTGATCCAGCTAAATTTTCTTCGTGTGATGATATCAACTTGAATTTTGTATCTTCTAAAAACTTAAATTATCTAGAGATTGAATTGGGTTATACAAATTGGAATCATGATGAAATACTTAAAGCTGTACTTCCTGAAAAATCAATGCTATCGAGTTATTCAGCAATTGGATCGATTGTTCATGTTAACCTCAAACCAGAGTTATTAGACTACAAGGAAGTTATAGGACAAGTACTTAAAGATAAACTTAAAGGGTGTAAAAGTGTTGTAAATAAAATTGATAATATAAATAATGTATATAGAAATTTTGAATATGAAGTGATCCATGGTTCACCTGATTTAAAAACAACAGTTAAAGAAAATAAATGTTTATTTGACCTAGATTTTTCAGAAGTCTATTGGAATCCAAGGTTGTGCACTGAACATGAACGTATTTTACAAAAATTAAAAACTGGAGATGTGTTGTATGATGTATTCGCTGGTATAGGACCTTTTTCTGTGCCAGCTGCGAAAAAGGGATGTTTAGTAATAGCTAATGATTTGAATCCAAATAGTTGTAAATGGTTAGAAGTAAATAAAAAAAAAAATCGCATCAAAGATGAACTTTTGACAGTTATTAATAAAGATGGAAGTAAATTTATTCAAGAAGACTTAAAAACACATTTCATTTCTTGGTCAAAGAAAATAAGTTTAGAAAATAAAATTCATGTGACAATGAATTTGCCTGCAATTGCTGTTGAGTTCATAAAGTATTTTAATAATTTATTTGAATGGGAAGACATATCTGATCATCCTTTACCAATTTTACATGTTTACACTTTTGTGAAAACTGATATGAATTACGAAGACGGCTTAAAATCAATAATGGATCAATACTTTAATAATGTAAATAAAGAAGATATTCAAGAAATTTTAAGAGTGAGAAATGTGGCACCTAATAAGGAGATGGTTCGAATTACGTTTCAAATGAGAAAAGAAATATTATGTAAATGTGAAAACATTAAAAAAAGAAAATTCAATGAGAATTCAATTAGTGATGTTGATAAAAAGAGCAAAGATGATACACCATTATTGTAAATCTAATAACATATAAATAAAATTATTGTTTTGACTAAATTATTTAATAATGTTGCATTTTTATTTAAAAGTTATTTTACTTACTTATATTCCATTTTTATATATTTATATGTTCACATAGTATAAAAATAAAGGTAGATATTATAGTCAGTAGGAGGTGAGTAAGTACTAAATTTTAGATTCTGTTTCACAGCTAAGTATGAAAAAATTTTAACATGCCGTTTATCTTTGTCTGTACTAGTACAATTACAATTACAAAATATTAGTTATAACTTATATTATCATTAGCGTATTCAAATGCGTATGGAGAATATTATCATCTTTCTAAAACATTTTTATGTTTTTAAATTTTGTTAAAAATCTTGATTTAAAATATATAGTATGTGTATATATGGTAGACATCCTATTATATACTTATTAGTTATATTAAAGGTTCTTGTTTAAATGTAATATTTTACAATCATGATAAACTTAATAATAATAAAAATAAATGTAGTTTTAAATTAAGTGTTTTTAAATGTGTTTTATTATTTTATATACTGTTTTTTTTTCAATTGTACATTTACTATAATTTATATTAATCATTATTATTTTTTAGTAAAATATTTAAATTTATATTTTAATTGTACATAATCATAATTAGTAGGTACCTATTGTCTTACTATTTATTTAAAAAATGCATAATCAATAATCCCTAATAATAAAAAGCAATTTTAAATTAATGTAATAGCAGTAAGAAAATAATTATATATATTTAATAGATATACTTATTAATAGATACAATATTTATTTGTAGAAGTATAAGTACAAACACATTGAAAAAGTGGAGAATAATTCATTGGCTCAATTTAAAATGTGTATGAAAAGATGACCATAATGGAAGAGACGTTCAACTTAATGTCCTGCAAATATGTTTTTAAACGAATTATTTATTTTCACTCCAATTACAAAGATATAATTATCAAAACTGTGAAAGTAATAAAGGATGAACTATTAACAACAAATAGCTGTAATACATTAGAATGTATTGTCTATATAGATTCTATTGGAATCTATTGTAATAATGAAACTGTAGTCAAACTGTTCGAACGGTTTTTAATTAGTAAATTGCCAGATAATATACTTATATATCCACATTATACTGTAAATCCCATATGTTTAGAAGATATTAGAAAGTTTCAAATTCATAAAGATTTACCTCTCGGAAAATGTATTTATCAAGCAATTCAGGTAATTAATTGTATTACGAATATTATGTAAAAACATAATATGGTATAATCAAAATAAAATTTTTATAGGTAATCAAAGAAACTATTGACAAATTTACTTTAAAAAACATATTTTTATGTTTTAATGGTGGAAAAGATTGTGTTGTTTTGTTATACTTAATTCAAACTGTAATTGAAGAATTAAAAATAAGTGACCCAATAAAAATTGTATATTTTCAATCAAATGACCAATTTTCTGAAGAAGAAGACTATGTTCAAACTACAATTAAAAGGTGCATTTTACAATATTGAAAAAATATATTTTAAATTCAGTAATAGTTAATTAAATTTAACTACTTATAAAAATTTTAATAAACAAAATAAAGTAATTCATTGTAATAGGTACTGTAATTTTTGTATTATTTTATTCTGATCATTTTTAGGTTTAATTTAGATTTAAAGATAATCAAAGGTGAACTTAAATCTGGCCTTATTGATTTTTTGAAGGAAAATCCTCAATATTGTGCATCTATCATAGGCACAAGACAATCTGACTCTAGTTCCAGAAAACTTCAATATTTTCAAGTAAAATAAAATAAAATTTATTTACATTATTATACAAATTAAATATTTATTTTATATTATACAAAATTTAAATAATAATAACCAAACAATTGTATAATTAAAATCATTAAAAATATCTAGAAAGAATAATTTGTAAAATAAAAAATAATTTTCTTATGCTTATATGTAATTATATTTTTTATATACAATCTGCAAATATTAGCATTAATACTTAATTTAGTTTCTGAATTTGAATTAATGTAATCTTATTAAATGATACATTTTCTTAACCTCCAACACAATAACACCAAAATCATAAAAATATACTATTCGGATAAGCATAGCAATCTGCTTTACTATTTAATTTGTAATAATACATTTACTTGTGTTTTAGAAAACAGATCCAGGCTGGCCTCTATTAACTAGAGTACAACCTTTATTGCATTGGAATTATGATAATGTTTGGTCATTTCTGAGACAATTCTCCATACCGTATTGTTGCTTATATGATAAAGGGTAAAATATTTTATAAATTATTATATGTACAATGGCACAACTAGAAATCAAATATTAGAGGAGCTACATCAATTGCATAACTTTCCTAATGCTATGAGGGTTGATCCCTCCCCTAAATATAAATAATACCAATATATATATTTACAATTGTAATAGTATTAACAAATAATGATTTTCAAATAAATTAATATGTAGGTATCTTTAATCATGTTTAGCTTATTGCCTTATTCTATAATCATGATGGTCAATGACTAATAAAACTAATGATAAAGAAAACATAATTTTTAAAATTAAAAATAATAAATACATTAATTTGTTATACAGTTTTAAACCAAATAAACATGAACTTAAAGGGTGCTAAATCAGAAGTTGGGATGCTATAGTTTTTCCCCAGTTGTACCACTGATTATATAGTTACTAATTTCATTTCACAGGTATACATCTCTAGGTAATAAGTCAAAAAGTCACCCTAATCCAAATCTAAAATATATAGACGAGGTTACTGGGGAAGTCAAATATTGGCCAGCATTTTTACTTCAAAACAGTGATTCAGAACGAGATAGTCGATTATAATATGTGAAAAAATATTATTTATATTAAATGAGGTGAAGGTACATGAAATAGATTATAAAATACATAAATAAATAGTAATTTTTGTTTTTCATCAATGACATTTTATGGTTAAAGTACTTCTTACTCCAATCTGCCAAACAGATGCTGTGTCGTCAATCAGAGCTGCTTCAATATGTACTTGATATTGACTTCCTTGATTAAAACTTAGGCAGAATTCTGAGGCAAAGAAGTCTTTGTGTGGTTTTACTGTCTGTGTTAACATTAAATTTCCTTCAGTTGGTCTTGCATCGTGATTTCTTGTCACTAATTGTGATGTAATAGTTAATTGAATTCCATCTACTTTACGGAATTTAGACTTTGTTCCATGTTGTACAACTCCTTCAACTTTAACTACAAAGTTACTTCCCATATTTACTGTAATCGGCTCACCATTGACTCTAGGTTGAGGTGATACAGCTAAAGTTATGGTGGTGGATTGTAAGGTTTGGAAAAAATAACGAGGAAAACACATGGGAGTAGTTACTAAAAGAGAAGCTTGTTTTTTAAGAGAACTTATATGATTATGAGTAATTGCTTTCTCTTTTACTGTACTCATTATTTCTAAAAGCTCTTGCCTACATTTTACAATCAATTGTATTTCTAAGGAACCTTCCTTTTCCAATTCGGAATCTAAAACTGGACATTCACATTTATTTGGAATTGCTACAGATTCAATATTATGAGCCATCAACAAACATAAATGTTGTAACAGCTGCAAGTGATATAATGTATTACGATCAGCGTCAAATGCTGATTGATATAATCTCCAATATAGATCAGCACATCCCTTAAATTCTTTTGCTCTTTTCCTTAATTGATTTGTAATGTGTCCATAACTTTGCATTTCATCCCTAGTAGCTTGTACGATTGCTGAAGCAATAGCTGGTGGTGGAGTAGTACAGAAACTGTTACATGTAGACAATAAACGCATGAAACATTGTAATAATTCACAGCGTAAACGAGTGTATTCTGTCTGAAAAATAAGCATTAACGATGCTGCTTTCAATGCAGCAATTGCTCTATAGTAAGTAGATATGGATTGACCCAAGTTACTTAATAATTTTGAAGGATTTGAAGATATAAGTTGAGACTCTGCTGTACTAATTGTCTCTAATGCAGCTAACCAAAAATGCATTTGCTCAGATCCAACACGATTATTCAAACTACCAAAAATTTTAGAGCTTATACTGAAGTGACCGTATCTAACAGCTGCTCGTCCAATTTTATAATTTGACCATAGGTCTGTATTCTTTATTACATCATTAATTACACGTTTTACATCATAATTTTCACCATAACCAGCAATAGCTTGGAAAATTACAGTACATAACAGAATTGTGGTAGATATGGACTCTTGATTGCTATTTTTATTCAAGTCAGTTAAACGTTTTATAAAAACGGGTAAAAATGGCTGTAAGGTACCTGGTAAAATACCACCAAAAGCAGCTATAGCTTCACATATCAAGGGATTTAATTCAAATCCACCTTGTAATGGTTTAACAACAAGTGAAACAAAGTCTGTAATTAAATTTTTATTTGCTTTACACAGCATAACAGATGATCGTAAACCATCACGAAGATAATTAGATGCTATATCATAGTTTTCATGATTACTATCAACATCCATTGGTTCATCAACATTTTCTATTTTTAAAATATTTTGCATAAGAGTTTGTTCTTCTTTGCTTAAATCATTTAAATCATCATCTTGTTGTTGTCCAGTAGACAATACAGACAGAAGATAACTTTGTATACAAATTTTTAAAGTATTAGCATCATTTTCTGACAAAATGTCTTCTTCGAAACAATAACATGCTATATTTGTTAATACTTTAACTGCGTTTCCAGCAACTGATTGATGTAGTGAACTCGATTCAGCAATACACATTTTCATAAGTAAACTGTCTGTGTTATAATGAAATTGGCATATCGCTGGAGACTTTGTTAATGGTACAAATACATTTATAGCATCTGCTTTCAAATTATTATTTACATTTAAACCCTCGCAAAAACTTACCAAATTATTAATGGTTTTTTCTGACCAAAAGTGTGCACCTTCTTTAGCAATTTGATAAAGACCAGAAATAGCACACTGGCAAACTAGTGGTCGTTTGTCTTCACTTAAAAATTTCAGAAGCAATTCAATTTGTTTAGGTACATCAACTAAAATAGACAAAGCTAATTGGTTTAGAGTCCTTAATGTAACAAGAACAAAATCTTGAGCTGGATATTTCTCTAATAAATCAGTACATAATGTCCTGACCATTGTGGCAGTAGTCGTATCATGATGCATATGTTTTAAAATTGGAATTAGTTCAAGTTTCATAACAACATCAGTTGAAATACCGCGAATCATGTTTGAAATTTTACTGCACATACTTACGGCAAACGATTTAGATTGAGCAGCAAACTGTGCAGCTGCATAAATCGCAGATTCAACTTCTACAGCATTGTGAGAATCTAAACTTGTACGAATACTGTGATGCACTTGCCCTCTTTCGGGTATAATACGTGCAACACTACCCAATGTACGTAGAGTCAATCCTCTAGCCACAGGGTCGTTAGAGTGAATTACACTGTAAATTCTACGAACAAACTCATCAATATTTAAAATTTTATCAATATGCTTTTCCGTTTGTTGGCACACTCGTAATACCCAGAGACGAAGGAAATTATTACCTAATCGAAAAACATCGGCTAGCTTCAAGAATGATGAATTAATAAGAATTGGAAAAGGATATTTTTCAATAAGTCGAGGGAAGCGCACAATCGCCTCACATTGTTCTCCTACACGAGTTGAGCGTAAGCCTTTATCGAGTTCAATCAAAGCAGAATTGGCATCTTGATCAGGTTCTCCCATAAGGGTTTCACAAATAGCACTTCGAAGAGCTGGCATTTCAATTATGTTTTATAAAAAAATAAAACCAACAATTTATTAATAACACTTAAAAACAATAAGTTTTACATGTAACAACAAACTAAAAACTATACTTAAAAGATAGATTAATTATAAAGTAAAAATCTATTTTGTTATGGCTTAAACTAAAGTCGATATCCAAATTTTAATACCATCATTATAAAATTAATTTCTTGAATAAATACTATGAACATTAAAAAAGAAAAATTTATAGTAGATTGGAGATATATTAAAATTATATAAATTTAATAAAATTGTATGTAAAGTACTAAAAAACATAAAACATTCGAGTTACTGTTATCAGATAACACAATTTTACGCCATGGTGTTAAGTGTTAACAATTAATAAAAAATATTACGTCTATAAAATTCAATTCAATATTTGTCTTTATTAATGATAAAAATTATCGATATAATTTATACATAACTTGAGAAAAATAATGCAAAATAATCGTCATCAAAAGGTGAATTTATAATTTTTCAGAGACAAGTCCCTAATGACCCACTGATTTACTACAAATTTTTACGTAACAACCATTTACATACTATTAAACCTACAGGAAATGCCATTATAGTCATGTTATTTGTACCTCATAGTACTAATTAAAGTACTATAAATACTTTCATCATAAAACATTTACAAATACTTTTTTTTTTATCCTAATCACAAAATAGAATATAATATACAAAATTATTACCCAGATTTAAGAACCACTCTACTACCCCATAAAAACTCGAAGGCGACCGTCTCTCAAATATCCTATTCGTCTGTTCACTACGCAACTGATTGTCACTCATAAATTATCCAAAATCCGAAGTTTGGTGCAAGGAATACTATTACTAATTTACTATGTAAATAATGATATGTATATAATGATGACAACGTTAATCGTTAATATCTATGCAAATTATTTTCAAAATATTTGTAAAAACATATTTCCAATATTCATTATTAAAATATGTATTTACTTAAATAAAGGAAAAATTACTTCATTTATAAAATTTAATAAATAATCAATAGAATATTAGACGAGCAATATAAGTAAACATTTAAATTTACTTTTATATTCTTAATTCTTAATATTATGACGTGAAGAAATAGATATAGGTATATTTTTAAAATCCTCAAGAAGACGATATGAATATGCAATTTAGCTATTTAGGTAAATAAAAATTAAAAAGTTTTAAAATGTACTTATTAGTTATATTAGTTTATTACCTATTAAAAAAATAAATAAAACAAACACAAGATATTAATTGTCTAAATTTTTACAATTGACATAATTTATAATACAGAACACTTACAGACTTCAGTTACCTTTATTATTGAGCCATTAATGCATTGATTAATCAATTTTTTTACATAATATTTTTTACATATTATACAGAATGTTCGAAAGTGTGAAGAACTGCAGTTTCTATTCCCAAACAAAAATGTTTGAATTCTGATAATATTGACTGTACAGACGACATATTATAGTTATTATAATTATTGTTATTTGTTATGTACGCTTTAGGTCTCAAGTGCTCAATAAAAAAACAAAAATTGTAATTGAAAAATATTGTTGAGCATAATGTAGAGTTGTTAGATACACAGATTATGATATAGGTAGGACTGTATATGAATATAAAGTATATACTATATAGCTATTTAATATGTATACTTATAATATAAGTAATTATATTATAATTTTAATTAGTCAACTATACATAATTGTATAACATGTTGACTATAAAATTACTGTATGACAACCAGTTTTAATTAAAATTTAATTAATTAATTAAATTTAAAAACTGATATGCATTGGTACTTATAAAATCTCTATCCTAATAAATATAATCACAGACTATATGAAAATATTTTCATATAATCAGTGATATAATTAAATAGGTACCCTACTTCTATAATTTATAAATAATTTAAAAGTCAATAAATGCAAAAATTATTTAACTAACATTATTTTATTTTCAAAAGGGTATCTATTTCATTTTGGTCAATATGACAACATAAATAATAATATATATTCCAATTTCTGATTAAAACGATATAAAATAATAACAATTAATTAAACATAAACAATGTATAATATAGTAGTTGTAAATATTATAGTATAATTATTAGTTATTACTTAAAATAGGTACGATTATTACAACTATTGCACATTTGCAATGTTTACCAATAATTTGAATATTTCTAAAATGTTATCATTTTTATATTTTATCTAATGTTTTTATAGGTACTTTTAAAGTGTATCAATACACCTTGGTACCTTTATATCATGAACTTAGATAGGAGTTGCTTTCTAATTTTATATTAATTTTATTTGAGCTTATCAAGTGGAAGTGGTATTTATTGACTGTTGAATGTCTGATACTGTGATGGTGATTTGACTTTTTGTTGAAGACTTAGGGACTAGGGATTCGTTCTACGTTTATATTTTGTATTTTATCTTTTTTAATAGGTACCTACTTAATTCTTCATCAGTCATCTAATAACTTTTCTTACATTTTTAATAGTTTGTTTATACATTAATTATCATTTAATTTATCTTTATTGTAGAGCTATAACTAATGGAACTCATGCTAATATTATAATTGTGTAGCAATTAACAAATATCATTTATCAATTATACTGTCAATGTCAAGCCGGAAAAAACCGGTGAATGTTGAATAAGTATACAAAATTTACATTTTTTCATATTTAAATATATCGTGAAATAACAATAATTAAATACTTAATATATAATTGTATTTGTTGTGGATAAAACAAAATAATTTGATCAAACACTTTAAAACGTTTAGATAATGGTACTGTGTAGAAAATTGTACAGACCATTTTATAGGTTTTGTTTACGACAATTGAACTCTGAAGCATTCAAAAATATTCCAAAAAATGGATCTCTAGCACCCATATATAAGTAAATATTGTATATTTCATGTAGTTTATACAATTTAATAATATATTATAGTTTGATATATTGGAAGTTTTATCAGGTTGCATAATAATTAAGTCTATCATTATATTAAACAAATAAAAAAACAGTTGTTATACAAGTATTAACTTTTGAATAATTCATTATTAATAAGACCTTTTCTTATCAATAGGTCAATAATTTGAATATAGAATTTAAGAAAAAAATTGGTTAGTCATTCCTGATCATTACCTAAAATACTCAAACATGAATCGTCTAATATTTAGGTTATTTATTTAAGTATCTAATTATATAAATATATTTAATTACATGTAGTTTATTATATCTGTGGTGTAATATATTGTCCTTTATATGATTTTCATTAATTGTGCAGGTTAGCATTTCAATGGCCAAACAAAGTAGCAGTTGTAGATCAATCTGGAGAGTTTACTTATTCTTCAATATTCAACAGCAGTGTCATATTGTCTAAAATATTAGAAAAATATTTACATGGCGAAATCCAAGAACGTGTTGCAATCTTATGTCCGAATGATGTGTCCTATGTTATTGCCCAATGGGCTTCTTGGATTAGTGGACAAATTAGTAATTTATTATATTAGATTTATATTATTGTTCTTTGAAGATAAAAATTGTGTTTTATTTTACAGTTGTACCGTTAAGCCCTCTTCACCCAGCATCCATGCTTGAATATTTTTTAAACGATAGTGATGTTAAAGTTATATTAACAACAGCCCAGTTTGAAAATATTGTTCGGCCTTTAGCTGAAAAATGTGTATACAAATATTTATTACTTGAAGATCATGTTACATTGAATTTTAAACCAATTGGTAAAACATCGTTCGAAGAAAATGAAACAGTAGAAATGCTTAATATTGATAACAACATAAGTGATGAACAGTATTTTAATTCAAATGCTATGATAATTTACACATCTGGATCAACAGGTCCCCCTAAAGGTATTTAGATATAATTATTAGAGTAAAAATTTTACTAAAAAAAAGTAATTATTACTTTAATATCATTGTAGAAGGGGATAACGATATATTAATTTTTTTTCTTTTATATTCCTATAGAGTAGGTAGGCTGAAAAATTAATTATCATGTATAAAAATGTTTAAGAAGTTTAAGTAATCTAAAATATAAATTTTAAGTGTATCGTATTATTTTTTTCCTAATTAATGCATTGTGTGACAGATTAACATTGTCTTCAAACAATAATGTTTTTGTAAGGAAGTTATTTATTTATTACTTATGCACTGTAATAGACTAATTAATAAACAAATGTACAAAATAATAATAAACTTTATATTTACATTATAGAACAATTCAAATAACATTCTTAAACTTAATTTTTTATACTATATGTGCATTATGTGTTCAGTCATTTTTGTGATGTTTTTTAAGTATGTTATTATTGGTTTAGGTGTTATGTTGACTCACAAAAATTTGAATGCACAGATCAATTGTTTAAAAACAGCTTGGGGTTGGACTAATAAGGATGTAATTCTTCATGCTTTACCTTTGAATCATATACACGGTATTGTGAACGCACTTATGTGTCCGTTACATACAGGTGCAAGGTTATACAATATACAATAATGCACAATATTTACACAATTTGTATACATACGAATGTTTTTCAGGTGTGTCATGCTGCCAAAGTTCAATGCTGCTGACGTATGGACATGGCTTTTAGCGATAGAGCAATACTATGGATACAGAGTCAACATGTTTATGGGTGTACCAACCATGTATGTAAAACTTATAGAACATTATGAGAAAATGTTTGAAAAAAATGACAGAATGGTAGAATACGTTAAAGCTATTTGTTCCCAGAAAATTAGGTAAGTTATATATAATATATACAGTATATACAATTAAAATGTGGATAAAATATGGAATAGTTATTTAATAAAATATTTTGTTTTAGATTGATGGTTAGCGGTTCAGCACCTTTACCTACTACTCTGTTTAACCGATGGGAACAAATCACCGGACATAAATTATTAGAACGATATGGGATGAGTGAAATCGGAATGGCTCTTTCTAATCCTTTAAATGGCGAGAGGAAACCTGGTTAATATATTATAATATTTCATCAGAACAGTGTTATAGTCATGACGGATTGTCTTAGGTTTTGTTGGTCTACCTTTACCTGGTGTAAATATCCGAATTGTCAAAGATGATGTTATTCTAGTAGAAGGAAACGATCTAAATTTGAAAACAATAAATTTGATAAAACAGAATACAGATGATGAATATATTGGTAATTTGCAAATAAAAGGGGAAAATGTGTTTAAGGAATATTGGCATAAACCTGAATCGACTAAAAAAGAATTTACTGAAGATGGATGGTTTAAGACTGGTAAAATTATTATTAAAACATATTAAATGTTTTGTTATTTTTTTTTTTTTTTACAGGTGATACTGCACAGTATGTAGATAATAGTTTTAAAATATTAGGACGTACATCAATAGATATAATAAAAACTGGTGGTTTTAAAGTTAGCGCTTTATTCGTCGAGACAATTTTATTACAAAATAAAGGTATTAAAGATATTGCTGTGGTCGGATTACCAGATAGTACTTGGGGACAAAGAATAGGTGCTTTAATTGTGATGGACAAACAAAATATAAATACTGAACCTAAAAAGTTTAAAAAAGAATTGAAATCGTGGGCTGAAACAGTATTACCGTCATACAGTATACCAACAGTAATTAAGATTGTGGATGAGGTGCCTAGAAATGCTATGGGTAAAGTGGACAAAAAATCTTTGTTGAAACATTCTTTTTCCGAATATTTTGAAGCATAATTTAATTATTATTTTTCTGAAGGCTGTTTTCATAATAGGTATGTAGTAGTGAATTTCAACAATTTATTGTGTTTTTTGTTTTTAATGCAGATTATTTATACAAAATATGTTGTGGTTTAAATTATTTTTCATTCATTATTTAGTATTTACCAGATATCAAATTATAGTATATTTTAATTTATATCTACCAAACTATTAATATAGACAATTTAACAAGTTAATATGTATTATATTATATTAATATTTTATTTTATATAAATATAAGTCAAAGACAATTCCTTATGTTATACTCTTGACCATTTTAAAATTATTTAAAAATTTCAAAAAAACGATTTGCTAAATATCATCAATGTTTGTTCTAATCTTTTAATTTTAAAACATAAATAAATGAGTATTATAATTTTTCTAATGTCACATAATTAGCAATATAAAATATATTTATATTATATCATATTTTGGTAATAAAAAAAGAATCATTAACAATATGTTCTAAAAATCTATTACACAATAAATAAACAACAAATAGTAAAAAGATAATTTGTTTGTTTTCACATAAAACATTATAACTATAACATTCTAAATAAACAATTTGTTTAATAAATATTATTTATTTAAATAATAAAATCTGACTGGATTAATTATATGTGATCTATATCCAATTGGATTTAATGAAGTTTATCAGACCATTGGTGGATGAGTCATGACTTTTAATCGTAGTAGATGTTTGAAGTTCAGGTTCAATTTGCTTGGCCAACTGTTTGCCTAGTTCTACGCTATAAAATTATAAACATGTATAGATTATATAAGATTAATTAATAATTTATAAAAATCAAACTTACCCCCATTGATCAAAAGAATTAATATCCCAAATAATGCCTTGGACAAATATTTTTTGTTCGTATAAAGCTATAAATGCATAAAAAATGTATAAAACCAATAAGTTGTAAAA
This sequence comes from Eriosoma lanigerum, assembly GCA_013282895.1. NCBI lineage: Eukaryota > Metazoa > Arthropoda > Insecta > Hemiptera > Aphididae > Eriosoma > Eriosoma lanigerum. The sequence continues at coordinate 53,800,519 of CM023358.1, forward strand.
ATATTTCTATGAAATATATCTATAATTAGTAAAATATTAAATACCTATCAATAATCCCAATGTAAATGGAGTAATACGTTTAAATACAATTGAATTAGTCGGACGATTTCCAGAAAATGTTTTGTGTGCAATCAACTTTTCAAGTTCTTCACATTCTAAATTGGATCCTTCAAGTTCCTTACGAGCTTCATCTGGAGTTTTACCTTTCATGAGTGCTTCAGTTTGAGCTAAGAAATTAGCCATTAAAATCTGTACATAAATACTTTAGTTAAGAAAGAAATTTAATTCAATTTAGTTGTAATTACTTACTTTGTGGTGAACTCCACCACTAATACTGTTGTGAGTTATAGCAGGAGCAATGAAGTCGGCAGGTATAAGACGAGTACCTTGATGAATTAATTGGTAAAATGCATGTTGGCCATTTGTACCGGGTTCACCCCACACAATTGGCCCGGTAGAATATGATGAAATTGGAGTACCATTTATAGTTACTGATTTTCCATTAGATTCCATATCACCTTGTTGAAAATATGCAGCAAAACGATGTAAGTACTGATCGTACGGAAGAAGTGCATGTGTTTCAGCTCCGTGGAAGTTATGATACCAAACACCCAACAAAGCTAAAATAATAGGCGCCTACAAAAAAAAAAAAAAAAATAATAATAACATTGATGAACTGATAGTAAAGCATATTATATTTAATATTAAAATGGAAAACTTACATTTTTCTCAATTGGAGTATTGACAAAATGTTGATCCATAAAGTGTGCTCCACTCAATAAAGATTCAAAATTTTCAAATCCAATTGATAAGCATATTGAAAGACCAATAGCTGACCAAAGTGAATAACGCCCACCAACCCAGTCCCAAAAGCCAAACATGTTGCGCTCGTCAATTCCAAATTCAGTCACTTTCTCTTTGTTGGTAGAAAGTGCAACAAAATGTTTGGACACATTGGATTCCTACACATCATTATACAAATTTGAAATTATTTTATAAATATTAAAATCATAAAATTATATGGATTTTTTTTACATTTTTAGCAATTTCCAAAAACCATTTTTTAGCTGATGTTGCATTTGTAATTGTTTCTTGGGTGGTAAATGTTTTGCTTGCTATTATAAACAATACAGTTTCAGGATTAACCTTCTTCAATATTTCATGTAAATGGGTTCCATCAATGTTGGACACAAAATGAACATTAGGACCTACAGCATATGGTTTTAGTGCTTCAGTTACCATTAACGGACCCTGAAAAAACATATGTTACAAATATTGAGCATTCACATCAAATAAAACTTAAACTACCTATGTTAAAGTTATTACTTTTGTTGTTTTAAAAACCGATTTTTTTTTTATTACCTATTAAATGAGATTAATTTGTTATTTTATCAGTATTGTAATTAATTAATGTTTTTCTTTCTAATGATAAATTATAAATTATAATATATAATTATGTTACATTGGCACTATAGACATCAGATGAAACTAATATTAGTCAACTGATATTGTACATGAATATAATATAATGAGTTCAAAGAACAAGTGATTAAAATTAAACAGTAAATTATTCCATTATTTTGTTAGCTTTTAGAAAAGAAATTAGGTATGGTAATTCATTAAAAATATAATACTAAATTATATATATATACATTTTTTTTTAAAATCTAAATTATATCAAATAGAAAATGGCTGTTACGGAAAAAAATAAGATCAAATATAAAATTATTAAAATTTTAAAATAATTGTTGAAATATTAATTTGCAATATTAGATATATAAGTTTTCACGGAAGAAAATTAAATATAAAAACTGAATTTTGAATAAAAACTTACTAAATCTGATCCTCCAATACCAATGTTGACAACGTCTTCAATGGGTTTTCCAGTATATCCTAACCATTTTTTTGATATTACCTTAATTATATAAAACATAAATTATAATTATTTTTAATTTGTAATATTTTATATCTAAGATATTACTTGATCAGAAAATTCTTTCATATGCTTTAAAACATTGTTAACTTCTGGCATTACATCTTGACCATCAACTACTATTGGCTTATTAGAACGATTACGTAAAGCTATATGTAACACTGGTCGTTTTTCAGTTATATTAATACGTTCACCACCGAACATAGCAATCTTGGCTTCTTCAACTTTTCGAGCTTTCGCCTATATCAATTTAATAGTTTATTAACATGAAAATTAATTTATTCATAATTTTATATGTAATAGGTTTTAATAATAATAATTTTATTTTTATACAAAACATTTTTCGAAATGAACAACATTGTTGAAAAATGTACTTATTTTTATTATATTTATATATATATATATATTTACAGAATTTATTTATAAATGAGCTTTCACAAAATAATTTCAAGGGCATTAACAATTCATTTTTTTTAAAGGTCAGTGAAATGTACAATGTTAAAATTAAACTTATTTGTTCAATGATAGTAATTGTCATTTTAATGTTAATACTACTATTTGTAACTAAATTATAATATCTTACTAAATTGAACAGTAGACATAACGTTTTTTCATTAATGCGATTTTTTGAGTAATCAAGTAACACATCGCCATCATTTGGTGTGCTTATTCGTAAACTAAAATGCATACAAAAAAACAGATGAAAATAATTGATGATAAATTAAATTATTTAAAATAAAATATTTTCCAAATTTTAAATTAGATATTAATATTTTTGTATTTATAAGTATAATATGAATGAGTTTTAATACTGTTTAATTTATTATGGTAACATATTATACTTTAAGAATTTTGTATTTGATTGAATAAATTAATATGTTTATTTAAAACTTAATTTTGTCAAAGAATTAAGTTAAGTTCTGGAATGTTATATGTAATGTAATGTTTTTTATATGGGATTATCTTTTATTTGATTAATAAGTGTATCAAAAATATGAATTATTTACAGATTATGGAAATACATTTTCTTTATACAAGTAAAAACCAGTAAACCTTGGGTAAAATATTTATTTAATTATTTCTATTATTCTTGTCCTTGATATGGTACCTAAATAAACTTTCACATTTAACTAGATAATATTTTAAAAAATTAAATGTTGATATATATATATATATATAACAATCAATATATTTTAATATAAAAATTAAAAGGGGTTGGAATCATTTTACATTTAAGTATTGACCATAATACATAAATAATTGACAATACCTTAGAATTTCTTATTTTGTAAAAATTAAATTTAAATTTATAGATTTATAGATTCAGATTGTTTATGAATACAAACACCTTACAATTTAAATATACTAATAAAATATTATTATGTAATTTGAGTAAGACATTGTAAGACTTTATGGATGTTTAAAAGTTACACTCATTACTGCAGTATCAATGGCTTATCTAAATTGTAATATTTTAATGTACGCAATGTTAAAATTAGTAATATAAAGTATACTATTTAATAGAGTGAAATAATTATCTAATAGGTACTTAAATTTTATCTATAATTTGATAGTGTTTGGTAAATAAATTTAAAAAGCCAGTATTTCCGACGTCCCTGACCTAGGAAACCTTCAGAAACGATCTTACAGGCGGCTGCAGGGTGTGTACAAGTACGATTACTATACCGATCAGTAATTACTAATTCGTTTCGTCCTGAAAAAACTGAAATTAATGACGAACAACCCCTTCATGGTACCCTCCCCGTTATCCTACAATAAACCGTTCAATAGATAATTCGAGACCACCAAATTCAAAACAACTGTTAACAATTGGGTGGCGTATAATCCGGAGCATTTTTGCCGCGCTAAAGGTCAACGTAGAATGCCAAAACGTTGCCAAGGTCAAGAATGCGTCTCTCACCTGAACTTGTCAAAACGTTCACTGTCACTGGCGAACAGATTTTTCATGTTCAGCGACGAGCCTGCAGACGCGTAGTGATCGACGAGGGCCTTGTACGCCGGATCTTCTGTCAAAAGTACTTTTCCGGACATGTTTCTTGCGAAGTGGGAAATACGAATAGTGAAAACGGATAGTGGTAGAAGAACGCGAACAAGAATCGACGTCTTAACTGGACGACGAATTCAAACAGAGTGAAGAAGGATAAGGAATAACTGATTAACTGACGAGCGAACACTGAACAGTGATAGTGAAACAGTGAACGGCGATTGGTGAAGTAATTATAATTATAGTAATTACGATAATGCCGAAAACATAAAAATAATACTGCTATTATTTAAATGTAATTGTAATACATTTTGTAAAGCACGGATTAAGAAAAGAGATAATTTTTAATTGTGTCCATGAAACGATATAGGGAGTAGTCGTCGAGTGATTGGTGAAAAAGAAAAATACCCTTCTCGGCTTTTTATCAACACTAACGAACTCTCGCGTCTCTTTCATGCAACCGTAGATTATAAATAAAATTATCAACGAATACGGTTACTATGTGATTGATACTAGTAGAAAAAATGAACGCTAGTAGAGCTAGTGTTGATAAGATACGCCGACTATTCGGTATCATTTCGTTGCAATCCTCATTAGTCATAACTCATTACTCCATAACCTCCCGCCAAGTCGTGTTCTGTTTTGTATATCGTTATATAGTTCG
>CM023358.1:53805130-53820609 GCA_013282895.1 Eriosoma lanigerum
GGAAGGTCGACTTGATCGCCGCCGCGCGCACTATCGGGTATCGAACGAGTGCGGGTGGCCGGGAGCGTGCTTGCGTTCGTCCGTTCGCTCACGCTATCGATAGGACCATAGAGGTGGGAAACTGGGAAATGTGATTTGGGAAACCAGTCTGTCCGCTGTCGCCAATACGGTTGAGAGAGAGAAAAAACGCACCCAACGTGTGCAAATAACATTTTGAATTTTAATTTATTTTACAGTTTACACATAACAATAATAATATAATGTTACATAATTATAGGCTGTGATTCTTAAAAAAATAATAATATATTTCCACTCTTGTCCGACGGATAATAACCGCGAATAACATTGTGTTGTGGCCGAACGCGGAAATAGAAAATATTTTTCGCCCGCAATATTATTATTTTTTTTTTTTTTGCAGAATAGCGAAATAACATATAAATCGCCGCCGATGTTTGCCGCCGTCGATGTCTTATCATGAGCTTTTTTCGTTTCCAAGACGAGTGGTGGTGTTTCCTTTTTGGCTCTATCTGAAAACGGGCAATCAATTATTACTTTTTTTTTTTTTTTTTTTTTTAAATTTTTATTTTTCAAAAAAAAAAAAAATCGTATATACCATTAGTTCATTATATTATATACATATATATTGATTTGTATATATGTGTGTGCTTGTATAAGTGTATAATACACACGCACACGCGATTTATATTCGTAAGCATGTATAATATCGTATTATCTTTTTATTTGAAAAAAATGTTAAACGTTCGAAAGGCGTATTAAATTTCACGGGGCCAACGCCATAAACACGTCGTCCTGCCGATTGCCGAATACGTTCGCAGGCGAGTATCGCACGCGCGCGCCGCAGTCGACCATCCTACATCGGATATATCTTGTCCGCAGTATCAGTAAGTATTGGGATACGTTCGTATGATTTTATCTTTGGCCAAAATGGCCGTTTCAAATTACCCTCCTTGAGGAAGCTGGACCGACATCTACCCTTGTGCGGCACACGTTCTGTAGCTCGCATGCAATTTTCATTATGTGCCCACTATTTATCGTTAAAAATTTAAATATTCCGAAATTTTTCGCAGTCTCTGACCACGTCTGTGCGTTGAAAAGTAATTTTTTTTCAACAGCTAGCTAGGTATCATTGAAATTTCCAATAATTTCTCCTGTTATCTTTTGGAACACCACTCATGTTTTCGATCGTTAACATGACGACCGACGATTGCCCAATACCTTTAACTATATCAACGTAGAATATAATAAAAATTGATTGAAAATTTGATACTTCTCAATTTTTGAACAAAAAAAAAAAAAAAACATTGACCGATTATTAATATTTAACAAAAAAAATTTGTCAGTAAAATGTGTTTAAGTTGTGTGTAGTTTTTTTTTATCGTGATATCATGTTTAACATACATGCTAACTGTTGCAGGTGGTTGTATTTTGATCAAAATTCACAATTTCATGGTTTAATTTGGAAATATTAGATTTCAAAATAAATGTGAAGGAAATATAGGTCGTTACAGTAAACTTGCATGTAACTTTTGGATGAGACTAACTTATCTTGGTAAATTTAAAAACTATTTTTGTTTAATTATTTGTACAGGAGTAGGCAAAAGAAAAATATAACTTCATAGAATGTTTAATGGTCAGAGTTGTATATATTTAATTCTTTAAAAGTTTAAATGAAAAATAAATCATTACAATTCATCATACTGAACAATTGATAATTTAGAGCAATTTAGACACACCCACTACCCATATTAAATAATTTTTAAATATTATATTAAATATGGTTAATAGTGTAAACATTTGGGTTTAAGGTGATTGATTTCAGAAAATAAGAATATTGTTTCTTCAGGCGCAATGAATCCTGCTGTTAATATTTATAGGTATTTGAATCATGTTTATGTAAAAGTATATTTTCAATTTTCTACTTATTAAACCTATCATCTTGTATCTATTATTATTTAATTGCTATGTTATTCTTATTTCTCCACTTGCATCTTCATCTGACATGTTATTAAATATAAGCTTCTTTTATTTTCTTCTTATTTATTTATAGCTAGAGTAAGTTACAACTGTTATATAAATTCTGAGGGTCATATGAAGTACTTATTTGTTTAAAATTACTTCATAAATTAAGACTGAGTATAATGTAGGTATACTTTTATCCCATAAAATAATTTTCTATTCATTTTATTTACATTTTATATTGTGTCATTTATATATGAAATGTAAATTTATTAAAAAAAAAAAATATGATCTAATACCTATTATAGTATTTATTTAATCTTTCAAAAAAAAAAAAAATTATATAGTTATAATAGTATAATAAATATATTAGTAACTTCAAATGGCTTTTCAGAGTTTTGTTTAAATATTACATACATCTATTACTAAAACATTGCACAACATTTTCTTGAAAAAAATTACTATTTTAACTCTGTTAATATTTGTTTGCTTTACTTAATGGTACACTGTTATATTTTTGCACCTGACTTTGTATTATACTTTTGTATAGTGTACGATACTGCAGAAGTGATGAATTAAATGGATCCTCAGATAGGTTGGCTGCAACCAGAACAAGTAGGTCCTGCTCAAGAATTTTGGTCGAGAATTTTGGATTTCACTGAGGATACAGATACTAACAACGATAAATATAGTACTGAAACTATTCAAGAAGAAGAAGACAACGACGATTATTTGTTGTCATTAGATTGGAAGTTTGATTTCTCTATAGACGATCCAGAAATCAAAACTGGTAATCTATATGAGCACGGCTTATTTACAAATATAGCCAGTACATACGACATGAACAAAATGCAAGCACATCACATTGGAAAATTTGGTGGGTGTCCATGGAGACATGGAAAAAGTTATGATCGTCAACCAATTTGCACGTAAGTTTGAAAATAATAATAAATTATTATTTGAAAATAATTTGCTTGATAATAATAAATAAATACAATATTTACTTATTTTTTATTTTTTTTTTATTGTTTTTTAGCCTCCATAAAGAGATAGAAGACTTTTTTTCATATATGTCGGCCACACCAGAAGAGCATAATATGCGGCTTGAAGTACTGGAACGTGTGACCAATGTTATACACGCAGAATGGCCTAAAGCTAAAGTTGAAGTATTTGGTAGTTTTCGAACTGGCCTTTATTTGCCTACTAGGTATGATATTATTATAACTATATTTCTGTTTGTAATATATATATGTTAGCGTTAATGTGTGTAATTCTGATAATATATTGAATAACTAACTAGGTATTTTATAAAATAACAAGAAATTTCAGTTAAACTAGAGTTTTTATAAAATTAAACACTTTAATTAATTATTCTGTATAATAACTAGATATATAAACTAACTATAGCAATACAATTAATTTATAAAAATCCATATTTATTAATATATTCACATGATTTTATTTTAATATACGAAATACATAATAAATTACAATAAAAAAAAATTCAATACAATACAACTAAAATATAAATTTAAATTTTATTTAGACGAATCAAAATTTTAAATTATTTACAGATTTTATAAAGTTTTTATTTATTTGTACATGCAGTATTTGGATAACATTTTGAATTGCATATAACATTAATTTTAAAGCATTTGCATCGTCTTATAGTATAGTTTTGTTGACAAATGCATTTAAAAAAATTGTTGACTAAATTCTATACATTAGCCTAGACCCAACCGTTCTTAAATATATTACTTAATGAAATTATGTAATATATATGTTAACTATTTAGGCTTATTTAGGTAATTTATAGAATAACGCATTTCACACATTAATGCTAACATATTTATCTATGTATACATATATAGTTAATTGAACATGTTAATAAATAGTTTGTTTATTGTTTTACTTAGTGATATGGATCTGGTAGTAATAGGTGAATGGGACACATTACCATTGCATTCACTTGCTCAAGCTCTACTTAAAAATGGTGTGTGCAATGAAAACATTCAAGTTCTTGACAAGGCATCGGTATGTAATTATAATCTATAAATATATTCATCTAAATATTAGAAATTAGTTAATTAGCTATTTTAGTTTTAATTTATAAACATTTTCAATTTTATTAATTTGTATTTATAATTTACATTATTTTTTTCTTGTCTAGGTACCAATTGTCAAGATGACAGATAAGGCTACTGATGTTAGAGTAGATATTAGTTTTAACATGAATAATGGTGTTAAATCAGCTGAAATGATAAAACACTATATGGATGTCTATCCAATGCTTCCTAAACTTGTCTTAGTGCTAAAACAATTTTTAGCCCAGAGGGATATGAATGAAGTATTTTATGGAGGCATATCATCTTACAGTTTAATCCTTATGGTTGTCAGTTTTCTGCAGGTACTATAAATTATGAAAATATGATATATACTGTAATATTTGTATTAAAATAATATGACTATGCTTATTTTGTATATAGTTACATCCTAGAGGAGATTTAAATTACCCCACTGCCAATCTAGGTGTATTGTTAATAGAGTTCTTTGAACTTTATGGCAAAAAATTTAATTATATGCTAACAGCTATTCGAGTGAAAGATGGTGGTCAATACATATCTAAAGACGAAGTAAAAATAAAATATGTCAGGTTCATTTTACAGTTTATACAAATACTGATTCAAAACTTACAGGTCCAAAAGGACATGGTTGATGGTCATAGGCCAAGTATTTTATGCATAGAGGATCCATTAACCCCGGGAAATGATATTGGTCGTGGTTCTTATGGTGCCCTTCAAGTAAAAAGTGTATTTGAATATGCATTTACCACATTAAAAGCTGCTCTTGACCCACATATTGTTTCCTCTAGTTTTAGGTTTGTTTATTATTGTGATAACTAACCTTTTTATACAGTTAAATACAGTTTTATGATAATTTCTGTTTAATAATGTAAAAACAATATTATTTTCAGTATACTTGGACGGATAATACGAGTTAATGATAAAGTTATACTCTACCGACTTTGGATTAGAGATACATATGCCTTACAAAATACTCATCGAATGATAATAAATAATTATTTGACCACTAATAATATTGGTAGTAACAATATTAGTGTGTCCACAAATACTAGTAGTAGAGCGTCTACAGTTTCTTCCGGTTCTGGATCAGCCGATTCTGTAAATATTATTTAAATGATTAAATTTTTCATAAATTCAAGTATCATGTATGTTTTAGGACTCTGAGAGTAGTATAGAAAAATTAAGTGATAATGGGGATCACAATGATCAGAATAGTAATTACCAACCAAGACGAAAATATACAAATTGTTATAGGTATAACAGTTGGAATAATCAACAGAACTATCAAATGATCAATCCTGGTAAGTTTTTATATTACATTATTTAAACTGTAAAATTAATTACATTTATTTTTAAATGTCTAGGTAATAATCACCCACCTACATCACGTAATCAAAGGCTTATATGTTCATCTAGTCCAGCTAATAATTATCAAAATCGTGGTTTTACAAATAATAATTATAACCACCATCAAAATTACCGGCCAAACACTAGCAATAAACATCAGTATACAGGCAATTACCAAGCACATTTTGGTAATTTTACATCGTCGTCATACAAAAGACAAAAACGAAAAAATCAAACACAAGATGTAAGATAAAATTGCGTGCGTCCAATCTTAAAACTTAAATATAATAAATGAGACAAAGTAAATGCTAACTTAAAATATAAAAAAATTATAAAAATAAAATTTAAAAAAAAATTACAAAAATACTAAAAAATATAAAAAAAATTGAGGATTGTCCTTTTTCGACAACTTTTTTTCTTAAATCTACAACAATCATATTTATTATATAGAAAAAAGTATTTAACAAAGTTATAAAATAATAATTATTAGTTCTGAAAATAATATCAAAATTTAATTAAAAAACAAAATTGCTATTTGTTTTTTATAAAAAAAAAAAATGTATTTATTTATTTATTAATCTATAATAAGAGAACTATACAGCGATTTTTTATGAAGCTGTCAAATCTTTTTTAATTAAATAATTTTTTAAAATTTAATTGTATATTTGAAAATATTTAAATGATCTAAGACGAATTCAATTAACAAAGAAAAAAAATTCCGTTGGTCCTGCGGTATACAAATATTTTTATTTATTCTCATTTAATTAACACAATACAATGTTTTATGTTGCATACAATCATATGCTCCACTTATGTAGTTAAATCATCACTGCCATAAAATGTATTGAAAAAATCTAATAATAATAAATAAATAAAAGAACTGTGGCGTCAAAATTAAAATCGCGTGCGTCAAAGCCCACTGTGTTCCTAGTCATTTTTATAATTAAATTATAATTTACATGTAAATTTGTAGTTGTAAAATAAATATTACTTAATATTTATTGTAAGAGTGCAAATAAAATAAAATTTTTTTATGTATGGGACACACCCATTCAAAAAAAAAAAAAAACTAATAAATGCAACAATATGGAAACCATGTTCATAGGAGCTTATTTACGTCTATACTTAATGCTAATACTGAGTGCTATGTACAAGTTGTTTTTTGTTTTTTTTTTTGTTTTTTTTTTTCTGTCTTCTGTTAGCATTGTTTGTTTAGATATAAGCGTGAAGTATGAAAAGTTTACGAATTGTTACTATGTTCATAAGTGTTACTTTACTACAATGCACTGCGTTGTTTTCACGTTGTCATGAAAATTAAAAATTTTATTTGTGTACATAAATTTAAGGATGAACGCCAATAACATGGTTTTATTTGGGCGAAATGTAAATAGATATTAATAGATTATGATTAATGACGTACAGGTATCCACAACGCTGTGTATGTGTAGTAAACGACTATAGTTACTATGGAGACTGTTTTTACGTCACCAGATTATGTAAAAATATGTATATTTTTTTCAAAAGGTATAAATATTACGTTTTGTTTTATTACTTTTTTTTTTTTTTTTTGTAATAAACCTTTAGGCGCTAAAAAAAAATCTATGCCCTTATTCAATTTCCACTTCTTCAAAATGTATACTTCCTATTCCTCTTTCTTTATCACCTGATAAGTATTAAAAATTATTAAACCAAAATTAATTGAATACATGTAATTGTTAATAATAACTGTTGTTCCTATAACATTATATAATCATCATTCATCAGAACTATTTATACATCAAGAAAAAAATTCAAATTTTTATTGTTTAATTTGAACCTAAGAATGTTTCTAGTTATACTATATAAATACATATATGTGTATATTCGTTAATCTTGATTTTGGATTAAAATGAAATCAATTTTATATTTTGTAATGAGAACCCACTTGAATGATTTTTTTAAAATGATATGTTTAAAATTCAAAAATATATATTAATATTATATTAATTGGCCTTATTATAATAAATTTGTAATTCTATAAGTACATGATATATTGCTTAAAATTTTGAACAAACTATTAATGATTTACAGTCATACGGTTGACATTTTAAAAATAAAATATGATAATTTATTATATTATAAATTAGCAACTACATAAGTACTTTTAAACATCAAATAATTAATTTTAAGTTTGGTGATAAAACAAATAATGCGTAGACTGATGATTTAATGTAATTGAATTGTAATTTATGTAAAATATAATACTATATTATACATGTAAAACATTAAATTGATATTGTTGAATGTTTTAACAAAATATTTGTTCAAATTTGTTTTAAATTACTTAAAAAAATCTGATAGTAGACTATCTATTGATGTAGGTATATATAGCAATGGCATGAATTACATTTAGCTATGTATTTGTATACAAGATACATATTATGTTTTTAATTTTAAACTATAATAATTATAGTATTAAATGTTACATTTGTGTTAAATCTCAATAACACTTATTGCGTCTCATTTTCCTTTTACAGTTTCATAAAACACATTTAATTATCATTTAATGATATTTTTAATTTTAAAATCCAATTATGAAGAATATCGAAATATTAAAGAATATCTGAATATGAATAAGTTTGGTTATTAAGAGATATATTTCGGCACAGACCAAAAAGTTAAAATTTGAGAGGACGGCAAATTAAACCATTAATTATTGTTTTAACAATAATAAAAGTAAAAGATAATGCCTAATTTAAAGCTTATAAAAAGTTATTGGACAAAGGTACTAGTTTTAGTTTTTACAGCATTTGAAATTTATACTTTTCGAATTTCGTACAGTTATCAGTTTATAGATCTATTTTGTCATGTCAGGAATAATATCTTTTAAATTGGCTACAATGTGCTACAGTGTCGTACTAATATCAATAGATTTATTGCATTGTAAATTAATTAAATAAAAATTCACGAGATTTATGTTAATTAGTCATACCGTAGGTTAACATTTATCTATTTAATTAAAATATAAATTTACCGTATTGTAAAGATTATAATGATTAGGTATTTAATTCTTAATATATATTAATTATAAATTATTAAACTAATAACATTTAAATTGCTTAGGTAGGCACATAATTGAATAGGCATTCAAAAGGAAAAACAATATAATATAGTACTGTTCGGTTTGTCAGTTCTTTTTTTATGACACATTCTGAATTTCTGATCGTCATAACCAAAATCGGTTAACATTACGGACTACAGTTACCAAAGTCCAAAATTAAACAATAGATTTTCCAAAATAGCAAATAGAATACTCATAGAAATATTTAAAAAGGTTTGTCATTTTTTGAAAGTGGTTGTTTAAAGTCTTTTGAATTCATCAACAAATTAACGTCTTCTAAATACTCATTTAGTACCTATCATTGAAAAAATATTAAATTACTTATTTACTTCTGTCATATACTTAACAACCTAACCATTAATTTCTTTCGTACGGAAAAATGTTACTTAATAACTAAGTCGCAACGGTTGTTAATGTTTTGAAAAAAAAGAGTACAAATGATATATTTAATGTAGGTATTATAATGAAATAATTAAATTTCTATTTCAACTACATAAAATTGATACTGTTTCTGACAGCCTAATTGGTTTAAAAGTTTAACACTGACACCGAACAGAATTAAACTCGGTCAATTGGTCTTGCAAATATGTTTAATCGAACAGCATTAATATTGATTATTTTAAATATTCATTATAATTGCCAAATTGTGAAGTGCATAATAATAATATATAATGAATAAATATAATGTATAAATACGTTTCTGTACGATAATATTATACTGTGACTATCATAGATGTCAGTTGACAGGTGGATTTTTTTAAAAAATTTTAATTTCATTACTTACATTGCATCAAGTGTTCGGGTAAATATCAGATTATTGACAATTATTCGACATTTCGACTTATTTATTGATAGGGCAAACTTTGCGGTTAGGTTAAATGTTAAAATTGTAGATAATAATTTATAAGTATAGCCAGGAATACCGGATGACATCTTCATTGACTTTTACTTTAAACGTTGTCGTCGACATGGATTTCGTTAAGTTAAAAAAATAATAATAATAACGCAGATAAAAAATTATTATAAAGAAATCTTATATGAGCATAAAATACAAATATTATTTTTATTTCCCAAAGTTTCAACTTAAACGAGTAATATTAGTAAATTGTAAGATGAAACGTGTATGTAATATTGTGTTTATTATAATACGGATAGCTAACTCCAACCACAGACCACAAGCAGGAAATCAATTATCACATAGAACGTTTACTTATAATACCTTATGCTTAATAATTGAAATAATATGATTATTTTTTGAATTTTTAATCAAATATAATCAATTATTCTATGTGTATGGCTTTTGTCGTTTTTCCGTCATTTTTTAGAAGAAAAAATTTTGAGAAATTTGAAAAATGAGTTACATAAAGTACTAACTAGATGTAATTTTCTATCGAAACCATACGTGATAATCGGACTATTATTTCTACCCCAAAAAATGTTTTCATACATAAAAAAAAAAAAAAAAACATCTTTGTAAAACCACGTTTCGGTCAGAATCTAAAACGGTTAAGGATTTTTAGATGATTTAGTATCGACTATAAATAATGTTACTAATGACTAAAATTTAGTTGATCAAATTTAGGTAAGTCGTAAGTACTGTAGATTCAATTAAATTGAATTTGTTAGCTCATAATAATTATATGCCTAACTAGATTTTAAAGTTGAAATAATTTTAAAAAGCGGGTAGTTCAATTTTGAACATTCCTCCTTCGTTCCTTCGGTTTCTCGGAAAAATTAGTAGTTTATTATAGGTAATTAAGATTTAAATGCAATGATATTGCATTTGAAAATACGATTCTGATCGAAATTAAATTTATATATATATATATAATATATTATACTGATAATTCGTTCCAAAATTTTACCACGTGTGTACAATACCTATTACAACACTCAAAAAAATTTACAAGTCCCTACGTTCAAAACTCAATGAGTTATCACGGAATATAAAAAAATCAAAATAACGGAAACCGTAATTTTGTCGATTTTCCGTATTTTTTGGTAGTTTTTCTCAAAAAAACTTCTCCCAAGGAAAAACTTTTGAGAAATTCGAAAAATGAGCCGTATAACGTAGATACTAACTAGATGCAATTTTCTACCAAAAGCATACTCTATTCGTGATAATCAGACCATTATTTCTACCCGAAATAGTGTTTTCAGACATAAAAAAAATATCATGTAAAACCAATACATTTTTCACTTCACTCAGGATTTAAAATGATTATTTTAACTGCAGACACGAAGCCAAGATTTTTTAGGGAAGTGTATTGATTTAAAATTTTTTTTTTTTTTTTGTGTTGCTAATTATTTTTCGGTATTTTAAAATTTGATAATTGCATATTGCATAACGACGTAACAAGACATTAGCTTATAAATTATTAATATATTACACCCAACAAAATAGTTAAGTATAATAATAACTATTGACTATTGAATACCCATTTAATATATTTATTATTTATATAGTTATTGGAATATAATTATCAACAATAATTTATTCAAAAAAATATAAATTCGTTTTTAGGTTGTCATTTATAAACTATTAATGACGTTTAATGTACATTTTATAAAAAATTTTCATCCGGCTGGTTTGATTATTTTTGACACGTTTTTCAAATATAGTCACTTTTTTTTTTGTCTATTATTTTGGCGATAAAATCAGTAATAGACTAATAGCAACAGCTTTTATGACCTATTGGCTATTTATACATGTGTATTATTCAAATATTATTAATAATAATAATTTATTATACTATAAATGTATGTATAAAGGTAAAATAATCACTCAGTATATTATTGTAGATACCTTATAATTAAATGAATAATATTTACCTGTGATGATATTCATCCAAATATAGCTTAAGTGCTTAGTGAGTTTACTAGTCTTTGCAATATCTTCTAATATTTGAACTGCTTTTCTAGCTTCAATTTTTGATACATCAAGTGACTTAATCATTATTTTCAATAATAATTAAAATAAATAAAAATAATTTCGTCATCATTCAATTTAATCCGACCATGACATTTTTTAGTATTGCATTACTTCCAACTATTATTTTTATTAAATCTATAATAATATCCCATAATATAGATATCTGCCTTATTCACTATTAAAATAAATTCCATGTCAAAATGCAATCATTTAACTTTAGACATAAAACTCTATAATATGTTATATAAAATGTAAAATTATTTAGGTATATAATGTCGTCAATGTCGTCACGTATTATATCATCAATAAGTAGGTATTCTGTATTGATTAAAGTTTTCACGATATTATTCATTTTATCTTGATTTATTGTTATTACTTGGTTTTTGGGTATACGCGTTCAATTGTCCGTGCCCATTTGTCTCGCCCTCAATTATAGTTGGGATACCAAAGAATGAGACATGAGTTAATCCAATTTAAAAAACCAATATGACTTTATTTTGTAATAATTAAACTTAATATTCACAAAAAATGTAAGAACCAACTAAACCATTCTAAGTTTAATCGAGTTAACTAAATTAAAAAAAGCAGAAAGGTCAATTTTAGAAGTTTCTCCTTCGTCCCTACGGTTCTCAGAGAAATTAGTGGTTTATTATACTTAAGATTTGAATGCATTGATATTGCATTAGAAAATACGATTCTGAGCGAAACTTAATATATTACAATATACTATACTGATAAATCATTCAAAAATTTCACCACGTGTAAATTACCAATGTAAATATTTAAAAAAAAAAAAAATTTCAAGTCCCACGATCAAAACTCAAGGAGTTATCGTGAAATAAAATAATTCAAAATAACGTAAATCGTAATTTTCTAATTTTCCGCCAATTTTTGGTAGTTTATATTCTCCTAAAGAAAAACTTTTGAGAAATTCGAAAATTAGCTGAATAAAGTACCCATGAGATGCAATTTTCTACCAATACCCTTTCGTGGATACCGATTCGCGGTAATACGACCATTATTTATACCTAAAAAATGATTTCAGACTATTAAAAACACATAAAATATCATAATATTCAATACTCCTAAATATTTTAACCTTAAAAACTTATAAAAAAATTGTTACTTACAATTTTCATAATATTTTGTAAACAGATTAAGTAGTATATGAGTAAGGTAATATGAGTAGGCTTCTATAAGATTTTCAAACCTTTAAACTCAAAATTGCAGGTAATATTAAACATTTTTGTAAAAAATTTCAAAGCTCTATATTTAACCAAAAAATCAACCAATCCGTTTCCAAATATATATATAAAACATCTTTGTAAAACCAATAAATTCCTTGTTTCTCTCAGAATCTAAAATTATATTTTACTATCTGATTAGTTCGTAAATGTAGGCATTAAGCCTAACCTAACCTAATATGTTACATGCTCAGAAAAAAAAACACTTTCAATTGACTGTCATTTATTTAGATGAGCTCTGATTAGGTAATTGCGATGGGAAAATGTTTAACATTTGAACAAATGATCATCCTGCAATATCCAAATATACAAAACTAAAATGTATAAAATAATAATTTGCAATTATATGTTCCTAAATTATAAAAACAAGGTTCAGCGCTTTGGGACGCACTTGTATTTTAGGAAGGCTATATACTTATAAAATGTGTCTTATTACTAATTTCCATAATAACTAATTTATAAAAAATCGTATTCGATTATTCGCAGTATCATATTATAGGTCTCACGTCCGGGATGTGATTGCCCTCCTATAGAATTATACATTATGTATTATAATCGAATGAAAGTAGCTTGCCTTTAATCGAATTGCCAAACATTTTATTGACCCATTTCGAATTATTATAAAAGGTACGCTATTGTAAATTAAGTATCCATTCATAATTTGAATTTAAGGTGGACGTTCATTCATTGTAAATTTTATTAAAATATACCAAAATTCCATATTTGGTGGTTATATAAAATGTATATTTTTTTAATGTTTTTGTTTATACTATAATATAATAAAAATAAATTCTTTTTTACATGTACATACAATCAATGGAAATACATTACGATAGATGGTTAAAATTATTAATTTCAATTAATTGATATTTCAATATAATTAAAATTACATCATCAATTTGCAATGTCTCAGACAAATTCAAAAAGCTATACATTTCCTAATGGATTTATGTTTGGTGCGTCGACTGCTGCTTATCAAATAGAAGGAGGCTGGAATGAAGATGGTAAACACAGTGGTTACTTTTCTTTCATAACTAAATAATTAACAAAATGTAAATATGTCAAATATATAAGAATAAAATATTTTGAATAAAAAACCTTGGTACAATAAAAATAAACTAGAACCATAAAAATGTAGAAGCATCGATAATACATTTTATTGACTTTTGCATATACGAGTGCCTATCTAAAACATAGTTTAAAGATCATTTATTAAACTACCTATTGGCTGTTACATATTATTGTTATTTCTTTTTATAGGAAAAGGTGAACATATTTGGGATCGTTTGGTTCACACTCACCCAGAACTAATATCAGATAGGACTAATGGAGATATCGCATGCGATTCATATCATAAATATAAAGAAGATATAACGTTGGCAAAAAATTTAAACGTAATGTTTAATCTTTAATTTTTATAAATATTATATTTCTATTTATATACATAACTTATTTTTAGCTGAAGTCTTATCGCTTTTCAATATCGTGGGCTCGAATTTTACCATCTGGAGAAATCAACTCGTTAAATCAAAAAGGAATAGAATACTATAATTGTGTCATCGATGAACTCATAGCTAATAATATTACACCAATCGTAAGTATTTATTTTGTAATTAGTAAATCCAATGGTTGTTTTTTAATAATTTTCTGAAAGGGGTCCAAAATTTTAGTAATATAAATATAATAATGTAATAATAATAGACATTAATATATTTACTAATTGTACCATATACTTTTATTTTATATTTTTCATTCATCTGGGGAGGTCCAGTATCTACAAACACACTTAAAACCTCCACTGGATAAATAATAAAAAAAAAAGAATTTAAAGAGTTTTTTTTTTATATCAATAGGTCACAATGTACCATTGGGATCTTCCTCAAAATCTCCAAGATCTTGGTGGTTGGGTTAACCCAATTATGTCGAATTATTTTGAAAAATATGCCGAAGTACTATTCACTCATTATGCTGATAGAGTAAGTCAAAGTATAATAATAATAATTAATAATTATAATCGTACGAGTTAAATTTTATATTGTATAAAGCCAGAAATGTAAAGTATTGGTTATCATTTAACAAACCATCTTTGCAGACGTGCTGATGTGCAAATCCAATACTTCTAAAACATAAAATATTCTTGTACATTTTTTTTCTACATAGGTTTATATTTTTTAAAGGTAAAATATTGGATTACGATTAACGAACCATTGCAGACAAGTCAAGGTTATGCTTATAAAAAATTTGCACCATATTTATCTCTTAAGAGCACCGGTTATTATTTGGCAGCTCACACACAACTAATTGCTCACGGCAAAGCGTACAGATTGTACGAAGAACTATTTAAATCTAAATATCATGGTACGTGAACCAAATACAATCAGTTTTTAACGTGATGTGAATATATATTATTTTAGGTAAAATCAGTATTTCTATAAGTTCTACATTCTATATGCCGAAAAATAAAAACTCGGAAAACGATATAAATACTGCTGAAAGAGCCAATCAATTTGAAGTAGGTATAAGTTATGGTTTCTATCCTAAACTACTTATAGGTACTTTATGCGATATATCTATATAAATATCAGTTAAACAAAAATTAAATACTCATTTGTTTCAGACAGGATGGATTAGTCACCCAGTGTATAAAGGAGATTATCCACCTATAATGAGAGAATGGATTGATAAAAAATGTAAAGAAGAAGGGAGACCCTGGTCGACATTACCGATATTTACAGACGATGAAATTAAAATGATTAAAGGCAGGTACGCATTATTTTTACATGTTTATATTTTGT
>CM023358.1:53820619-53989106 GCA_013282895.1 Eriosoma lanigerum
ATCAAGACGCTAGATACGTTAAATCTGTAGATAAATCATGGCCCAAATCATCTACTTCGGAATGGATATATGTAAACAAATAAAATTAACACCATTATTTAATTTGAAAAATGCTCCAACTAAAATATATGTTTTTAGGTAGTACCTGAAGGTTTTAATAAACTCTTGTTATGGATAAAAAACGAATATGGAAATCCACCAATAATAATAACTGCGAACGGTTATAGTGATAATGGTAAAATCAATGATTTAGGGAGAATCAACTATATACAAGTAATTATACATTTAACACTAATTAATAACAGTTATAAATTTATAATTGTTTCATTAAATAATATATATAATACAATATATTTTAATACAAATATAATATAATACATTTTTTTATTTAATAGGCACATCTAAGTGCGATATTGGAAGCGATATACGAAGATAATTGTAACGTTATTAGTTATACAGTATGGTCTCTCTTGGATAATTTTGCGTGGTTTAATGGATATGTGTAAGAAGATATAGATATTTTTTCTTATAATTAAGGCTAGAATTTATATATTTTCTTCTAATATTGAATTCTAAATCAAATATTCTGATAGATAACATAATATAAATTTGTTATTCAAAAAGCTTTTTGAAGTCGTTTTAACTCTAAAACTATTTTTTTTTTAAAAAAAATTAAAAATTAAATTTAACATTAATTCGACTTTATAAGTACTTACTTGCAATTATAGGTGGAAATTTACAATAATTTTTAGAGGGGTTAAGATTGTGTACGTATTTAAATACTAAATTTGTATACATAGGCGGAAATGGTAGGGGGTTGAGGAGATAAGCTCCCTCAAATTAGCTATTAACCCCCATAAAATTATTTGAATATATATATATATATTATATATACAAGTATAATATTAATACATAACAATATTGATCTATTAGCTTAAATTTATCTTAAAAATTTTAGTCCCCCCTAAAATTTTAATAGATCCGCCTATGTTTATATATTTATAAATTATTTATGAACTGTCTTTAAATAAATAAATGTCTACCAAGGACGATGGACACCTACTATGATTACAGTAATATTTATTACCCATTAACCCTACATTTTATCGATATTAATCAAAATATTATACTCGTCTCTCATGAATACTTAATAATTTTTGTTTTATCATATTTTAAATTACAAAAATAATAAGAAACAAAATATAATAAATATAAAAAATTATTATTTTATTATAATACACCAATTCTTATTTGCAAATAGTAGCTAATTTATTTATTTATTAGGCATTTCTCATTAATTATTACTGAAAGATCATCAAATCTATATTATGGACCATTGAAGTTTTTGATTATATTTTAATCTTGGAATTGTAGAAAAGCTACTTTTTAATGTTTCTTATGGAATAAGAAAGCAATATTTTTTTCATAAAAATTAAAAAATTAAATTATTTTACATAATATGTATAATACATTTATTACTCTTCTACTTTAGGGAGTTAGGTTCTTAAAAAATCAATATTTATATAATTTTAGATGTATTATAAAATCATAATAATAAAATATTTAATTATTAATAACATCAATATAATGAGATGTCTGTCATGTTGACACCGCCACATTTTTCTTTCTAGTATAACGAAACACGTATAAAAAATTCTTAGGACTTTGTAAGATTTTGTTGAGCAATTTTTTTATTTTTCTAGATTTCTGTTTTTTTTTTTTAAATTAGCAAACAAATATGCTGGTGTTGGCAACTTGATGCTTCACCGGCTCATTATCCGATTGAAAAAATGAATATATAATAATAATATTCGTATGAATTTGTTAAACTACGAATCGGACAATTTATTTGGTGTCCCCTCAATGGACATTAGAATGAGAAAATACTTACAAATAGTTGTATCTATTGTTTTATTTTTTATATCATGTAGACATATTCTACCGCATAATTGTATCGAAAAAAACATGTATTGATATTGATTTCGCCTTTCCACTGATTCTTTCCATAAAAAAAAAGTTTTAAATGTTAGATCTATCAATACAACTACCAAATACCAATCATAATAATATTTTGGATTTTTCAAAATCTGTGCAAGATCAACTTATCCAAATAGTACATATCCAATTTTATTAATTAATAATAATCTTTATTTTGGAAATTTATTTTTTGTTGTACATCAATGAACACGAATAAACTTAAAAATCGATATTATTTGGGGGAAATTAATCTAAAATGAATTTGATTTTTTGTAGTGTAATTTATAGCTGGTGGAGTTTGAGTTAAAAAATATACAACTATATATGAACTTTTCGGTACCTACATATTTTTTAGAGTTTATGTCTTATATAGTTTTAAGTTCATATACGAATTTAATTTTTAAGACTACAATAAATAAATAAATAAATTTAAGTTATAATTATTGATGCATTTTCTTTTTTATATTATTTTAAAATCTTTGCGTGTGTTTTTTTTTTAAGACATCATTTCGGACTTGTTAATGTGGATTTTAATGACCCTGAAAGACGTCGTACTCCAAAAAACTCATATATGTATCTCAAGGGTGTAATAGCATCAAACCAGTTGCCAGATATCTACCAGTGTGCGTAACTATCGTTTTTATGGCTATGTGTTTTCTACAATGTTTTGAAACACATTCACAAAATGTATTATAATATATTTTTTAATAATTAGTTATGGGTCTAATGGTTAAATGGTTTGCATTTTATATTCATATAAAAAATGTATGAATGCTTAAATAGATATATAAAACATAATATTAATAAATAATGTTAAATATATATTCATATACTATTATCATAGGTGGAACTGTGATAATTTTTTTTTACATGCTCATTCATATATTTATACTATATAGGCATTTTGTTGAACTAATTAACTTAATAAATTCAACTTTTCTTGTCCTATTATTGCATAAAATGTTAATATTTTAATATAAAAATCTTATATTTTTATTATATGCACCAAGAGCATAATAATCTTTGAACATTGCCTTATGTTAATGAAATAAAAATTATATCTGTTGTAAAAGAGGATATTGTATATATTTTATAAATAGTTTTTGTTATGAGGTTTTTACATTTGTGTTATCTTCTCTACTAAAATTTGGAGGTCTAATTAACATTTTGAAGACTAAGTACCCCCAAGCCACCCCATATTTACGTCTATGACTATTATACTAATATTATATTATGAATAGGTATTTGATTTTATCATAAAAATAATAAACACGAAATCATAATTATTTATCGTGGATCTTATAAATTTTACTAAAAGAGTGAAAAACAACCTGTACTTCTGTAACATGCATCATGTGTTAAAAATATCTATGGCAAAATGTAAATACATACCGTGTACCATGTACAGAGGTATGTCAGTACAAGGTGTTAAGGGAAAAGTATGCTAGTGCCTTTTAAGGTTAAAAGTCATAAGGTATATAGGTTTTAATTTTTTTTAAGTCAAAGGTAAGTTAGTAGAATACAATATACATCTCGTATATTTTATTATAATATTATAGTCAATGTCCATACGAGATAAAAAGTAATTAGTCTATGATACAATGATACTTATATCATCACTTACAGAAAGTACTAAAATATCTAAAATAGGTATCTTTAAAAATGTAATGATGGTTGTTATAATACATTGTCTGATATAGTTATATGGGGGTATAAAACAAAATATTTGTATAAATTTTTAGGTTATGTATAGGTGTATAAAATATATAATTTTTATCTTATACCTATACATAATTCTAATTTCCAATGTGCTAACTAGTTTATGAAAAATAATATAAGTAAACTAAAATTTATCTATTATATACCTACTCGTAATCAATATAGGTATTATAGTCGTATATACTATATAGTGCATGGACTAGTGGGGTTAGATCGTAACTCATTGGAGAGGCACACGCAGGCGTACCTTCGTCGTAGATATACCCATAAGCACATTTCCGAATTTTTGCGTGTACCTAGAAGAAAGTATAATTTTATGGGTATACGCGAATACGCCTTACAAATGATACAAAAATGACTAAAAAATAGATATATTATAGTCAGTTATCAATAAAAATAATATATGGATCAGTGATAAAATAAAATAAAAAAATACAATTTAATGTACTTAACATTATGTCGCGGACATAAGTACTAAGTAGGTACAAATGCACAATGTAATAAAAACATATTGCAGTAGCGTAATTCAGTATTTTATTTTTTGGGTGTATGAGATTTCAAGCAGCTAGGCCATATGGAAAAATGTACATTATCCTGTTTTTAATCTTTTCATAGGTTATGGATGGTACCAAACTATTAACATAATTATACAGTAAAATTCATATTTGAAAACTATTAAATAATAAAAGATGTATTACTCTAGGTACCTGAAAACCAATAAGTTTGAAGTATAAGTATAACTTTTAAAAGTTATAAATAGTTGATTCTCACAAATTTTTGTTTTAAATAAAATATTTGGGTTAAAAACAAATAAATATGTTTTTTTATAACATTAATAAATAATCATATATAATTTTGTTTAATAATAAATGTTAATATTTACTTGATAATCATAGCTTTTCGTGGTTGACCCATAGATTTGGTGAGATAATTTTATATCGATTTAATACAATACCGAATATTTGTATTGATATGAGTATAACATCAAATCGTCGATACTATAAATATTTCTATTGAAAGAAAAATATCGATATTTACTCAAATCGATAGTAACAAAATGTCCCTAGATTCGTGTGTATAGTAAACAAAATAGTTTTTATTCTAATTCAACATTATTATTAATCGAAACATAATTTTAACTAATATTTAAAAAAAATTTATATTAAACAATCCACACAATTTAATATTATTCGGTACTATAATGTCGTGCTACGGATTTTGCTCGTTTAACTCGAGTAATGTACACGAACGGGGTAATGTACACGGAAATTTATATGAGCATAACCATCATGAAGTACATTTTGAAGAAAATTATGAACGCGAACATGGACGTTCGAATAATGAAGAAACGACAAGGCAGAATATGAGATACATGAATTCAGATTGGTCGATGGAGGAATTGCTGACAAATGAAAATGATGTCAAAGCCAAAAATGTGATTTGCGCACTTATGATGTTATATATAACGATTGTACTGAACGTAATACGCACACTATATAATGTATTTATACCATTAATTTCCTTTTTGCTGGAACTTTGCAAATTTATATCGAAACGTGTTCAAGAACCATTGTACCTTGACAAGCTCAATTTGAAATGTTGCCATCGGATTCTCTTGAAATTGTTTTGGTTATTTGTACTGTACAATATTTTATACATCGTCGTGGGGTTTATACATGTAACGTACACGTTTATTGGAGTTTTAATACCATGGTGGTTCTTAAACATTGTAAAATTCTTGATAAAGTTCATAATTAATCGATAAACGGTTAAAGGCTATTTACTCAGTATATAACATATGTATTTACTAATTTTAATATGTCCGTGAAAAGGGTATTTTTAGTGAGGCAACAACTTAATAATAACTATAATATTAACTTTATTAATTTAATAAAAAAAAAATGTCTAATAAAACATAATACTAAGAATTAACTTTTTATTTTTAAGTTAGTGAAATTTGAATATAGTTTATAGAAAGCGTATATATTTGTATAACTTGTATGTGTCTACCTTATAATTTAATTAGTTTGTCAATTTTTAGGAATTTGTTTTCTTTTATTGGATAAATTATTTTTTGACGTCATTATTTTAAATAATTTAATACTTTAATATCAGGATATGCAAAATCTGTTGCTCATTATTATATTATTATTATTTTTTCAAGGGATTTTTTTTTCGATATTGATGGTATTGCATATTGACTCGATGAGACTTTTTATATTCGTAAAAACCCAAAATTGTAGGTAATATTAAACTTTTCTTAAAAAAAAGTCAAAGCTCTATATTTAGCAAAAGAATCAATCAATACGTTCCAAAATTATACCACACAGCACACTTCTATATTACTATATTTATATTACTTATGTTAATACTAAAAAAAAAAAATGTCAAATCCCTTTGATTAAAATTCAATTAGTTATTAGTGATAACTTATCACGAAATAAAAAGTAAAAAATTACGGAAATCGTAAAAAAATTTTTACAATTTTTTGATAGTTTTTCTTCTCATGAGGAAAAAATTAGCTAAATAAAGTACAAACTAGATGCAATTTGCTACAAAAAGCCAAATCCAATTGGTAATAAAAAAAACATCTTTGTAAAAATAATACATCCCTCGCTCCGCTGAGATTCTAAAAATGTATTATTCTAAGTACCTGATAAACAGTAAGTATAAAAAGTTTGAAGAAGACAAAAACAGCGAAAAAAAAAGTATAAAACCAATACAAATTTGGGTATTGAGTAGAGATTGGTCGGTCGGTCGGTCGCGAACGAATCAAAATAAACGGATCAGTCAAGTGACCGAATATAATATCTAAATGTTTCGATAATATGTAAACGTATAGCAATTTGTTTTAAATATTTAATAGAATTTTAAGTTTAGAAATGCCATATTCTATTCTGTTACATTTCACCAACCGAAATATAAAAAAACAAATTTTCTGTAGCTTTTCGTATACTAAACCATATAATATATTATGCCAGATGAGAAAATAATTGTATAACATATTATATAATGCAATAAAAACTCGGTGTACTTAATGTGACATACCTAGCGTAAAAATTTTACACGATCTTGTAATTGTTTTAAGGGTTATCATATATAAATAAATATTATGTTATTTAATTAATTTTAACTTGTTATTTATATTTCATAACAAAACAAAAGTTATATTTAGTATTAAATGTTTGTCAACTATTTCAGATTCTGAACGAAGAAAGGAATTTATTGGTTTTATAATGTTTTACAATGTTTTTTTTTATGTTTGAAAACATTTTTTGGGTAGAAATAATGGTCCGATTACCATAAATAGGGTATGCTTTCTGTAGAAAATTGCATCTAGTCGGTACTTTATGCAGTTTATTTTTTGAATTTCTCAAAAGTTTTTCCTTCCAAAAAATGACAAATTCACGGAAATCGTTATTTTGATTAAATTGATATTAGATTTTTTATGATGATTAATGCAATTTTGAACTTTTGTTTGAGTATTCTCATAGATAGTTTACACACGTGGTGAATGTTTGGAACAGCTTATCAGTATAATATATTTTATTAAATTGAGTATTATATATATTCGATCAAAATCGTATTTGTAATATCATTGCGTTCAAATCTTAAATATAATAAATCACAAATTTTTTCGAGTACTGATGGGACGAAGGAGGAACGTCCGGAATCGATCTTTCCGCTACTTTTCGTATTGATAATGTAAAAAAAATTGTTTATTAAACTTAAAAGCTGCAGTTGATGTTTGATATATATTTGTTATGAATATTATATGATTTTATATGGATGACCGATAAGTAGGTACTTTTGCTTTTTACTATATTGCTATTTAGTATTTACTATTATATAATCATATTAATATTTTAAACTTTTAAATAATAAAATTGCTTAATATTTAAATTACTGTACACTTATGCGAATAGTTTTAATAGCAATTATTTGCTTAAAAGTGTAAAGTAAAAATAAATTGTATTAAATTTGGTAAGTTTAATTTGATAATAATGTTAAACTTGGTTGGTCCTGCGCTACGCACAAGCGCATTAGAGTGCAACCTACATGAAGTACGCAGGAACTGTAAGGTAAGCGTCTAGTTTACGTCTTTTGGAATAAAACTTACGATATAATTGTTATAAATAATTATTATCAAATACTATAAACGATTATATAACCGTTTATAGTATTTACTATTATCTACTTTACTACATTATTTTTATAACTAAATATTCATTATTGATCATGTGGGCCGTTCCCGGTGGTATTGCGATACCGGGTCAACCCGCAGTGGAGCAGGAGCAAGCCCCAAAATCTCCACAAATTTTGAAAAAATTAGTTTAACATATGAACTCTTCTATGAACAGTGTACCAGATGTAAAGCTGATAAGAACAGATTTTATTCATAAATGTTTTATGGTGACTTAACAAATTATAGGGTTTACATAATACGGGGGGGGGGGACCATAATTGGGGATTCTCTTAACATAAATAAACATAAACAACGCTCTTAATATATATGTACATGGTACAACATGATAGTTATAAAAGACAGATATACAAATATACAAAACAATACAACAAATTAAAATAGTTTACAAATTCATGTCACGTTGCGGAATCCCAGACAGGTGCTCGATGTAAATATCCCTCGAGAACCCAATCATGTCGCTTACACATAATTTCTGCATGAGTTCTGCATATTTCGAGATGCATATTAGTTTCATTACACTGTCATTGTGAGGATACCACGAACCGAGCGAGCCTATTACAAAGGGTAGTACCTTTGCTGGTCTTCCATGAATCCTCGCCAATTCCTCTTTCAAGTTATTGTACTTATTTATTTTTTCCTCGGCCGCTGCGTTAAATGACGCCAGGCGGTTGTCGAACGGGACTGTCACATCAATGATGAAAGTTTTGCAATTTCTGCTGATTACTAAGTCAGGTCGCAATTTCTCGCTTCCGTAAGCCTGATTCTCGTACACTATACTGAATTTCTTGAAACCAAATTATTATATCTAATCATGTACAGGTCGGTGTATCGCATACAGTAGTTTAAGATGTGTATTATCAAATAATAAATAAATTGATGATTTAAAAGAAATATTATCACATATTGATGTCGCGAAATACAGTGCTAATAATTTATAATATTTAATTATTTCGTATGTTTTGAATAATATACAAATTATTGTGCGCAATTCATGTTACACACATATGTAATTTTCTCCGATAAAATTAACATAATATATGCACTGCAATATACTATTTTGAACATGAATGTATTGAATATAAAATAGAATTGTTTAATGTTTGTTAATAGGTATTTTATTGAAATGACAAGAAAGAATAGAGAAAGATTAATTTGATATTTGGTTAAAAAAATATTCTGAAATTGTCTCAAAATTTCAAAAAATTAAAAATTAAAAAAACTTTTTAATCTCCAATTATCATTAACTGAAATGTATGAAATAATTTATATTGATACCGATTTTCATAACATTTTTTTCCCAATTTACACATGGTTACTTTACCGTGTTCATATATACATAAATATTTAGTATTCGCCTGATAAAAAATATACTTTTCATATAGAAATACTCATCGTATTCAATATGTTTTTCTATAAAATTAATTCGAGAACAAGTTTAAAATTTATCATAGTTTACACAATCATAATTTGTCACGTAGGTATTGAAAACATGTGTATTTCTTGTACAAATAACGAATTTTCAGATATCTACATATTGTTGTTTCTAATAAAGAAAATTGCGTATTGTACACTTCTGATTTTATATCATGAAATTATTCGATAATATGACATGAACACATAACCTTTCATTAAAATCCATAGAATTTCATATAATGGTTTATTAGTTTTTTTGTTTTTACTCAATAAATTATCAAATAACAAATAAGTTGGTGATTTAAAAGATATATTATCACATATTGATGTCGCGAAATACAATACTAATAATTTATAATATTTAATTATTTCGTATGTTTTGAATAATATACAAATTATTGTGCGCAATTCATGTTACACACATATGTAATTTTCTCCGATAAAATTAACATAATATATGCACTGCAATACACTATTTTGAACATGAATGTATTGAATATATAATAGAATTGTTCAATGTTTGTTATTAGGTATTTTATTGAAATGGCAAGAAAGAATAGAGAAAGATCAATTTGATATTTGGTTATAAATATATTCTGAAATTGCCTGAAATTTATGAAATCATTTATAGTGATATTGATTTGCGTAACATTTTTATCCCAATTCATATGTAATTACTTTATCGTGTAATATATATACTACATATATAGTAGTTTTTTATCAATAATATTTGTATACATCGATTATCACATCAAATGAGTGCGCTTGTTAGCTATCAAGTGTTTTGAATATTTTTGACGAAGCTATTATAAAAATATTTTTAAAGTCCTGGTTTGTCGACAAAATTTTTATTAAAATCAAATTGTCAATGTAGGGTTATTTTATACTTGTTGTTATTGCAACATTGTAAATCGTTGATGGATTACGGTAGCTTTTTTTTTAAATGTTTACAATATTACATAAGTGACATTATGTGTATCAAGTGTAAAGATACGCAAAAATCACCTCCATTTATCATGATTTCACATGTTAATATCTCAGGAAATATTACAGAAATTTAATATGTAAACGCTTAAATTATTTTAAAAATTATCATATTATAATATTGATATCAAAAATGGGTGTTGCCATTTTAAAATCAAAATTAGATACTTAGTTAGGGTGGAAAAAAAATGGTTTAAAACATGAATTCAATCTATTATTATAGGTTGTGAAGTTTAAAATTTTCAATAATAAAAAGTTAGGAAAAGTTTATACTCTTTGAGATAATGAGTATTCTAGGTTCAAAGGATGGGTAATCCTTTGTATATAATTTTATAAACTATAATAATAGGTAATGTTTTAATGTCATTATATCGAACACTTTCATGATATTAAATTATAGGGGTATAGCTACGTGGCAAATTATGATTATGTAAACTATAAAAAGTTCTTAGTTAGATGATCCACACACTATATTATATATGAGATATTTGTGTCCTCTTGGATCTATCTGATACACAAGCTATTATCTTAATGATGGTGATACAATGTTCGCTCAGTCTAAAAATCTACAGAATGTTCATTACGAGAGATACTACTCTCTTAACTAATCTTACACTTACTGTATTGGAACGGACCATCATTTCTGTGTTAACCCATTGATAATTAGATTTACAACATACCCCTAGAACAAGTAAACTTACTACCCGAAACAAAACTAGTGATACTTACGTTACATTGAAAAGAGTTTTCAAGTTTCTCAAACTACACGATCACGCTTCAGTGTACACAGTAAATGGTATAAATATTTATATTTTTCATTAATTATATTACTATCGTTGATTGTTGGTACTGTATGGAAAATTAATGAATATTTTTATTGTGATTTATGACATTATTTTATGTAGCATATACCTAAATTTTAAATGTTTTTATGTTTTAATAGTTAAGTACTAAAAATATTTACTTAAAATACGTACTTAAAATTTGAATATTAAATATGTAATAATATATAATACGATGACAAATGATTTATATTAATATTGTGGAAACGCCACAAACAAAACAATTAAAAATTTGTCATTTTAATTCTTAAATAGTTATATATTATATTATGTACAATTATTATTGCACATTTCAATAATCAAAACTGTTATTTTATTTTAGAAGAAATTAATCCAATACAAACAACATACTCAAAATCAATGAATGAAATTGAACCTATTTTAAGAAGCACTTAAAAATAAGAAACTTTTCAACTGGTATTTCTGACATTTTATAAAATAGTAAAATACTAGTTGATTTCGGCCAAATTATGTTAAACGTTTTCATAAATTGCATTAAAAAGTTTCCCAGATTTTTTTTACAATTCTTAAACAAATTGTTTTTTTTTTTTTTATAATCAGATCAATGTTTTTATAATTTATAATAATAATGATTTTAATAATAAGAAACAACATAAGACTGAATACTAAATTACTAATTTAGATACTTTTTTTGCTTTGATAAAATATGTGTTAAAATTAGTGATTTACATAGGGGTGACTGGTTACTTTTGTAATATTTTTTTTTAAGGTTATCTAATTCTGCGAGATTAAGTGTTTATGATTTGTTACACTTAAAATCATTAAAGTTACTTAATACTACCTTTATAAATATATAAGTATTGAACCTTAACTTTCACAAGCTTTTGATTAAATGTTTGAAAAATGTGTTGCAATTGTACCCTGAGTGGAACAAAAGTACCCGTTAAATTTTAGATTCTGAGCGAAACGAGAATTTTAAAATTATTTTTTTTTTTTAATGTCTGAAGACACTTTTTTGAGTAAAAATAATGGTCCGATGATCACAAATAGGGTATCCTTTCCATACCAAATTGCATCTTGTTGGTACTAGATTTAGCTGATTTTTTGAATTTCTCGAAAGTTTTCATAAGGAGAAGAAAAACTATCAATAAATGGCGAAACATCGGCATAATTACTGTTTCCGTTATTTTAAATTTTTTTATTTCATGATAATGCAAAATTTAAAATTTTTTTAGAGACCTACTCATATACTATTTAATCTATTTACAAATTATTTTGAAAATTCAAAATTTTTTTTATAAGCTTTTAAAGTTAAAATCTATATGATATTTTATGTTTTTTTTAATAGACTGAAAACATTTTTTCGAGTATAAATAATGATCAGATTACTGCAAACAGAGTATTCTACACACGTGGTTAAATTTTGGAACGGATTATGAGTATAATATATTGTATATCTGACTGAGTTTCCGTGAATTCGTATTCCGTAATACCTATGTTATTAGGTACATAATTTAATGTTTTTAAAATACTTAATATATTAAAATAAAAGTTTTAATAAACTAATAGTATTCGAACTAATGTTCGAATACTATTTGTATTTTAGGACAATATACAATGCACAACTTGCACACCTATTGACTACGAAGTATGTATGTTTTTAAGTGCGGTATGGACCAATAGAAATTTTCTTAGTATTTAAACAATAATTAGGTTTAATTTTTGATTTACTCTATTTGATTAAATTAACATTAGTACAATTATCCAAGTTCTATTGAAACTAAATGATAGCACAGTATATTCTGTTAGTTTATCGATAAACGATAAAATTTAATTAATCTATCCTTAAGTCATAGTAAATTGCTCTAAAATGAACTTATTACTGGTCTCTATTATAGTAATTTTTAATATTTGCAACTTTTCCTATGCTAACAGTATGCTCTATTTTAATATTATATATTTTATTAGAATTATTAATATCTATATATGTACTTAGCTATAGTTTTTACTAATTTCCAAGTACTACTTATTTTTTCTCTGAAACTTTAAGTCTTAGGTGTGTGTTTTTTTAAAATATGTTTGTATTTTTAAGTAAACTGAGTATGTTATCATTAAGTTATAAAATTAAATATACTATAACAATTAAATTGTTATAGATCGTATAGTATACAATATTCATATATTGCAATGATTCTTATGTTTTTTAATATTATATTTTTTTAAAATTATAATTATAATAGTTTACAAACTAAACATAATTGATTATGAAATTTTATTTTTAGATTGCGAAGGTAAGTTTTATAATATTAAATACACTAATACAATTAACAATAAAGATGAATGATGTATCTATTTGAGAAAATTCATAAATAGGCCATATTTTTTTTATAAAAAAAAACAATATTCTACATTCTATGTCATTATCAGTGGCGAAGATTGGGTTCGAGACTAGGGTAGACAAATTTCAAATAATTTTTTTTAGAATGAAAATATATAAACAAAAATATACGAGTAAACTTATTTTATTCATAATATAATATACAACATTTTTTATATTATTTTATAAATTTAATCTATTTTTCTATTTTTTGTACAATTTACCAAGATTTTCACTTCCAGCTAACCACGCATATTTAGTGTTCCATGGTACTTGAAATTTTCGTATAGTTTTTCCATCAACTGTTTCCAAACTTTATCGTGGTGTCTTTTCTTTTTTAATTCAAGTTTATGTTCTAAAGAATAGTTATTAATTCCTACTGTTAAAATATCACTAATTATATCTGAACACTCCATATTAAATTTCCAACGGCAAACAACAAATAAATAGTAATTTAAAATGTATTTAAATGTTTTGATCAGTTCAAAATGTGTATTATTTTAACTACGTGGGCACACGACTAATAAAATTAAATATGTTTTATTATTATTCGATAAGAATAAGAATATTACTATATATTATTATCGGGATGCTGATACAATCATAAATTTTCAATAGAAATATAAGTGAGACATGTCTCTATTAACTCACTGCGCGATGTACCCTTCTTTCAAGAATTCACCACACTTCATATCCTAGAGTATGAGACACGTTGTCTTAATTATCTACCAAATAACAATATTATTGACTTATGTTGTTTTGACCCGAATGCGCCAATTTATACCGGTTTATGCATGTATATTATATTATATTACTGTTATTAACTAAAGTATCTATTTAAAATAACATATAATACGTTTTTATAAAAATATATTTTAAATTTTAATATGATTATAAAATACAAATTGACAAAATATAGTTAAAAATATATATATATATCAATTTAAAAAAAATTGGTAGACAATGTCTTTGTCTTATAGATAGCTTCGTCACTGGTCATTATTATTATTATTTATCGTTTCTTTGACGTTATTGATACACGATAATATTAGTATTTTAAATTATTTTTTATTTACATATACCAAAAGAAATTATAAAAAAATATATAATGGGTAAGTAGACTTCTATTACCTATGACATCTGTCAATACTAAGTATAATAAAACATGAATCAAATGTTAAATTATCGACAAACCAATATTTGGTGGAAATTCTATAATTGATTTTATACCAATGTAGTAGTTAAAAACAAGGACAACATTTCATCATTTTAAGTATGTCTAAATTTAAGTAATACCTACTAAAAAGATTGGTTGTATATGAGATTAAACAGATTATCAAAACGTATACCGTAGTAGACTAGAATTGGTATTTGTTTATAAGTATGTTTGAATATAAACTGCAAAAACTACTAAAACATGTTACGTTTAAACTTTTTTAACGTAAGTCAAAAATTTAAAGTTTAATTTAATTAATAAAAACAGTGGTCAGTGAATATGTGAATACTTCTCTTTAAATCATAACCTAACCTACTATTATTATTTTTAATTATATTTTACCTATTTATACCACAAGATACTATAAAAGAAAATCAGAGATGTAAGTAGATTTTTGTTACCTATGAATATCTGTCAATACTGAATATAATAAAACATGAAAATAAAGTTGAATTAATGATAAACCCATATTTGGGTAAAAATTGGATTATTGATGTAACACCAATGTAGTATTTAAAAACAAGGAAAACATATATCATCAATAGGATAACAAAAATAAAGTATTAGCAAATAGGTCGGTTGTTTTATGAGATTAAAAAAATAATCAAATATTATAACGCAGTGGATTAAAACTGGTAGGTATTTTTTTATAAGTATAGGTATGTTTGAATCATGGGCGAAATTAGCCATCATTCACAGAGGTAGAACATTGAATAATAAGACAATAATCCGCTATATCAATGCATTATAATACCTGTTTTATACGTTATTGTTGTAACATATATCTATTATTTGCGATTATAGTCCATGTTTATAATTATGATTAAAATAATATCAATGATCAGTATATAAGTATAATATATATTATATTGTATTTAATATTTTTCGTGATGGAAAAAAGAAACTACCTAAATCAGCTAAATCAAAATATTAAATATTCTTTATTCCATCGATCGAGTGCTAATCGGCCTTTTTGGACATGATCGGAGTTACAGCTGCCCCCGTAGTTTGCCTATGGTTTGAATATAAAATGCCAGAACTACTAAAATATGGCACGTTAAAACGTAAGTCATAAAAGAATGATGACTTTCAATTAAATTTATAAAGACGTTAAACGTGTTAATACCTCTCTTTAACATAAAATTAAAAACATAAATTAAAGTTTACAATTTTCATATAACAACCAATTTTTTTTAAATAATTCTATATTTTCAACAATTATAAAAGATACGATTTATTCATCAGAAATGGTTTTGTTTTATATTATATTCGCAAATTTGTATACATATAAATATAAACAGATATAAAAAAATTTATTTTAAATTATTTCTCAATTATAAAATTATAGGTATAAAATATACAAATGATACTTAAAATAATTTCAGAAGTCTATTTAAAATTAAATTAGTTTTAGTCTACAGAACATTAATGGTTATACACATTCTAAATTTCATCAATCCACAATAGAATGACATTTTTTTTATAATACAATGTATTAATGTGACATCTTTCTAGGAGATATCTCAAACAGGATCCAAACACTCTCGATAACCTATACTTAATACACAAGTCTTGTTTATAAATTAATTTTTTATTTAAAATATAACGTTTTTAACAATAAATTAAGAAAAATTAATTAAATAAAAGCACTATAATCAACATTTAGCATTGAAAGTATTAAAGTATTGAAATATACATATTTTAAGATAGCAGTTAAATATTTAAGTGTTGAGAACATCAATTTCGTTATATCTAAAAAAATATTGGGAGTAACTTCCTCTGCAGTATTTAATCTAATAATTCTTTTACAGCAACTTCCATGTTTCTCTATCATAATCTTTCCTCTTCAACTCTTGATACGAATTACATCCTTAATCTTGTATTATCTGACTTATGTATTGCAATATTGATCTTTCTCTATGATTTTTTCCATCAATTATTCCTTTGTTCCATGTGTCGCATCCATATAACATAATGCTCCACATGTACGTTTTTAGTAGACTCTTTCTGATGTTAAGATCAAGTTTTTTGAAGTAAAAATACTTCTTTCCTTATTAAATGCCACCTTAGCTAGGCATATTCGCTTTCTAATTTCCTTTTTGCATTTCTCATCTGATCTTATCGTATTCCCAAGGCATATGAAATATTCTACTTGTTCTATAATTTCATAATCCTTTAATTTTATTCTTGTTCATGGGTTATTGTCTCTACTACATACTAAGACTTTCGTCTTCTTTGTTTTCATTTTCATATGTAAATCCTCTTCCATTACCTGTCTCAATGTTACTAAAATTTCTTTTAAGTCTTTTTCATCCTTCGCTATTATTGCAATATCGTCTGTGAATCTCAACATATAACCATTTTCCTTTACTTCTAGCTGTGTTCTATCTTTTATAGTATATATGGCTCCTTGAATGTAAGCATTAAATATTAAAGGTGATAATGTACATCTCTGTCTAATATATTTCTTTATCTTAGACTCTTTTGAATATCTTTGAACTTTATTATTGCTATTTAATTTCTATACAGTTGATAAAGCAATTTTTTTTCCAAGTTTGCAACTCTAGCTCTTTTTATTATTTTGAACATTATTTCTCAGTTACTATTATCGAATGCCTTCTCAATATCAAAAAAGACCATAAACGTCGACTTATCTTTCCGTATTCTATTTTCTATAAATAGGAATTTTAGTTATGCACTACTAATGTACAACTAACCTACAGCATGTTAATGTCTTATGCCTGCTCACATATGATTATAATTATACAGAACATTACCCAAGTTTGATTAGTAAATTAAATTAATTAAATAAATAATTTATTATTACTTTGCTTATAACGCTATAATTTTTACCAGATACCTTAACTTTTAATAAATATGAATCATTTAAAATTTTTAAGTTCATGCTAACATTTCCGAACGTAAGTTAAATTTATTTAGCATCAATGAGAAATAAAATACTGTTACAATTTTATTAATTAAACATTATTTTAATTACAACATTTTTATCAATAGTACAAAAAATATTTATTCTTATATTTTGCCTCAAAATAAAATTCCTCTCTTCGGAATGAAGTATCTAGTCTTAAAAACAGAGCCTAGTCTTACCTTTGGAGACAAAATCTAGTGAGGAAAATACTACATTCATGCATTTACAAGTGCTGGATATGTAAATAGAACTAAGTGAGCGAAAAAAATGTGCACATAATATTATAGTACACCATCTTCAAAAATCGTCATGATAAAATTAGATCCTGATTTTAAGGTATTGCGTGATACTTTAAGTTTATTTAGTTTTGTAGATTACAACTAAATAGAGTTAGACCAATTAAAGTTACTTTAAAAGTCTAATACCATGTTCCTCATATCATTTCTTCTCTTAACATATCAAAAAAGTTTTATCCTACAGTAAAAATTTATATTTTACGTTTTTGTACTTCTATGGAACGTAAAACAGTTCGTCAATCTTATACCGTGCTAAATGTAAGAAAGGAAAAAGGACAATTAGACATAGCAATCAAGTACTTAACCCCTAACCAAGCAGTACCGTGCTACTTTAATTTACGCCCTAGGGCAACCATATTTGGCGTTCCTCATTTCGGGGAGGTTCACCCCCCCCCCTGAAATTAAATTTTTTTTCCCATTGCAAAAAGATAAAAATGTTTAGAAGATAACGCATATAATTTTAAAACAATAAAATATAATAGGAAGAATCGTTAAAACATCTGAACACGTATCGCACACAGATTGTCATCTCCTACTATAGAACTATCATATTGTTATAATTTAATGAAGATATCTGAATAAAATAGGGCAATCGGCAAAGTAAACAAATTATGGGTATTATAATTTATTTTTAGCTATGGTGTTGTTGCAAAGAGTCTGGCACACACAATCCCGCACCCCACGACTCATATCATTATTCGAATAACAAGTAAAACCAGAGGCGGTTTGATATTTTTCAGTTGGTGGTTCAAGATTAGTAAATACCACCCACCCACCTACAAAAAAGTCAAATAATATAACCTTACTTAATTTTATATTTTTTTGACGATTATTATTTATACTAAAACTTGCTAAGAAATTTCAATGTTTTGATATGATTAGTACCGAATTGTAAATAACCAATAAAATAATTTAACATTAGAAATAAAAATATATAATTATATATAGTAATTATATAGTTTAAAATAATTTAAAAACTATTTTTAAAAAAGCTATTTTCAAAACTAGGTTTTTTTTGTTTTGCTTAGTAATAATTTATTTTGAAAGCTCCCCTAAAATTTAACTCTAGATTCGCTATCGGTTAATCATGGAATACTGTATTTTTTTGTCTTCCTTATTAAGTAGATAGGAATACAATTAAATTTTTTTTTTTTAATTCTAACATTTTAATACAAATAGTCAATAAACAATATTTTATAAGTGTTAACAATACATTAATGCTTTTTGTAAAACGCTGGAAGTTGAAGCAAATTTATTAATAGCATCTTCAATTAATACTTCTATATTAGCGTTACATGAAATTAACATTAAATTATCCAACCTTTTTTCTCCAATTGTAGATTGTAATTTGGTTTTAATGAGTTTAAGCTTGAAAAAACATCGTTCTGCAGTTGTTGATGTTGGTGGCAAAGTACAAATTCCTTTATAAGCCATAAATAAATTTGGAAAAGTCGACGCCATTCCCATTTTACACAGTGCAGAGTATATGGCTGTAACATGTATTGTTTCTTCAGAATCATCACTGTCAGTATCATTTTGATCACTTAAATCATATGTATTAATTTTATATTTAGATTGAATTTTTATGTCATTTGCTGTGGCACTACTAATAAAGTTTTTATAATTAGAAGCAAATAATTCATATTCTATATTCAAACCACTTTTGTTAATTTATCTGCTGACAACCAGTTTACCAAGTATTCAAATTTACTTGGGAAGTCTTTGTTTAACTCTAAGCCTTCAGATAGTAGTAATGAAAATTCTTTGAAAATGTTTTCAGAACCACTAAATCTATCGTCTAGCTTAGATAAAATGACATCCAATGTGCATCTGTAGACTTCACATACATAGCGGTAATTTGCTGAAGTTATTCTTTCATCACTACTTATTTCTCCACTCATTTTTTTCTTACGAGTTGTTCGCACTTCTGCTAAATTCCTCCAAGTCTTGTGCTTCACAAAAATAGTTTTGTTTCTGAAAATAGGTTCTCATATACAGATTCAGTTTTCATTAATCGTAAATCTTGTGTTTGTTGCCGAGTCACTTTAATTAAATGTACTGCTTGAATGAAATCGATGGCAAGATTTTGTGAATAATTTGATAATGGTGTAGTAATTGAGAATATGTTGCGCATCATATGCATTGTAAGAACAAATTTAAACGAAAAAACTTTGCTTTAAAAAACTATTGGCTAAATGTTGATTTTTTTGTCAGTTTCTTCAGGGCAATTTTTTTTTTAATGTTAAAATAATTGATTTATAAGTGGTTTGTATAACTTCTAAAGAACGGTCATGGTATGTCCATCTCGTTGCAGAAAAACTTTTTAACCGACGAATATGTTGGTTCTTATATAATTGTTTTTGAAACTCAACATATGTTGCGGTTCTCTTTCTGGCACCTAAAAATGTTACTAAACTACTTATCGTACCAAAAAAGTATTATACACATCAGTTGCTTCACAACAATCAACAACTGCTAAATTTAAACAATGTGCGCTACACCATTCATGTAGTGCACTTTTATTTTCGTTTTGTATTAATGAGCGTAATTCTTTTACAGCACCTTGCATATTAGATACACCATCATATGCTTGTCCAATCAGATCATGCCACCAGTTTAAGTTATATTTGTTACACACTTTGCAAAATAACTCATATATCTCATTTCCAGTTGAATCTATTGTTTCATCAA
Source organism: Eriosoma lanigerum (assembly GCA_013282895.1). Classification (NCBI taxonomy): domain Eukaryota; kingdom Metazoa; phylum Arthropoda; class Insecta; order Hemiptera; family Aphididae; genus Eriosoma; species Eriosoma lanigerum. Next base: position 53,841,232 of record CM023358.1, read on the forward strand.
CACAAATTAATCGTTCTTTTATAAGTCCATCATATTTTGTACAATACCTCAATACAAAAGCAAATCGATCGAGTTTTGACACATCAGTGGTAGAAACCAGTATAAGTGAATACATTCCAACCAGTTTCACTTCCTTTAAAATTGTTTTACGGATAGATTTAGCAATACAGTTGAGCATGGAATTTTGTGATGATTTAGATGGAAATGTCAATCTTTGTTTTTTTGTTGATGATTTAATATTTTTCAAATGAGAAGCTAAAATTGTATGATGTTTGGCAAAAACGTTAAGCCAGTCTAGAAATTTTCCACTTGTATCATCAGTTAAATACTCAGTATGTCCTGAATGCATCATTATGTTTGGAAAAACATAATATTATGTCCATTTATACATGAACAACTGCTCTATTGTAACGTGTTTATTATTAGAATTTATTAACTGAATATCGACACGGTTATTATTTATGTACATTATTTTATTTAATTCAGCTTCTAAGTGATCTTTACAAGTTTCATGCAAATGAATTCGACCATATAAACCACCTAAATGTCCCCATGAATTGAAACTTGTAGTGACAAAAGAGCTTTTTTGAGCTCTAATAGAACTTAACAGTTTTCATGTCCAGCAATAAATTCTATTCATTTTTGGTTTTACTGTAAAACCATATTTACGAAATCATATAAAGGCAATAACAATTATTTTTAAAATAGGTAGGTATTATCATTGATTATAGAATATAAAAATAATAAAATATATCGTATTCATACAATACGCAATAACAAATACGTCAACCATCATGAAGTAATTATAATTATAAAATAAGTATACAAATATATTTAAATTACATCTAAATAAATAATTATAATTATACAAAAAAAAAATATATATATATATACATATATATATTATAATAAGCGCCCCTAAACTTTTCGCAAATGTTGGCACCCTAAGGCACTTGCCCCTTTTACCCCCCCCCCCCTTATCACGGCCCTGCTTCCAAAACACACCGTGTATCATCAACCGTCGTCAATATTCCAACATGTTTAAAAAACTAAACCCCAATCGTTCAACCTCATCAGTAAATTTCTTCGTAAATCCTAACTCACAACACACTAATTTATTCAATTATAATCTAAATAGTTGTATCTGTTCTACTTATTTACACACTACATATGATTCTTTCAATATTATAAATACAAAAAAAAAAAAGAATACTGTGCCTTTACACATTCCGCCTAACACAAATAATCATAAAATATTTTACCAAAATGAATGAAAGATGACCTATGAACTAAAATTAATTATTTTAGATGTACCTATTTATCTTTCACCCATACGATGTCATTATCAAAACTGAGACACAGCTTGCCCTTACGTTCATTTTCCTAGGCCCACCAAATCAATACTTTTTAAATTCACTACATCCAATAGTATGGCATCAGTCTGTAAAGGTTTGTAAAAGTAAAATTTTCGATTTTAAAAGTCTAGTTTTAATAATATGACCTTTTCAAAAAAGGGAAGGATAGGAGGAATATTAAAATTTTAAATCAAATTTAATGGAGTATAATAAAGCACTATTTTATTTCTATAAATTTTATGATTAGATTGCAATTTCCTCTTATTTTTTTTTTTACAAGTTTACTGGCTTTATACTTTAAGTATTATTATAAATACATATTTTTTAAAATAGATTAAATTATTTTATAGTTTTATAAGAATATAGTAAGTAGTAGGTAGTAGGTAGCTATAAAATATTCTAATATTTACATTAGACATTTATATACAAACTAACTTAACAAATAACAAGGAACAGATAAGGAAAGTCGTTACAGCAGCGGTGGCGATCGCGATCTGTTCTGCGCGCAAACAATCATATTATTATTAAGAAAACCTACTGTCTTCTACAACCCTACTAACTATAAACTTAACTTATTAATTATCCAATAAGGTAATTTTAAGGTAATAATAAGGTAAGGTAATATTCTTTACTAATAATTTTTATTTAAAAACTATATTAGTAAATATTGACAATTTTCATAATTTTTTTGATATAAATATATCGATAATTTTTTTTTACAATAATGTTGTATTTTGCATCTGTAACATTATATAATAATTTAATACTTCAACACCAATATAAAAATAATGTTTAAAAGAAATTACCAAACATAAAATATTTAGTACATAATAAACTAAAAAAAAAAAAAAACTAGTAATAGTACAAGGTAGAATATTATATAGCTTCTTACTACCTACTATCTACTTTATTCTTATATAACAATAAAATAAATCAACCTATTTTACAAACTATGCATTTTTAATAATGCCATTGTAATATTATAAGATCAATAATAATACTAATTACTAAGAGTAAATAGCCAGTAAGTATGTAAAAAAGAAGATTAAATTACAATGTAATCATACAGTTTAAAGAAATAAAATAGTATATTTTATACATGTGTTCCTCTAAATTTGATTTAAAATTATTGGGAATTTCTCCGGGTCTCCCATTTTGAAAAAGTTATAGTATTATAACTAAACCTTTACAACTACAAATTTTGCTTTTACAAACCAATACAAACAGATGCCATGCGATTGGATGTGGTGAATTTAAAAAATAATGATTTGGGGGCTAAGGAAATAGTTGTCTAGTCCCTGATATTCTTAACTCTGACAAAGTTCAGTAATTTTTACTACATATATCGCTGAAAGTCTTGAAGCTGTCATTAACCCAGATTTTAGTAAAGTTTTTAATACTGTTAGCAATGAACAATAAATAAAGGTGCTGTACCACTTGGGTATTGGAAATCGTCTATTACCTTGGCTTCAATTTCACGTTACAGGAAGAAACTAATTCGTATCTCAATATATTGCAATATATTATACTAATAATCCATTTCAAAATTTACCACGAATGTAAATTACATATGTATATATGAAAAATAAATTTCAAATCCCTATGAACAATATTCAAAGAGTTATCATTCCTTTTTTAAGGAAAAACTTTTGGGAAATTCAAAAAAATAGCTAAAAAAAGTACCAATTAAATGAAATTGGGTATAAAATGGGTATTCCACTGTGATAATTATTTCTACCTAGAAAAAAGTTTTCATACATCAGAAAAAAAAAATATAATAAATAGTGTATAAAAATTGCCAATTTTCTGCTTCTTAAGAAAAAACTTTTAGGAAATTCTAAAAATGAGCTTTATAAAGTACCAAGTAGACAACAATAACAAGCGCAGCATATGCTGTACGTGAAAATCGGACCATTATTTCTACCCAAATAAATGTTTTCTTACATAAAAAAAAAAAAAAAAACATCTTTATAGAAGCAATACATTCCTCGCTCCGCTCAGAATCTAAAATCGGAAGGTTGATTTGGATGTTCCTCCTTCATCTCTTCGGTACCCAGAGAAATTCATAATTTATTTTAATTAAGATTTGAGTGCAATGACATTGCATTAGAAAATGCGATTCTGATCGAAACATAATATATTATACTGATAATCCATTCCAAAATGTTAACACGTGTATAAATTACCAATTTTAATATTCAAAATAAATTTCAAGTCCCTACGATCAAAATTCAAAAAGGTAAAGTTAAGTGTGGTAAAGATACTAAAGTATGCTCCATACATTTTTCTGAGTACTTTTCTCTCAAACACTGCCATCCTTTGTTCTTCAATTTTGAACTAATCATAAAAAAAAAAACTACTCAAAAAGAACAATTGGCCTTAGAAAAGTTAAGTACATCCTAACTTTTAAGTTCTTAGAGATAAGTCTTGATTTAAAATATATTCTATATAAATATGTTGATATTCAAAATTAAATCTTTAGTATTTTTATAGTATAAGTAAAATTAAATTTTTTTTTCTGAATGTCTTATCTATGTATTGAACAAAAAATATTGAAAACTTACCATTTTATACATTTTGCAATTTCAGTATTAGGGAGTAAAAAACGTGTATATATATTAGACAAATCTATATATTTTAAATTTAAATTTAATTTTAATCTATATTTCTTTTTTGTATATATTTTAGGCGAAGATTTCACACCAAAAAATTATTGTTCTTTACGGAATCTTCCATAAATAAAAAATAAATCCATGCATTTTCAATATTAAACAATACCAATAATTTGCTTTTTTAATAATAAATTAATTATTTAGAGATTCGGTTTTATTGTGTATTTACTTCTCAAATAATACTTTATTAAACTAATTATGAAAAAAATTAATATTATACACACATATTAATTATTATTTACTGTCATTATTAATTAAATCAATAAATAATAATTTAAAGTAAAAACATTTTGTTTTGTGCAATATGTAAACGCATTTCAAACTCGATGTCTCTGCATTATAATCAATGTCGTAACTAGTGGTAGGGCCATGGGTACATAGCACATACCGATACCATATGAGAACCAAAATAACACTATACGGGGCCCTTAAATAAATAAATATTATATCGAAATAATAGTTTATACCCGAAATTCGCATAACCTAGTTTAAACACTGATTATAATTATTATATATTTTTAAATCAATTTCTGTTTTGGAGTCATAATACATAATAAAAGAAATATACAAAATAAATAAATACCTACTTTTTAAATATTACATTTTCTTGTGTTGTTGTCACATTTGTTTCCTATAAATGAACTGAAATAGCTCATTCCCCAAACGTTTGTACAGTAAAATAATAAAAAGAGATAGTAAATACTATAGGTAAAATTTACATGAAAACTTTAATGCGTTTTTGAATCACAAATTAGAGTACATCATTCTTTAAATACTCTAGTAATCGAAAATATTTTGTTTAGTAAATATTATTAAATTTTTTTAAATATACATTTTTGCACGTAAATACCAAGAAAAAGTTATAATATTATACTATGTTCAAAGTGTGTACATTAAAATATAATCCAAATATCCAATTCAAAATATGTCTTTAATAACCCAAAAAAGTGTGTGAACAAATTTAGACATTAATCTATAAGACAAACCTGGATCTAATGTAGTTGACAAAATTACAAGTAAGATTTTATTAGTTATTATTTACTAATATAATTACTATAATAAAATATAATTATTTTATTTTATAACAAGTATTTTCTTATTTCTAAATATTTAATACTATGCTGTTAACCAATAATAAACCATTAGAAATTAATTGTTAGATTACAATCCATAAGTTAGGATCTTACTATACCACATTGTCTTGTGTAATAAAATTTTAAAAATACAATAATAATAATTTTTAGAAGTGAATATCTATATATGTTTTTATTATTGTCACAGTGTTGTACAAAGATAATCCATATTTTTTCTATATGAGATGACAGATAATTGATATAAATAATTTATCTGGATGATATATATTTAGATAGATAACACTTTAATTTTTATCTCGATACATAAACAGACAACGAATATTTATTATTGTATATCTGAGTATAAGTTAGGTTAATTTAAATCAAATTATTTAAATAGTTATATGAAAATGAAAAATGTACATTTAATGTACGTATAAATATAGATATTATTATTATAAATTATAAACTATTTAATGTTCCAGCTTTATAGTGTATACAGAGCGCGGTCTATAATAAATTTGAGGTATAATTTTTTAAATCATTGATTGAAAAATAATCTAAATGATTATTATCTGATAGCTCTTTTATTTATCTAGAAAAGATAAAAAGATAACTGAATTTTATCTAGATAAAGTACAACACTACCCATGCATCCCCTGTCATTCCATTATGAAATAGTATAGGTTTTGCCATGTCAAAAATATGTATTGTGACGTATGAAAAAACTAATATATTAACTATAAAATAACTGATATTTTATTTTTAACTATTTTAGTATTATTATTATTATAATTATTATTCCTAATAATGGATACCATAATATAGCCAACGGCAACCAATACAATATTAAATCATTTTGAAAAAAGCAATAAGCTGATTCACTAACTGAATAGGTATACATATTTTAAATTACATCGTTAGAAAATCGCTTATAATTAAGTTGAGACTTGAAACGGTGATAAAAGGTGAAACCAGAAACACGTATTAATAGCCATTTTCGTAGTTATATTATATTACGTTATTTTGCGTTATATTATATACATTTTTTATGCAATTTAAAAATTCAATTGATACTTAACTTTTTTTTATAGTATCGATATCAGTTGTTGAGCAATTTAAAATTAATTGTTAATTGAAAAAAATTACTAACGGGGAATTTTTAATTTAGCTGATAGTAGGCGTAGTGTAATACTGGAAAACTATTTAATTTGTAGTACGTTTTAAAATTGATATAACTCGTCTCTACAATGGTTACATAATACCAAGAAAAAAGTTTAAACATCTAAAGAAATGCGTTCCTTTGGGAATAAAACTAGGGATCGACAGGATTAAATTTAAAGATAAACCTAGTTCAATTTATTTAAATAAACACTTAATAAACTGCTTTCACACGTAGCGGTTTAAAAACCGCTGCCGCCACCGCTGTTTGTTTTCATACATAAGCAGTCGAAGAATGAGATAAATATCAAAACATATTTTTCTTATCGATTTAATATTCGTTTCCTGCGTATAATTCCCGCCGATTTATACAAACCGGATAGTTTAGTATTTTATTTCTTATTAGTGTATTTAATTATGCTCCTAATAACGGATACGTTAAATGACATAGAAGCTACACGTGTCATTTATGCATTATATAAAAAGCAATAAACAAGAAGTACTTAGCTAAAAAAATAAAAAAAAACAGTAAAAATAATAAACGACGTTATTGTGGTTGTACCCATTAAATACAAATAGGCTTCCAGGTCAATTTAATGTAAATTTTACTATTTTACATGCACACCCAGATACATTTTTCAATTATTACCGTATGAACATTTCATCTTTTGACGAACCGGTGAGTAAATAAATTAAACTATATTTACATATGCATCAAGAGTATCAATAGTCATGACGATATAAATTAATATGTTTATATGTTACGCTACGAGGTAGATTTAATAACTGACCGCTCGCGGGAGAACCGCTGTGTGTGTGAATATTCCGATTTACAATACACTGTTCAATTATAGGCAGCGGCAGCGGTCGGCCGCTTAAAAGTTAAACAAATTCAATTCCGAACGGTCGACAGCGGCTAGAAGCTGCTCGGTTTTCCCAGTGCGAATAAACACGTTTAAATGTGTGCGTGTTTAATTGAAGGCGGCAGCCGCCGCGGTTTTAAAACCGCTGCCGCCAGCGGCCGAACCGCTCCGCGTGAAAGCGGCTCTGAGCTTAAAGTTTAGAGTATAATAATATTATTTTAAAAATGTACATTTAATTACCTTAACAATATTTTTTTTAAAAAAAAAACGATTACTTATATTAGTTGTGCACGATACACGAGAATGTACCGATAATGCCTAAGCGTTACGCCGTATTTTAGATTCTCGGCGAAGCCGAAGAATTTATTGGTTTTACAAAGATGCTTTTTTTTACCTTGGGAGGAGAAAAACTACCGAAAAATTGCGGAAAATCGAACACATTCAACTGTACACATTTGCAAGGTTTGTTATACCTATGTACACGACTTACTCTATACTACTTTTGTTTATCTACACAGTTAAAACTAAATATTGTATTCTAGTCAATTCTACATCAACAAAAAATAATAGATTATCGTTTTGTTATTTACTATAATAATTTGATTATAATTTAACTAACAAAGTAACAATTATAGATTAGACAAAGTATACTATAAAATAGTATTGGGTACAATAAAGTAAATAGTATAGTATAGTAATAAGGTACAATAACCAGACATTTCTAAATTATTAAATTGTTCAGGAGAGGCTTAAAACTGAATTAAAAATACATTTGATATCCAATTGCAAATGTGTAATTGATACTCATATCGAAATTGTAATTTTTAAATTATTTATACTAAAAAAATATTAATTAAGGCTTGATGATATCTGGTTATTGCACTTAAAATAATATTTTATCAAATAATTTTTTTTCAAAATTACCTTTTTTTTATTTACGGTTCCCCTTGATATCAGTACTAATATTTTTAGTCCTTAGTGCTATTATTGTACCTGCAAAAGTTTACGAGATAATTAGATTTTATGTTCAGACTCCCAGTGTCAAATATTTATAAAACATTTTTTTTTTATTCGTAACTTGATTTTTTATACTAGCTTCCCTAAGATATTAGTAAGCACAACACTTTTAGCTCTATTTTTTATCGTCGTATCTGGTTTAGTTTACAAGTTATCAAGAAAGTTACAAGAAAATGTAATCGATGAATACTATATAAAATATAAGATAAACAGACAAACCATTTCAAAAAAACTATATAATTATTAAAAAGCCAAGTTATTTAATAAAATAGTATAATAGGGATTATTAATCGTGAAAAATAACAATATTTATATAGGTATATTTATAAATATTTATAAATTACCAATAATAAATAAATAGACGTTTAGACAAGTAGCACTCATATAAGTACATACAATAACTACAAAACAACTAAATAATATACATAAATATTAAAAATCAAAATAATTTAATCATATTTAATAAAAATAATATTACATAGAAAAAAATAGGTACCTAAAATATTAACAAAATACAATAAATTTTTTAATTTATTTTAATCTATATATACAAGTGATCATGAAATCTTGGAGATAAAATGAACTTATCGTTGAACAATACACTACCTACAATAAATTCGCTGATTATGACGACCTGCAGTTTAATAATAATTATAAATATATATATAATTTAAAATATTTTGTACGAATTTATAATATGATATAATATAATATAAATAGTTTTAAATTATAATTTAGTTATAAGTCGAAATGACATCGTGAGATAAATTCTTTACAATATGACTAATATGACTAATTTTATTACAATCATCAAAATGGAGACATCTCAATTTGTATTATATCTCCGTAATTAAAGATCGGATATGTTTGATTATCGACAGGGAATTTTTTTCTATAAAACAACACATAAAAATCATTTTGTAAAAAAATAGAGATGTCTAGTTATTGCACCCTAGTCTTCAGTTAAACTCTCCTGAACATGTACATTATGAATATTTGAAACTTGACCGTACTATATGAATAAAAATAAAGTATAATTTTACATACATATATATCAATTCATTAGTAAATAATAGTATATTTTGTTTTGTTTTTTTATGTTTGGTTAATATATTCGTTTAGTTTTTCAGTTATTAAAATTGATCTTACCTATTAATAAATGATAATATTAAAATAGGTAAATAATTTGGTTAATTTAATTTAATCAATATAAAAATTATAATCAATAATAAAATATAATATATTAATATTCTAATAAATTAAGTTTGAGTTAGGTATTATATACATTATCTTATCTATTCTATGCCTTATGAGTTATGCTAAAACTTAACTTAATCAAAATTATTTACCTCTGCAAATAAGTCATTAAATATATCATTGATAAATAAAAAGGTCATTATAATTTTATCTACTTGCTTCATTTAAAGTATTTTTTGGACGTATAATATAATTTGTATGTTAGCCAATTTGATTTTGACAGATCATGTTTTCAAATGAATATATTAGGTACTTATTACCATTGATTATAGAATAGACTATTTTATAATCAATGTTATTACCATGCTAATTGTAAATTATAAAAATCAAATTATATTTCTTTTTTTAACAATAAATTCAAATTAATTATAAATATATAAGTAGTTAAAATATATTTTAATTATGATATAGGTATTTAATACACTTATCTAGAATTACAAAAAATATTTAATTAAACATATGTTTTATTAATATAGTAATAGATAAATAAAAACATTGTTTTTTCCTTTATAGATATCAATTGAAATAGATTTTGACATAAATGTTGTATATGTACACAGTTTAACTTTTGATAACATATTCTAATATTCTAATCATAAAAATAAAAATTTCATAACTAATATAATAATGGAAAATTCAAAGGATTATACATTTCCAGAGGAATTTATGTTTGGTGCTTCGACTGCTGCATATCAAATAGAAGGAGGCTGGAATGAAGATGGTAAATAATATTTTATTTATTTTTAAATCCAAAAAGTCTATGAATAACCCTGTATGATATTTAATAATTGAATAGAGTTGAAGCACACAATTTTAGTAATCTAACAAACGAATAGTTTATATATTTTGTTAATTTTTTCAATTAAGTATTCAACATAACATAAATTATAGTTAATAATTTTTAATTTTCAGGAAAAGGAGAAAATATTTGGGATAGATTAGTACATACTCGTCCAGAATTAATAAATGATAGAACTAATGGAGATATTGCATGCGATTCGTACCATAAATATAAAGAAGATATAGCATTGGCAAAACAATTAAATGTAAGTTCAAATGTAAGGATTTCATTCAACAATTAATAATTATTTCATTTATTATTATTTATTAAATATATATATTATAGCTGAAGTTTTATCGTTTTTCAATATCATGGGCTCGAATCGCACCAACTGGAGAAATGAACTCCTTAAACTTAAAAGGAATAGCATATTATAATCATGTTATTGATGAACTTATTGCCAATGATATTATACCTCTTGTAAGAATATATTCTACTAATTAATAACTATCATTAAATAAAAAATAAATGTATGTATTAAATTTATTTAATATTTTCAGGTCACAATGTACCATTGGGATATTCCACAATATCTTCAAGAACTCGGTGGTTGGGTCAATCCAATTATTTCTGATTACTTTACAGAATATGCCAAAGTTTTATTTACTTATTATGGAGATAGAGTATATTTCACAATTAATTAATATTAACTGATTAATTATATAATATTTTAAATATATTTTCATAGGTGAAATGGTGGATAACATTTAACGAACCAATGGAGACTTGTAAAGGTTATACTTTTAATAAGTACGCACCTTATTTACATTTAAATAATACAGGTTTATATTTAGCGGGCCATACCCAACTTATTGCTCATGGTAAAGTGTATAGGCTGTATGAAGATATGTTTAAATCTAAACAACAAGGTACCTAATTTAAATGAATAAATTAATAAGTAAATTGAAATTTGATTAAAAGTTCTGATTAATTTTTTTATAAATTAAGGCAAAATAAGTATTTCAGTTAGTGGGACATTTTTCATACCAAAAGACATTAATTTATATGATGATATACTAACTGCTGAGAGGGCTAATCAATTTGGAGTAAGTCCATTTATATACATATATAAGTATTTAATATAATAATATGACTGTTAAAATTGTTACACTTTTAGTATGATACATACATATGTATTTTGTTCATAGAGAGGATGGTTTAGTCATCCTGTGTACATGGGAGATTATCCACCAATAATGAGAGAATGGGTTGACAAAAAATGTAAAGAAGAAGGAAGACCATGGTCAATATTGCCAAAATTTACAGAAGATGAAATTAAAATGATTAAAGGTAAGTATATGTTTTAAACATAATATATTATAATGAATCAAAATACATTATTTTCTTATTTTTGTAGGCACTGCAGATTTTTTTGCTGTCAATTACTATTCTACTCGTCGAGTTACTGATGGTAGTGATCCAGATCCAAATTATAATCCAGATGCTAAATATGTTACATCTACAGATAATTCATGGCCAAGATCTCCTGTAGCAAAGTGGCTAATTGTAATAAATTATGAAAAATTGTTTTTAATATTTTAAATTACACTAAGATTCAAAATTTTAGTCAGTACCTGAAGGATTAAAACAACTTCTGATATGGATAAAAAATCAGTATGGAAATCCACCATTGATAATAACAGAAAATGGTTACGGTGATGTTGGAGAATTGAATGATTTAGATAGAATAATCTATATCAAAGTATTTAATTTCATAAAAAACATATTATGAGTAATTGTCTAATAATTTTTACTTAATGTGTACTTATAGAGTCATTTAAATGCTATACTACAAGCAATTCATGAAGATAATTGTAATGTAGTTGGTTATACGATCTGGTCACTCTTGGATAATTTTGAATGGATGGATGGTTATAGGTAAAATATTTTATGTAGCTTTAAAACTAAACAAATAAAACATGTCTATGTTCATACTAAGTTTAAATTTAAATTACAAATATGAGGGGGAAAAAAATTAAGTAAATAATTTTATTAACTTACTTTGCCGTACTTATCATATTAAAATTATTTTCGTCACATTTTTATGTGCTGTGATATAATATGCATTTTGATAAATGTTACATTAATTATTTAAACTTAGTTAAAACAATTAAAGTATAAAGTACTATACTGATGAACTTAATAAATAATTAGTATACAATTTTAGTTTTATTAAAATTTTGTTTACACATTTTTTCTAATAATTAAACAATCAAAATCAACTTATAACTGCATACCTAAAATCTGTAATAAATACTTAATTTAAAATAGTTTATTTTATGAATTTTAAAATAACTGCTATGTTTAGTGTTCGTTTTGGACTTGTCAAGGTTGATTTTGAGGATCCACAAAGAACTCGTACTCCAAAAGCTTCATTTATGTTTTTCAAGAATGTTGTATCCAATAGGAAATTAGCAATAGAGACTTTTCCAAAGCTATGAATAATAATACCTTTTGATTAATACTTAATAATACCTTATTACTTTATTTTACTTATACTATTTTTATATGTTTTATCATAATTTAGAAGTGTTAAAATGATTATTAATAAGATGTATTTTATGCTCATCATTATATTGTAATATGTTTAAGAATTTACAAGTATTTAGTTTAAATATATATTTTTATTTGTTTAAAATTTTGCATTGTTTAAAATTATATTGTTAAGTTACATTGGTAATAATACATTACCAATTCTTTTCATCATAAATTTTAATATTTAATTTTCACTATTTATTGCTAAATAAATAAAAATATTTAACCTAACTTTTATGACCCCAACTACATTTTAGATTTGTCTAAGCAATAACCTGGTGTGAAAATGTATCACTATTATATAATTTGAACATTAATTTTATGTTTACTTGGCCACAGTTTAATTAAAATTAATCTGATCAAAATGAATTAACAAACATTCTTTTTTCTCTTGCTAACAACATACTGTGCTACAAAAATCTATTTATAATATAAAAAAAAAAAAAATACAATATACTTTAAGATTATAAGATATAATTATGTTGGAAAAATTTCAAATCATAATAAATTATTATATAATACACTTGTTTAATTTATCAATATTTACTGAATTTTGTATCTTAACAACAGATTACATTATATTTGTTATAATTTATATGGTTTATTTATTTTAGAGATAAATATGTATTTTTATTTATTATTCAATTTGTTAGTTATTATTATCTGTAATCCATTAAGTCATTTAAACATAAAAAAGTGTATAAAGAAACTACAAAAAAAAACATGTCTACAGAAGAAGAATTTGATTGTTTAGTGTCATTCATTATTAATATCATTGTCCATTCAAGTTGTTATGATAAGGATGGTGGTGTTAGAATAAACATTTTGCAACAAGAATTGTGTGAAAAATATGGACCAGAATATTTTTGCCAAAAAGCAAAAGCAGATCTACTGGCAGATGCTATCGAGTATTTATTGTACACCAAGAGAGTAATTTTGATGCCTCCTTGCTAAGTCCAAAATACCAATAATCAATGAATAAAAATATACTTTGTTTTAAACAAAAGTGATCAAGTTTAATAAAAAAAAAGAAATTCAAGTCGTTGAAATTATATGTTATTTCTGTTAAAAAATGTTTTATTTATTTTAAATTTTAATAACTTTGTATAGTTTGTGGTACTTTCTGGTTTTTGGCTATAGAATATTTATGTGTAGACAAGAAATGATTACTGCAAGGGGGTCATACTTATACATATATTCACTTGGAGAAGGATTAAACTATTATGCTGTATTATACTCTATTAATATACCAGTGTTAAAAAATTATGACGAGTAACATAGTATATATGAAGAGACAATATACAATTGGTTTTATAATTGAAAATATTAAATAACAGGATTAAACTAAATTCCAGTGAGTATTAATAATTATTTGGTTTGATAAACATTTTTTTTTTTTTAAGTATTTAGTTTTTAAAACTCAAATTAATGGCATATTATAAAATAAAATACATTATTTAGGTACATTTTTTATTTATTTTTTTTTTTTTATGTAAATAAAACAAAAATACATAGTAAAATAATAATAAATAATCATACAAATTATAACTTCACTTTCAATCAGCCATTCAACTTTTTACAATATACCCCAGCCGTCTTCAAAAGCTGAACAAATTTTCGTGCACGTTAAAGCAGCAGATAGTGGATAGTTACTTATTGCTACTGTTTGTTCTGTATATTCGGTTTTAATCTATTACGAGTAATTTAATGTTAATTAAACATTATAAATGTATTATTTAATAAGAATAATTTATAAATATATAATACCTGTCCATGAGCCATTGCGCCAACAACAAAAGCAATTGGATCATCCTGGGTAACAAGTTCAGAAAGTTTGATAGGGTTTCCGGCTGAAAATGATGTTGCTACTTTCCGACAACCTGCTGGCAGATGATCAGTGATTGGGTTCTTAATTACCTTCAATAATTTAGCTGATGTTTCAAGTGATCTCACACTAAATTTGTGCAACAACTGAACTAAAATACGTAAAAAAACAGACAATATTTTTAAATCATGTAATAGAAAATAATGACAATATTTATAGTATATACCCATTAGTCCAGCAAAACGTTTAAATGTTCTAGGTATTCTTGTTTGTGGATTTATTTCAATGAGAACATTATTTTCTGTGTGAATGTATACTTGAAGTAAACCAGCTCTATTCAACGGACTGTCAAATAACATCAAGAGGCATTGATGAGTAATATCTGGCCTGCATTTTCCTATCTCCCGTCCATGTTTTCGTAATATGTGCGCGTGATCATCGGGACTTAAGAGTTCAAATGTTTTTCCAACCTGATAATTTCGAAAGACAGTTATAATTAAAACAATATTAATATTAAAAGATTAAGAAGATCGCATCACCTTTACGGTTTCCAATTGTGCATTTTCTAAAATAACAATTAGACGTTTTTCGTTGTCGTCTTTTACTTCTTTGGCTTTTCTTGTCAAGTCAAACTCAGTATCTTCATCGGTGCATCTACGTTTTTTACCCATAATATTCACTATATTATATTTACTAAGTTGCACAAAAAGATACTATTTAATTTTTAGAATAAGTATAATTTAATAAATTGTGAAAACGAATGCACGACAACCATAAAGTATTACAATAATATATATTACTACTATATATATTATTAGTTATTACCCTATAACGACAACACGTGAAGTTGTTATCATTTTATATCACATTTATTTTTCATTATCATTCTTTTATCAACTATAATCACAATGCTATATGAAATAATAATAGGGTTAAATTATGTTAAACAATAAACTGACTTTAACTTTTTTCGTATTAACATGATTGTAGAACAGCTATATAAATTATAAACGGTAATTCTTAGAGTGTGTACTTTGTTTTATAATTTAATAGAAAATAATTGAAGTGGACAGACGTCTAATATTTTTAAGGTCCCTATATACATATCTTTAGATCCATCCTTGACAAAATAGATTTATCTATTTAAATAAAATAATCAAAATAATAAATAAATAAAAATTAATAATAAATTAAAAAATCATGGATCCATAGACCTATAAACTAATTTTTAAAATAATATTTTGCGATAAATACACTTAATTTTTGCGCGCCATCTATTAATTTATTTAACAAAGTTGATAATAAATTTATCAATAATAATCATGATAAAAAAATTATCAGAGTAATAATATTCAAATAGTGATTTTTCCCGCCACAAATATAAAATTTTCTGCAAATTAAAAATATACTTAGGAACTTAATAACTCTACTATAATTATTTGTTAATTAAATAATTAATAATCTTTGTAGAACTTAAAATGTGTATATATTCTGTTAAATCGAATTTTGTTAGTCTTGTTTCAAGTTGAAATATTGTACTATAATACTATATATCGAATACGTGTACACAAAATATCGATGCGTACTTTTTACGAAATATTTTAGTTCGGTAATTCAATTTTTGTTTCCAATTCTGTATATATTAATTAACGGTTGGGTTGCTTAATATATAAAAAAATAATGTATAGGTTAGGTTAGATTAGATTAGGCCATCAATATAACCAGGGCCGCCGGTTACGATTTGTGAGGCATTAGGCGAGGCCTTATTTTAGAGAAATATTACCAAAACAATTTCCCGTCAAAATATTATGAAAGTGTTGGCTATTGCTTTTACATGAATAGCATTTGAGGTTTAGTGAACTTAAGTTCTAGTCTCCTTTTAATTGCGTCTATGTCCAAACAACCTAAATTAATATAATATTATTGTATATAAATTATACAATTAATTATTAATCATTACATTCTATTATAGAAATATCAATAATCAAATAATATTTAGAAGTACTTTATTAATTAAAACTTGTATTATTTTTGCAATCTAAAATCAAAATAACTAAACTATTTAAATAATTATTCGTTAAAATATAAACATGATTATGATTTTATAAACAATATTTTACTATTTGATTTTATTCACTATAAATTTATAAATGTTGACATAAAATTAATTTTGAAACAACAGTTTCTGATCATCAGTAATTATATTTATTTATTTTCTATATATTTCAATCTTGCACTCGATAACATAATCAATTTTAAAAGTAAATAAAACATAAAATGAAAAGAAATATTATTTTGTTAAACTAATTAAAATCCAGTAGTGAATATTTCAATGATAAAAATTATATGATATAATTCATATTTTCTGACCATTTACAGTTATTTTAAAATATCTCTTTTCAATAAAATTGATATATTTAATTTAATTGTTTTCATAAACTACAACAAACTATCTTACTTTATATATTTTTGTCGTTAAAATAAAACACGGCCGATATCAAATGGCTGATGAAGTGTTGGCAGAAAAATAAACCGACGAAGTTTATTGTCTATTTACAATAACAAAATAAATATTTGTTTACGCTATAAATATCCATAAATATCTATGCATAATGCACGTATCTACAGTGCATGACATATTGGTCATTCGGTCGATATTGTGCTGTCATTCGACGTTATCTATTCTGAATAATTATTAAATTCTATTTTCGAGATTATATGACCACTAGTTGACATAAAAAAATATATATATATTATTACAGAATATATTAATTTACTATTTAGCATTTCACTAGAATTTTTCAAATACAAGCTGCGAGGGACGAGGCCTCTACAAGCGTTAAATCCCAGGCAAATATCAGCTCTGTCTATCCCTAACGGCGGCCCTGAATATAACTTAAATAATCTATGAATTAATAGATTAATATAATTAATCTAACTTAGATGTAAACTGTGTTTTAATCTCAAATACACATAAATAATCTCTAACGTAATATTATATATTTTCTAGAACCTAAAATATATTTTTTTTTTAATATTTTTTTTATTGCAAAATAATTGTTTTTATTCTAAATTCTATATTTTATGAATAACAATAAAGAGATCTAACCTATATTTAACTTTATAGACTATAAACATCAAATAAATATTATCTATAATGAAATTGCATGGTTTTTATATAATACCCGTAGGAAATTTAAGGTTTGGTTACCTGTAAATTAATATAATGAAATAACGAACTTAATTTAACTATACTTTTTGACCTCTAAAATTGCTTAAATTAATGAAAAAATTCATTATTTATTGAATCTCAACATCATTATTTTATACTTTAATAAATTATTCAACACTAATTTAATTTCATCAGTGAACTAAACATGAAATTCAGTTAAAAATAAAAAATCTTTAACTACTCCATCATATATCTTTATTCTCATATTACATAGTTCTGAGCAAAATTAATCTATTATTGCATAGTAATAATACCACTATAATATCGTGTATTTCAACCCTAAATTTTTCTTTGCCGTAAATTAAATCTGAAGCTTCAATATTACAATCTGAAAATTGTTTTATGAATTTCCTTTTTTCTCATTATGTGTAGCACTTATTTTAGTGCAAAACTCTACAAGTGTATGTTCAAAGGCTATGCTTGACACTGAAATATAATCTTTTAAACTTTTTAATAATTGTACAACTTGTAAAATATCATTCTTTTGTTTGTAAATTAATATGGATATTTCATTATATCATTCCATAAAAGACATAAATAAACATATTTTATATAGGAATAGCAGATTGATAATTGATTACATTTTTATAATTAATAAAATAAAAAAATTTTCATTAACGTACAAATAATATAGCTAAGTATATAATTATTCCAATAATTACATTTTTAAATTTGTATGAAGAAATGCGATTTTTGTATAAAAAAAATGTTTAAAAACACGTTTACGCCACAAGATTATAACCTTGAAGTTAAAATTTTAAAGATACTTTTATTTTCACAAAGGAGACAAGCCGCGGGGATGTGGCCTCCAAAAAATAGATTGTACCTAAACAAATTTTTTTTTTAAATAGAAACAATATAAAAGTATTTACATGTTTTTTCTTCGAGTGTCATTAAATTTCCTTACGTATAACACACGCATTACTTGAAACATTTTATTAAAGAATAAACAAAATAAATAGTAAAGTATTACTCTGAAAAGTACTAAATACTATATGTTTATATATTATAGCATATTTCTTAGATGTATAATTTACTCGGTGATATAAAAAACGAATACCTAGCTTTGTAGAATAATATTTTATTGTATAGCCCATATTTCATAACTGTCATTAAATGACATTGTCGTGTAATTTACAAAACCACCGTTGATTATAATAACGAGTTCCTCGTGGTTTTAAATATTTTTTGAAACACAAATATAACATATAACATTTTCTAAAAGTTTAGCATGTAAATTAGTTTCAATAACTTGGTATCCGATCCCAATCAAGGAGTTATGGGAATGGAATTGCCTAGAAAAGAATGGTCTGTACTATAAAATCGGTTTCGTACTGACCATGGCCGTTGTGCTGACATGTTGCACAAATGGAAACTCCGAGATAGCCCAACATGTGACTGTGATAACCACACACAAACAGTAAAACACATTATAGCTGAATGTCGATTGAGAAAATTTAACCATGGCTTCGAGGGAGTCCACGCGAGGCAATAAAATGGATTAGGGAATTGGACGTGCATCTGTGAATAATCAAATACTAGTCATTTCAGGTGGATACCGTACATTGTTCTATTATTATATTTAAATCTATACGTGTGTTAAACATTTTTATAATTTGTATTTTAATTTAATTTAATTTTACTGCATTATTACTGTTTATAAGCTAAATTTAATTTTCTGTAATGTTGATTTGTTGTTGAGCCGTTTTATTAATAAACAAATACCGTCATAACGGTTATACAGTCGAATGGTTTATACCACGACGAGGTTAGGTTACGTTGGGTAACGGCAAAGACTGGGACTGTGGCGAGGTTAACTTTGTCAGCTTGTAAACGCACAGTGAATTAAGTTTGGTAGTCAAATTAGGTAGGCGGTTTCTCCACCATCATTTTGGCCAGCACGCCGGAGACCAGTAGCCCGTTCCGGTTTTGGTCGATCGTCCGAAACGTGAACTTCACGTCGTCGTCGGCCGTCAACGATCGCGTTTTGTTTTCCACCAACGACGCGTACTTCGGGTGCGATCGGAGCACATAACCGCCGGTGGCCACGGTCGCGTGCGGGACAGTGGCCGTCGCGTTGGATTTCAGTCGGCGGAGTACGCTGCTCAGGCCGGCCGCGACCAGATGAGCGGACCGCCTGGCCGCGCACGTGCACGCGTACCGGAACAGCTCGCAATCGAAATCGGTCGGGTCGGCCACCCCGAACACGTCAGCGAGCACCTCGCGGCCGCCGCGGTACCGTTGTTGGGCGTCCGACTCCACCACGGACAGGTGTTCGGCTCTCAGCGCGTATTCCGTGTTCATTTTAGACGTCACGTGTCCGCCGAACAGCGCTTTGCGCTCGGTCATTTCCAATACCATTCTTCGCACCAATTCGGCCACGTACATGCCTGCGCGCGATCAAAAATTATTACACGCTATATTTACATAGTTTATTCCGTGACAGTAGTGCGAGGCCAGTAATATTTTTCATGGTTAAACACAATATGGAATGTTGGATAATGATTACATAAGAAAAAAAAAATATGAATGATAACAGAGGATGAGTGTAGTCTGTGAATGTAGATGATGGTGAAGATAATGCTGAGATTTGATATGTGGAGTGATTAAAGAGGATAGAAAATGAATACATATAGGGGGAAGTTGTATCAATTGTGGGAAAAAGGAGAGAGAGAATATAGGTTGGGATTGTTTGGACATGTTCCGAAAAGAGATGAATCAGTGTCAGCGAGAGTTGTTATGGAAATTAATGTAGTCGGAATGATGTGGGTGGAAGATGGAAGAAGAGGTGGATAGATGGAATAGAATGAGATATGAATAGCCGGTGTAAATTAACGAAAGGTAAAAAATCGTGATCTATGGAGGTGTAGGGCTGCCCCGACGGACCTTATATAGTTAAGAGTGTAAGGTTATTATCCTCACAACTAAATCGGGTTGATCGATCAATTGGTTGTCGGACGAAGTGTAAAGGCAATTATACTATGTACTATTATTTTTTTTTTTTGTTAAAAATAATTACTAAATATAAAAAAAACGATGAATTTGATAAAATACTGTTATTAGAAAGGTAAGAGATAACAATTTTATTAAATTTATTTAAAATTGTAAAATAAATAGTATTTAATCATATTTGATTTAATTACGCTGAAAGCCTGAAACATCGGTAAATACGTTTACGTATCTTATAACGCTACTACGTTCCTACGATTGGATACTGAAAAAAAACACACCACCTAACCGCAAATTCCGATTAAATTATTTTAAAATGTTGCAAATTTGTTTGTTCCTAGAGTTACTTGCCGTCATCTACTAGATAAACATACTATAATATCAGGAATGTGTCAATATAAATCAAATATTATTTCGTATATAGTTTATGTACACTTCGAAAGATACGTTAATTGGATACTATAGAAATGCAAACGCGTGGTGTTACACTATATTATTTATTCGTTCCGTAAATGTTTATAAAACACAATTGAAATTTTCAACAAACCTAAAATCGTCTGTATTCACGACCGACTGTACAGACGAAATTTGTTAAACAATAAATAATCGTTTTCAACGTGCAAATTATAACCAAACGCTTACCCGAAGTCATTTTTTCGAAAATCTGTTTTCCGGGTTGTCTGGAACGTTCGTCCAGGCTAACGTCGTGTTTCGTCCGTAGAAAATCGAGCACGCCGTCATCGCCGAAGGCACCCCATTCGGTATTCACGATCGTCTTGCCCGCCGGCGACGACGGCTCTACGTAGCCGCCCACGTCCACCGCACGGTCCACGTAACAGCAGTTGCACCCGGTGTCCACTACGATGCTGACGCGAGTGGTCGGATCGTCGGCCGCGCTGTCCATCAACGCGGCGCTGGCGTCGTTTAGAACGAACACCGGCCCGGTCCGGACGCGGACGCGGCTCAGGGATTTCCGCAGCCCGGCCACGACATCACGGCCCACCAGGTCCGCGCAACCGTACTCTCTGGTCATCCGGTACAGCACGGTCGCGTCCGACGCCGTCTGCCGGACCGGAAACCCGAGCGTGAACACCAACGGTACGCCGGCCGTGCGCACGCCCAGGCGGCTCGTGAAATCGGCCAGACAGGCGGACACCCGGTCGAACAGACAGCGGCCGGTACCTAATCTCGCCCGCGTCGGTATCGGGTACGTTTGCGACCACACCAGCACGTCGTTGGTGTCCGTGACCTCGGTGAATTTGGTCAGCGCGTGTTCCCCGCCCGACAGCTCGAGGCTCAGGTACTGGCTGATGGCCTTCGGCTTCACCACACCGTCCGCGGCGGTCGGGTAAGCGACGCGCGTGTCCCAGCACTTGATCGTCGCGGCCGACGGGCATCGCGTTCCCAAGTCCATGGCCCTGGACATCCGGCGCGATACGTCCGACAGCACGTCGTCGGACAGTTGGTATTTCCGGCCGATCTCCGCGGCCACCAGTCTCCGGTCGGACGTGTCCTGTCCGTTGACCGACCTCCGGCACGCGATCCCTGTCGCTGCTAACGGTGTTCGTACCGCGGCTGACCGAAAAAATAGGCGCACCGCGTTCGTTATTTTGCACATGGTCGCGATCGACATTGCTATTGCGCCAAATAAATGCGTCCGATGTCACGATTAAATATTATGAGATAATTTGTTTTTAATAACTATCGAAATCGAATTGCGTTTGTTACAACACTTCGTTGTAGCCCATAGTTACTGTACACCGTATTTGGAGAAAAATAATAAACAACTGTCGGAAAATATGTTTACTGTTTTAGTTTTTTGTTTTGTTGGCGCGAACATTTGTTAATTTAAGGTCTTATACATTATATACGTATATTAACAATTAATAATACGTCCATTCAAATTTCGTACGTACATGGTATAAACAAATTATAATTACCATTTATAAAAAAGCGGGAAGGTCGATTCCGGAACGTTTCTCCTTCGTCCATTCGGCCATTGGAGAAATTAGTAGTTTATTATAATTAAGATTTGAATGCAATAATATTGCACTCGAAAATACGATTCTGAGTAAAACTCAATAAATTACAATACTAAATACCTATGTTATAATGATAATCCGTTCTAAAATTTTACCACGTACCAATATGTAAACTAAACCTACGCATTTACTTGTATTTTTTTTATTCACTTAAAAAAAAAATAATAATAATAATAATATTAATAAAAAAATCACAAGGGGATACTTTTGAGAAATTCGCAAAATTAGCTAAATAAAGTACCAATAAGTTGATGTAATTTGCTATAGAAAGCATACTCAACTTGTTGTAATCGGATAATTATTTTTCCCGAAAAAGTGTTTTCAAACTTTTAAAAACACAAAAATAAAACATCAATGTGAAATTTTAAAGTTTGTAGGCCTTTAAAAAAAATTAATTTACGAATTTCAAATTTTTTTACATAGCTATTAAAGAGTACATCATAAAACACATATAAAATTTTCAGCTTAAAATATTTATGCGTTGAAACTTAAAATAAAATCATAAAATATATCATAATATTTAATTCTACTAAAAATTCTAACTTCAGAAGTTAATAAAAAAAAAAATGTTAATTTTTCAAAATATTTTGTAAAAAGATTAATATTAAGGTAATACTAAACATTTTTGAGAAAAAAATTACATTTTTTGATAAATTTCAAAGCTCTATACTTAGTTAGAAAGTCAGCCTATTCGTTCCATAATTTTATTACATATATGAAGACTACATATCAAAACATTCAAAATAATTTTCAAATCCCTTCATTTAAAATTGTATTTGTTATCGTAAAATATTTCAAAACCATTTTTTAATAATTTTTCTTATTATAAGTAAAAACTTTTAAGGAATTCAAAAAGTTAGCTAAATAAAGTACCAAGTATAAGATGCAAAAATATTCTACCGGATATTTGTAATCGGATCATTATTTTTTCCTTGACTTCACTTAGAATCTAAAAATCCTATTTTATGTAAATGGAGTTTAAGTATTTTCAACCGTAAATATAGAGAATAATTGACATTTTAATTTTTATGGATATTTATAATATTTATGCTAAAAATTATTAATATAAATTAAAATTTTAAATATATTCATCTTTAATATACTAAAAATTATAATAATATATAAAGTGTTGATATAAATATAGTGTGAAAAACAAGTGTTGAAAAACGTATACTGATAATATTTATTTTGAATAATTTGTGTTCAGGAATTTGTAACAGATTTTTTTCAAAAATATTCAATAGATTTCTTGGTTATTTTTTGGAAATTGGATATGTTTATAATATTTGTTGAACATAAATATTATAGTTATACACAATCATCAATAAGCGCCTTCATTAAATGCCACTTATCTATATTTGTAATATTACAGTCCAAAAAGTATTCAAAAATTTAGACTTGATTATCATTGTTATTGGAAATGTCTGTCTAACTAACAATTGTAGTAAGAATATTCGATGAAAAAAATAACCATGAAAATAATATTCAAAGAATACAACTCCAAAGAAGACAGAATAAATTACTTATGAACCCTTTAAAGTATGATTCATCCCTTTCTTTTTTTTTTTTTTTTGTTAAAATATATTATTATGATTTATGTGAAAAGAAAAAGAAATATACGTTTTTTTTTAAAAAAAGAAAGATCACGGAATTTGTACATAAGGTTTTTGATGTTATTGATTCTATATAATTTATTATTATTCTCATATTCTTATTATATATTTTTGATTATTTATATTTACCATTATTAATAGTATAATCCGAAAGTAAGAATATTAGAAAAAATATTCGTGAAAATAATTAAAAAATCGTTAAAAAACGAGTCTTACAGAATACAGGAGAAATTAAATAATTTAAAATAAGAAAAAATGGCTTGTAAAAAAATGTATGAATTAAAATCTGTCAACGTATAAACATTTATCATATATTTAACCTAACCTATATACGTATTTAATACAAACGAGAGTAATGCACTAATACAAATTAAAATATCCAGAAAAATCTTATTTATTGTAATATTTTCATTTATATCTACTCCTGCTTCTATACATTTTTTATTTACCAAAAAAATTAACTTGGGACTCATTGAATGTTATTACTAGGCGTACAGTAATAAATATATTTATATATATGTGTGTGTGTGTGTGTGTGTGTTTCCCTAGGTATTCTGCAGGCTACCATTAGTTAGATGAAGATGAGGCGCCGTCTTGATATCTCTTTAAAAAATGATTCATACATTTTCCCCCGTGTATATTTGTTAAAGTGCATTACGATTTACGTAGAAAAAACATGCAAGTTTAAATATAAAATTGATGGACGATGAAAAATAAAGGATCACAAATATTTGCGCAAAAGGATTTCGATGTTATTGATTTTATATATATGTACATATAGATATTATGTTATTAAATTATTTATATAAGGTGACCCAGATGCATTTTAAAATTGTAATATATCCGTGAAAAAAGTAGATATTTAAATGGAGTTTTTTTTTAAAAATTATTTCTTTATTTTTAAATTATTACAATTGACTATAATATTACACATATTATTTTTCAGTGATATTTATTAGACATTTGTGTAGTAAAAAAATAAGAAAAAATAACTCAATTTTTTAAGTAATATGGATTTTTAACTTAGTCAGTTTAAAGAGTATTTTATTTTATAAAAATTCGAATACGGTGGTGATTTTTAAGAGTATTTTTCTTTTATTGGATAAATCATATTTTCGATATCATATTTTCTAATTATTTAATCTATTATATCGTGGAATGCAAAATATATATTATTATTAATGTATACTATGATAAGTATAAATTATGAACAAAAAATTTTGGATACCAATGATATTAAAGTATTAAAGTATTACAAACAATGAAACAACAATAACGTCTGAAATATCATTTCTCAAATAAATAAAAAAGAATTCCTAAAAATTGCAATTCTGATTAAATAAGGAGGTCGACACATTAAAATTATCATACAAATATACTCTTTAAAACTTCACATTACTTTGTAACGTAGTCGGGGATGACCCTGTTAAATATTAGTTATAAAAAATAAGTTTAAAAAAATTATTTTTTTATGAGATGTGTCTTTTTTTAAAAATATAGTTATACAGATACTATCATAGGATTTTGCCTAACTAATAATTTAAAAAAAAAAACACATTCAAACATTTTAATTTTTGGGAAGATATAACAACTAGTAAATATATCTGGGACACCCTGTATAAAAAAAACAAATATTTGAATAATGAAAAAACCTATATATATATACTAGGTATATACACTATTTATAGGTATAAAATGACAAAAAAAATAGGAAAACCTTTTCAATCGATGTTATGCAAAATTTTACAACATATGGTAACACTAAAACACTTTAAAAAAATAAAATGGAAAATGAAATACGGAAGGTTACGAATAATTTGAAAAACGTATAACATTTATAATACTTTATTCAATCAAAATTTAGGTATACGAGTATGGAGTATACCTACCTACTGAGTGTCTGACGCAAACAAAATATTTATAATGTGAATTGTACTTATAGTGTTTCATTACATTTTTCTTTTTTCTTTTAATTTATTTGATGAATTAACCTAAAACGATCATTAAAATAATTATGACTTTATTTTAAAAAATAGGTATTTATGATCTATATAAAGAATAAGACAATTATTTAATGTTTAATTAATTTTGTTTTGTTACAACTTTTTATGGCTGTTCGTTTGGTTGACCTCAGTATGCTTGATAAAATGTCGAAAGACAAATTTATTGTAGGGCAAGTTGAAAGTTGTACGTTCTCCGAAACTACTTACTTATTGTTATATAATTGTCCTAACCTTAATATTTATTCTATTATTGACAATTATTACATTACTGACAATTATTCGATTAATTGATTATTTTTAAAAAAATGTAAACATTTAATCAATTATACAATTATTTTCAAACAATTAATCGTACAAATTTTCACAGCCCTAATTACCTACCTTATAATTGTAACTATTATATGATACATTAGTTAAACATTGTACGCATATGCATTATTATATACTTAAACATAATTATTATTATTTATGTGGCTTGTGGCTTAGAACATTCGTTGTGATATACCAAGTTAGGTTTAATGTTCTCAAGATGATGATGATGATGATGATAATAATATGATACCTCATGTATTTGATCTTGCGTGTAGGTGCATATAGATAGGTACTAAAAAGTAAACATACGAAAGTAAAACTTATATATTCGTAAATATCCTAACTTACTTGACTACAAATAGAAGTAGAATTATTGTATAATAGATGTTATTATTCCTACTCTTATATTTTTCATTTTAATACTGTAGCAATAATAGCTGTATTATATATTTCAAAATCCCTTAGCGTTTTACTATAATAAAAGTGAATTTTCTCTAGTGGGAATATTATAACCTATTGTATTATAAAAAATCATTATCGTGCGATTTTTTTTTATAGTTTTTAAAGAATATGGTTAACGGATAATAACAACATTTAATTGACAGCCGAAACGGGAGGGTGGTATTATACTATACGTATATTATAAAGATTTATGTGAGAATATATTGTTTTCAATTAGTATAAAGTGTGATAACAGATTTTCGCGTGGGAAAATAATATAATGAACATAATTAATATAATACAGTGATTAAAAAGTATTTTTTTCTTAAAATGGCAAAATTAATTATTGTTCTCAATAGTTGTTTTGTGAAAAATACTTTAAAAGTTACTCTTTAAACAAATGAAGTGCCGCGGGGAAAAACGATAATATATACTAAATATAAATAAGTGAAATCGATTATTTTGTTTTATTTAATATTGGAAATAATTAATTAAAGAATAATAGTATACACTATATTTGTGTTATCTTGTACCTTATCTCTGAGTCTTTGAGTTCTAAAATATTGTAATAGGTAACATTTTGGAAATATTGACTATTATCGATTTTCCCTTATAATATTTATAAATATTTTGATATTTATCGATTACTCAACTATTTACTACAGCATTATTTCTGTTTGTAAAAAAAAAAATTAAAACCATTCCAGATTTCTGATATCGAACAACAATATATTAAAGTATATAATCTCGATGATGAGCCATCAAAGAAATTGAACGTTCCGAGTTAGGTATTTTTGAAAATATAACAATAAATATATTTATATTTTCGACATTTTTATTATTAATAATAGTATATTTTGTTATATAAGCTGTATACAGTGTACACGCAATAATGGTCACCGTTTTTGATATAATTTTTGGTACTAATTTATTTTATCTCAGATTGCGAACCATAGAATATAGCAAGTCCGCTGGGTAGTATAGGTATATATTATATAGTTTGGCCATTTCCCTTGAGTATAGGAAAACATAGTTGTGGTAACAGTAGATTACTGTTTTAATGGTCCATAATTTGATAATAGTCATGTTTCAAAAACTTACAATTGTACAACAGTACTTTAGCTATAGCACTATATTTCCCGCTAGATCTTAAATTACATCTATCTTAATTAAAATTTGCTACGCGAGTCACTGATTATTGAACATAAATGTAAAATATATAATAATATGTAGTACCTTTCTAATAATATTAATAATATGTGACACGTAAGTACAATAAATATATCACAATCGAATAATCGGTATGCATATAATGCCTATCAGCTATTCTATTTTACAAATGTAATTAATAATATTTAAACCACAACTGAAGTCTCCTTATGATAATACGTATAATATAATATACGTTCAGTGGTTTGTTAGTTGAAATGAAATTCCATTTATAATCAAAAAAATTTGTGTTGGTAGGAGTTTTGTAGATAATCATGTTGTGCTACATTTAAAGATATTTTTTTTTAAGAATAAGAGGTGCATTTTTTTTTTTTTTTTTATACAACATTTTGGTTGAACGTTAACGGATTAATGAATGAAAAATGTTTACTAAATAAGTGACATTTTCTTGTATCTTCTTCATATCTTTACTATAATTTCGAATTTCTATAAAATTATATATTTATTGAACTTACCTTAAAATAGTGCAAAATTAAGAGGGTATCACAACTAAAACATTAGATAAAATTTAGTTCCCTAAACTAAAGTGAATTCTATCATAAATCATAATCCACTAAATTTATATTTATATTATTGAATCTGTTAAGTTCTTATACTATACTTAAATCAATATATTATACATTTATACATTATATAATTTAAGCTGAAAAAAAAATATTTTGCTATGTTATTCAAAGGGATTACAAAAAAACAAAATGGGCTTAATAATTTAATTTAATTACTAAACTGCAGTTTATGGTAATCTAAATAAACTTTTAGCAGTAGTAAATTAAATGTGAAAAATCCCAAGGTGCTATCTATACAAAAATACAATATAATAATAGTAGTACTATCACACAATAGGTTAAATTTCTTTTATTCTGTGGTACTATTAACTAGTAAAAGCTAAAATATCTTATATTCGTAGACGTTATAACTATTGTATTAATCGAATGATAATTTTCGTAATTATAGTAGCATAACTATAAAAATATTATCGAACATGGTTTAAAAATAAAATGTTATATTAACTATTAAGTACTTCTTATTTATTGATTCTTTTGATTTTTATAGTTAGTTAATTTAATTTTAATTCCATATTAATATATTTTATAAACTACTATTTTGTTGGAATTTAGATTCAACAATCAAATCATATAAATACGTTTTTTATATAAAAAAAAAAAATGTTTTATTTCGGACCTTGGACGGTACCTATTTGAATTTTTGAGATGACCGTTTGATTTTGAGTCTGCGATATCATATATAGTAGAATTTTTGAGTACCTATATTACATATTATAATACAATTAGTAAATAATTAACATACATATAAGATATATAAAGGAACCCAAAATTACTGAATGCAACATATGGAGTTATTGCTCGTAACGCCGTGTACCGATAGCAAAATATGGTAATTCAATTTAATATTGCGACCGGTATATACCTACAAAGTGAATTTCTGGCAGAATATATTATTAAATTGTCTAATATAGAAAAAATCAATATTAGGTATATTTGATAATAATATTGAAACACATCTTGTATAATTTTGGTTATTATGTTAATGTATACTATCAAAATAATGGCAAAAGTTTCAGTGAACATTTAATTTGTTTTAAAATTGAAATTTAACCGTAATCTAAACCACCAAGGCATTAAAGTATGCAAATCTTAAATTTAGGGTTAATGGATTAAATTATATGGATCCGAAAAATTTATAAAGCAACAGATTTTATCGGATCGTGACAATCTACGTCTTCGTCGACATTCAATGTAATATTTAGGACAGATGTTTAGGAATATTAACAATAATATCAACAATACAAATTATTTACATTATTAATATGCTTTATACGATCACGATGAATTAATTTCTTCATGTTAAGTAATTATTTTTATTAGTACCTACGATGTGTGAAAAAAAAAAAAAAAAATTCGTAAAAAAAAGTAATACCTATTGTCATTTTACATAATTTTTACCATTTTAAATTTATTTATTCATTTTCGTTGAAAAATAAAAATAATTTTCTTAATACAATTATTTAATAAACCCCTGTTTGAAAATCCCATCTTTGTATACAAATATATATATATATATAGTTCCGCCTCTGATCACTGCTATTAATTATAGATTATTAAAAAAAAAAAAAAATTTTTTAAGGACCCTGTGAAGAAACAATTGCACCGGGCTCAAAACGTTTTGAAGTTAGCTGTTTGAACAATGTAGTACGAAACACGAATATCAATTTATAAAATCCATAATATATCTATTGATATTTTGAATGCCGATGGCGGTATACTGTATAACATTGTTTTCTAACCGCGCTTTTTAATATAGTATTCCGGCAATAGATTTTAATGGATTTGAAATTTTTTTTAATTATTGGAAAAATCATATTTCTTACGTCATTATTACAGTGTATATATTTCATATAGTCTATGATTATATCGTGGAATGCAAAATTCATGTTATCAATATTGATAAGTGACACAATTTGTGGATTTATAATAATTTTATTATAATTAATAACATTTTATAAGCACTGAAAGCGTTCATGATAATATTGATAAAACAAATTTTACGTGCCATGGTATTAAATTATTAAAAATAATAACATCAGAAAAATCATTTCTCCAATAGTTAAAAAAAAATTCCTAAAAATCGAAATCTTAATTAAATTAAGAGATCGATACGTCAACATTCTTATATAAATATACTTTTTAAAATAGCTATCTTCAAATTATACATAACTTAAAAAATAACGCGTTTATTTTTTTATGAGACTCGTTTTTTTAAACAAGTAATAAAAGTAATATTTTAGTTCATCGCCTAAATAATAATTTTAAAAAAACTGCATTCAAAATTTTTAATTTTTCACGGAGATATTGCAATTAGTAAATAGATCTGGGACACTCTGTATATACACAATAGGTTTACGCGTGAGCCCTAATTACATTTCTCTTCTCATTTTATACTTTATAAATTTTTTATAACGTTAAATTTAGATTAAAAAAATTAATGAAATAGAGTTAATTCACTAGATAAACGAGTGATTTTTAAACTTTAAATATATACAGGTACTTAATAATTATTAATAGTTTAATTTTTATTTATAATTTATGCTATGAACGAAATTTACCTACAACAGCAGTAGACGGTACAACAGTAGTTACAAAATGACTTATATTTTATATATTTTATCACAGAATAAAATTGATTATTGTAATAAACTATTTAAAAAATAGTTAATGATTAAATAGTTATTGTCTGATATTTTTATAATCAAATATTTAAATAATAGTAAAAAATGTTAGTTTTAGTTATAATTAATAATTATTTTAATAAATAACGTGTATAATATATATATATATATATACTCGTATTATTCAAAAACAATTATTTAATATAATTAAAATATTATAAAGTATACAATGTTGTTAATTTATATTCCCTTTTTCAGACTCAGATATTTTTTTCGAAGTCGTATACTAAACAATTAAAATCTGCTGAAAATGACCGTCAGTGCCCAAAATTTTTTTGAACGATTCGTTTCTGAAAAATTTGCCTGGACATTTAAAATTATATCGGGCCGGCCCTATATTTTTATCACACGAAATCTAGTACTTATTTTTGAGGGGAGGAGTGATTAAAAAAAAAAAATGATTATCAACAAAAAATATAAATGATTTAAAAAGAAAAAGTCATGTTTATTTTTTATTAATAAGTTATAAGTTAAATCTCACAGACGTATTATTGTTGAATAATAATAATAATAATAATAAAAAAATTACATCCCGAATTCACAACAGATAAATATTATGTAATGAATTAAAAAAAAATCCAGGGGAACACGTAGCTCCCTCCCCTGTAAAATGCGTTACTGCCAGAAACCGATAACCGCGTTCGCTCCGTTTTCGGTTTTCGATATAATATTATATAATCCGAAACGATCCGGGCGAGCGTATATTATTATTATTATTATTATTATTAGGTCTCCGCGGCCAGTTTGAAAATAGCTGCCGATTGCACCGTGGCGGCGGCGGCGTAGCGATAATAATATTATTAATCATTATAACGTCCAATTAAATTATGTGTATAGCGGGTCACGGGCGATTTAGCGCGTGCCGAGCGACGGCGGCCGAGGCGGATCATTTATTATATTTTATCGGAGTATGGGTTACGACGATTCTCGCTAATAATAATAATAATAATAATAATATTATGTCGCGTAGTGTTTTTTTTTTTTCATTTTTAACGACGCGAGGGAAGCCGCGTCAACGCGAAACAAGTCGTCGAATACGCTCGCGCGGACGTACGTCTTTCGTCGACACTGACACACTGCGCAAGCCACGATCATCATAATCGTCACTTGTCATCACTTATCATTATCATCATTATTCATTATTATTATTATTATTGTAATATACCTATTATTACTCCGTTTGTATACGTATATTATATAATGATACTATACTCGTAATAATAATCCGGCAGCGACTTGCGGTTGTTTCTTGGCACGGACCGCCGCCGCAGATTCCATATTATAATACTCGCAGCCATCAACGAGACCTCTTTGTATTCTCGTTTAACCCTATTTAACCTCTTATTAGCGTGCGCCCAAAAATATACCATCATAATTATTATTAAAATAGGTGGGTTACCACTACCGGCTGGCATCGGCGCTTTTTTTGGAAATTGTAAAAAAAAAAAAAAAAACTACCCGGTATATACACTTTGTTTCGTACAACTTAAAATTCATTATTTTACTACTTACCTGATATCACTCTAAATTTTATCATTTGATTTCGTGTACTGTGCGGTAACGTTATCCTAACGTCCGCAAATGAAATCATCAAAATAATTGTAAAACGAAACATATTATTCTATAGTATATCATGTACCTACTTTAATAGAATTGTATAATAATTGTATTACTACCTGCAGCGCACGTCATATACGCGATAGAATTTTAAATTTTAATAAATTATTACTGCTAACTTAACCTAACCTAACCTAATTTAACCCAAGATTGAGTTTAAGGCACGGTTGGGACAGTTAGTAAGCACACTATTACGATACTATAATACTATATTTCGGTAACTGATTTTTACGAAAGCATTTAAAATAGACTCTCAACGAGGGCGTATATATATATATATACTGTTGTAAATTGAAATAAGAAAGTTTTAAACTTGCAGTACTATTTATATAATATTACAGTTATTATTTATAGTTTACAGATTTAATTTTAAATTATTATCGTATAATATAATATTATATAATACAAGTTCGAAGAAAAAATATACGATACTTACTTGATCGTTTTATTTTAAGTTTATCAAATTGTTTGTATATATACATAAATAGTTGATTTATAACATATAAGTAAAAAAAATAAAATAAACGGCTTTTAAAATAAAATACGTATATTTATATATTGTAATTATATCCATCAAATTTTTTCGTTTTGTCCTCGATCAGTATTATGAATATAGTAGTGAACTGGCTCGGAATGTTGAAAAGTTACCTTGTGGTTGCTATACCTATATCTTTAAAAAAATGACTTTTTATTTATATAGTACAATTAAATATTTAATTAAATCAAATACAAATTGTTGACATGTGATGTCCGTTTCCTTCTGCTATCAGTGTGTAAGTGTATCAATTTACCATCACATCGACCATATGGCCTAGGCTCGCGTACCGTTATTAATTATTGCAACTAAAATGTAGAATGTACGGTTTGTATAATATGATGCTATATCGTATTTCGAAATACTCGAAACAACATTAATATGAATATATTACGAATGTAACGAATAATAACTATTAGTAATAACTAGTTTAACAGTATGAATTATAATTACAATTACAATAATAGATATAAACATTGCAACTTTTAAATAAACTTTTAAGTGTAAAAAACTTAAATTAAAATATATCAAAAACCTCTGCTCATCGAATTATCGTTATCCCTATGCTGTTTAGATATAATATTTACATGCCCGTGTCGTTAATAATTAAATATTGCGAGTTGAAATTTCAGAATAATTGCAAGTTTCAGCTTCCTCGCTTTCTACGAAATAAATATATATTAATTTTTGAAGATGCAATTTGTAAAGGTCGCGAAACATTAGAAATTCAGAATTTTGTAATATTAAAACGATCAGATATTTGAAAATCGATATATCCACAAAAGCAAATTAATAATTTATTATAATTTACCAATTTATGACCTGTACATAGAAATAAGTATAAGATGTTTTTAATTATTGTTAGAATATTTTACAAAATATTAATACTGGTTTAAAAAATTTAAATTACAATAATTCTTTAATGCCAACTCGAGGTACCTACTATAATATATTATTATAAATATATAATACTCTGCGCACAGCTATATTTACATAAGTTTATTACTATTGTGTTTTGATATTTCACAAAATTGTATAATATTTTAGAATATTTTATCACTTTACTTTGTTGGTACCTATATAAAATATAGGTTGATAAATGATAATACTTAAAAGGCGTAAATATTACCATCTCAACGATTAACTTTCAATTATTATTATAATTTAAAAAAAAAAAAAAAAAATCGCGGTGTTTTTTCTACCAGTAAAATAATAATAATTATAATAAAATATTTTACGAACTTTCGTTGTGACTTGTGAGTATTAATAATTTATCATTTTGTTTTTTTACGAGTTTCATTTATTTGGGTCGATGTTTTAACAAACTACTTTAAACTTATAAATATATTATTTATTATAATACGCGAGTATAAAGTATGTACCTAGTAAATTAGTAATAACTAATAAGTATATATTATGTTCGCGTTTTTCGAATTTTTGACAATTATTTTTCATAACTTTATATAATAACATTATACAGGGTGTTTTTGAAATGCATGAGGAGACTAATATAGGCTAATATAGACTAATATATTCAGTAGGATGAGCAAAATAAAAATATTTTTGAAATTTTTGTCTATCTTCATTATACCTACTTATTATTATAAATATTGTGTAGTTGTACTTTTATCGTTATTATTACAATATTAATTTATACAAAATCGTATAAAATTTGAATTTCGACAAATTCGTT
Organism: Eriosoma lanigerum; assembly: GCA_013282895.1. NCBI lineage: Eukaryota > Metazoa > Arthropoda > Insecta > Hemiptera > Aphididae > Eriosoma > Eriosoma lanigerum. The sequence continues at coordinate 53,876,745 of CM023358.1, forward strand.
ATATTTTGTACGCAGTTTTGCAAATGAGGAATTGGTGCTTAATTTAGTACATGGAAATCCTTCACTAAGTGTTCGATGTGTATAAGAAATTACTAGAATTTCTCCTACAGTAGTTTGGAGAATATTGAATCAATACCCTTTTCATAGACAATGAGTTCAAGAATTATTACCACATGACTATCCTGCAAGGTTGGTTTTTTCGCAAACTATTATTGATAGGATCGCGACAAATCCGACATTTTTAAAAAGTATTTTATTTACTGATGAGGCTAGATTTACAAAAGATGGAATGTTTAATCAGCACAATTTACATATTTGGTCTGAAGAAAACCCGCATTCCATTTGTATAAGAGGTTTCCAGTATAAATTTGGTATAAATATTTGGTGTGGTTTAATTGGAAATATTTTATTAGGTTCACATTAATTACCAGATAGATTAAATGGTCAGGGATTTTCACATTTTATTATGTACAATCTCCCAATAATTTTAGAAAACGTACCAATAGAACAACAAGAAAGAATGTGGTTTATGTTAGATGGCATTCCTCCTCATCATACGAATGCAGTTAGACAACAATTACATTATCGTTTTCCTGACCGTCTTATTGCTAGAGAAGCTAGAAATAATGCTGAATATCATATGCCATAAAATGGCCACCCCGTAGTCCTGATGTAAACCCATGTGACTTTTTTTTATGGGGTTTCACGAAAGAACAAGTACACCTCACCGAAATAAATACTAGAAAAGAGCTTTTAGTGAAAATAAATAATGCCGCTGATATTATTCGTCAAACACCAAATTTATTTGAAAGAACATGGGTTTCATTACACCATCGTTTGGAAAACTGTATTGAAGTAAATGGAGGTCATATTGAATACATTTTATAAAATAATTTTTTTTTTAAATATTTTGCAATTGATTTTTGTTAGTCATCCATGTAAAAATATTCTAATTAATCAGGCATGCTAAATAAAAACATAAGTTTTATATAAACTTATATTTAAATAGGTTTAGCATAAGTTTGGAGCCAATTTGATAAACTTTGTTTTACTTTAGGCATTTTTAAATCGATATAAAAAACGAGAGTATAGTAATATATAGGTAGCACACTAGTTCACGATCAATCACACACGCAACACATCTAAATGACAGCGGAACACTAAAATCATTGTGTATGTTCATAGTTAGGTAGGTAATAACGACAATAACGTTGTGTCCCACGTCCGAGAATTGCAGTACAATGCGTCTGACGCAATTTTAAAAACAACCAAATTATTGGAAACGAACGGTAGTTGTCCGATAACATCGGTGATAACAACCGAATATTATGTACTATGTATTTGAAAATCAAAATACATGTTCCTTTTTGTTCGTATAATCGTATACCGCTGTTTGATACAAAATCTTTTTTCCATAAAATTTTGTTCATTTCCTTAATTATATAAAAATATGACTGTAAATAGCACTTAAAATTCTAAATTAACAAAATAGCACTAAAAACCGTAAATATGCAAAAACCAGCAAAATAAAATTTCGTATACGGCATCAGGGAAGTGTGAAACAAATATTTGTATCTTACTTTGAATGTTCCAAGACTAATAACAAAAAATATGCATTTGCTAGAACTTCCGATCCCTGCTCATTAGACATCATTACATTGCATTACATAAATATAAAATACTTATTTTTTAACCAAAATTCATTAAAAAAGGTTATCATTTTATAAAAATATTACACAAAGTTCAGTTTGCATTGTAATTTACTGTTAATTTATATTATTATTGAAATACAGCATAAGGCATAACAAATTACTAGTAACATTATAACAAATAATAATTTGATAAGTCATTCAAATAATAAAAAATAAAATCAAATTTATTGAAAATAATGTTTATATTATTTACAAATTACAATAATAGGAATACAAATATCTATCATATATAAGCTATAAATATTTTTCAATCTGTATTAAATAATCGTAAGTACCTATCTGTATTTATAGTCTATACAAATATTGAAATATTGTTAGATAGTAGATCAATATTGTCAATTATTAGAATTATGTAAATTCGTCACTTCTCGTTAATAATATTAATTATTTATAAATACAAAAGAAAAAGCATTTAAAACACTATCGTAATAATTTAATGGAAATGTTGATTATCAATTTACTTTGTAAAATCTACAAAAAAATATAACAATAATATTACAAGTTTTCGTTAACATTAGATATATACACAAATGAAAATGACAATTATTATAAGTCTAGAATCTATGAATTATTATTAAACATTGAAAAGGTTTTATATAATTTTGAAATTTATGTGAATACATAAAACTTCGTAATGTGTTACGTGTTTTAAATTGCGTTGCACAGCGTTTTAATTTTAATATTTGAGCTGTTTTATTACGTACTTTTTTATTTTGTTCGTCAATTGTTTTATTTTATTTTACTTTTCTCATTCTTTGGAATTCCAAACATTGATATATAAGGATACTTTTTTGTTATTTTAAGGCAATTAACATATTGACATTTATTGCCGGGCATTTTATGTAAACGGAGATAAAATAAAGAAAACTTTAGTAAAATTTAATATAACACTATTCAGTATTTAAACTATAAACGCAATGTTGTACATCTGTACAAGTGATTACATGAACACGATGACAGGCCTACAGGGATTAAAATTTGGGTCAGAAAAGAATAATAGATGAAAAATATTGTACGTAAACATTCACACTATGGAGTCATCTTTTAGTTTTCCTTATTCTTTACGACTAACAATATGTTATTATGTGGTTCGGAAGTCAGAAGTTTCTGTCCAGGAGTAATTCTAGAATCCAGAGTTCTAACAACTAATATACACCTATAACCTATGTATACAAAATGTTGTGAAACTGTTGAATTTGCGAACAAAACTGGTCGTGTTTAGTTCTTAGTTATAGTTGATACCTAAATACTCAGAAATCGGTATTCGGTATACTTATTTCAGATCGTCAGTGGTTTCTCTATACTAAGAATCATTGAGGGTTAATTTTATTTATTTTGTAATAGTTATAGTATAGGGTAGGTCTTAGGTGTATATCTCAACCGTAAGTAATTGTTTGTGCATTTATGATAAACATAATTTTTAAATGCGATGTAATAATAATATTGGGTAAAGGAAAAATTTGTAAAATGTTCATTGGCGCTTTTTAAAATTAAATTTAACTTTAGTGATGTAAATACACGTCGTTTTATAATTTCCATTTGTATAATTCATACGATGTATTATTTTTACTAAAAACAATGGTAATATCCGTTAATGATGATTAATATAATAATAATTAATATTACAATTTATAATGAAATTTGAGTCATTTTAACTTCCAAAATAATAAATTTGTTTAATTGAATATTAAATATTATATTATCACAAATTATAAATTACGATCCCACTTCCCATAAATATAAAATATAATTATTTTAATACCTTTAAGTTATCCGAACTTTTTTGTGCATGTGACAAAGACGAACGATACCAAAATATTAAAATTATTAGTTTTATAAGTGTTACTTTGTTTATTATTCTATGGTGATCGATGTCAAATTGACTAAATAAAAATATTATAAAAAAATGTTTTTGGATATACTTCATTTTCTTAAGTATTATTTGTCCTATTGGCAGGTAATATACTTATATATGGACTAAGTATAGTTTTATGAATACATACATACATATATATATACATATAGGTATAGGTAGGTATATTAAATAAATTAAGTATTATAAAATGTTATTGAAACTATTGTTTTATAAATGATACGTTTTGTATAAAATTTATATTTATTCACGTAGTACCTGTAGGTATTTAGTTTTATGACCAAATGTATAATGAGTTTCGTTAAAGAACATTAAATAGGTATACACATTTTGTATAGCCCGAATAATAAATATAACTTTTTTATTTCTGAAAAATTAAACTTGATTTGGTTAGCTATATAATAATAATTTTATTTTTAAGAATACCTGTAATAAATTCCTATACCTATATATATATATACTTGTAATATCGGTATTTATTGTTATTGAAATTAAAAAGTCATGTCCAAGTTTATTTTATTTTACTATAATTATTAATTACTTTTAAATAAGTACAATTAAATTAAATTTATAAATATTGATATATTTATAAATTTAATTTATTTAATAATAATAAACCTATTTTATTATTATAGTATATTGTATATAAATATATAATATATATATAGCTATAAATTATAATATTCATATTTAAGTTTATATTTTTAGTTATAATATTATACCTAAAATCTATTTTAAATATTTAAATAAAATATTTAGTTCTAATTTATTATGAGTGATTTTTTATTATAATTAGATACTAATTTTTTCATGTTATATTTTATTATTTTTTGAACGGTAAAATGTATTTATGATCTGCCAACGTCTAAATGATTTATCGCACCCTATACGCAAAACGTGCTCAGGGTTTATTTTACGTTGAATAACTATATGTATATTGGTACCTACGTGTACGACATACCACATACGTATATTTTAAATTTAAAAATACATACAAAAGGTCACTTAACTATTGTTATTATAATAAATTATAACGATTTAGGTCAAAAATACATAATTATTATAAGTCATTATTATATAGCTTTTTATAATGTAATAAGTTATACAAACAAAGAGTATTTAAATAACATGTTTCTTCAAATGAATTACAACTATATTAAAATATAATTGTAATAAATCATAAAAGTACCATAAAAGTATCATAAAAGTAGGTTGTAATATTTTTATTAAAATCTTGTATTCTTGTGAAATGTTATAGTAATATCATTGATTATAGAATAGACTATTCTATTTATATATATTTTATATATATTATAGACTATAGAATAGTCTATTCTATAATCAATGATAAATGGTAATATACTACATCATGAATATATTCATGATATACTTATCTATTATAATATTACATTAAAATCATTACTTAAAATTTTTATATTATACAGTTCAATCTTCATAATGTTCATGTTTAACCGTCTAAACTCTGAATAAATCTGATCTTATATGTAATAATTATATTATTTATATTAGTATACTTGTTAAATAAATTAATTTAAATTTAATAATTATATTAAAAATATTATTGTAATAAAAGTACCTATATATATTTTTATTAAAATCTTGTATTCTTGTGAGATGTTATATAGTACAATACCGCATGAATGTAATAATACCTATTATATTATTAAAACCGCTTGGAATTTTCACATTATTCGGTTCAACCTTCAATGTTCATGGTTAATCGTCTAAACTCTGAATAAAACTGATCTTATATTATTATACGACTATTTAAAAGTCATAATATTCGAAATATATGAATGCTTCGTTGGTACGTATCAATCAAAATATACATTTGCTCTAATTGTTTTTGCGAAATAAAAAATTCAACGACTATACAATAGATACGTAATATATATGTTTATACAATATATAGTATAAAATAATTTATATTTTTTTTTTTTATCGAGAGATTTAAGTGAGTTAAAAAAGAGTTCATCAACTTATTTTACCACGCGTAAATCTTAGTATCTATATATGATATACTTGATATCCGTTGTGTGATATAATATATATATATATATATATATATATTATTATATTTAGGATACGGTTGATATATATAACACGCACACATAATATTTTATGTTTATGTCGATTTCGTCGATTTAAAATGTTCGTTGTCGGCAGTTTTATTGACTGGACATTGCTGGATTCGTATATAGCCTCAAACTGTATAATACCTATATGTATAATATTAAATTTATTATACACAAAATATTATATACATATTATTGAAAAAGTGATATCGGTGACAAGAAAAATAATATATATTATTATAAGAAATTATTGTTTTTATTTAGAACAAACAAACAAAATAAAATAAATGATATCTCATCACGTCCGGTCGTCTGTGATTGTGTCTGTATACCGATTGCACATCATAATATGTGTTTTAATAATAATAATAATAATAATTGTAATATTTTCTATACATAATATTATAATATGTGCACACACGGCCGAGTTTCATAATATTATGAACATCAAACCAATGGAAGGACATCGAGGTGTGGCTACGGGGAGCTGTCAAAACGCCCAGCCGTTTTCGTCGTCTCGGCAAGACGTCTACTGCACGGACGTGTAAATTATTTAGTTAACGCTCGTCAGCAACACGTGTTTCAGATTTCTAAACAAATATTATAATAATTTTCCTATTTTCACCAAAATTTATAATCGAATGTACATATGTAGGTATAGTATAGCTAAACGTGTAGGATATTATATCGTTTCAAATCATATACTTACGTAGTATATTACATAAACATAACATAACCACAGGCATTAAAATTTATCTTTAAATTAAAAAAAATACTATGTTTATCATGCATTTACTAATTGTTATCATTTGTCATTGTGAAAAATTGTCTCCGCAGAGGATAATACCCTCCCACCGCGCTTATACATAAAATAAAATAATATAACGTGAAGTATAAATATTACCTATATACTCGTATATTCAGAACGGTATTCGAATCGGTATAGAATGACTTTTATATTATTTTAAAAAAATAAAAACATTTCATTGTACCATATATTAATTATAACAGTACACGCATAATAAATTTCAAAGGCTTCGTAAACTGTATAATATTATATAATAAGCAGCAGATTATATCTTTAAATTTTTTCACGTTTCTATATAGGTATAACTGCTACCTATATGTACTATTATATTAGCGCATATATGGTGGCTTCGTCATAGTTTTATAAATTTATACAATTATTATGTATGTATAGTATAGAGGAAAATATATAAACATTCAAAGAACGCACAAATTAAAAAAATTAACAATTAATTTATTATAATATATAGGTACCTATATATAGCTATTTTTCAGGGACATTTTTATACGTTTAGCCCTTGTAGGATTGTGAAAAATTCCCACATCAAATTATAATAATTTTAAAGATGCGCATCAAACATATTTTATATAAAAAATTTAATGCCCCTCGAAATATGCTGTTGTATCGGCACTTGCCTATAGTGCCTGCATGCAAATACGCCACTGGCTGTGTTTAATCCACAAAAGTGTATTAAAAGTATACTTACTATGGTGGTCATTTTTGCAGCGATAGTTTTCTGTAATAAAAGACGAATTTTATGTTTATTACGTCAGTCACTCTATATACCTATATAGAATATGTTGCATTTGCTCTAAAGCTCGTCTAAAGCTCATTGAATTTTTTTAAAAAAAATCTTCATTGTATTCTATTGTTGTATTAAATTGACATAATATAATATATAGATTATATGTAAGTACATATTTTCATATTATACCAACCAATTTTAACAGTATAATCAAACCTTAATTTGATGTTGACAAATATAATATATACAAAACACAAAATAGAAAATTCGTAATTGCACAAAATCATTTCATCCCAAACACGACGATTACTCGTACGTATAAATGCCTATAATATGATATGTCGTCGAGACCCGTGAGGTATCGAAGGGTAATTGGATTGCTTGTGGCAGGAGGACATCGATTTATTTTCGCCCGCCCGAACGTCTGTTTCCGCGCGCGCCGGCACCGCCAGTTCTTGACGTTTTGTCGAGATCGAAGAAAAAAAAAAAAAATAGGTATTCTCCAAGTCGAGATGAGAAAAAAATGAAATGAAACATAAAAAAAAATATATAAGTTTAGAGAGAGAAAAAATCACGCGTGCGTATAATAAATATGTACGGATCCTATAATAGAATATACATATTGCATCAGATAATTTTATATTTGTAATAGGTAAATTATTATATACGTTCCCAAATAAACACTCGCGAACAATAATGTTAGGTAGGCATAATATATTATTATACTTTTTCGACAGATTTTTCGGTTTGTTCCGTTTCACACCCTTCGTCTAAAGCGTCCAAATATTATTATTTATTCAAAAAAACAGTATTTAAATATTTAATAAAATTATACTACGTCAAGCAAATTATCGATTTTCACCTTTTTTTTATAATGTGCGCGGTGTTAGCGCAGTCAAGATGCGGATGAGATAGGTATACTCGTATTACACTACGCTGACAGTATTTTTTTTTTTTTTTTTTTTACACACCTATTGAGTTTATAATGTTATATAATTAATACAGAATACTGATAGTAATAATTAACTAAACTATAGTGCAAAATATCATAATAGCGTATTTTCAATGAAAAAAAAAATCGAAATAACCATCAGAAAATTTACGTCGATAATAAAATATATTCGATAACATTATGAATTTTATTTTATTTTGTACTGTGATATAATATTTTGTATCTATTTATTTTTTTACGCGTATAGATATACTCTTTATATAAAATAAATATATCACAATATATAAATTTATGTCTATCTGTTTTTTGGCAAATTAATATTTATGTATAATAAAAAAATACAATAAAGTATCGTTTTATATTAATTTACAAATAGGAGGTACACAAATCATTACACTTTCATTCATACAAGTTAGCAAAACTCAATTTATCATTTAAAAACAATACATCTAAATAGTATCCCTTTAATTATACTTAAAGTCGAACAGAAATATTTTATACTATCTCATTATAATTTTATTTATTTAAAAATACTCTTTGTTCTTTATAAATACTTTACATGTTACATTTTGGAATATTAAATACAATTATCGTAATATTATAATATATTCAAGACTTATATATAGTACACAATAAACTGAAACACTAAAAATATTTTTTTTTTGATACCCATTAAATTAATTTGTTCAATTATTATAATTATAATATAACGATTTTTTTATAACCATATAATATATTATATCGATGAATCTCAATATTATATTGTTCTCGTTGTTAAACATATTTTTATGTTGTTTTAAATATTTTAATAAATTGTAAAAAGTATTTAAAAAAGAGTTTGATCGTATTATTTCTTTACATTTATTTGTATTAGGTATTATACTTCCGTATATTATTTTAGACTTAGGAGCATAATGTTTGATGAGGATATATCCTCATATCCTCGCAATGACTTGCGAGACCAACCAGATATCTTTCAATCTCTGTAGTAGAAACCAGATTGTAACAAACAATCCATTCAGTGGTGACAGCTGATAGAATACTGACATCTGGTACAATATTATACTTTTAAAAAATTATTCTTATTATTTACTTTATATTTTTAATCAAATTTTATGGCAATCTTATGACAATTCATATTACGTTGAAAAATGTAGAAATGTCCAATAATAAGTCAGCTATTATTATACGCATATTATAATCATTTTACATATAATTTTATATATATATATATAATTTTCATTTAAATTTAAAGTAATGATATATGTTTATATATTTATATACAAGATAATATATAGTAGGTACTTTAAATTTTTTAAAGTATTTTGAATAATTTTTAGCGGTAGGTACCTATATATAAAATTAAAATAAAAGGTCAAATACACAGAAATGTATATCACATTTTCTGATATAACGTGGATGCCGTGACTCATTATTGTGACTAATGATATACAGATTGAAACCAAAAATAATCACAATATTTATAAATAAATAGATGGAGTCTTATCATCATTGTATGATATTGTATTGTAATATAAATAAACAATAAAATAGTATATTCTTATAATATGTAGATTTTTTTTTTTATCATGACGCTTGCAAGGATACATTATATATTATAAATATAGAAGGACACATATTACCCTAAATTTGTTACGGTAAGCGTTCTTGACATTGTTAATATATAAATATTTACACAACTCATAATAATTATATACTAGTTCTCTGAGCAACAAACAAGGTAAACAGGGTAAATTACAAATAGCTAGTACATTAAAATCTATACAATATTACAAAATTATAACTCAATTTTAAATCTAAACAATTTTTAATAAAAATAAACAAACTCAATATATATATAATACGTGTGTCATCTATTATACATAGTTGCGCATAAGACGTTATACACATGCATAGAAAATAAATTATCTTTATTTACATCAATTAATAATAATGATTAAAACTATTAAAACAGCTATTTTTAATGAGATTATTAATTATATTCTGCTTTGGTTATAATTTAGCTATACAGTATTATAATTTATAATAATAATAATTAAATATTAATATATAGAGTATTATGTTATGGTTTTAAATATTAAAAAATATTGGCATCACAATTTCTTATTGTGTTTTCATTTATTTTTAATTTTTTTTTTTTTTTTTTTTAAGCTTTTACGAGCCATTTAGACTCTTTGCTTCTTGCCATCTTTGCCTTGGGCGTCCCCTTGATCTTTTCAGATCTATTTGATTCACCATAACCATCTTTATGAGGGACCCATCAGCTCTCCACGCATGCCCAGCCCAAGCAAGCCTTGAACTCCTTATGAACTGCACTATGTCCTCTTTTGAATATAGATTCTTCAGATCCTCATTTGACCGCCTTAGTCATTTTTGCTCATTGTCATCGAAAACAGGTCCATAAATTATTCTCAAAATTTTTCTCTCAAAGACGAGGAGCTTTTTGTAGTCCCCTCCAGTTGTGGCCCATGTATTACATCCATAAGTAGCAATTGGTCTTAGATATATTGTGTACAGTTTCTCTTTGGTCTTTCTAGATAGTAACCTAGATTTAAACAATGACAACATAGCAAAGTATGCTTTGTTAGCAGACTGTAGGCGTAGCTTGATTTCCTCGTGCATGCAATTTGTATTATCTTTAAATTTGTTTTATTTTTAAATTAATTTAAAATTTTTAAAATAATAACGAATGTAGTTGTAACGCTGGAGCATAAAAAAAAAATTAAAAAACAAAAATGAATTATAAAACATTCTATAGAACCAGAATTATTGCATAAAAAAAAGTCAACAAGTGCGATGGTGGAATCGCACCACCTGATGATCATATAGCATAGTGTAGAATATTTTATGTTAATGTCTTAACTCTAAATAATAAGAAAATTACTTCTACTTATCTCATTCATTCATACTAAAATAAATTAAATTAAATCAAATTGATAAATTGTTAAATTAAACACGACTTGATAATTTTAATAACGATCAAACCTTGGTTTAAACTTTAGTTATTATTTTTGCTGAAAATGAAAATAAAAATCCAATTAAAATAATGTATAACTATTGATGTGCTATATATAGTAGCTATAATAATATTTACTATATATCGTAAAGAAATTGAATTAACTTACAGCAAGAAATTACAAACGTTTAATGAATTACAATTATACGAAATAATATAATTAAATATCAATAATTATTATAATCTCATTAGTTTGTGGTCAGAAACTTTATAGAAATTAGATTCATTAGAAATTATATAAATGGAAAATTCTTTACTTTATCGCGTGAGATTTAAAGTTTAAACCTTTAAATCAATTTTTAATAAACTTTGAAAACGTTTATATCTTATTTTATACTAACCATAAAGTTAATTAAAATATGTATGAAAGAGATTCGAAATAGCCTATCTCATTAAATTAATCAACATTTATAATAAGTTATAAGTTTAGTGTATTAGTTTCATATTTTAAGTTCCCGTGTAGTTAAAAATTATTATTTAAAAATAAAAAAAATACAATTTAAAATAATAACGTAGGTACACGTAATAAAAGACAAAAATATAAAACAAAACACAAAACGAAGATGATAATATAATAATGTATCATGTATGTGAATATGTTAAAAAATCGTCAACTGTTACAAATAAATATAATTATTTATATTTATAATTATAAATTAATTAAAAATTTAAAGTAATAATTATCATATGTTTATCAAAGCAGAACATTCAATCACAAACATAAAGCTTAAACTACAAGATTGTGCTTTTAAAAATTGTGGTTAAATTATACTGCTATATTACGTATAACGAAGAATCATAAAAAACTACAAATTATTAATTATAAAATATAATTATTATGCTATTTCACAGATTAAAAATGATAAAACTCGTCACATTATTAAAAATCAGAATTAAAATTATTTAAGCAAATTAGATTTTATATGCTCTATAGATAAAAAACAAAATAATTTCATAATACTCGTTAAGTAAAAAATGCAATTAATAATATTATGTTTTAACCCACCAAAATATCAAAAACTGCAGGTGATTTTTAGTTTTAGTTCTGAAAAATTCTTTATAAATGCGGTAGTTACATTTTTTTATACCTACTTGTATAACTTTTTATAATTTTTAAAAAAATTTTTTATATATATAATGTAGTTTGTTATTATAGTATTATAAAAACAAAACATCATAAACTAATTTACTTCATTAATAGGTTACGTATAAATGTAGTATATTCTTTTGGCTTAAATTAATAATCTATTGAGTCAAAAGAGCAGGGCGTTATAAATGATATGAGTTGTTAAACATTTTCTTAAAACAATCAAAGTAATCGAGTGATTCGTTTTTTTTTAAGTAAAAAACTTTATATCAAAAAAAAAAAAAAAAATACTATATTTTTAAGTTTATTATAAAATATGAATACAAAAAAAATCCATTAGGTGGGATTTAATTTATTCGCAAGTGAATATGGCTTATGTGTGTATGGTTTGGTCGTTAAATTTATATATGCTTTTGGGTCAGTTACTGATAATGTATACCTAAGTATCTTTTATGATTAAACTCATGATGCTATGACAAAGGAAATAATTAATTCACAAGTTGCACAACATTGTTTTATTATTCATATTCAGACGTGGATAAAAAAATATATATAAAATATAATGAAATAATGAAATAATAATAATAATAATAATAATATCATTATTGCTATTTTTAATAAATCCACACATTAAACATTTTTAAAATAAATAATACGATTTGCACGATTTTATAATATATTAATTTAGAAATATTGAATTATTGTAAAGTTTACATTTATTTGCCGAAATTGTCCGATATGTTTACGTTTTACGTTTATAGTTTTTTTTTAAACACGAATTATTAATTTTATCATTACACACATTTAAAAATAACTTGTACGTATAGGTATAACAAAATAATATATATACAATAATAACAATATGAACTATAATAAACATCAGTATATAATTATTTATAAACATTATGTAAAATATTAAATGTTATAATTTTAAGAAGTTTTATTATATACCTATACATTAAGGCATTAACCTATTATAGGTAGTATTGTTTATTATTAACCAGGGACGTACTAAGGAATTTTATAAGGGGGGTTTAAAAATCATAACAAATTTACTCATTGCAATATTTCTTTTATATTAAAATTTTTGAATGCGGTTTTTTTAAAATTATTATTTATTTTATCTAGTAAAAAAAATTAAAAGAATAATGTTAATTTTATTAAAAAAATAATTAAATTTTTTTAAGTTATGTGAAGTTTAAAGATAGCTGAATTAAAAAGTATGTTATTGTGAAAATTTGTCGACACGGGTGAACCGTATCTGACTGACCCATACATTTTTGTTGTTTACTTTTATGTATATACACATTACATACTAATTTATAAGACTAAAAATATTAGGACATTTTTTTCATCATATTATACCTAGATATGATAAGGGGCATCCAATAATAATAACGAATAATAATAATAATAATAATAATAATAAATAATGGTTATATACCAAATACGTACCCATACGAGTATAATACTGTTTTTTTCTGTTTCGTCTTAAACTTCCAACTATAGATATACCCCATCCTACACATATGACATATACCTCCATAAATTTCGATCTCTTACTTTTCATATATCCACCTCTGTTTCGGTTTTCCTCTCAATCTCATACCTTCTACACTAATTTCCAGAATAACTCTAATTAACAACAACAGTGCCTCGTCAACTATAGAAGTTTGAAGTTAATACAAATGCACATTTTTGTATAAAAACGAGGGCTCCTTATAATTTCATGTAGCTCTTTTGTGGGTGTCATACATATCCTGTTAAGTACTGCTCTGTTACAATTCCTCGCAATAATCTCTCCTAATAACATGCTAAAACTACCTCTAACTTTCCCCAAAGTTGATTCATTCATAAACTTATCTTCTGTATTTATTTAATATTATTTTTCTTCTAGTTTTTCTTATTTTCGCTATACACTCATCTTATGTTTCATTTTTTCGTTCACTGCTAAATATTCCGGTCCATACAATATTGCTGGCCTCTCTACTGTTTTATAATAACTACCTTTCAATCTCATTATCAATATCCTCTTGTCACATAAAACATCAGACTCTTTCATCTATCCACACACTCAAGTATACTTTAACCTATAAAACTTATTTTAAATTCATATCCGATTGCCTCAGTTTAATTTTCAAACGATTTACAACAATTACACATCTGTAGTTACACATAACATACAGGCACTGTCAAGACCAGATAGGGCAAATATGGCCCACCTAGATATTTTGCCGATCCAAATTTTATAATTTTATCTTTTAAACGTATAAATATATAAATTGTTTATAGTGTTTCTAACAAATTTTCTATTGAAATATAATATACAATTGGGGCGTAACGTTATTTATATTATTTTTCAACACATTTACTATAGGTATATATTATAAATTATCTCGAGCTTTCATATTGGATTTCTAAATTCTATATTTTATCATATAACATAAAATATTTAATTTTTCGGGAAATGAAAAAAATAAAAAAATAAATAAATAACGCAATTAACAATAACAAAGAATCATTGATACGTCATCTCAATACAACGTTCCGTGTGAAATGGTCTCGATGCAACATATTAAGAAGGGGTCCGGAATTTTGTTACGCTCCGCCTGTGCACTGCGCGGTACCGGTGGGAGTAAGGATCGACGATAAGAGATCTATACGATACGAGACCGGCGAACGAGATCTCATCGTCTCAAACAGTACATTTTCTCGTCTGGTTCGCGCGCGTATATCAGATAACAATAATATATAGATCCGACTAATTTTTAAAAATTTTTTTTTTTTTGATATTAATATTATTTCGATCATTGATATCCGATCTGCAGTTCGTCTCTAAAATATTACGATAATTTACGAGTAATAATTTTTACCGCGGTCTTGCGAAACAACGATGAACAACGATTTAGTGAAACCGGCCGGCCCATCCGGAAAACCGGTGGTGACGATCACGGCGAGCGCGGCGGCCAGCGTGACGGCAGCCGCTAAAGCGGCAATGAGCAAAGCGCTGAAGGACAATGTGCAGATCAACGACGCCGTGAGCAAAGTTTTGCAAGGTTACGATTGGACGCTCGTTCCAGTCCCCGTAAAGTACGCGTGAAATTTTTTTTTCGTTTCGTACAACATTATAATAATTACATACAGTGGCGCACACTCAAAAATAAATAGGGGTAGCATATTGAATGGAAAAATACCACCTACCCACCAAACCATATTCATAAACAGACCTACGGGGGCTTTGCCACCCACCAACCAAAATATCAGGGGTAGCAATTGCTACCCTTGAACCCTCCAGTGTGCGCCACTGATTACATAATAATAATAATAATAATAATAATCTGTAACCGAGAAACAAACGGATCCGGGTTCATTTTTTTTTTGAAAATTGTATTATGCGTTTTTCGATCATCAAAGTCCTATCGAGAATATTTTACGAGTTATACTACTTATGATTATACAATTCACCGTAACGAAACCAATTACAATTTAGTGTAATTACTATATTATAAGCCATTAAATAAATTTAGAAATTTGTTTTGAAAATATTGAAATTGACGTATAACACGGATTAAAATCAATTTCTGTAATAAAGCAATTTTTGTGTTTTGTTTCCTCTGAAAAGTTTGAAAAATGGACTTGAATCAGTTTGCTTATTCTCGGGTACAAAAATATGTACATATGCGGAAAATAGAAACCATTTATAATAATATACTGACAAAAAAATTTCCTGTTATAACGACGTATCGGATAAAGAGCAACTTTTTTTCTGCCTTGTCCCTTCGAGGTCGTTCCAAACGGTTTCCGGGTAAAAAAAAAACAGTAAACAGCTGGGTATCGCTCGTATATTGTACAATATAAAATATTATAATATTGTCATTATGATAAATCGAAAAAAAGCGATGCGATTACTTCCCGTGCGAAATTCTAATATTGACGAAGTAAACGCCGAAATACGTATAAAAAAATCCTTCCAGTTGTTAAATTGTATTATTAAATAATGAATCGACTTACCGTATATGGTTATACGCTCATTTCATATAAATAAAAACAATAATATTACTCTTTCGCTGGAAATGAGTTTCGGCGAAAGGGATTTATAGTTGAAACGATAAATTTTTTTACGTACTTCATTTATTATTTCACACAATGTGCGCTACCATTACGTAATTTCGTATAAATTTGTACCTGTATATTTTATAATCTCGTTATCGGCTCATTTTTTGTATTCAATTTATTAAATTATTATTTTTTATATATTATACGTAAAATGACGCTAACTTTACGCGTTGTTTTTATTTTTAATTTACATAAAACCGTTACTTTTTTGTTTTGCCAATATATAATAATAATATATCAAATCAATATAGGTATAATACAAAATATATTTTAAAAAAAATTATACAATCATTAAACTTATATTGTATAATATTATTTATATACATATACGTTTATAGATAATCATTTCACAATAATAAATTTCAATCAGAATGAGTAATCGATAATCGTTCGAATCATTTGATTTTTAAGGTTTCTGTTTCAAAAGCCACTCTTATATAATATAATATCATATCCTTACGATTATATGTTATATTACTTTATATTATATTTTATCAGTTATTATCAATCGTATCTGTTAACACAAATAATTTTAATTATTTGTCATCTTTTATTCCGTATAGGTATTTAAGCAACCTTTAAAAAATATACTTTATTTATATAATGTCAAATAATTATTAAAAAGGAAAATTTGATATGGTGAATAATTCAGAATTGACTGAAATAAGTTAGGGGAATTATTTTCTCGAAAGTTTGTAAGATAAGTGTCACGTGAGTGGAAAAGTTGTTGTTGTCAAACTACCCTAACGGCCTGACATGAAATAGATCCATACCACTTAAATTCATCCCTTGTCGAACACTTCGAACCCCATCCAGTGGAGTTATATATAAATGATTCTCCATTTTTCTCCTTTTCGACCCATAAATTCACGTCAACGTTCTTCAAAATTATATATCGACCAAGAGGAATTACCTATAATACTATCGGTTGAATTTCGGTATTTATTCATTATTTTTCAATATATATCGACTACTTTACGTTATATATTGGTAAATATTAAATAATTGTATTAGAGATATTTAAACATTTATAAAATCATAACAATTATAACATTTATATTTGCGTTTAGTATAAACATAAACATGGTAGTCTCAGATAGTCAAAAATATTTACTAATTTCAATATTTCGGCGAAAAATTATAATTTTTAATGCTGTTTTTTAAAATTATAATTTAGGCCATGGGCCTATATAATATTACCTATATCACCTTTTTAGTTTTAAATTTCTAGTAAAAAAATTAAAAATAAATACATTTTTATTTTTTAAAAAATTTAAATTTGATGAATTTAGGATGATAACCAGCCTAAGAGTATATGTTTTGAAAATGTTGATATGTCGACTTTCAAATTAGTATTAATAGAATCCCAAATTATTATTAATATATTATTATTGTCAGAAATAATCATAATTATATCTTGAGAAATTTATTATTTATTTCGTAACTACAACTATTTCTATATAATTTAATTAACATATTGAATAATGATAACATGAATTTTACATTCTAAGATATAATAGATTAAATAATTACAAAAAATGACTTCAGAAATATAATTTTTTCGATAAATGAAAAAATTTCTAAAAATGGACATCATAATTAAATTAAAATGTCAACACACCAACACTTTCATAAAAATATACTTTGTAAACCATTTAAACTGACTATCTTAAAATTTCACATGATATTAAAATTAAGTTATATTTAAAATTACTTTACTGGATATTTTAAACTAAAAACATAACAAAAGTACCTAATATTATAGCTCATTGCCTTTGCCTAGATAATAAAAAAAAAACACATTCAAACATTTTAATTATTTCATATAGAACATAAATAAATCTGAGCCTTTCTGTATTATTAAGTATTCCTAATAATTATGGCGTTATTCAGAGCTATTGCTTAACTATTATAATGTATGGTATTTATTTATAAATATTGTTTTTTAATCATCTTAAGTCTTATGCATAGTTATAATTTCTTTAAATAGAAATTAATGGCGACAAGTTTATATTACCTACTTGTTTATTATTAATGGGTATTTAGAGAGATTAAAAGGGTACGCACTTTCTAAGCTCTTTTGGTAGATCAGCATGTATACGTCATCGTAAGCTTCACATAAGATTTCCATTAATTAAATATCAACAATTTAAATATTTCCTTATTAAATATAATAGCGTAGGAGTTATCAGGGAGATTATAATATTTTGACAACACAATAACATTTTTTTTTTTAAATTTAATCTACACCTGTTTATTTTTTTTACTTTTTTCGTAGAGGTATGCATCGGAAAGAATATATTTTATTATTTTGTATAGATAATATAATTAATTGATAATATTATAATATTTCTAAATTACAATAAGTATACTGATTATTTTAATAAACATCACAAGTATATAAAAATAAATATTATACAAAAATATTTATGCATTTTTGATAATAAAAATATAAAATTATTTAATATTTACGTGCTTTGTGTAACTATACCATATATATTAATACAATCCATATTTTAAGCAATTTTTTTTATAAATTAAAATAATTTTTTGTTAGAAATATTAAAACATTATAAAAATATTAAATGTTTAAATAATTTAAATTTAAAATAATAAAATTAATAAATATAAAAAAGGTTTTAACATAATATTTTGAAAATAATACGAATGTAATTGGGTTAGTTCTGAAGATATTCTAATAATAGTTTGACTATTTATACCTAACGTATTAAATTTATAAATATTATGAAAAAATTGATAGTAGGTATATTGAAATATATATGTATACGTAATATTTAAACGATTTAAATTATACTTATATTATCTTAAATATTAATTATTTATTTTTGTTATAATTTTTTTTTTAGTTTTTAAACTATTCTATATAATATTATATTAGTAAGAATTATTTTATTACTAGTTTAGTGACATTGTTATTAAATGCAATACGGTAGGTATTATAATTTTTTATAAACGTCAACAAACTTTATAAACCTACAATAATTATTTTATAATCGGATTTTTTTCTTAGATATCTGCTTTCAAACATAACTATAACATTGTTTGGAGGTACTCGCATAATATACATTTTTGTTTTCAATGAAATGCATACTTGCGATAGGAAGATATACCTGCGTGTATTTTCATAATATTAATTTTGCAGTATATATATACTTATGAGTTAGATAGATAATTTGATTAAATAACGATAAAGGTTTATTTCGTTAACGTTTGCGGCGTTTTTTTTTTTTATTTGTGGTCTATTGAACCGGAAGATAAGAGACGACCGGAAGTTTCCTCGGTAAGACGTATAATACGATGTGGATAGAATCTAATTCGATAGCCTATTAGTTTTACATACATATATTTATAATGTGCTTGTTATAATAAATTTTAAAAAAATATATTCAGCATAAGAAGGACTGATAGCGGTCTATGTGATCGACGCCTACGAGGTCCCCGAATGTACAAATCTAAATCGGGGAGGGAAAAAAAAATTATAAAATATTTAACAATTTTATCAGTATTCTAGTGTCATGTCATGATGATCAATATTTCAAACGCGGTTGTCAGCTAATTTTTGTTTAGACATCAAACATTAACCACGGTCGGCAATCGTATAAATAATACCCTCCGGTAAATTGAAAACCGAAGTGTATTTTCATTCAAACCACACGTGTCTGTCATTGAGTAAAAAAGGATATACAATATTATTATTGTTGTTATTATTTTCAATTATATATATATGGTATATTCGTTAAATAAACAAAATAAAATATATATTAGGGGTATAAATAAAAACAATGTCTAAGCGTTTTTTACATTTATGTATACATCATATATACAAATTAATACGACATAATAGTTTTGAATATAAATAATGAAAAACGAATTATATTACAGTATATTAATATCAAGTATAAAAAAATTCAATAATAAACTGTAAACTTTTCCCATTATTTCTTTAGCATCCAATAAAAATAAAAAATATGAATATGTATATGTATATTATAGGATATTTGATATACTCTTTTAAAAAAAATTTAAACTAACGCCAGAAAGTTGAAAGTCGATGGTTCCGTATATAATATATTAAAATGATAAAGGAATTTCAGTATCTAATCTTATCTATACAGCATACTAACCAATCTGGATTAAATTGTAAAAAATATTATTATTGTTTAGACTTGTTGTTAGGTTAAACACATGGTGTTTGTCAATTGAATATTTTCCCTTCGTCTAGACTGATACAGTATACATGTATATATTTTACAATATAATTATATTTCCATTTAATGTTCTGATTTGTTCCTGTGTTTTTGTGTTTAAGTAATCGAGAAGAGTTTATAAAATAGAACGTTTCGTTTTGGTCTTGGTTTCGAAATTTACGTAAATTTTTAGGAAATTGTGAACAATGTAGGTATTGAATAATAAAACGTTTCAAATGCTTTATACAATTATTATAACTATATGTTAACATTTTAACGGTTTATATAATTTCAACTCACTGCAGTTATGCGGTTATGCCGATGCGCTATTATTGTTAATATTTGCTTTTAGAACCAGAATACTATCATATCGGTGTAGTGTTTTAAGTTATTTCGATACGAATTACGATTTATAATTATTATTTATTTTAAATTGTTCCCAATAATTGTATTATTTAGTTAAAATTTCGTATTTACTAATATTTGCTACGATCGTTTATTATTGAAATCCATTAACATCGTGTTGTACACTTCGCGTTGGTTTGTGGAAAAATTGTTTTCGTCGAAAACAACAATTACGCTATAAAATAATACGTACGAACAAATACGATTAGGTACAATATAGTTCGTCAACCGATACGCTTTATACAGTAGTTTTATTAGAGTCATAATTTAATCGCGTATATTTTTGTAGACGACACTTTTTTTTTTTTACCGTCATAGCAATTCCTTCGTTTACGAACCATGTCCGTCGCGTAGGTACACTTAATTATTGTAATGTTTATACAAATTACGCGCGTTTATATCATATACGTCTTGTCGTATCTGTTGGAAAACATATGGTTTTTGGACACCTACCAACGTATTTTCGGTCGAAACTCTCAAAGGGAAGATCTTATCGGTCGCACGTCTTCACTTTTAATTTAACCGAATCATTTTAGCTAAACTTAAAGTAAATTTTTTTTTCACAAATAACTTAAATTTTTTATAAAAATAGGAAATACGTTTTTATTATTCCCGGAAACGTAGTGTAACACGAGAATAATATAAAGAATATTAAATTGTGTTTAAATCTATGCTCATTATTTTATTTAGAAAATTAAAACGAATGTTTAATGTTTAAAACCCAACGCGACCGAGTATAATAATATAATAATGAAAGTGTATATCATTTTTCGATAAAAATTAAATATTTTTACTTGTTTATATTCATATTTCAAATATTTATTTTGTGAAAAATGTTATTAAAACTGATTCGTATTTATACAAAATATGTAAATATTAAAATTCTTGTATTTTGCTTGTGCGTATAAATGATCAAATTCAATCATTACAATAATAATTGATATGCCGTTCGTATTTTATTAAAAATATTATTATTTTTTAAATAATTTCGATCGTAATAATATAGTTATTTTAACAATATTATTGAAATATGCGTTATTCTCTTCAAACAGGCCTCCGTCGGAGAAGAAAAATTCGCATGTCAAGAGACCCATGAACGCTTTCATGGTTTGGGCTCAAGCTGCTCGTCGTAAGCTCGCCAATCAGTATCCACAGTTACATAATGCCGAACTCAGCAAAACGCTTGGACAATTATGGAGGTAACTTTATACAATTACAAAGATTAGTTGTTCGATTTATTTATAAAACGTTAAATGTTTGATAGTGCAATGCGCAGTAATCGAATTATATAGGTACAAGTGTTCCTAGAACATTTAAATCGAATAATAATTATTATCTTAATTAGTATTGTTATTTTTTTATTTCTAAAAAGTTCTGAAAAAAAATTTATTACTCACCACTACCTACGAATTAGAAATATAGCAATATTCGAAAATAATATTATATCGGAAATTTACTAAGAATATATTATTATACATATTTATACGTTAAGTAAAACATATTTAATTGAAAATTTAAAATAATTTTTAATTAAATAGTTTTATTAAATTAAATAATTCAACTATAAATTCTAGTAACATAATAATATATTATGTTATTATAATAAGTTATTTTTAATTTTTTATATATTTTATATAGTTGATATAACATAATTATAGATAAATCAGTTAAGAATCTTTAACTATTTTTTTTTCAGTTCCTAATAGCAAATATAATAGAATATAATAAGTGCTGTTTACAAAAATATTAGTAATTATACCAAAGTAGTATAGTAAATATTATTTATTGTTTGCCATTTTTTTCACTTTCCATTTTGTTATTTTAAATAAATTGTATATAACTATATTATAAACTGATTATCTTGTTAGAATGAATTGTTTGATAATATATATATACTATAGCTTATATTGTGTTTTAAAAAACCTGAAATTTCAATTTATAATAACTAATTTGACATAATTATAACATAATTGGGTAATAACTATTCTAAATCGAATAGATTAACACAAATGTTCGTTAATAAATGAATAAACGTCTAAATTTTAAATATTTTATATAGGTAAAAATATAATTTGTGTAAACTTAGGTAGAATTGTTTTAGAATCAATTATTTTAAAAAGTAATATTCTTTAGTGTATAGGTATTTGAATTTACAATTAAGTATGTTTTTATAAAGTATATAGAATTCACAAAATTCTTTGAAAGTTTGAAAGAGGGAATTTGTTTTACTTTAAACATATTACAACTTAAAGAAAATTCAAACAGAAACTTTATAAATGTATATTTATATAAAAAATATTAATTCGAATGGGTTTCATTTAAATGTTTATTAAATTTGGATAAATATAAAACTATATTTATGTAAAAAATTTTAGTTATATGATTATTTTACAGTACGTTATATATTATCATATTATTATATATTATCTGGTATATTTCAAAGAAAACGGTCTAATATGAGTATTTTTATTAGTTATTCTATTATAGTATATTCATTTAAATTATTTTTGTTTAAATACGACGGTACATCATGACATTTATAATTCAATAATTAATACTTTTTTGAAATATAATAACAAATGTTAAGTAATAATATATTAGATATATTATATATAGACACATGTTTATTGTGTATAGTATTATAGATGATTTTAAAGATAATATTTAAAATATATAAATCATATTATTTGTGTGTTGTGTCTATCGTGAATGCTTAAATTATTATTTATTAAATTTCTGTATTATATTTATATTTGGAATCATAGTCATTATTCGTTTTTTGTCGAGCGGTATATATTCAAAAGAACGTTAAAAGTAATCACCAGTGATCCGATAAAATTAACAGAAACGCTGTATTTTGCTGACGAATAATATTTACATTATTGTGTAATACTAATAGTGATATGTTTAACTGACAAAATTCTAATGTACAAAAAAATAAATAAATACTCATAGGTTGTGTTTCCATTATGGTTTCTAATATATTTAAATATCTTTCAATTGTATTTCCAATCACGTGGTTGAATTTATAACAAATAATCATAATGAAAATAATTTAGTTTAGATTATACATTTATACGTATTATATTCTAATATAAATTTATTAATTTTTAAATTTATTTATTAAATATATATATTAGCAGCAAAATGTATAGTGTTAAGTAATTCTTGTTCCTTTTTAAAGAAATATGTATAACACAATTATTTTATTTTTAAATAGTTTTGATTAAATTAAATTCAAAATTGTAAAATTTAGTATTTAAATTTGTTTAATATGCAAGATTAAGTGGTTTGTTGATTTAAATTTTTTTAAATTAAAATTTTAAAATAAATAGAATATGACTGTCTACAGAGTAATTTATTAAGCGTGCACCCCCCCCCTTTTTTTGCTATTTAATTTATCTAATACCAGTATTTTTTAATACTTAGATTTTTTATGTCACTTAAGGTTTATCCTGAAGCAATGCAAACTTTTTCTCTTAAATGGGAACTATATATATATATATATATTTATATAATATTATTTAGTTAATTTTTGTAACAATTTTGATATGATGTCAAATTCAAAATTCTAACTAGTAGTTTCTTAGATAATCTAGTTTATAAATTAAATATAATGGTTATATTAATCAAGCATGCTCACCCTTCTTTTTTCTTTCATGATACTTTTTTCAGAAATTTTAAATCAAAGTATTGGAAAATACGGGTATTAAATAAATTAAAATGTAAAAAAATATGCATTATTAAAGCAAAAAAAGGGGGTGAGCACGTTTAATAAATCACCCTGTATATAGGTAATAAATATAATTATGAACAGGTACCTAACCTGAATTACATGTAATATATGAAATGGGTAAAAAGTTATAGTTATATAGTAGGACAGACCTGTGGAGTATACCCTACAGTATACACAATTATTACATTATACTAATTATAATACAATATTGAATATATTTAGGATAAACAATATTTATAATACAAATATCAATGAACTATGTCATAGTTTACAAATTTAAAGTGAGGAATTTCACATAATCATTATCAATAATTATTAAGTAGGTATGTTATACTTTTTTAATTTACTGTCATCGTACATAATTCAGTATAGTTATGTACAATATACTGACAAATAATGTACAAATAACTTACAGCTTTCACCAAAGAAAAAGACAAATTCAATACAAAACCAATCATTTTTCTTGGAATATGGACATTTTTCAAATTATGTTTAGCACTTCAAATAATGGTTTACTTCAAACTTTAACATAAATTATTATAATATCACGATATTTTAAAAGTGAATTTACATAATATACATATTGTAGTATATTCCCTTATAACGCCTCAAATTATAAATTACTTTACCGACAATTTGTTTTATCGTTACAATATGTATTATAGGCAAATGCGTATATTGATGGTTAGGTATAATATAAGATGCCAAAAAACTGTTTCCGCTTCTATTATATACAGAGGAAAAATTTTTTTAAAAAAAACCCAAGTATTTATGAGATTGGAGTTTTGTTATACAAAGTTTAGACACTTCAGTTTGTTTTATTTATATTAAGAGTATACGAATTTTTTATTAGTTTTTTCTTTTTACTGTAAATATTCTCCGAGGTTTTTTCCACATAGATAATGCATACGTACTGCACGCGATAATATTGTACAGGTATAATATAAAATATATTCACCATACAGTGTGATCAGAATTTGTTTTACGAAAATAATGGATATGACATTATGAAAACGTAAGTATAATTTCAGTCACCCTGTACATTATAATAATAATAATAATAATATATATATTATAGCATATTATCGGTATGTTCAGGTAAATGTATTATAATAACAGTATAAGTCATTTTATACGTATATAAGTATATTGTGCACGCGATTCGAACGTAATCGCATTGGTTGCAGCGCGCGGCGGCTTGCTGAATATCCGCAGCAGACTATTTTTTTAAAAATTTTTTTTAATTAATTTGTTTCTTTTACAACGTATAATATCAAAGATCGGCTTCGCGTATCCCCGGGTCTTGAGATGATATTTTATTATTTTTAATTCTCTACCACTGTAGTGGAGCGTAAAATATTCATATTAAAATGGGAAAGGTCGTATTATATGTACACTCCGCAGAGAGACACTCCCGCGTTTAATTAGTATCTCTCAGAATATGGTAATATGACATAATATAGGGAGTGTCTACAGGGACGGATATGCTGGCACCGAGCATCTGGGACAAATCGGACGTACGTTTAATTGTCCGTTTATTTTCAACCCCAAGCGCAACGTTAACCCTTTGGGTTTGTCAAAATAATGTTAAAAAAATAACATGAGGAATACATATTTTTTTCTTCGCCTGAGCCGACTGACAACAGGTGTCCAAAAAACGTATAACGAAGTTGACAATAATAAAACGAACAGTTCCGGAATTATCCGTATACGGTATAGGATATATATATATATATATATATAATATATAGATATTATATAATAATAATTTTCTTAAAATGTGTTTGTAAATAATCACACGAAATACGATAATAATAGAACACTCATAGGACCGAGTTAAAGACACTTTTCTCGGGTCCAACATTATAGTTGGCTCAAAATTTATAAGAAATTCTAATGTGGCTTTCGAGCTATACATATGTTTTCTAAAAAATAATATCGTTTTTAAGAACTATATAAAATTGTATACAACTTTATAATCAATAATTATTATAGTGACGTAAAGATCAGAAATATTAGTATATATTTATTAAGTTAAATAAATATTAAATTTGGATAACATAAATAATTAGGTACTTAATTGAAATTAGAAATATGTTTTACACATGATAAAGTTAAGTTTACAATTTTCATAATCTAAGATCCCAAAATCTTCTTTGACTTAGGTATAAGTTTAAATCAAGTCCTGTTCATATGTATAATACCATTTATACCTGATGATTGATATAATATATTATCGTATTCATAGAAGTCATATGACATTAAAATAAATTCGAATTAAATTGTAAAATATTCAAGGTTTGAATAAGTCTACGCGACTTGTTTTTTGTTCAGACCATTACGTAAAAATAATTAATAATAATATTATAACGTTCCGATTTTATGACGATCTTATTTTATATTATCGTTATACTCGATTAAAATTGTATACGTTTGTTATTGCTGTTTAATATTGGCATTGCACATGATAATAAATGATTACAACAACTGCATAATGACCGAAATACGTATATTTATCTAGATTAATTAATATTTATATTCGCATTATATCGATGCGATAGAGTTTACGTTTATCTCACTAAAATATTTTCTTGTAATAATTATAGATTTAAATTGTTTAAATGTTGTCAAATTTTTATATTTACATTATTTTATAGACTACTGAGCGATAATGACAAACGGCCATTCGTGGAAGAGGCTGAAAGATTGCGAGTGATCCATAAGAAAAAATATCCGGACTATAAATATCAACCTCGTAGGCGTAAGCCGGCCAAAGGCGTATCAAAGATACTAGACAAACAGCAACACGATAAGTCCGAGAATGATCTTCAATATCAGCAAAATTTGAAACACATGCCAACTTGCAATAGGTATAATACAATTTACAATATTATTTATACGAACTATACTTATTTATGGTTCTTGATATTATAGGTATTATAAATGAATACCTATAGGCTATAAATCTATAATACTCGTACGTTTCAAATTTTCAAATTTTGTTTGTTATCGCGTAGACATTTTTATCGGATTTTTCACCTAGAGTGAGATTGTCATATTTTTTTTTTTTATAACATTCAGAAATCTATTTGCACATAATATATAGTTTAGGTCCTAAGCTTAGGTAAGGTGAATTTAAATTTATTGCATTTATTGTAAACTTTTATTGTATTTAGGTACACATATATTTTTTTTTTTTAATAATTACGAACGAATCGACAATAACCATACCATAAGAAATGTTTAATATACATTATATTTGATGATTTATTATTATTTATTATTAGTCTTATTAATCAATAAGAATTATTTATAATTATTACATTTAAAAATTTAAATGTTATAATTTCTTATAAAATCGTTCTATCATTATTATTTTCTATGCAAACAATATTAACCAATTAACTGATTATCGTATTTTTTTATACAGCAACAATGCCAGCGGCCGTTCAATTAAACAAGAAATGAGCGCAACGAGCTCGTCGTCGACCAGTAGCAGTCCATCCGGTTCGCCACCGGGACCATTGACTCCTCCTACGACTCCGAACTATTATCCCGCCAAACCGAAAAATAGTTATTGTAACATTCCGTACGGCAATAATTACGGTAAGCGTAATATCTTGTTTTTCGTTGTTTTTTTATTGTTGTTTTTCTCAGCCGACAGTGACAAAAATATTAATGTCGATCGATTAAAATAATAGTAATTATTATATATTCGTATATTTATCTTATCTTATTCTACTGCGCCTTGCTCTCGACTAGATGGGCCATATTAGTCCTACAACTCCATAAATCTCGATCTCCAATCTCTCGTCCACTTACATTAGATGTCTTCATATCATTTTTATTCCGTCTATCCATATCTTTTCGATTTTTTCTTCTACAGTAATTTCTATAACAACTTGCATTGTCTCTAAATCATGTCTACTCATACCATAAACCATCAGAACCTATTCTTTCTCATTTTATCCATAATTTATCCAACTACAACATTTACCCTTATGTATTCGCTTCTTATTCTATCCTCTCTAGTCAGTTGACTCATCCATCTTAGCATTCTCATCTCCTCCTACTTCACTTATCCTCTGGTCCCTTTTCTCGTCCACTGCCCAGTACTCCTATAGTCCTATCCATACAACATTGCCAGCTTCACTATATCGCCTTTTATAATATCTACCTTTCAATCGTATCGGCATCTTCTCATCCGACATTTCTCTCAATACCTCCTTTTCATCCATATATATATATATAAATGTTATGGTATTATTATACCTAATGATCATTATTGTATATTTCGTAGGTGCAGAGGCAGCGATCGACTACAGTCTTGACTTCGGTCGCATGGAAGACTTGCCGGCGGTCGAGGCTATAGGTGCCGACCTGGTGGATAATTCGGAGCTGGACCAGTATCTGAGACAATACCCGTCCACGTCCAACAATTGGGTGGACCAAGAGCAGTACTATCATCACGCCACAAGGTACCATGAGCTGCAGCCAAACGCGGCAAAGCCAAACATTTCCGTTTGCCAGACGACGTACCAGCCGTCTTATCAGTACGTGATCAACAACTTTAATTGATTCAGAAATTTACATTTTTTTACAATACCTATATCATTTCGTAGCCATAAGACTACAAGGTATATATTATTACTATTATTATTATTATTATTATTTCATATATTTGTGCTATTTTTTTTCTTTTAATTTCGCTCAAACTGAATTAAATTTGAATTAATGTTTTTATTTTTGTAAACATTGCGGCCACATAAACAAAAAAAAAAAAAAAAATACATCGCAATTTTAATATTTTATAAGTCGAGCATCATCAATCACTATTATTATGATGTGTGAATATTGCGTACCACAATTATTCTGTATATAAATCTGTGGCCCCTCGATAACTGATACGTACTGATGAGAATCATTTTTTTTAATTTTAATCATTATATAAATTAAATGACCATAATTTTAGTTTGTTAAGTATATTATAATTATATGTCAAAAATATATATATCACGTTCATCTAATTCACTATTTTATAATACATTTTTCGTCGTGGTTAATATATTATTATAATTTATAATCCTTAATGAGAAAAGAAACATTATGTATTTTCCACATTGACTTTGATAATGTATAACATTATAATTTTATGTGAATTAAATATTATTTTTATCGATATATATATCGTATATTTATATTTATATATATTATAATTGTGTTACATTTTTTTTTTTTCATTTTAATATATTATATTTATAATGAGTTTAAATATCACCCAGACGTTCACACGGAAAGTGTACAATAATCTTTATAATATAAACTTAGCTTTACACGACAACGTCTCCTATTTATTACATATCCCGATAAGGGCCAAGTTATAATATTGTTAACTTATATTCTAGCGGGTTGCGTGGGAAATATTTTAAGTCCGCGAAAACGTATTTTTTTCCCTTTCAAAACAAGCCAAATGATCGTTAAAACGCGAACACATGGACCCACTGTTGTCTAATGATAACAGTATAATAATATATTTATTTTCACGATATAAATTATTATGTAGATACAATACACAACGAGATTTTTATTTATTTATAATTCTCACACGGATAAAAGATTTCGTTCGACTTTCGTGGGAAATAAAAAAAAAAATCCTAACGACAATTATTTTGTGAAATATATATTTTTCCAGTTTGTATATACAATAAATACAATGGACACAACGAGAACAACCATAGTTGAAGGTGTAACTACAATAGAACCCATAGAAATACATATTGAGATTACGAATAGCTCACCATGATAATATAATTATTGTGTTTAAAAAATGTGACACATAATATAAATATATTTAAAATTTTAAACAAAACATGATAACGTATTTCTATTGATTGATATATTTATTGTTATTATTTCAACAAAGACGTTTATGGTTTTTCTTTGAAAACGAACTTTTGCATAAAAAAAACGGATTACTGTTAATGCATAGGCACAATTCAGGGGAGGACTCGGGGGAGATTAGCCTCCTCTAATTCTACTCATTTCCCAATTATTTCAATTATTAAGTGAAAAATTACTCAAGTGATGACTGTTTTCTTTTTTTTCTTGGTAGAAAATTCTAGCAACCTCAAGTTTAAAACTCAAATTGTGTCTATGGTAGTATATGGCTAATCTTTAATTTTTATTTGACCCATACAATATTAGGTATTTCTATTGTATCTTATAATATATATTATGTACTTAATAATATTAAATAAAACTTATTATTTTATTTCCTTATACTTTTTACTAATTTTGTAATATATTTTTAACGAACGATTACTTAGAAAAATATTTTTTTTAATATACCTTTAAAATTGTTAATTCAATTTAAATATCAAGTACAATTTAAAATATACGCCACATAAATAATTTCTATACTTCTAATATATAATAGGATATGATAGTATATGATACTATTATTAAAATAATTAGACATGTAAAACATATAATAAAATATTAATATAAATCGATTAGGATGTTAAATTATAATTTCAATTTATTCCAAACAAAATATACTATATATATTCAAAATAAATGAATAAAATACTCGTATATCTCTGCGAAATCCATTGCAAAATCTCTAGGTATATGTATAACATTCTTAAACGAACTTATTATAACCATTACAATAATAAGTAGTTTTTTTAATAAAAATTCAAATAGGTATTAATTTTTGTATATATGTTTAATGTTTATGTAAAATTTATTTAATTTTACATTACGTTTATTATAGTTTTACAGTTTTACATAATATCATTAAAAAAAAACAATATTTTAATGTATATTTCACTGTAACGGGTTACATATTTGAATCGTATATTATGATAATGTTATTCATGCTTGGTGTTTTAATGAGACAACGAAGGGAATAATATAAGTTATTATGTTCCAAGGGTCTTCATCAGAATGAAAATAATAAGTTGTAAATTTTGTTTTAAAAACAAAAACTTTATTTATTGCAGTGGTATACATTCAGATTAAAAATAATGATGTGTATTACGCATTATATTCGTATAAATTACGACGAAAAATATGATTTTAGTTCAAATTTATTTGTTCACAATATATTATAATATAAATTATACCTACGATGGTTTAAAAATTTGTATAATTAAATCTTCTAAAATATAAATTTGTATTGGAAATAACGGTATGAAATATATTATTAAACGTTAATTTTCGTCCACTCGTATGTGAGTTTCGCGCAGTTATATATATTATGACGTGTATGTGTTACCTAACATTGATCCTTTGAAAAGGACGGTTAGTAGTTACCCGGTTATATCCTTGGGGAATATATACCTACCTATATCGTGATAGGTTAGCCGAACGTACTGCGTTACGTATTTCTAAAATGTATGAGCTGTGTAATTTGATTAATAGTTTATTACAATATGAATCATAATTATTGTTCGTCATTTTATATATTACATTTATAATGTTAAATTGAAAATATTTTAGCATTTTTTAATGTGTAATAAACATAATATTAATATCAATCGATTAAAATGTAATTGGTACATGTTATATTAAATAAATTTAAAAATTATAATATAAACGAATTGATAATCGTTAGATAAAAATTAATATTGTAAATCATTATGAATAATTATCATAACTGATACTAACTGCAGAGTTGTATAAAAACCATTAGCTGAATGTAATAAATGATTAACTAATGGACTTTTGAAGATTAAACACTTCGTTATAATATCACTATAATTATAATGAATTGCAAAATAATTTTCCTCTTTTTATTCAAACATAATAAATACATATCTTAATATAATTAGTGCTAGGATGTCTATGAGTTTGTATATTTTTTCTGGTCTATCATCATACCGAACGCTTAGTGAGCACAAAATATGTTCCATGAAGGTAAGTGTGATTAAAAATTTTAAATACAATTTTTTTAGAGTAACATTTTGCAGTTTTTATTCATAATATTTGGTATATATATATATATGCACATCGTACTATTTTGTATGTTAACATGAATTTTAGTAATCGGTTTAATTCAAATTTCAAATTTTACATAGTTCTCTAATCGGTTATAATCCTGTTCGTATGAACGAAACAGTATCAATACTACCTATAGGTGAAACAAAAAATATTTAAAAACATAACATAAAATCGCTACTTTTACAATATAGTTTTATATTTTACTTTATTCTTTATTACACTTTTCGTATGATAATAATAGTAATTATACAATAATAAATACATGTTACTATTAGATGTTTGATAATACATTTAATCAAATTTGTATAAATCATGAATATTTGTATTTTTTTTACGAGCGTAATTATTATTATGTACCTAAATGCATATTATTATAATAAATTGGTAAAAATTAAAAACCCAAAATTAAAGTATAAACTTACACAAACGGGTTGCAAAAGTTTAGCAAATCTTTAAAAATGTAATGAACGTTTATGCAGTGATGATAATTTGTTAAACAAATAATTAAATTTGTTAACAGATTTTCAAATTATTAAAAATCTTTTAGTTTTAACTCTTAAGTATGTATATATATATATATATATATATATATAGGTACCTAAATATAAAGAAAACTTTTAATAAAATAATAATTATTGTGATTTAATGTTTTCAAGTTTTTTCAACTTATTTTGAAGTACATCGCTCTGGAAATTGTTCTACGTGTGTACATCAATTTTTTTTTAAATCTATTTCTATAAAATTCGCAGTTTCATTTCATAACAAACGATTTATTCAAAAAATTTGGTTGTTTTTAATTTTCCGGGTTGTATGTAGTTTTATTACGATTTTATTTTCGGAAATGTTGTATATTGTCTAAAGACTAATACAGTATACATTGTAGATCTGATATGTCCAACACTTCAATTCCCCAACATCATTTACTCAATTTACTCAATAATATATTTTCCCGATGAAATATTTACCGACTTTTGAGTAACCAACATTTCTCCTGTATTCGTTATTAAATTTAGTTTTGTACAATAAATTATGTATTGTGAATAAAATAATTTATTATTTCTTATAAAAAAACTTATCATTTAACAATGAATGAATACTTTTATTTAGAACTATTGATCTAATGTTGAAAATGTAAAAAAGGAAGTTATTTCGATCATATAGACGGTACTTTTAAAACTGTTCCAACACTTTTTTGACAATTGTATACAATTCATGTTGTAGGAACAACAGAAAATACAAAAATATTGCCTCTAGTATTGACGATCCAATCAGAAGAATATATTATACTTAAAATATTATCGTATGTTGTAATTGCCCATAACATTATAAAATATAAATTATGCTCCTAATATGTTTTTACTTATTTTTTTAAAATAATTTTTGACAAAAATATATTTTATATTTTATAACAACCTATTTTTTACCAAATATTTTATTTTATTACATTTTTTTAATAATTTTTATATGTATATTTTAAATATTATACTTAAATAGTTAAATATTAAATAAAATATTATTACTTAACTAACTTTTTTCAAAAAAAAATCATTGTATACAATATAATATATTGTATATTTTTAAGTCTAATTTTAATTACTACATTATTACTATATTCATAACACATAATTTCACAAGACTAAATTTTACAACAAATATACACTTACGTGAAAAGCGTTGATCACTCAAAAGTCGGTACCTAAGTATTTCGTTGGGCAATTGAAATGTCGGAGTGTCAGGGGAAAGGGTACTGATATTATTATTATTAAAATTAGGACATCTCGTACATATATGTTATTACGTACTTAAACGTAAAAGTAGTGATTATATTTACGAATAATTGTATTAGATCATTATTTATTACAATTCGATGTACAATGGTGTGTGATTATGATGATGGTCACGAAAGATGCGTCGAAGACTCGGAATATTATTTTATAACCGATCATATAGCCATACACAATATAGTATTATAATTATTTGTAAGATTATTAACAATAAGTATCTAGTATAATATTGTTGTGAACGGGAATGGAGATGTTTAAAAAGAATTGTTTCTGTTCAAACTTAACGTCGGAAATGGCATCCCCGTCGGGGAGTAGTCTCTGCGGCGCGCACTATTATCCGTGTGCGCGCGCGCGCGTTCGCAATTGGTATGGCGCGGAAAAAAGGTCAACGCGGTGAAACCGTCTCGGTCGAACAAATTGTTTTCTACGTCCGTTTTCTCCGTATACCGAAAAGAAACGGCCAAATATTATTACGCGGTGACGCGAATTGTACCGCGAACGCGTTTGCGGTAAGTACTACATACCACATAATATAATGTGTACCTACCTACGTATTCT
The DNA here is from genome assembly GCA_013282895.1 of Eriosoma lanigerum. Taxonomy (NCBI): domain Eukaryota; kingdom Metazoa; phylum Arthropoda; class Insecta; order Hemiptera; family Aphididae; genus Eriosoma; species Eriosoma lanigerum. Next base: position 53,911,866 of record CM023358.1, read on the forward strand.
CGACCGAAAACCCGCCGCGGCGGGTCGTTATGCTGCGGGGCGGAGGGGGAATGAATTTCAGACGTCACTGCATATAACTAATGACAAATTTAATCCGATAAAGTTTTGTTCGGCAATGTCTGACGACCCTGACGTCCACCAGGACGTCGTAAAATCCACAATTATTTATTTATGTTCACAGTGGATGATCAGATGGGATCGAAGGGTGATCGACCTCAAAATCGGGTCGAGATTTTAATATCTTACTGATTTTATCGAAATTGATAATAATTATGATTTAATGTAGATTACGTGCTAATCAGATTCTCGAAGATGCTGTATCATTGCTATACTATCTATAATGATTATTATTAGTACCAATTAACTGTTGATAAAATTAAATAATGCAAACAATTTTAAACATATTAAAACTTTCGAAAATTCACCACTTCCCTATTGAATGGTTTCTAGATCCGATTAACATTGCGAAAACAAAATCGGAATAAAATTTTATATCTACTTTTGTCCGTATGAAACAAATAAATTAACACAAGATAAGAATTACGTTTTTTAAAATAGCATTCAATGAACCGGAAAATAAAAGTATACCCACGAATAAAAGTAAATAAAAGTACACCCACTCCTGATGCCAATTATATTAATCTTTATGACGGTGTATTATTTTTCTTAGACAATCATTTAAATATGTCATAATATAGACCAGTCTATATATATATTTATATAAATTAGTACTACACATTTTTATTATACTTACAATAAAATTATACAAAAACGTGAGGTACATAATATCAGCCCCTTATATGTCATATTCTTATTCTATATTGCTATGATTGGAACGAATTATGTAGGATTTTTTGTAAAACATTATCAAGTGACATTATTTTTTTTTTTATCATAGAAACATAAAATAATGATAACTTTTGTAATAAAAAATTTAATAATATTAAATTTTTATGTATTTCCTTTGAACAATTAATAACTGAATCTAAATTTATGTAAATATTTTTTTGCACGATTACAAATTTTGTGTCGGGGTTCACTAAAAAATAGGGACTATCAGTCCTTAAAATGTATTATATATAGTCTATGATTTTGTAATCATAGGTATATCATTATTAAAATAAATATTAAATGTTAAATAATTATTTAAAAAAATATTTGATAACCGTTTGAAAAATACGATTTTTATTATAACTTTACGGTTCGTAAAATATTATAGTTATAATAGTTATAACGATCGTCTATTTTGTACCTATAATCTCTAATAATATTCTCAATATATTTTTAAAATAATATGAAATTAGAACATTTATTGAATAATTAAATAGAATAATAATAATATTCATACACAAACACAAACACATGTTTTTTAATGACCTACAATGTATATAATATTATATATAATCAATACTTTACGTTTTGTGAATTTCGCACACGCTAAAACTCCCTCTAAACAATGGTAAATATTATATTCATATCGACTTAACAAATACGATGAAAATGATTTATAACCAACAATTACACGGTTTTAACTTTTGCACTAAATTTAAAAAATAATAATTATTATCTTTTCTAAATTAATATTTTTTAGGTATGCCCTAACAACTTTTACATAGTGTTTTAAACATAATTTAATATAAATTATTTATATTTTCGGATACAAACGTGGTGAGAAAATCAAAAAAAATCACTTTGTATTATATTATATTAGATATAATCTGCGGTCAAAGTAGGTATTTTTTTTACATAAATGACCGATGCAGATACAGCGATTGAATATTTCGTATTTCACAAATATATAAATTTTTATTAAAATAAACAGCTCATGGAAAAAATATTGAACTAAAATCATTTTTTAAAGTTTTTTCATCGTAAAATTCTAATTACAACGAGTACGTGGCAACAATATAATATATTTAGTTAAATTTTATATTACTATAATTAAACATAATAATAAAGTTCAATAAATTTAGTTCGAATTGTTACCTATTGCAATTATTTACAATTATTTCGTAAATATTTTATGCATAAAGTTTACTAAATATAGGTATAGACGTGATTAGACTTCATCCGCAGCGGTAGCCTATAGGCTTATGACCGGCGCTACCTTCACAAACCGAAAAGAGCCCCTTAAACTCAAGGTCGTATTTTTTAAGTGGGGAGGGCAATCATTTCCTTTTTTTTTAAACATGACTTTTATTAATGTTTAAAAGACATTTTGTTTAATACAATTTTTTATTTATTTGTCTTAAAACTTTGTTGACTGGCGCCTTTAAAAAATTGCAAGGGCAGCCCAGGCACCTTAGACTGCCACTGTAGACACGCCTATTATTATATGGTATAGTTGATATATCTTATAGTTCAATTAATTAAAAATCTTTAACACATTATTTTTTAATAACTAAGAATATTAAGTGTTTTTATGAAAATATTAATAATTTAACAAAATAATCATTAGGTAACCAAAAAAATTTAGTAAATATTATTTCTCTTGGTAATGTGAAAATATCATACCTTAATGACGTTTAGGTATAATGGAATTTCAAAACTATTTCTAATACAGATGACACTGCGGTAAAAAGAAAAGAAATATCTTAAATCAGATTAAAAAATAACACATATTATATTTTTATTATTGTGATTATATACTGTTAGAGAAATTCTAGCAATGTGCAAAGTGAGCATTTTTAAACCCCGCAAATATTAATTATTATAATATTGTATAACGACGACAACGATAAGGATAATATTTTATAAAATGAACGGAATTTTATATATATATATATATATATATAAATAAATAAATATATTACTGTGAACTTCAATATTTCGCTTAATAAATAATTTTAAATATTATCGAAATCAACCAAGTGCTTTTTAGAATAATTATTCTACTTAAATTCAATTCAGTAATAGTTATGTATTTAATGATCCGAAACAGCGAAAGAAAAATTGATGAAGTCGAAATAAAGATGAAAATAATATTGATATAATAATCATATAGAATATTTAGAATATTATAATTATTTATATCATTGTATACTATCAACGTTTATTATTATAATTTTTTTTTTTATGAAGTTCAGTAATATTTTTAATTAATTATTATTTTTGTAAAATATTCTTCTGATCAATAAGTGGGGCATTTTTATCGGTTAAAATATAGTACCTATACAAAACAATAATATTTAATTGTATTCAATTATTATATATTTCGGACAATTTTTTATTATGAACTAAAAAAAAAGATAAATAGTACCAATATATTTAAAAAATTTATAGATTTCATATAAATAGTATATTATATATTGTATAGTAGGAAAACGACAGTTATAATGATATATGACGAGTGATAACGTGAAAATATTCTTTAAAGAATATATCTCTACAACAAGTCAACATTAAAAAAATTCATTTTCATATTTAATAAATAAACCATGTTATATAGGCGAAAACGCCTTTTTGTGTTTGAAGACCTAACCTAACTTCTCAATTTAAGAAATTTAAGGTGGGATATTTTATTATTGCATAATTTTAGTTTTACATGTTATAAACAAATACAGAATAAATTGTTTTTTATATGCTATAATATATATATATTATTACCTCCCGATTCTATACTAAATTTAAATTAATATTTTGCATATTCTTAAAATATTTTACAATTTCGTTCATTTATCAATCCATTTTAATATATATTATACCTATATTCTTTTAATAAATATGTACTAGAAAATATTTTATTAATTTACTAATAAAAATATAAAATAATTGTTTACAATTTGTAAGAATAAATCATAAATCATGAATAAGAGGACGAGCTGATAATATTTTGTACATACTTGCAAATTTTTTCGCTGGTTTATGTTTAAATGCTTGATTCGATTTTAGGTAAAATGTCTAAAAACTTATTGTAAAATCATTCATTTTTATTTTAAAATTAATAGTTTAAAATCGCTAATATATATTGGTTTAATGGTATTGTCTATGTGTTTTCATTTATTTTTTTTGTTTAAAGATTATTTAATTTCAATATGAAACTTTTAATCTTGAAATCTTCAATATAATAATTTGATGGCATATTTTATTACATTCTAAGTAAAGCGAGGAATGTGTTGGTTTTACAAAGATGTTTTTTTTATGTATGAAAACATTTTTTCGGGTAGAAATAATAGTCCGATTACCACGAATAGGGTATGCTTTCAGTAGCAAATTGCGTCTAGTTGGTACTTTATTTAGCTCTTTTTTCAAATTTCTCAAAAGTTTTTTTTTAGGAGAAGAAAAGCTACCAAAAAATGGCGGTAAATCGGCAAAATTACAATTTCTGTTATTTTAATTTTTTTATTTCGTGATAATTAATTAAGTTTTGACTCAAAACATTTTTTGCCTCAAAATTGAGTCGTAGGGACATGAACATTTTTTTGAATATTCACATAAGAGTTCTATATCAGAAAAAAAAATTTGGAAACGATTGGTTTATTTTCTGACTGAGTATAGAGCTTCGAAGTTTTTTCCGAAAATGTTTAATTTTTCCTACAGTTTTGGGTTATTGGTTTGAAAATGTTATCGAAGCCTAATTATATACTATTTAATCTTTTAACAAAATATTTTGAAAATCTAGACTGACAATTTTTTTCTATAAGCTTTTAAAGTTAAAACTACCAAAAAATGACGTAAATATATGATTTCCGTTTTTTTTTTTAAGTATTTTCTGTATTATCAGCTTTAATATTAAATAAAATAATGATATTACTAATATTATCCATTTACTCTTTACTTAATCCCTTACTCAAATTAAAACCAGCAGGTTATCAGGATTATTAAACATTTTATAGATGTTTTAGCACCTGATAGGATGTCTCTAACGCCCTAAATACACAATTCGCAGTATTTTAAGTGACCGTATTAAGAATAAATATAATATAGAAAATCGTTTCTATACTTATATATAAGGTAGGTATAGATAATATGTATATGTTATAACATAATAATAGGTAGTTATATCGATCATAAAATACTGAAATGTACAGTTGGAATAAAATACAATATAAATTATATTTTTTTGTTGATATTTTACGATCGTAATTATTTTACCAAAACGTACCATACATATACAACAGGTATATTATACTTTCTAAGGGAGTAGCCGTCATACAGTTCTATACTGAAATTCGTTTTATACGATTATTACGATTACACCGCACTTTGGTTCGTATATAATAATAATACGATATTTATGTTATTTACAACCGAAGGAAATGAAACATATTGATCGATCGTAGCACTCGTAGAAAGCTTAAAACCGTATGTATTAGTATATGAAAGGACGATAATTCGGCAATCTTAGTCTAAAATTGACAAATTTCCAGTGTTGACAGCAATATTATTAAAGTAAATTATTATTATAAATTATCCAAAATAGAAAATAACATTTCGTGTACGTATTCATGATATTAATGGATTATTATTTATTATTAGTTCAAATTTATATCGATGTGAAACTGCGTATAATTTCAATAATTCTTAGAAAATCGTAATACACGTTCAAAACATTTAATTAAATAATAAACCAACAAAAAGTAGGTAACTTTTGTAAGGATTTTTAATTTTTGTGCGATTAACTATAATAATATGTTAACAAATATCAGTTAAAAAAACACAATATATTTTGTATATTATGACTATAAATTCAATGGCTGGTTTAACGGGATGAAATTATACGGTATTTTCCACTTGGACCCACGTCAAAAAAGGACAACGATAAAAAAAAAATATGAAATTGCATAAAACAAGAAAATGTCTGATTATATAATAACGTAAAAGCCTATAAAAAAAATAGTTCAAACGAAGCGTAAAATATTTGATTGAAAAATATAATTTAGTTTAAGTTTCAAAATTATAGTAATTCGAGCGAGCCATATATCAATTTCATGAATTATTCTTTTCTTAACAGGACTCAGAACTTTTAGCACTTTATACCATCATATTTTATTATTATTTATGCTTTTATATCAACATAAAAATTATAACATACTTATAACACAAATTGTGCAAAAAATATAAAATAATAATAATAAGCCCAAAACAAAAAACAATAGAAATAAATTGTGAACATATTATATGTAAAATCAAATATCTAAGTTGATTTCTTTGATTTCCCAAACGAATTTAATTATGAAGTACATTCAGAGTATATAAAGTTACAACATTTATGTAAAATCGAAAAATGCATATACGATTAATCAAACATTTGTCACTAATATAATCAATTATTTTTTAACATTATCGCCTTTAGATTCAATACATTTTTGTAGTAGGGGATCAGGTTTTGTATTTCCGTGTCGTTGACCTCTCCTGCCCACCCCATCAGCCATTTCTCCGACATCTGAGTGGTATCGTCGTCGTCGAAATGACGTATCTCACCCAGAAAATCTTTTAATTTGGTAACAGGTGAAAATTTGACGATGCCAGATCGCATCGTTGATAATTTTCCATCCAAACGAAATGAATTCCTAAGAAATCCGCGATTGGTGAAGCCTGGCGTTGTCGGAAGAAGAAATGAAACACACCTTAACACCTGGTCTACAAAACCCTTGTAACCTTACTTTCTAGGTATCCCTATAGTATATATCGTACAATAACTTAAATTTTTTTTATTATTATTTAATTAATTTTTTCGTAAAATCACACATTTAATTAAGAATAAATAAATAATTTTAAATAATTGTGGACATTTCAAACGAACAAAAAAAATAATAATTTTACGGAATAAGTCATTTAGTTTAAGTATAAGAAATGAATTATAATTATATGAGTTATATATGCCGAAATATTAAATTTTATATAATTTACGTTTTTCATTTTTTACTTGCCCGTTCTTCTTTATAGTTCAATAATGTTAATTCGCCGTGTTTCGTGCAGTGTGTTTATAAATTTATTATGTAATATAATAAATGATACTGTATACAAAAAAATATATATTATTTGGTGAGTCGTCAAATTTTTAATCACATTAATCGATAAACGTAATTTATACATATAATAGGTATCGATTTGAAAAAAAATAATTTTAAAATTACAAATTATGACAAAGCAGTTTTAAACTCAGTCTAGACTTTAAAAAACTGATCAGAGAGATAACGAAACAGATTATTATTATTTTAATATTCGGATTCAGTGGCAAAAATATATTAATAATATATTTATAACTAAATATATATATATATATATTTTGATAATTTTTAAATATTAAAAATTAAAACACCAAACCAATTATAATTGTGTTTGTTATAAATTCAAGGAATTGATTCAAGAATATACCTACCAGACAAAAAATAATTTGATGCACTTTTATCTCGTATAGTCGTTAACAATATTATGTTTCAACTTAACCAAAGTTAATAATTAAATAATACCTACATATTTTTTATTTATATAAAGAATAACGATTTTTTGCTTAGTTAAGTTAAATTAGAGGTGAACAAAAATTTAAATCGAAACAAACTTTTTTAACCGTTATTAAAAATTCTGTGTTTATGTATTGACTGTATTGTTTACTGTAATTTTTTTATAATCTTTCCGTAAAATTTAACATAATAATCAAATTAGTACAAAATAATTAACAATGATTTATATTAGCACACAAATTCAAATTTTTGTCGAGGTGTGGTGAAGTTGCGAATTCTAATATTGGCATAAATTTGGTTGATTTTGCAGTCGAAAAGTGAGAATTAGGTTAGGTTCGATAGAGTAGTTACAATAAAATTTACGTAATAAATAATAATTTTGATTTAATTTTTGTTTTTTATTAGATATATTATTAAAGCAAAAAATATCCTTTTGTTAAAAATAGTTTATCAACACCGCATGATAATAAAATAGTAAAACTTTGAATCGTCTGACCATCTGTCACTGGACTCAGTGATGTCTAACGCAGAAATTGGAAAACAAAAGCAGCCGCAAATAATATGAAATAAAAACTATATATTTATTATTATTATTATTATTTCTGCGAAAAACAAAACAAATGTAATATTAAATTTATCCGTCATATGAATTTAATAATATACCTATACGCTACACGTATTGTACAATATATAGTATAATACGCGACTACGCGAGCAAACATAAAAATATACAAAAAACTGCAATGGGAATAATATTATTATATATAATAATATTCTAACATAATAAATATAATATATTCGAAACAAATATAGACTACTGTATCGAGATAGAAATATATTTTGATTCTTTTATAATAATAACAATGCAAAAGTTGCAATCGGAAAAATACAATATAATATTGACGGTCACATATTATATAATAATAAGTAATTTACACAATATATTATTATAACCGTTATAATACGTATACTGTAGGCATTTAAATTCCGTTCGTATAGGTTTAATGGAGAATTTAGGCATTTAAGAAAACTGTGTTCAAATGGGTGATCAAAATTTCGCGTTATAAAAATGGTAGATATTATAAAATATATATTATATTATACGCTTTCAATGTTATCTCCGTTATATTTGTAACACGAAATTATTATCATCCTATATATATATATATATATATTATTTACGTGGGAAGAATAATAGCTATTATATTATGGCAACCGAAAGGGATTTTGATTGTTCGGATGTTTGCAGGAATACTTAAGCCGACCGACACAACTCGTATATTAAACTGTCGAGATTTATCGCGAAAACGACGAAATACAATTCATTCTAACCTTGTAATATAGACATATAAGATCAGAATTTTATATTATAGTAATAATTAATAATAATTATTAAAATAATAATTGTTAAACAAATTTAAATTATATTGTTAAAATATATAACAACTATTATTATTAAAAAAAAAAAAAAATAGTAAATAATATACTATTTACTAAATAATAATTATTAAATTTAAACTATAATGTAAATGTAGTACTTAAATGATAAAAAAAATGTACCTATCTATATTTCTACCTTTCATGGACTAATATGATATAATTTTTTGCTTGAAGTTAATCAACATTTTTATTTTCATCATAACATTATATTAAAAACTCAATATTTTCAAGTAATAATTTCAATAATTATTTATGGTAAGTGGAGTAAAAATAATTAATTATTGTATCGTATAATAATATTCTTTATAAAAAATGTATATTCGTAATAATTATATAATATATTACACTTATCTAACGTACCACATTTGAACAACGTATGATATTAACAATTATATTAGGAAAATATTAAATTTGATGTTTTAACACTGCAAATTTAACTGTAATTTGTTTTCTAATTGTCTATTTGTTTCATAAATATACGAAATCGTTTGAATTGAAACCGTAGTTTATAACTAAGTATATATTGTAATTTTTCTATTAATGAACGTACAAATAAAACCAGATTATTATTACTTATCTTAAAAAACAATTTAAGTTATTTAAAAATTAGATAGCAAAATATTTTTTATATTCTATACTATAACCGACTGTATTTTAACTGTAACTGTATGTATTCATTTATAAAATGTATGTTCTCGTATTTCTCGATTCAAATTGTTATTCAAATACGAAATACAGAAACTGACGATACAGATGTTCAAAATAAAGTTATATTTATATATAATAATAATTTGTATGTTGAATAAGTAAATAAATAAGATAAATTGGTTATAAAAGCAATTTTTTAAATTTTATAAGGAAAGTTTGATAAAAATTAAATTTGTATCGTTTGTTTATTATTCTTTTACGCGTTTGTGTTTGCGTTCGTACAATGAAACAATACGATTGTTTTTATTTTTGTATATTCTCGTAAACTATTGATTTTTATTGGTAGCCCGTAAAGTTTTGGCGTATCTATTTTGTTGTAAGTCATCGACGGTAATAAATAATTGTACCTATTTAAATTAGAATATTAGTCAAAATAGTTAATATGTGCACCTATATATACGAACACCGAAAAACTTCTACAATGTCAAACAAAGCGTATACAAATAATTTGATTATTTTCACAAACTCGATGGGAAAGAAATAAGTATAAAGCATACACATTCGAACTATATTTATATTTTATAAATATACAAAATTCGTTATAAATATTTCAGTGACGAAATCGAATGCATAATACAAATATTACAAATATTTTATAATTTAATCGGTTTCATCCGACGTAAATATTATTTACCTCTATTTTAAAAAATATATTTAAATTAGTTTTTCAGATTTTAACGTTTAATAAAAAATATACCTACTTCGTTTATGTAACTTATACATAATATTATATTAATATTTAAACCTTTTTTACCTATTTTTTAATACTATGAAATACAGCGTGAGGTTTCATATTGTTTGCCAATAATTTTAATTTTAAATTATATTTAATAATATATTATAACTAATTTATCAAACTAATAGCTATACTTTTGAAGAGTGATAATATTTTAAGTTTTGAATAATTTATAATGTTATTGTGTTATTGTGTAGCTACTATTATAATTTTCCTTTTGTATAGAAATCATTTTTTTAATTCGTTATAAAAAAAAATATTTGTAAAAAATATGTAATAAAAAATACGCAATCAATATATAAGTTCACTAAAACCGAGGGGTTTTTACGGCATCGTCTCATTAATAAAATATATATTTCTTTTTAACTTTTTCGAGTGAGTGTGTTTCTTTTATCTGAAAAGTATATAATACGGCGCCACTCGATATAAAAACACTCGTTTTAATTCTAAAAACGACTTTATGGCTTAATATTATAGTTATTTGTATATTAAAGCTCCGAGTGATATCTTACTAATATTTATACATTATTACTATCTTTGAGTTGAAAAATAGAAGGAAAAAAAATTATACCTACTTTCATATTATCTATCAAGTTTACGTTTCTACTCTGTAATACAATACACAGGGTGTTCAGAATTTTCTTGTTACAAATCGTAGGAATTATAAACAGAACTGAATTTTTACTTCTATAATTTCTAAAATAATAATGATATTCGATTCTTGTATTCCTTCTCATTTAGAATACTCTTGACGCAGTAGTAGATCTACAGGGGGAATATGGGGGTCAAATCTCCCCCTTGTAGGTAAAATATACCTTTTTTGTAATAGACACTTATTATTTTTTGTCTTTCTTAATAAATTATACCTCATATATGTATCTAAAAATTTAATATCCCTCCCCAAAATAAAATCCTAGATCCGCCACTGCCTTGATGTTATTATGAAATTTTATATTCTTGTATAATAACGCATACAATATTACGCATACATTTTGTAAAATTTTTACCTATATTATTATTTTGCATGAAATTCTGTGAAATTACAAATTTACGATGATCTATTATGATCTTTTACTTGATAAAGGTATTTCTTATGCATTCTTTACGCTTCTTGAAATATAAATTTTTCACTATTATTTTATAATATCTATATATTGATATTAGTATACAGACGAATAATTTAGATTGGGCTACATATTTCATATTTGCGTGGTATAAGCATACTTCGACTATTACAAAAAATTATTTTATTCAATTTTTACTCATGTTAAAGAACAATACCTACTGATATCAATTAATTTTTTTAATTCACAATAATTGTTTTAATTTCTTACCTAAATATAATATTTCATAAAACGTTTGTAAAATAATAAGTTTCAATAACCCAACTTAACTTTAGTTACGACCTTACGAGTGAAAATGATTAAATTTCACATAATATAGTAATATAAATGTTGCTGTTTATATTCGAGTTAATAGCATCATATAATATCCAGCATATGATCTTTTAGCATTTGGAAGATCGTGATAATAGGGCTAAGAAATCGTTTTTGAATTATTTATCAAAATTCCGCAAGTAAAATGTACCCAAGTGGGCACGCGAGGACGCATAATAAATAGAAACAATTATGTCGTTTCTAAATGTGTACCCCAAATTAAATTTCGTACCCAATTAAATTCAATCAGAGTCTATTCATACATATACAACAATTGTCCGTTATCATGGTTAACTATCGCCACGAATAAATTCTAAACGATTCTGTCAACGAAAAACGATTAATTTAAATCGTTTTATTATAATATAATTCGTTACATTATGCATATATTATGATTATGTAGGACTTCGTAAATAAAACACTCTAAAAATTGCATTTGAAATCTTCGAATAAGTGCGGGAATTTAAGGTTGGATTATTTTAATAAAAAAATGTTATAAAATTCAATTGAATATGAAAAAAAAGTACGGTAATAATATGTAGGCAACAAAAATGTACCTATATCAATAACAAGCGGTAAGTTACAAAAATAATTCAAATTAAATACGTAGATATATTATACCTGTATTATGATTCGAACTTTATACTAAAATAGAGTTTTAATTTTTAAATGTAAACAAAAAGTGCCAAAACTAATTATTAGAAAACAATCCTATTTGAAAAAACGATTTTCCGCAAAGCACGTTACGCTTTTGCTAACTTACTTAATAGATTAATAATAATAAATCCACAGTTTGGATTAAATTTTAAATTCTTATTGTCCAAACTTATTATAATTACATATATAGCTATAAAATATAATTGCTTTTTAATTAATTTCGTGACGTAAGATACCACATTACGATAAAATAATATTGTATACCTAAAATACGTTTTATCTTCTGAATGATATTATGATATAATCTTAACATCATATTCATACTTATATATATAAAATATGTAATGTATCTGAAGTAAAGTCTTGATATGTTAAATTGTACATATTTCACCAAAAAAATTGTAAAAAAAACATTAATTTTAATGCTGCTATCATCCGTATTATGTGACGTTAAAATGTATTTAATCGAAATAAAACTTTCAATACTATACAATTTTATTTTTAATAATCGGTACAACGTACAAATAACTATTTTTATATATACTATTATTATTATTTATTCATTATATTAAAAAAATACTAGTCAAAATGGCATGGTTTTACTTGTATTACTACATTTATAAACTTTTAAATCAAGATTGATTAAAAATGTATCACACTCAACTAAGAACAAAAATAACAATACATTTTCAACAATTATTCAATTATCGTATTTATAAACAATAATATAGGGTCGTTTTACCTTAAGTACTAAATAAAAAAAATACTTGATAACCTACTATTTCTTTAAAATCCATAAATAAAAATATTTATATGATAGTTTAGACTAGTTACATTTGAAAAACCAAATACTTAAATTCGTAATTCGTAATTATAAAATAATCAAAAATATGATGAAATATTTATTTCTATATTCAAATTACGATATTTTTAAAAATAGTTTATTCGCCCATTATGATAGATAGTTCTCATTTGAGAAAACTAAATATGTATGATCTAAGATCTATCATTTTGTAAAATAAATGAATTTTGAATATAATAAACAAAAATATTTAATAAATATAACACAATGTATAATAATTTTTAATAATAACGTAGTATTTATATAAATACATAAACTCAACATAAACTTCGTCATAAATATATAATATCATAAAAAATTGTACCTATATCTTGAAAGTACTTATTCTAAATACTTTTTCAAAGTATATCAAGTAGATGATGTTGTTATGAATAGAGGGATCAGAATATTGTGTTACAAAAATAATGAAAAAACATTGAAAATGTATGTAATCGCCAACGTATTTGGCACACAATTAAATTCTGATCATATGGTACATACATTTAATATAAAATTGAATAATATTTAAAACACTTTAAAATCTACGAAAACGCGAAAAGTTATTAGTGAAATCATAAGGTATTTAAGAGTATCTTAAAGTAACTTTTAGATATATAAAAAAAGTTGTTTAATATATACTTTGGTCGAATATTATTTGACGGGCTACCCCCTATTTGATCCACTGTCCCCACGGACCCCTCAACAGTCAAATATCAACATAATATATCTGATTTTTTATAGCATTGTATAAATTAATTTTATTGAACATTTTGACACCACGATATCATAATAAAAAATTGATAACATTCTCGCGCGAGTGTACACAACTATAAATTTAGAACGACGGCCGACACAGCGGTCGTCGGTAGGATTTTGTTTTTTTCATGCCGAGAGATTTCGCGAGAGGCTGCGATAAACGCGTATAGTCGACGGCGGCGGACGGGATCGAAAATACGGCGTCGAGCGCGCGCAAAAGGTCGTCATTTTCCCAGGTCGCGCCGCGGAAAATCTCCACGAGTCGCGTCAGCAGTGCGCCGTGTTCGATCCGAAACCGTCACACGTGCGCCGCACGTTAAAAAACACGCCGATAAAAAATAGATTTAAATAAATTGCATTTTTTTGTTTTCCACCGGGTACTGTTTTCATAAATATAATTTTCACATAAATGTTTTGACGGGGAAACGGGTTTCCATTAAACGCGCCGTCCGAGTATAATGATAAAAACGCTCGACGGATCTACGTCGTCTTTGGGCCGTACGGTAATAATAGGCACGGTAACGCGGTCGTTATCACGCCCGTCGTCGACCGTTACCGCGGTCCGCGTCGATCACGGTCCGTTGTTCAGCGCGGAGTTTTACGTGAGCGCCGGAACCGTCAAACACTAAACAAAACCCTAAACCCTAAACACTCGTCCACGAAAAACGGTAAGTATAATCACCGGCTATACGGTCATTTTTTAATTATTACCTATTTGAAATAATATTCTTCGCCCGGACCATATCAAAACGGTCCGAAATGACAAACTTTACCTGTTACTAAATTTAAACCGAAATTATGCAAATCACTGGGTCAGTACATATTATATTATTTATATACATATTGGTATAGGTTATAATTACACCTACGACGCGATGTGAGATCATATTATAAAATATATATTATATAGTTACCCCGCCATGAGTACATAGAAAGTCAAATGTACAAGTTTTCGCGATCGTACGTATATAAGCGTTACACAAAAACGACTCACAAGTTGGAAACGATTTATTATTTTCCGACTTGTCAAAGAATTTGGGATAGTTGTTCAAGTTCTTCAAAGTGATTACTACCTCCCGCTGCGGAGTTAGGTTCGGTTAACTTTTTACCGACCATCCATAAATATTCTAATTATTATTCTCGATTTACAGATATTACGTACCTATTGGTTTTATACAAATAATGTGTGTTTTTTTTTAAATTTTTTTGTTTTTTTGTTTTTTTTGTAGGTAAGTAAACACGTTTTTGGGCATAAATATTGATCCGATTATCATAGATGGGGTAGAAAATATTATCTAGTTGGTAGATACTTTATTTCGGTTATTTTTCAAATTATTTAATATTTTTCTAATGCGATGGGAAAACTAATAAAAAATGTCAAGAAAACTGAAAATATCACGGATACTATGTGATATTATATAGCTTTGTTCAGAATCGTTTTTCTAATGCAATATAATTGCTTTCAAATCATAATAACAATATAACATAAAATCCTTCCACCACTAATCTTTCCGAGAACCGAAAGGACGAAGAGAAACGTCCAGAATCAATAATTGCCCCTTTTCTCTTTTCCTTTTTTTTTTTCAATTGTGATACGTTATTAAATTTTCGCGATTATCGGACGAAAAAACCGAAGAAACACGGTTAATACCGCGAAACAGCAGCTTCTCTGCCTGGCACGTCGGTATATAAATTGTACTAGCTATTTATCTGATTTGGCGTTTACCTCAGAGAGAGATTTACTCGAGCGGAACGTAATTTAAAAAAAAAATTGTGTATTAATAGAGTCAAATGTGTGTTGTGTACCTATACCATGGTCGGTGGCGCGATGGCCAAATACAATTTTGCCTACTACGAAAGTTTTTTTCTTATCAGTTTAAACGAACAAAATAATTTGTGAAGGAGTGTAGTAGATTTTTCACTCCCGGATCCGGGGCCAACTATAGATAGACACTATAAAGTTATGAATGATCATTTTGATATTTTATGATTAAAACGTCGTAGTTTAAATTTAATATTTCAGACCATACAATACGTCTATATACTTATTTATACATATTGTAGATTTCAGTAAATTGTACGAAGGTACTTCGAAATTTTCCAAAACGCAGTTATGGTATTATCATAATTATAATATATTCGTTAACAATATCGACTACCTATGTCAAATATACGCTGTAATTGTCTATTTCGAAATAGACAATAACAACAATATGAATAACGATCGACATTGTGACGAACTGTGACTAACTGCGCGCACGTACGTATTTATTTATCAGAATGGCGCAAATCCATATTCGACCAAAATCGTCATTTTCCGCAACATTTTCACTTTAATGAAGTTTTTATTAATTTGTTTTTATTTAAGTAAAAAATATGCCAGGATGTCGTATTATACAAATGATGCGAATTTAATATCTTTGTAACTGCATTGTTTTTTACTTCATAAAAAAAAAATGCCAACAATACGCAAAATTGCATAAATCAAGGTTTTTCGATGAAAATTAAATAATTACTTTATTATCGTATTTGAAAACAAAACGGTTTCTTATCATTTTTGGTCATTTGATGAATTATGAAATGAAATAACGATTCTAGTGGAAAATGACCTCGCTACGGCCTCCGCAAGCATTATAAACGAGCTAGCGAACGATCGACGGAACGGGCGTAGATGTACCACCACACGGTTAAAAGGGACGGTTACGATGACGCGAACAGTCAGCAGATTTTCGTGCCCCGTCCCTTCGTCGTCATCCCGCCACGTTTATGGGTCGACGAGGGGGATGACGGTAACAAACACACACATAGTCTTACAACATAGTGCCGCCGGCCGAATGTTTATATATAATATTATATATATATATACCTATATTGTACACACTACAATACGATATGTGGGTCAAATGGTATAAGGCGGTGGTTACACGCACATGCGACTTTTTATATATTATACAACAATACCGACGATAATATTATTATCGTTTACGCGATGGTTCGGTGTGCACACAGTGTCGAACATGTGTCGTATAGTTCTCATCTCTCGCCGCAGAAATCGTCTTACACGCGGGGTCGTTAGGTCTTGTAAACGGGTGCCGGTCAAGAGAGGACGAAGGGTTGTCGATGTAGGGACGAGGGTACACTGTATATATATATATATATATTTGATTTACAAAACGCTTTACAAATACGCCTCCCACAACGCCATCGTTCTCATTCACGTACCGCGTGTCCCGCGACTCCTTGGCGCCGTGTTGTCCAACAATATATTATTATAATATACGAAACGTGTCCCGGTGAGTTCGCAGAGGAGACGGTTGGAGGGGAGTAGTCCCGTCGATCGGATTTCCCGTAGTGCCGTTAATGATAACCATCCCTTATTCGCGACAATAAACGTGCGGTATGACATCACCTGTACCTACATGGTTTGTACAACAAGGCGTGCATACAATTTGTCCGACCATGATATATTATTGTTGTGTCCGCGAGGTCGTGATTTATAAATCTCATATAGACGAGCATTATGTTCTCTTCATAACGATCCTTTTCAAAACCTATTGTAGCTCGGGAGGGATTTGTCGACGGTGGAGTATTTCGACCGAACGATACCGGGGCCAAAGTGTCCCTGGCTCCCTTCTGCTGCTGCAGCAGTTTTAATATCTTACATAGAAGTGACACTGCAATTAACTGCAGTAGTGCAGTATACCTATACACGTATGTAAGAGAAAAAAAAACAATTTATTTTCTAGATTTATTTTAAAGATTCCCAGTACGCTAATTTAATCATGACTACGAGTGGATTGGCGACAACAGTGCTGTTGATCAGCTGCGTCGTCGGGTTTACGTTGTGTTGTCGCATATCGGAATTCGCGTGCAAATCGGTCGGCAAGTGCATCCGGCTGGACGAATACTGCGACGGCAAGTACGACTGTGCCGACAGATCTGACGAACCGCCGTCCTGCACAGGTTGGTGGAAATCATGGTTATAACATCGAAATTTACTGACATAATTATTGTACTGTATTTGATATTATATGTGTTCTTATAAAACAATTATTGCTGACAATTGATAACAAGTCAACTGTTAAAAATTAAACGAAAATATTTTAACAAATTTAGTTTCTTTTAAAAAAAGAACCAAAACAATCATACTGTTTTTATTTTTTAATATACAAATAAAATAAATTGTAGTCTAACAAAGAATTTATAAATAATAAAATAAAATTCTATGTTTTTACTCATAAAATATTTATAATGCTAGTTAGAGTAAACTTCAATGTCGAGTCTCGAGTGCCTATCTACAACACACAAGTTACGTGTAGGTATAGGTAACAAAGTTTTTAGAGTTTCGAATACAGAATTCCGCTAAAATCAATAATCCGTCATTCCGTAGTCCAAGCCTATATTATAAAAGTATATATATGAAAAAAGTAAAAACTGTTCTCTTTCGCGACAGTTCGTACTGTGTTTTGCATAATAATTGGAGTATTATCTTAACATTGATTTGAAATAAAATGTTATTCTAAAACCAATAATATCACGATACAACGTGCGGTAGGCAATAAAACCTTTGTTAAAATTTAAAATTATAAAACAGCATGAAGCATGATCCTTTATTTTGTACAAGTGGATCAAACGCGCGTGTGATGTAATTGAAAAATCTTCCAATAACAAAAGGGATTTCTGAGAGAAGGTGGAAAAAACCGCTTAACTTTCATACGAGGCAAAAAGACGAGAATATGGGTTTTTTTTTTTTTTTTTTTATATATATATAAAAAAGTGCTCTTGAGATTACTATAAAGCCTTTACAACGAGTGCGAACGTCTATCAATCTTATTTCCGTGTCTACTTTATATTTTCCGCCTATATATATACGTCCGAACATATATGAAGGGTTGAATATATATGTACTGAGTACTCGCCATTCGGAAATATATCAGCATTATCAGCTGTTATACAGAATGATTCAGAAAGCATGTTTAATCCGTGTTTTATTCTTAATTTTTTAATTTTTTTTTTTTTTTTAATATTATACTTTATAAGGTGACCAAAAATTTGTTTAACGGACAAATGTAAATAAGTTGCGGTGTGTTAAAAAAAAAATCAACTTAACACACTATAACTTCTTTGCCAGATGATATTTTACAAAAACGGATATGACATTCTCTCTAAAATATGCTTATCATTAAATCTACCAAAAAACTTAACCATTAAAATTTGTTTTCCAGCTTTACTATATGACTTTACTATATTCCCAGTAAAGGTCTTACCACATTGCGGTTTTTACGCCGTCGCGGTCGGTCCTAACGGTTTTATTACGACGGATTTACTTTAGCGAAGAAACACACGTGTATAAATTTAGTGTGCCATACTACAACGGTTCGCCGCCGCCGGACGCCGTTTCATGTCGTTTCATCGTCGTTCCTATTATTTTCGTCGTTTTCCTTTAAAACGCTGTTTTAAACTTTTAAATTGTTAGGGCCATATTGCGATAGTATTGCACGACGGTTATATACTAAATTATTTAAAAATTTTATATTATTTTAAGTCTATAATTTTTATTAATTTTAAATTTATTTAAAATTCGATTAATAATATAATAATATATATTATTATAATTTAAAATTATTGATAAAAATTATTTATTTTGGAAATTGAATAAATGCATTTGTAATGTTTAAGTAAGGGTTATTTAGATAGAGATTTTAAACTAAAAACATAGATCAATATATTATATAGGTATTAAATGTAGCATTAGTAGAAAACTAGGAAAATAACTTGGAAAATTAGAAAAAAAAGTAAAAGTTTAACTAAAAATTTAAATCGTTTGAAATAACCAAGTTTCAAATTGAAATGAACGGTTTTACAATTTATATGTAAAACGGTCGCACCAAACGGTATAGAAAAATGAAAACCGTTGGAATAAAAGCGTTCGGTACCGTCGTACCGATAGCATAAAAACCGTAGTGTGACAAGACCTTTAGGTAGAAACTAGAAGGAGACAGATCATGCGGGTATAACGTCCTCTTAAGATTAAGAAAACGATATACTCAATTTTTTTGCATTAACGTTGTTACTGTCTATCTAACGGGGATTATAGCATAATCTTAGCAATTTTGAATTTAATTATGACGTTTAGGTTGAACTTAGAGTATAAATATTTATTTGTAATTTTATAAAGAAGTACATTTTAGGGGAAATATCATATCCGTTTCGTAAAATATCTTTCGTCAAAGAAGTTAAAGCGTAGTATAAATTTAAAAAAACTTAATATATTATAACTTCTTTACCAGACGATATTTTACAAATCGGATATGATATTCCCTTCAAAATATACTTAATTATCTTTAAATGTATTAATATATGCTTGATAAAAATCTTTCGAATTACTAATGAAAATAAAACTAATAATTACAAACTGATATCATTATATCAATAAACCAGATAACGTAGAATAGATCAATAATATACACATCTGTTTTGTAGAACCAAGTTGGTAAATATATAGTAGACCAGTAGACCAACTCGGTAGAACCTAAAGTGTTAAATACCTACATAACAATAGAATAACTGAGTAAAAGAGATAAAAATCGGTGTTATCGCAGTCATTATCATTTGTTAGTTATCACCTCAGCTGTAGATAGTATAAAATATAATAAATATTATTTTCAATTTAATACGAATTTGAAATTTATAGTACAATTTTAATTAGTTTATATAATAATTAAATAATTAAAAATTAATTGTAACATTGTTAACTGTTTTATTTAATTTATCTAAATAATAATATCGGGTATAATATCCTCCTAAGATAAAAGATTTTAACTAATAAATCTAGTCGTAATGTCATTTCGAACTGGCAATACATTATTATACGAGGAGTAACCTTATTGGAGAGGCGAATAATGTTTATAAAATAAAATGCATGCGTACTGTGTAAATGTCGTACGAAATAAGTCAATATAATACATTATAAGAAAAATAATTTTAACACCTAATTAAATTCTATATACAGTGAAGTTATTTTCGGTTGTCTAGTTAAAGTTAAAAATTGCTCGCCAACGTACTTTGACGGTACTTATATTTTATATATTATTCAAGTAATATATTCCTGACCATCTATGGCGATAAAAGCTTATTTTTCCAAATAAAAAATATTCCTTTTATTAACAAGATTTTTATCGCCATAAGATATAATAACTTTGCTTATATTTGATGTTTAAAAAAAAATCTAAGGAAAATAAATTCGTGTCTATATATTAAATATATTTAAATACTTACTATTTTAATAACTATAAGTAACTGTACAGTAAAGGGTAAAATGTGAAGTGAGCATGTTTAGCAACAAAAAAAAATGTATATTACTCTGTATTTACATATACGACTGCTAGCCCTGGCGCCTGTGTCTCTCGTCCTAATTAGTTGTTGACCCACCCTCACTACGCGCGCGCGCACCCAAGCGAGTAAAATCCCTTTCGTATGCTTATAACATTATTTTTCAATGCAACAAATATCAGTGAAAATGTAATTTTTTATCTTTTTTGTTCATCCCCCAACCGACATAATATAATTAACATATTGTAATTATTATAGTTATACATAATTGTATAACTACATTTTTCCTGTTTTCAACGACAATCAACATATATATAATATTATGTGATACTACCGAAATTATACATACCTATTACATTTTTACCACAAATATCTAATTCGTTCAAATTTTATTAGGTATTTAATAACTTTTTTTTTTAAAAAAAAAATACGTATCTTGTGATTTTCAATACTTTTTCGAGTGCACTTATATAGTTGCTTAAATTTATATTTATTTATACAACAATACAAGCACATTCAACGTATTCTCATATAATTGTAAATCGTAAACATGTTTAAAATGTTAATCAAAAGTATTGTCACTAATTCCATTTTGAAATACTATAATATAAAAATTATTTATTATTAGAACACATCATCTTTAAGTATAAAATAAAAAATAAATGTAAATTTATATCAGTTCTATTAAAATAGACATCATTATATACAAAACTTTAACTCATATCTAATATTTAAACAATTTTGAAAAACTTTTAGATATAAAAAAAATACGTCACAGAATAAAAAAATTAGATTTATCGAAACAAAACTTTCAAAGAAAAAAGTATAGAATTCGTTAGACGTGCAGCTCTTTAAGTTAAAAACAATTGAAACATTTGAACAAATTCTGAAAAACCTTTGACAATTTCGTGAGGTTTGTTCTGTCGGAAATATTTTCTAACAGTATTATACCTACCTTAAAAATTGAACATGTATCCTACATGTATATAGGTATATTATATTATATTATTATTATTATGTTAAAAAGTGCATTTTATTAATTGTAGCGTGCAATAGAACTTATTACGGCGAGGTGGGAAATTCGTACAAACTCACTGTGAAAAAACTTCAAAAAGATAGACCGTTCCTGTGTCACTTGAGTTTTACCGCAAGCGGGCAAGAACATGGTGACTTTGTGGAAGTAAGTGTTATATTTTACTTCCTATTTTATACGTATATACAAAGAAATAAATAATTTGAGAATAAGAAATTCTTGATTTTTGCCCAGGTTTTATTCGTTTTCATTTTTTTCGCGTTTAAAGTTTTATTTTTTCGCGAAGACTTATAATTAGAGAGCGGATTTTTAGGTTTTTACATATTTTTATTGGTTTTATGTATTTTAATGGGAGTCAGAAATGTGGACGATTTGTTGATAATAGAATTCATTGAAAAAAATTATTTTGTATATTTGTGCATATTTTGAAAATTAAAGAATATTTTAGTTCATTTCACATAAAATATAATATTTTCCATCATTATTTATAAATTTATATAAATTTTAAATGAAATTGTTTAAAAATCATTAAATTTGATATTATATAAAGAAATAGTATGTATTAATATTATTAATAAACTCAAGATTGAAGATTATATTTTATTAAATTTGTATTTTATTGCATCTATGCAAAATGTATAACATGTATAAAATGTAATTAATATCAATAAAAGTAAAAATGTAAACTATTTGTTGTTCACATAAATTTTCGGTACAATTTATTTTGCATATTGAAGAACATTTTCAGGTTAAAGAATATTTTGAGTATATTTTAGCAATTATTAATGGAATATTAAAAGCATATTTTATGGTTTTGTTAGTGCATATTAGCATCATATTTTGAATTTTTAATAACCTTAAAATCCGTTCTCTACTCATAACATATTATATTAGTCGTAATACAGTATCGGATGGCAGATTCGGATACAAATTATTACATTATTCAATCGTAAAAGACCAAAAACGAAGCGTCTACATTTTAATAATGTATTATATTTTATAACATCACAATAATAGTTTAATACTGAACCATAGCATCTAGAAACTTTTAATTTCGAGTAAAATAAATATTTTTTATATTTTCTTCGGGATTTTTCAGTACTACATTCAAGCTAAGTGTGGTATATTTATCTAACTAAATCGCGGGAAAATTCTTATACACCGAATAATATATTAATATATAGTGTTAATTCGAATTTAATCACCGTATCTTTATGACTTATGTGAGTCATAACGAGTGAGAAAAACGATAACTATTCGTTCGACAAGAATTCGTCTTTTTATAAACTTATTGTCCGTATAGCCATATAGGTCATAGAATGTCAACATTTATCGAGGTACCTATAACATTTACCGGATATAGTACTTACCTATATATTCGTACCTGTGTATCATGTTGTATGTACATAAACTATAGATATTATAAAACAATAAAGTAAGTTTACAAAATGTATTAAAAATTAGGTCTCTTGTTTGAACCTCACTTCCCTACCGGGAAGGGTATTATTCAGATAATTATTATTGTATTCCTCAATTTGTCTCGTATATAGTATGACAGATGAGGAGCGGATGGGAAAATTGGTTTATTCCAATAGGACCATGCGAGGAAATAGAAAAAATTAATGTAAACAAATATCGCATTGCACGATTTTACGTATCATTCGTTTTTAGCTGATCTTGAATTATTGATTAGTAGTACTTAAAAATTAATGAAAATACGAATATAAGAAGACTAAAAATCATGAGTGGAAAAGTAAATAATATTTTGTATTCTTAAATTTAATAGAAAATTGTATTATTTGTATACCTTTTGAATAAGTCACGAAAACCTCTATCTAAGGCGCCGATAATATTTCCAAAGGGTTCGTGTTTATACGATTCCGTCTTAGGTACAGTGTATGATTTCGTTGGCTCGGTTGCAGTAATATTAAATTAATTCATATTTTTCGTGTTCTACATTAAAAATTACTTAAAAATTATTCATTAATTTTAAATTAGTAAAATTTGGAAAAATTAGTTTCCGATCGTTCGTTTATGGTTCCCTAAATTTCCCACATTTACTTGTTCCATATTGTTAAAGTTGTTTACACGTGATAATAATACTAAAATTATTGTGTAACTAAATTATTGTATGCAACAATACAAATTGTTATGATATGAGAACACATTATTATTATTACTTATACCCATTATAGAATAAGTAATGAGTATTAGTACATTATATAATACTATTGCCTATATATAATTGAAAAAACAAATATCGATAAACAAAAAGATTCATCATCGTTGAATACAAATTTTAAGATTTCCGTATGCGTGCGCGGAAATAATAAATTATTTCCCCGGATTCGAGCGTTTTCGTGGTGAAATGTGGTTAAATGTTAATTGCGAACGATGTTTAAAACATTCATGCTAGTACCTACACCCACATAGCGACTGAAATAGAAAAAAAACGTATAAAACGGTTAGCTGTAAGTACATAGTCGAAAATTGTCTCAAACAAAGCTTTTTTTCGGGGGAGGTTTTATACTCGAGTTTGTATACAAATATAATAAATTATTCATGAAAGAATTCTTTCTGCCACGTAACTTTTATTGTCTGCCCGAAAAATATACAATGTATACAATGTATATACTATACAGCGTGGCAGCAAGTTCGACTATCCGTTTTTTATTTATATTTTATTTCATACACAAACTGACAAACTTCAGCTTGAAATTGTATAAACGCGCACGCACACGCATATAATTCGAATCCAAAAACTATTCTACAATTTCATCGCTCACCGATTCCTGTTTAAATTCGTGAAAATAATTTGTGAAATGAATAGATGAATTTAAAATAAATCTACACGTCGATAATTTATGAAAGTACAATATAATTTTATTTTGTAACATAAAACAAAAATGTTTTCTAAATAGGCTAAGGCATGTCGCGAAATACGAGTATACCTAATGAATATCCTCGACAACCATTTTAAAAGCAATTCATAATTTAATGATATGAGTAAACATTGTTTACATTTTTTTTTATGTATTATTATTATGATTATAATTATAACAAATGACGAGTGAGTACTATTTTTCTTCGATTTTTTAACCGTTATATGAAATTCAGTTTATGGGTTTATCGAATTAGGAAAATAATTGATTAAACAACTTTATGTTTGTTGGCAGAACTTCATTATAAAATAAGCATATTAGTATAATATTATTCACTTATAAAAATGAATTTACAAAACAAAATTTTAATTTTATAGTTAACTATTTAATTATAGTTGGTATAGTGTTAGTACAGTGTACAGATATCACATTACTTACGTGTATGACATTAGTATGTCAATATTATTTTAATATAACAGAAACATTTTTTAAATAATAATTTAAATTATAATATATGGTAAACGCCTCCATGTGAAAATCAATTAGGTATTAGGTGTACTACATTTTAAATAAAATTGAAAGTAATGAAAATTTAAATACATTAATAAATTATATTATCATATGTGACCCAAACCACAAGTAAAATTAAAATTAAAGTACACTTTATCGTTTTAGAAAGTGTTTATAATTATTTTCTAAAAAGTCATTTGAGTTTTAAAATGACAGTATGATTTGCAACTATTTAATATTTATGCAAATTGCCGATTTTAAAAACCCTCTTCAAAGTATATTTTCCAAAGTTAAAAAAGTTATAAAATAAAAGGTGGTGAATTCCACTCTTCTTAAATATTATATTATAATAATAATATAACGGATTAAACAAAGAAATGATAATTTTATTTTCAGAATTAATCGTTGTGTTATCCAGCGTAATAATACATTTTTAAAAAGTGTGTAGTATTTAATTAAATCCATCAGTTTTCGTCTTGAATGTAATTTTATGGAAGACTTGGATACATGCGCGCCGTTAAGGGGGATACAAGGGGGTGTACTTGCACCACCTAAATTAAAAAAAAAACAAAGGATAAAGAAAACAAATTGAAATTATTTTAATTATTTTAATTATTCATAATATATAAAGTGGGTTAAATACTTAAAATTATTTTTTGAACAATAGTAATTAAAGACGCCTATGTTTTTGTGCAAATTTATTGTCTAGCTGTAAATTGGGTGTTTTTTTCAAGTCTCTTTCTATACATCCCCCTGTAAATTATTCTAGCGCCTAGGCTTGAATAATAGTTGTTAAAATACGTACCCATCGAAAAATTACGTAATAAAAAACAGCAGTTTTACATTCTTTTTTCCCAAAAAATTGTATATAATAAAGTAAAATATTTAATTAATTCTGAGAATATTCAATATACGTATAATACGTGTACATACGTAATAATAAAACAAATAATTCTATGGTATACCTCATTTTAAGTTTTAACATTACAATTATATAATATTATTAGTACTGTCTGTCTGTCTGTCTATAGTCTATATAATAAAACATTAAAATTAGGTTAGATTTTATCAAAAATAACCCTTAAAATATTCAAACTTATGTAACAAAATATATAATATGATGTTACCATAACAAATAAATTTATCGAGTGAAAAACATAATTACATACTCGCGTATAATTCGAAAGACTAATGGAGTATAAATAATAATAATAATTCATTCGAAAGTTATAGTGACAACTATGGAATAAGTACATTAAAAAGCGCCCAACTGAATATATTTTAATGCACGAGCATTTTAATTTTGATTTTAACATAATATCTTTTACAGAATATTTGTATTTTTTAAAAACGGGTTTTATGTTATATATTTAGGAGTTTTTTGTAATAATGAATAAAAATGTTGAGATTTTATTCAACATTTAATCAATTTAACAATAACGGTTGTTAGCAATTTTATACACGTTATTTATATTAAATTTTTCTCACTATAAAATTTAATAATACCTATATATCTATTTTGAAATTGTACTTGTTTATTCGTAAAAAATAATAACATTTATGACTAACTTAAATTTAAGTTTAAATTTCTCAAAAAATTGTAGAGTTTGTAGTTCATACAATAAAAAGTATGATGGTTAGAATTAATAACAGAATTTAAAAAATTTCCATAATTTAATTGTGATAAATTATCACTTAAAAAAGTGATAAAATACTTCTACCTTATTTGTCTCATAAAATGTCCGTAAAAATACAAAAATCTATTCAATTTATATTACGCAATACGCCGAATAGGATTTTTGTACTAATAAATATATTATAAAATATTATATAAATTCTGAGTTTACGGTGGCGATGGTTAGGTTAGGTTGTAGTGTATGCTGTTTATGGTTATGATTATAGTTGATTTTCAGAAGTTTGGTGATTTCCGTTGACAATTATTTTATCGAGAACGTATTTGAGTGACATTTTAATCGGGTTAAGCCTTTCGCTAAATTTGCATTTTCATTTTACAAATCGTAAGGTTATTATATATAATTGACTTTTTTATGATAAATTATAATAAATCAAAACTTTGAAACAACCAACAAAATCTGTTTAACTTTACATGACTACAGTAGCATTGGTTATTGACAGGTATAGTAACTGACGAAAGACTAAATACTAAATGATTATTGATTGATTATTAATATCTGCAAATTAGTATCAACAATAGTAAATTAATAACAGAACTCTAAAGTTACCGATTTATTCATGTACTTAAAATGCTTCATAACTAATTATTAGTTAATTACTGTTTACTTAGAACTTTATAAATATATACTGATACACCATGCTTGTATTACTGTGACGAGTACTTAAAACATACAACTACAGAGAAACACAATTGTTTTAACATTTTCTTCAAAATAATACAAGGTACCTACATCAAAAATAGTAAATTATGAATAAGTCATCAATTACAATATTAGACATTATATATATATATATATTTATTATAAAGTTAAATTTATAAATTATCTAATTAAATAAGTTTCGAAAGGTACGTATAAGTTTATTAAAATATTATTAACATTTAATCTTTATTTTTTTTTTCTATCTCGTATACATAAACAAAATTAACTACACAAAAAAAAAAGGAACTAATGTATAATATAATAGAATACAACACATAATGAATAATTAATTTTGTTTAAATAAATAAATCTTGACTACTTGAAGAAATTGATTGAACTATAATACATTTCAAATATCACTTTGTTTAATATTTTTAATTTTTTAATAGATGTCATATTTTAATAGTATCTACTTGGAAACATATTTAAAAACTCTAAGTACTTACTAGGTATAAATAATAACATTGGTGAATTAATTTGTGTATACGATACCTACCTACATTTTTTCTATTTATCATCTGGATAAAATTTAACTAAACATTTGTTATTTAATTTATTTGTTTATTTTATTATATATTATAACTAATACTGGTCAACTATTAATTTTTTTTATTTGATTTTTTAGATTTTGTGTATTGTATTAAAAAAATATATATATATATTCACGTAATAGTGCTTTAAAATATTTTAAAAAATTTTGTTTTGTTTTGTTAGTAAATTTAATATACAGCACAATATTATACTGTTTACCAACTTAGTTATAAAAACACACGAATAAGAACGATATGTGTAATGCCACAACCTAATGCAAAATAACTTATGTTACAACTTTATCGGTGCCATTATCACGGTTGTGGTAAGCAAAGCCAATATATTTTATCGCTGACTCTCGATGCGTGGATCGGTTTTCCATTGCCTGAACGATGAATTTACGACGTAAACTTATTGTCACTTATTACTCTAGGTATGATGAAAATCGATAAACGTGTTCCAAATAATTCTTCTTAAGTATTCTCTTTTATAGATAGTATGATAGATGTTATTATCTTTACGACCTTATCATTCATTTGTTTTTTTTCTTATTCTGAATGATTGAATATAATATTTTTTTAAAAAAATGGTATGTTGTTGTTCTGCAATTCACTATTTACATAGTCTGAAGAAACTATAATTTAAGGCATAATTTTTTCTTAAAAAATCAATTAGATGATATAATTTTTAAAAAAATACAAATACATAATATGTTTTATTAAAATATACACACTATGTACCCAGCGCTATAGCTTCTAACTGTACCTACCCATAGAAAAGAAAACATTTATACTTATACTCGATAGTACGCCAAAATCGTTATTGCAAAACTTTATACTTTCGTACAAATACACAATTTGCAATACATATTACACAAGTAATGGTTTTGTAATGGTTTTGGCACAACACATATAAGGTATATTATATTGTATTTATATATATAATATGGTTTTTGTAGTAGAAAATCGATTCCCATTAAAAAAAAAAAATCTGATCTGACATAAATATACTTACATTTATATTATAAGATCCATATATACACATGTAAAATTGTAAATGAAAATATTTTTTAGGTATAAAAAAAGAAAAACACGTTTTTATATAGAAACTTAATAAAATTAATTTACTAATTATAATATTTAACAACATAAAATTAAATGAACCGATTGGCGTTATTGTACATATTATTTACAAATTGAATTATATATTTTTATTTCATTCCATAAATAGGTATCCGCCGAAAATAACTCGAACGAGTCGAACAGATTTATCGATGTATTAGGATATGGATATGGATCTATGTAGATCCTGGGCTGAGAAATAAACTTATAAAGTTATAACTAATAATAAAGCCCGTTTTATACGAAGCATATGCCATATTTATTGAGTTGTATTTTGTAAAAAACGCATTTTATAGGATAAAATTATACTTGTACTGTACTATAGTCTAAAAACTCAATAAAGGTTTAACACTAGATTTCGTTTTATCGACTCATTAATTTATAATAACAATGTTTATAAAATCGAAAATAATAATAAATAATATATATACGAGCAAGCCTGTATTTATGGGGGGGGGGGGGGGTAAAGTGGGCAATTGCCCCTCTTGGCGGAATGATGGGGCGGTAAATTTTTATGAACTTATTTTTTGTGTATAGGTATAATTTAATTATTATGATTTATAAATAATAATTAAGTAAAATGTTTTTTTTGTCATAATATATAAATATTTTATAGTTGGTTCATAATTGTATAACGAAAACGTGATACATTTATAGGTTATTTCACTCAACTTAATATGTGCTATTTAATATTATTGAGTATTCTGTAATTTTATAATGCGTGAAAAAGTTTTCAATTAAAGTAAGTGATTTTTTTTATTATAAAATATATAATATAAAAATGGTAAATATTTATCAAATTTGTTATTGGTATATGATTTAATAACAATAATTAAATTATTGATATTTGGTAATAATAATGATACCTACTTATAAAAACTAAGTCTTCAAAAAAAAAGGGACGGAGTTAAAAAAATTCCCCGGGGCGCCAAAATTCTAAATGCGACCCTGCATACGAGCCTAATATCATTGTCCGTTTAAAAACCAATTTAAAATATAATATACTTTATTGGCTATTATGAGAAGTAAAATAATTGGTTAATTAATTAATTAATACATCAATTACTAACGTGTCATAAACTTTACATTTATTACTCTAAGAGATATAAGATCGATGTCTTTGTATTCTGATGAATACAGTGGCGGATCTACAGAGGGGATATGGGGATCATATCCTCCACTGGTAGGTAAAATAAAACTTATTTGTAATATAAATTTATTATTTTATGTCTTTATTATTAATAAAGCAGACCTACCTACACATAATTAATATATATTTACACACATTTAATATCCCCCCCCCCCCCGTGAGAATATCATAGATCCTCCGCAATTGTATAAATATACTTTAAAAATGTTTTAGTATTAAAATAAGTATTTTACGAGATATATGTGAAATCTCACATTGAGATATCATATAGGTAGTAATATTTTGTAAACAACCCATGTAGTAACTTCGCGAGATTGGTTACTATTAGAGTAATAGGTACTATGTAACTTATCAATGGTTTAAAATGCACATAATGTAAGAATTAAGAACGAAAAAATTTGAATAAATTAATATTAATTAATTAATTAATATATATTACCTGTTCTCTTTGATCATAGATGAAATAACAAAAAATATACAGGATTAGGTACCTACCTTAGTGCATTAGTGCATAATGTTTGAAGATAGTACTAGTGCTTGAGAGGAGAGGACTAAGGATTAGGAGTAAAACTGAAGCAATAGACAATAATGTATGCTTTTAAAGAAAGAAATCAAGACATTAATAGAGCAAGGCATAAAAAATGAAGATCTGTGTTTGAAACTGATAGATTCAAGTACTTAGGGTCAGTATTGCAAAATAATGGTATTTCTGAGAAGGACATGAAAAATAGAATAAAGTATGGATGGATGAATTGGAGGGACGATAATTATTGATAGATATATCGTACTATCGTATTTATCTGATAGGTTTATAAATTCGGGAAAGCTCAAAAATCTATACTCCGAAGTAATAATAATTATTGGTATAAAAAATATTTATAGAGAGTATATAAATATATATACATAGTATATCGTTTAATGAACGAGTTTTTCGGAAAATATATAATTGTTCTTCTAGAAAATGTACCTACTAGATAATAATTATTATTAAGATACTTATAGTGTACATGTATAGACTATAGTAGTCATGGTTTACTAATACAATATGGTTGAATTTTCGTTTTCAGCTCATTTTCGAGGAATTCCGCCTGGGCACGTTGTATCTGGCCGAATGCGTTGGCGGCGAAATGCAAATACTCGAACTCGGTCGGCCGTACGTGGGAGGCTCTTGGTGCGGTTACGGTCCGACGGACGGCAACGCGCCGGCCGTGTACTACAGTGAAGCGGGCACGGTCACGTTGACATTGAGGATACCGTACGCCGGCCCTTACACCACGTTGCCGTTCGCGTTCAGCCTGCGGTTCAAGTTCCTGGACAACCGGCACGCGTCCGTCAGGCTGGGCACGGCGGCGGAGCCGAAAAACCGCGGCGAGCTGGTGCCCGGCACGCACTGCAGCCGTAACTTTTACGAGTGCTACCGGAAGAGGTGTTCGCTACAATCGCCAAACTATCCGGGCATGTACCCGCGGAACGTGACGTGCCGGTACACGGTCCGGCAGAAGGTGGTGCCAAAGTGCAAACACGCGATGGTGTCGTTGAGCCAACGAGCGTACGCCGCCGCCGATCCGCAGCATCGGCCCACTGGCGAAGACGACGACGATCCGCAGCATCGGCCAACTGGTGACGCCGACGATGAGGCGCAGCGAAAGTCGCCGTCCACCGCGACGACGAAGGCCATCATACGCGTGAACGACATGTGCAGCGAGAACGAGGACCGGCTGGTGTTCCACGACGGGCTGTCCGAGGACGACCCGGTGCTGTTGAGATACTGCGGCGGGCCGGCGTTGCCGCGCGTGGTGGCCAGCGGCCCGACCATGTTGGTGGTGTTCAAGTCGTGGGTGCATAACGCGCCGGCCACGTTCTCGTCCCCGTTGCCCGTGTCCCGGCTGCGGAGCTTCGAGCTGGACTTACAGATAGCGTTCGTCGACTCCGACTCGCTGGACTACGCCAACGGGGGGTCGGCCGCGTGCGAGTTTATCGTAAACGCGTCCGGAGCGTCGAAAACGCGACGCGGCGTGCTGGTCAGCCCGCAGCACTCCGTGCCGCCGAACAGCACGTGCACGTACCGGTTCCAGGGGCGGCCGGACGACCGTGTGTGGATGTACTTCGAGAGCTACGGGCACCGGAGCGCCAACAACTTCGTCACGTACAAACCGTGCCCGACCCGGCTGCGGATATGGGACGGTGCCGGCACGCTGCTCGGCGACCACTGCGACACGCCCAGGTTGTGCGAGCACATCGCTGCGACTTCGGCGTCCAGCAATAACGCGACGCGCCCGAAGCGGCCGTGCACGCTGGACGAGAGTTATCTGTCCAAATCGCCCAGCGTCATACTGCAGGTGCACACCGTTCTGGGCACCGTGCTGGAACCGTTCGGCTTCAAGTTGCACTACGAGTTCGTGGACAGCGCGGCGTACGACCGCGAGAACGACGGCGGGACGTGCACGATCGTGCGCAGCGGACTGCGCGAGTCGACGGACATCACCGAGCCGCGGAACGTGTTCCTGTACGGCAGAGGCGGCGCAAAGACCATGGACTGTCTGTACCGGCTGTCGGCCGAACCCGGCTACCGGCTGCAGATCGTGGCCCGGAACGCGTCATTCGGCCCGCGGGAATGCGGCGCCCCGGTGGCCAGGACGGTGGCCGGCAAGTACTCGTGCCCGAACACGGCGCGCGGCGGCCCGGAACTGACGGTACGCGAAGTGTTCTGGGGCGCCGTGCGGATCGAGCGCGGTTGCTTCTGTCAGAACTTCACGGAGGCCGCGCTGGGTGCGCAACAGGTGACGTTCGACGCGTCGTCCGACACCGTGGAGATCCGGTTTCGCGTGCCCGAGCTCGACGTGGCCGAAGACTTTACCAACACGTATTTCAACATACACGTGCGCGTGTTCCGGTCGCCGGCGTGTCCCCGGAAACAGTGGGTCCTCGGTTCCGGCGGCGAGATCGAGCTAGCGTATCCGTTGCAGGCCCGCGACGACCTGTACTGTCACGACAGGCCGTGGCTGTTAGAGGCCCGGCCCGGCCACAGCATGTTCGTGCAGACCTGGGGCCACTTACTGCCGCTCAACACGTCCGTGGCCCCGTGCAAGACCGGCAACCGGATACTGTTGTACGCGCTCCGGCCCGTCCGGTTGATCAGGCACGTTTGTCCGGCGGGAGCGCGCGACAACAGGCGCAACATATACATGTTCTCGGACGAGTGGACCGATTTCGTGCCGGCCGACCGTCAAAATCCTAGTTTCATGGTTGAGTTTGTGGCCCGGGAGACCGGTTCGATGGCCTTCAAGTGGCTGGAGGTGTCCAAACCCACCAAACACGTGGTGACCGTGTCGTCGTCCTCGTTGCAGAACAACCAGTCCAACAGGTTCGGATGCGCATACGGATGTCCGGAACTTAACGCCTGCATCAGCGCGACACTGTGGTGCGACGGCCACCGGAACTGCCCGTCCGGCGTGGACGAGGCCGACCTGAACTGTCAGACAAAGTGGCCGTCGTTCAAAGTGCTCAAATCTTACGGACTGCCCGTGGTGGTCCTGGGCCTAGCCGGCTTGGTGTTCGCGTTACTCGCGTGGATCTACTGCCGCCGGGAACCGGATTACGAACAGTATGGCATCGAACCCGAACAGGTCACTGATAATACCCGTTCCTGTTCTACGATCGCCTCCTGACAACAGTCCTCGGTCGACACTATCGATGTTGTCGACCGAGAGACGTGTGTTTAAAAAAAACCTTATATATTTTATTTTATAGTCCATGGGTGCAAATAGGTATGGGTCAAAGCTCCAAGTGTTTCATAAAAACTTTAATGAATAGCTGATAATTTAGCGGAAGCTAAGCTCTATCGTATTTGCCCTAATGATACCCTCTTGCTCAAGTTCTAAATATATACTGTCGGTTTACTATCTGTATATTATTTTAAAATGTATATTTAATCTATTTGACAAATTCTGTCCAAACGTAGGTGCCTTATAACTTTATAAGTTATAATATTAATGTTAAATTTCTATTTAATTTCATTTTTAACATCTAAGTGTTTACTCGTATGTGCCACCTGAGAGTTTTAATTTAAATAGTTAAGTCATTGTTTTGAAATTAATATTATGAATTCACAACAGTGTCCATGTCAAATGTAAATTACAATCTAATATTATATTATTATATGTTAGAGTATTATAGACTGTGTTATACATTGTATTTATTAGGTATTATAATAATTACGTGTGGTTAGACAAAAAAGAAAAGAAAAGAGAGAACTAATTAAACATCTCACCAAAAAGTACATAAAATAGATATTTAAACACTATATTAATATTGATCAATCAATAACCCATTGATATAACATGTAATATTGATTCATTGTTTTAATATTATCACCTTTGATACTGTATAATTCCTGAAAGAAAATCATATTGTTATTTTAGATAATTTTAAACGATTGGTCCCTTCAAATTTAAAACTATATTACGAAACGTCAAACAATTACATATTTCTAATAATAATATTTTAGCACAACATTTAGTAAATAAATAACAATGAATTATCAATTGTTTAAATATTTGAGCCAAATTAATGTGATACTGCCTTGAATTTTTTTATTTATTACATATTACATAATATTTTACTATAATATCTAGTTACAATATTATATAGAGACTTATTTAACTAGTTTTTAATATACTTGTGTCAAATCGACATACACATAATACAAATTAAATAAAGTAACAATCCCAAACATTACACACATAATTTATATTACTCTTGTTAAACAATGTATACTAGTGTTACCATAGTTTTTAAGAAAAAGCACAAGTGTAATAATGTATTCCTTTAGTTTATAATAATTTGCACTGATACAATAAATATATTATAATACATTTTAGAAATAAAGATAGATATATTATTATATTTCTATGAAAATATACATAATATATATATATATATATATATATATATATATATACATACAAAGAGTCAAACTTTATCAAACATTATTTGTATATTTTGTTATAGTTTTAAAATGTTATTTTAAACGCCCATTAAGTAAAGCATTATTAGAAAATATGGAATTTTATATAAGCTAATATTTAAAACTTGAATATATTACCAGCATAATAAATGTTTAAAATCATAGATGGGGGAGTAAGATGACAGATTATAATTCAATATAAATATTTTGCACATATTATTTCTTATTTTAAAAAATATGATGTTAATAATATAATATGAAATTAAATATCCATTTCGTTGCTATATTATTGTAAATTATTCTTATAAAAATATAAAACAAAGTCTTTAAGGGGTAGGGGTTAGAAATATTAAAACTCTTGTAGCAAAAAAATTATCACCTTATATATTATACATATATATATATATATATAATGTGTGTGTGTGTGTGTGTGTGTGAGGCGTGTATAAGTGTATTATAGTATAATGTAGGAAATTTAAACAAATTAACAAGAAAAATAGTAAAACAATAAGCAATAAAATGTAATTCAATTGAAGAACACGTTACATAATTTAATGTTCTTAAAATTATTTTAATAATTGTGCCAGTTTAATCACTTTGGCATTATTTTTTACCATATCCACTTTGGTTTCCCAAAGCATTTTAACTAATTTTACATCATCTTTTTCGTCCATGAGTACATCTTCTGATAATTGTGGACAAAACCTATGCATCAACAATCAAATCACTTAACATAATATAAATGTTTAAAATTTTACAAACAAATTAAAATAATAAATATACCTGTAGAATACTGTATTACTTTTATAACACCACGATCTTGCTCTGTCTACAACACGACCATCTGCCTGAGTTGCTTGATCAATGAGCAATAAACCTAATGCCGAAAATCCAAACACCAAACGCAAACCATCACTTACACTACTCGGTTTAAAAATATCTAAATTTTTCACCTAAATCCAATGAAAAATTAAGAAAAATTAAAATGAATTGGCATTTTCATTATTATAATTTGGGTACAATGAAAAGCAAAATAATAAAATTAAACATTTTTTTTTTAAGCACAATTGATTTTATACTGAAATACATTATAATTTTATAATTAATATCTTACGTCAGTCACAGGTATACTTCCAGTTCCCACAGAAACTACAACAGCCGGATTACGCATTTCATGAGCCCTGTTTGTTTTATATAATGCCAAATTGTATTCCTCAATTTCCGTTAATGTATCCAAAGTAGGATTATTTGAGATCAATCCTCCATCCAAAAAACGACCAAACATTCTAAAATATTGAAATTTGTTTTATTAATTAGAAATATTATAATGTAAGGTATAATGTCGTATGTGACACACAATATACTTGATGTATATAACAGACATTTTTATAGGTTCCAACCCCCAGACCATCAAACAAGTAATTTAAGAAACCTGTTGCAAAAGATCCTTTGGTACTCCTCTTAAGTGACCGCGATAATGAACACTGCTTAAGAGAAAGTATAAAAGGGACCTCTCAGGATTTACACTTTTAGCTTTAGGGTCTTTTACTCTCGATCAACTGACCATAATAACCAGCACTGGATGATTGGGAGTAAGGTCTTTTTACCCTACATGATGTCGTATTATCTCTCAACTGACCATGATAATGAGCACTGGATGAGATATAGGTACGACACGTCTTAATACCTTTTTAAAAATTGTATTGTATGTCTAAAATACCAAAACATAAAACAATTTTAAATACTATTTTGATAAATGTATTATGGGTCTTTCAAAACACATAAAAACAAATAAATTTACAAGTTAAGAGTCCCAGTCTGTCGTTTATCAATTTATGATTACTTCATCACACATACATGGTACAAAACTGACAGCAATTTTCCTTAATCGTTAAGGTCTTTTATCTTTTCATTTTTACTGTCTTTGCATTCTTGTTCGGTTGTTATTGTATGTGTGACTATTATTTTAAATGCTTACTCACTAAATTTAAATTTAAAATTATATTATATGTCTATACAGTATTCATTTTCTGTGCATCTCATTCAATAATAAAAAATTTATTAATATATTTGTATCGATTTTGGAAAAATAATTTTTTTTGTGTTAACTATTATTAGGTTAATCAATATTTTTATATTATTTCACAATTCTCTAGACATTGGCTTATATAATAAAAATGTTTTGCACGTTTATTTTAATTAGTATGAGTATATTATTACATTATAGTATATCTTTGTGAATAATAAGCACTACAAACTATGGCAATCCCCAAGTGCTAATCTCTCAGCAAACTATGTAAAATGTAATAATTATACAAATAAAATAAAATTAGTTTATAAATAAAAAACAGAAATTTATAGATTTCAATCGATACATGTATCTCTTTTTTGTATTCAATCCTGAGATTGGTTTGTAGCATTTCTCCACTCTTCCCTATTACTTGCTCTCCTCTTTTTCTCTTCGTTAGAATTACACCTTTGATCCTTTATTATTCGTTGCATATACTCCATTTGTGATCTTCCCCTAATATTTTTACCTTCTATAATTCCTAGAAACCCACCATGTCTCAATACGTGCCCAATCCATTCATTTCTCCTTTTCTTGATACTACTCCATAGTTTTTCTCTCAGACATTCTTCCTAATACATCATTGTTTGTTACCATATCCGTCTAACTTATTTAAGCAATCTTCTGTAAAACCATATCTCAAAAGCTTCCATTTTTCTTTGTTGTTATGTATATATATAATATAAAATGTATTTTCTAAATTATGTTTAATAATGACATAAAGTTAAATAAAAATATAGAAATTAATAATTATTAAACTAAGTTAGCTAAATAAATAAACACAAAAGGGAATACTATCTTATTGATAATTGATATTTAAATAATATATTGTAATTAAATATATAATATAAAACATTAGTAATAAATTTGAATCTATAATTTACAAATTTCTTGATAAAAGTACATTTTTTTTAGACATCATCAATATAACAAAACTAACAATAAATTGGATAACATAAAAACATTAATTTGATAACAAATATCTACTTAAGAAAGTTAACAATCATAACAATGCATTAATGACTTTTGGACAGTATTAAATAGATGATATATTTTTAGAAGAAAATAAGTTTAAGAGTATTATATATCTATAATACTAACCTCCTCTCAATGAATTCTTTCCGTTTTCCTTCTTCCTCTACTTGGTCTCACTCGCATATTCCTTCACACAAAACCTCTAATGATATGATATTATGTCTCTTAAATTATGCTTACTGCTTAGTATACATATATATATATATATATATAATTTAATATATCGTTAAATATTTGTATCATTTTATAATAAATGATTGTTGTTGATGCTAACAAAATAATAATAATAAACTACCTATAAAGTATAAACATTTTATAAAATAAATAATGAAAATAAAATTAAAAACTAATTTACACAAATTAAGAAAATAATGTAACGTCATCAATACTTTATAATATGTATAATATTATGCATAATATTTTCTAAATGAAAATTAACATAATCATTATTTTAAAAAAAAATTGTGGAAAATTAAACAGAAATTATAATAAAATAAAATTATTGTTTTCGTAAAATTATAAAATATTTATTATTAGTAAACATAACAATAATAATGAAATAATTTACCTAAAATATGAAGGTGCAGCTCCACTAGCTCTTGCCGCTTTCCATGCCAACTGTTCATGTGGTGGTGGAGGAGGTGGATAATCACATGGGTGATCTACGTTAATCATGTCACTAGGTGATGTATAATTCCGGAAAATGTGCAAATCAACAGGCTTCCTATCAGCTAATAAACCCGTGACTAGGAGTCTAAGATAATTGAATAAAATTAATGTTTAAATCTCAAATTAAATACATTGAAATAAAAAATAAAAATTTAATCAATAAAACTACCACTCACTTTGGATGCTTTATATCACTCATATATGTGTTTGCACCTAATGTCTCTTGCAACATACTTTCTAACACTTCACTGGGATAAGGTTTACTACCTTGAAACACAAGTTGTTTAAGTCGAAAGTATAAGCATAGACACTCGTGCAATGATTTACCTGAAATCATATATATTTCATTAAAACATTTAATTTATTTTATACACAAAAACATAATACCACATGCGAGTCCTAAAGCTAAAATTCCACCAGTGCTTGTGCCAGCCAACCAATCAAAACAATGAATAATAGGAACTTTAGTGGCGTTTTCTATATGCAGTAAAACAGATATCAATACTAGTCCTCTAATACCACCACCATCAAGACATAGTACTCTGCCACCGTAATAATTTTTTTTGACATTAATTCTCTCTTCCATTATTTCTTCCATCGCTGTCACAATACATCTTACCTTTATAATATTAACAGTTTAATAACAAATTATTTAAAATACTCTATATTTATATTCAATAAAAATATTAGTGTAATATATACTGGCATTGATATAGGACTCTGAGGTGGTAATCCATTGTATTCTTTATCCCAATCACATGCATTGGTGCATGCACTTTCTAGTAAAACATGTTGACACCGTTTTGCACCAACTGCATGCAAGATATAAACAATTTTTTCAGAAATTCTATCTGGTCCATTATTGGTTGCAGCAATATGTCTTGGAGATATGCCTTTACAATTACTAAAAACATATTCTAATGAAATAGTTTGGTTCAAAATTTAAATTAATTTAAAATGTACATACATATAATCAACATCAGCTTCAAAACTAATAAGTGCATGAATTACAGGTACCAAATTGTTTTTTACTGCTAAATGTAATGGTGTATTGCCTTCTTTATCAGCTAAGTTTACATTAGCCCCATTACATAGCAATCCCATGACACAATCAAATCGATTTCTTAACACCTAAGATAAAAAGCCGTTAACAAAATGTACATTAATAGTATTATAATATTTATGTAGCACACCATTATATGAAGAGCAGTGCGTTTATCAAAATTCAATGCATTCATATCACAATGATTAGCTATTAAACTATCGATGACTTCACGGGAACTTGACCAATGCAAAGGAGTACCACCAAATTTCATATCCTAGAAAAATAAAAAAATTTAAATTTTAAAATATAGTTAATTTATAAAAATAAATTAAATTAATAATATAGTTATAGTTTATATAACACATTTGTTTTTGGTTTAAAATAAAAAATTGCATATTATATGATTTTACAATTGAATTTTTATTTTAAAATTATTTTAAATTAATTCACATAGTAATAACTGAAAGTAAAATGTCTTAAAAGATATTATGAGGATCGTAAAATAAAAAATTAGTTTCAAATAAATTGGAAAATAAACTTGTAAAATGTTATATTATAGATGGGCATTGCACTAGTTCATTGTTTTTTTTACATTATTAATAAACTTTAATTTAAGAAAAATATTGAAAGTTACATATAATAGTCTTAAAAAAATATATATTTCATAAATTATGAATCATAATGCAAATAAGTCATTTAACAATTGTCCTTACTTCTACGAATAATTTTTTATGATTATCTTGAAGATATTCTTTAACTATTCCAGGTAATTTATTTTCTGATACATTAGTCACAGGAACTCCAGCTGGTATATTTACATCGGCTCCACAAACCAATAGTTCTTTGACACATTCTGGTTTATCAGCTTGACATGCTAAATGAAGTGGTGTAAACCCATTTATGTTACTATAATTCAAGCATTTAGTACTTATTTTAGATAAAACCTATAATATTCGTATGTAATTAGTAATTATTAATTAATAATTAACATTGTGTTAAAATAATGTACTAGTAAATACCAAAATTATATCACTACTAGACTTAGCGGCATAATGAAAAATTGAATTGGATTCGTTATCCAAGTGCTCCAAGGAAACATCCATACTAATTAGAGCTTTGACAACAGACAAGGAATTATCGTAAATGGCTAACTGTAATGGCGATATACCACTTTCTGAATCCGGTGTATTTAAATACCTAAAAATTGCAAATACGAATTCAATGTTATTGTTAATAGACCATAATGTAACAGTTACTCACATAACAATATTTGGATTAGATAAAATATCCATCAACGCCAATCGTACAGTTAGATGAGCCAAATTCCATGTTGGATGTTCTACGAGTGTATCACACAGATTTTGTATCACGGACAAGCTATAACCCTGCAGAGCCAATTTTCATTATATATTAAGAATATATTATTATTATATATATTTTTAATTTTTTTAATTAATAACGTTTACATACATCTTTCAATATACCAAGTATTGTTGGCAATTTATCCTTCAGAATGCAAAATCGTATTTCTGCATCTCCCACGCTTGAGGCTCTGTATAAACTATTCAACCATATACTTATTAATAAATGTAATTTAAAATAATAAATATTATCTTACCTATAAGAAGTAGTCAAACTTTCTTTACGTGATAAATGTAAGACAATTTCACTAATATTATTGGTGTCTACTGCATACAAAATAATAGGATCGTGACGACAGTGAACATTTCGACTAGAATATTTTTCTGATTTCACTTCAATGACTTTATTTGGATTTTTATCCGGGGTAAAAAATACTTTTAATGAATTTAACCAGGACATTTTTGGTTTATGTTGTTGTAGACCTAAACAATCAATAATCGATAATTGAATATTAAATTACGTTCATATTTAATATGATATCGATATCGAATAGCTAAGTCCTGACTAGCTCCTACCTCCAAATGCAAACTAGGTTATTGTAAACGTAAGGTAGTTAATTTTTATGAAAATTTCAAATGAACTTTGCATTTCGTTATCACCTTATCGTAGATAATCAAATAATATAATATAAAGATAACCACAAAATCAAATTTTAAAATTCATATTATTAAATTTTTATTTTGATATACCTAATGAACTACAAATTAAGAAATACTTATAACATAAATATATTATTAACAACAAGTTGGATATACATCTTGATTAATAAAATATTATATTAACCCTTTCAGTCGCGACATTTTTGTTCAAATAAATTTTATTTTAATTTACTATAAAGATAAAATCAATTAATTCTGAACATTTCAGAATTTTTTAAGTCTTTTCTATTTTTTCATGCCATGTACCTATATCAAGATTCAGGAAAATTATTACAATTAATTTTCGTAATAATAATAAACCCTAGTAAACATAATATGCCTAAACTATTAACAAACAAGTAATCAATTAAAACAACATTAAAAATCTTTTCTTTTTACATATAAACAAAAAATTTTAAAATATAAAAGTTTTAAAAAATGGTAAAAATGATAAAAATAACAAAAAATGTAAATTAATGATGACATTCATAGAAACAATGTTTTATTATTATTTTATTTTTTATGATCATTGAATAATATTTATAGAATTATATTTTATATGACGTATGGACTATGGATTATGGACCAGTAATATTGTAAAACAAGTAATTTTCCATATGAGGTCAATGTATATTAAAAATCTATTGCGCTAAACTTGTTTAAAACGAATATAAACCTTAAGTATCTAGTAAATATATTATTTATTATCTATTGAAAGTTGAACCACTTACAATATTATTGTGGACTTATTATCGTTATTTCGTACTTTCGCAAAATATTATTGCCAGAATATTATAATATTAGATAATGCATTTAAAATATAGAAAAAATATACAACCGTTGTGGCTATAAGGCATGTAAGGTGCAGAAATAAAATTTTGCATAATGAAGAATAATTTTCTAACGATACTTCGTAGGTAAACAATTATATTAATTTTTTTTTCAAATGAACATTTGCTACGCAGGGTTTTGTATACTTGTGGTCATGTTGTCTAGTAATACAAATCGTAGAAAAAACGATTTAAGATATTAAATACGATATTGAATCGTGCTAGATTATAACAAAATAAAGTCATTTTCGTGGAACTTGGCTCATCGGTTGATCTAACTGTACGATTGAAGTTCGGGTGTATTTTGGCGCGATTACCATAATTAAACAGTTTAATAATATTCACGATTAGATTACAATAATCAGATTGGTAATTTAATTAACAAGTTTTTTATAACCAGTATTTTCAACTAATTTCAACTTTGTTAAAAAGTTTACTAATGCTTACGCTTAGTAACTGAAATATAATAAAAATGTAATTAAAATAGAATAACTTGGTTAGTTGTTAATCGGTTATTTGGACAAATTTTAAATTTTCAATTATTTCGTTTTGGCTATTTAATAACCACAAGCTAATCACAGTATTTAACCGTAAACATAATC
Organism: Eriosoma lanigerum; assembly: GCA_013282895.1. Lineage (NCBI taxonomy): Eukaryota > Metazoa > Arthropoda > Insecta > Hemiptera > Aphididae > Eriosoma > Eriosoma lanigerum. Next base: position 53,956,076 of record CM023358.1, read on the forward strand.
ACTAAAAAGTTTACTACGCCAAAACACACCTATTGATAGATATTTCACAAACTAAAACAAAATTTTAATATACCTAGTTAGTACGAATTCAAGGACGAAGAGACGAGTTGTCCCGTTCGTCTTTTGTAGAAAAAACCAATAATTTCAAATCTTAACAGGTTGTTTTAAAAAAGCGGCCGTCCATCTGCACTATATATTATATCACTTAACCACTGTCTTTTCTAATGATAATTGATTAAGCGCAGGAAAAAAAACAAAACGGTGCTAGTAGATAGAGAAATTAAACGTTTTCCTAAAATAAATTTATACCTGATAATGTGATCACATTGATTTAATTGCACTCAATCATAAATCTTATTAGGATTTTGGCCGAATGATCCATCAGTTTTCACATTTTACGCAACCAACAGAATATAGATGAAATTTCATGTTCACTTATCCCGTGATAACACTGTCCGGTGTCCTTATCAGTTATAAATGATAATCAATGTCCTAAATTGCTGCTATCAATAACATTTTACAATTTTAATCGAAGTCAAGAAAATAAAAAAAATCTAGTTTAATAATTTACCTTGAAAGATTTTAAATTGTAAACTATGATTCGTTCTCAATTAAATCGATTAACTTTTCAAGTTAGAAGTGTAAAAAGCGTTCTAAAACCGTGTAAAAATTACATAGTATGTTCATCACAAAAAACTGTTCCCAAGACTCGCTCAATCAATAGTATTCGTTGTTACAGTTGCCTACCATCTGTGCAAAACGGTGAAAAACCACAAGAGAATGAAACCAATGGAAAAATGCAAATAATTTTTACTTGCACAGTGTGCAATACTAGAAACAATAGACAATTTTCTAAAATATCATATGACAAAGGGATTGTGATCGTAGAATGTGATGGATGCAGGAACAACCATCTGATAGCTGATAACTTGGGTTGGTTTCCAGATACAGGACTCAAAAATATAGAAGAAATACTGTCTGCTAAAGGAGAAAAAGTGAAAAGGATGAATGGAAGTTGGGAAATAACAAGCAAATTAAAATTAAAAAAAAACGATTAATTAAAATTTTTTTTCAAATTTAAACACCTGTATTAAACAAAATTACAAATGTAAATATTATATATATATATAAAAAAAAAAAATTAAAATAAAAAAAATTATTAGATTATTAACATTATATAGTTTTTTTTTTTTTTAATTATTTTTTCCCAGTTCTACCCCTTATTTTACGCTTTACTACAGTTGGTTTGATTTCATTATCTCCATATTCAGAAGTATCAGGAAGAACACTCACAGGTAATTCGTCTCCAGTTTTAACGCTTAGATCATCTTCACTTTCTGTAAATGAATGTTTTTGTAATACTTCAACAAAATCTTCTACTTTCATTTTACGATTTCCTCGTTTTGGTAATTTAACCTCTTTTTGTTCAACTTGTTTGACTTTTCTAACACGTTTCGGTTTTTCTACCGATGATGTATTGATTTCATAATCATCAGAAGTTTTATCATTAGAATCATCAGATTTTTCTGGAGATACTATTTTAGATTTCGCAACTCGTTTAGTTTTTGTGACTGCTGGACATTTTGTTTCTGTTTGCTCTTTATCTTCAATATGTGCCTATAAAATTGATACAATATTAAACAAGGTTAGATTAGGTTAACATATTTGTTTTGTTTTTAATGAACCTCAGGGATATTATTTATTTACTATTCTAATGTAAGCCTTATTTAATGGTTTTGGAGACCATATCAGACATATAAGAAAATATAAAATTTAATACACAAATTAAATAATTTAACTACTTATAGTTATACTTATATTCTACGATTCTATAAATCATAAAAATTAAAAAATGTAATGACCAGGGTTCGTAAGTTCATACAATAAAAAATGCATAAATAAGCATGCATTCATGCCCTAAAAATTGTCAAAATATGCACTAAAAAGTTCCAAAATATGCATTTATATACCCTAAAATTTTTAAATCGTGCACTCATAATATGCATTATGTAAAAAAATATGAACATTTTTAAAAATAATAAGAATAAATCCATTAAGTTTAAAAGTAGTTTTTGTACGGGTATAATAGCTAGATATATATATTGCTTAATAGGTTAAATATTACAAAGAAAATACATTATGAGACATGGCTTGAGTCGTCTTGCTTATTTAATTCCTGGAATCCAAAAATATTATAAAATAATAAATATAGTTCATTTACTTTTAAAATTACGACCGAAAAATTTTACATTTGGGGACGAATCCCCGTCTGACCCCCTAGGTTTACCATTTGCGTATGTATTAAATAATTAAAATTATTTTATGTTATTGATTAAATGTTCTAAAAATTATATTGTGTAATTTAAAATAAAATATTTCAAAATAAACTAATTCAGAATAGTATATTGTGTGTGGTAGCGATAACATTGTTTCCGCAGTACTATGTAAAACGAATAAAATCTAAATATAAATTATACTAGGAAACTAGGATGTCACATGAGAATAAAAATAAATCAAAATACAACAGTTTTGTAAAGGGGAAAGTAAATAAAAAAACGAAAACTTTTCAATTACTTGTACAAAATTTTTTTTCGGAAATAATATGCAGTAACGACTATAAAATCGACTATATGCACTAAACGTGCACTATTAAACTTTATATTATTACTATTGTTATGAAACGGATTTGTATCTCAGTTAGCATGTTTTCCTGTGTAGCAAAAAAAACATGCAGATGCATGAACTTACGAACCTTGTTAATGACCAATACATAATTATTTATGTAGTCATACATATTTAGTTTTGTAAAATTTCAATGAATTTTTCCAGAAAAAGTATAAAAATATGTTACGTAGTTCAGTAAAGTTAAAAAATTATTGTATCCTATAAACATTACTATTATAGATTAAAATTATTTATTCTTACATCTTTTTTAACACCTCGTTTCACTTTAGGCCTTTCTTGTATTACATCAAGAGGCTCTTCATTGTCATTTTCTTCTAGTTTTAACAAATCATCTTTTTCGTCATTTAATGCCTTCTTTCCATTTTTTTTCCCCTTTGTAACTTTTTCAACAATTTTCAATTCTTCTTTTTCTTCAATTTTGTGCTGTTCTTTTTTTTCAACAGTAATTGGTTGTTTTTTTATTAATTTTTTATTTTTTTTAGGTACACCATCTTCATTTATAAGAGCAGTATTTTTTTTCTTGTGCATTTCAGAAGTAATTACGTCAGATGATAAATTATCTACACTAATTGCTCTTCTATTCCTTTTCGGTGGGTCATTTGTAGGAGATATAAGTTTAGACTCTAATGCATTTTTATCTATAGGTCTTTTTTTACTCTTGCTTACTAAATTTGCTTCCGCTTTTATCATTAACCTATCTTCACTTGCTGCTCTTTTTTTAATTTTTAATGTCTTAGAATTTTCTTCATCAAGTTTATCTTTTTTAGTCTTAGGTTTTTTTCCTTTGTTAACTTTTTTTTGTTCTTGTTTAATGTTTGGTTCTTCTTCATTAACACAATTTTCAGGTTCCAATACATCCAATACTTCAGTAATCATATCAGGCATTTTGTCTAAAACAACTGAAGTATGACTCATGTTTTCAATCATATATAACTTTTCTTCGTTATCTGTAAATAAAAATAATAAATATAATTATAGTTACTAAATATTACAAATATGAATTAATAATATTATGTATGTTTTTATTTAATTATTGATTGTTAATGTTTTTATAATTTTAAAATACATATACAATATTTATTGACCAGTGATAAACAAAAAAACATAACAATCTACAAGGTTTAAAGGAAAAACTATCATACAAGTATTGAAATATGGACAATAATTGCAAAACACAATCATACAATATACCATATTCATATACTCTATAATTTACAGATACCAGTAGGTTATTATAATTTAGATGATGGAAAATGAAAAAAAATAAGAACAGTATACGTTATACAAGAAAAATAATATTTTAACTGATAAACGCCTGTAAATATTACATAAAATAAATATGCTACTTTTAGTAAAGTGTAATATTATATAACAATTATCCAAAATATGACAATAATATCCAAATAAATCTTGGAATGAGGACAAGGACTTATTTTATTTAAATATTGACAAATCAATAGATACCAAAATAAGATTTATTATTCGTATTAGATATATGATGACATGCTAAAATAGTATACAAATACATTGCACATAGATCCTTCAAGGTTAATCTAAAAACATTTAAATTAAAAAAAAATTGAACAATCTTCATCAGTGCATATTGTATTATTATGCTATATTACAATAAATTACGGGATATAAATCAGAAAACAATTCGAGACAATCAGTAGGTAAGTAATTATTTATACTTAATATATATTTTTACATTAAATTGATCAAAAATTCAAGTATCTATGTACTATTTTGTTTTAGTTACTATTAACTTTTCATAATAATAGTATTAAGTATTTACTATTTTTGGTTAAATGATCTAGATCTTAACATTTTCACATCAACTTAATCACATGATATTCCAACTATCTATATTTAAATAAAACTTAAAAAGTTTGTATTTAAAAAATGTTGAGTATAATACTTATTACATTCATACTATTTATATTCAAATTATATAATAATGCAATTTGTAAAAAATAACATTTTAAACTCAAAAATTAATCTAGGTTAATAGGTCTAATATCTATTAATTATATTAATTGTGAAGATATTCTAACATGAAATTATTGTATAGTAAAATAGGCTCCTTTGAACTCTCCCTTTTTATTTTTAACACTAGGATTGGTCCTAGACTTGCCAGTTTATATATTATATACTGTTTAAATAAATCCTTTATATACTTATATTAATATATTATGCAATACATTTAATAATTAAATAACTATTGCCCTATTGTTTCATTAAAATCATCACACTTTATGCTCATTAATTAATCCCTCATGTTCGAAATCCTGTATACACCACTGGTAGGTTATCATTGTTCTGAATGAAATAGGGAAAAGGGATTGTTCAGATTACCATTAACTTATTATTAGAATACAACATTTAGATTCTAAGCGAAGGGAGGGATGTATTGGTTTTACAAAGATTTGTTTTGTCTGAAAGCACGATTTCGGCTAGGAATAATGCTCAGATTACCACTAATAGGTTATGCTTTCGATAGCAAATTGCGTCTAGTTGGTACTTTATTTAGCTCATTTTTCAAACTTTTAAAAATAACTTTAAATAAAACTTAATAAATAACTTTTCTTTGGAAGAAAAACTAACAAAAAATTAAGGAAAAACGTCAAAATTTACATAAATCATAATTTTGATGAAATTGATTTTAGGCTTTTCATGATAACTAATGCAATTTTGAATGTAGGTACTTTAAATTTTTTAAACTATTTACATTGGTAATTTACACGCGGTAAACTTATGAAACGACTTATCAGTATAATATATTGTATTACATTGATTTTCACTTAGAATTGTATTTTCTAATACAATATCATTGCATTCAAATCTTAATTATAATAAACACTATTTTCTCAGATGACTGAAGGGATAAAGGAGAAACATTCAAAATCGTCCTTTCCACATTTTTATACTTTAAACATAAAAACCTTTGTTTCATTCATATACAATATTATTTGAATACATTGTTATTTTACATAATATTACTGAGTACTGACAATGTTTGTAAGAATCAAGATAATATTAACACAACATTGTTTTACTAGAAAGTATAAAATTATATATAGATAATAATATGTTTGTAAATATAGTGTAAGAGTGTGCCAAATGTACACTCCTTAAATGTAGCTCCTTCGGATTACCATACCTATTAATGTAACCCTACTGTATTATAAATAGTAATAGTAATTAATTATAATTTTATATATTTAATGATAGAAACTGAAAATAAACTTTCAATAGACTGGAGGAAACCTGTTTTAATGTAAATCATTGCTATATTTTAAAAGTTAATAATTAAATTGTCAGTAAAATTGTAAAATATAGCAAAAAATTATAATATGTCCACATATCAATAATAAACTATAATAACTATACAAACAATTAAATATGAAAATTTAGAAGAAAAAAAACATTTAATTTAAATTTATTTTGTACCAGAACTTTTTACAAAATCCTTCTCAATTTCTTTAAGTCCTAATAGATAGTTTTAATTTTATAAAAAATATTGTAACATGTATATTTTTCTACTTAATAGCCTATGTATTTTAGAGATCCCACAGTATACAGTAAAATTACATGAATAACAATGAATACAATAATTTCAGTGTGAAAATGTATTTAAAAAAAAAAAAAAAAAAAAAAAAAAGGAGAAATCAATAAAAAAATTTAAAATTCAAATCTATTAGTTAAATGTACCACAAGTCCAAAATATTGCATAATAAAAATAATATTAGCAATATTCAGTTAAAATACCATAAATTATCAAAAAATGAATAGGAACTAAGTAAAATTGTGTAGAATAACCAAATTAAATAAAATCACTTATTATATTAATGATGATACAGCATTTTATCTCTACTATTAATATACATTTACTAGAAATTATTTACTTACGGAATTTTTGCTTAGGATTAAAATAAAAAAAATCAATATTTATTTTTATTCTATTGTATTCCTTGGGAAATATTACATTGGACATTTATTATTATTGAAAAATGTGAAATGTATACATATGTGATGTTATGATATATAAGAAAATTCAAAATATAAAAACTCCCAATGAATTATATATTAATTATAGCATTTTAGCTTCTAAGGGTAGTTTACTGTCCTCATACAATTTAGTCTTACCATGTCTCTGTCCAATTGCTACATAGAAAATTATTCAGATGTAAAATGTTTTACAATATTTAAAACAAATACATATACTATTTAAAAGATTAAAACATTTAGCTCATATTAAAAAGTTTTTGTTATAGATGAATAAATAAAAAAAAAAGCTTGTAAATATATAACTTATTAAATATAAAAAGTCTTTAGTACTTTTTTGATTATTCAGAAAACATTTTATAACAATTTTTATAGTATTAACCTCTTAGAAGTCTGCGCTGCGATGTATACACTGCCATTTAATTTATTGTGTTTTCGTGTATGTTTTAAGTACACTAGTATTTACTATTTAAAAATATAATAAAATAACACTTAATAATAAAATTAATGACATAAATTATATATACCTTGTTTGAATACTCATACAAAAGAAAAGTACTTTTTACTAAGAAATAATTAGATAGGTGAGTAATATAAATTGTGGTGTTTACACTTATGATGCCAATGTGATTTTCAATGACTGCTGTTAACACAGGGGCATCATTTCAAAAATATTTTCAGGTTTACAAAGTTTAAAGCAGTTCATTTAGAAATTCCACCAGGAATAAATAGTAAAAAACAACTTAAAAACTAAAAGTTAATGAATGAATTGATTACTTTACCTGAAAACCAATAAGTAAAGCATAAAAGGTTTGATACAAATAGAATCATACAAAATATAGTTTTTATGTTTTCAATAGTATTATTCGACTATGATATTTATGATTTGCCTAAAGTAACAATAGTAATAATAGCTCATGATAACAATAATCACATAACATGAAAATTTAATTTAATTAAATTTAATAATGAATTATTTAAAAATGAACTATTTTAAAAATAAGGAACAGCAGCACCCCTTTGGAATGACGCCACAGCTGGATTAATAAATTGTAATTAAAACTGATTTAAGCATTAGTGGCATGGAGAGGGAGGGAAATCTAGGTTAAATTATTACCTTTATATTTTAAGGATACAAATTCAGCTGTGCCATTTGATAGCATTTTTAGTAACCAAAACTACAAGTTATAACTAGGTATTATAACTATTCATACACACAATAGATATTTATCAAACAAAAATCAAAACAAACAATATAGGGTAATAAACCAAATATCATCATACAATAGGTAATTTATATTAAGGAATGTTAAATTTCTCACCTTTTTCTTCTTTTGTTTTTCTAACAGTTATATTTGACATACTTTCTTCGATTGATTTCGGCTTTTCATTCTTAGCTTTTGATGCAGCTTTTCTTTTAGGTGGCATGATTATGAAAACAAGTGTGGCAAACGTATATGAAAACTAGAAAAACAAAATAAAATAAACATCTGGATATATAATATATTATAAATATTACATAAAAGGTAACCAATAAACATGTTAACTACCTAGGTTTGAACCGTTAATCAAAACCTAGGTCGACCATACATGACAAGATTTTTTATTACTTTTTATGCAATATAATATAGCGCTGGAAACGTGGAAATGATCAAAACTTACTATATTTATCTCAAGATCCTGGAACAGATCAAAGTAAACTTACTTTTAGACAAAATGTGTTGACAAATAAAAATTTATCGTTAAACCACGATTACCAAATATCTATATCGTTAAGACAAAATAAAATGCGCAAACGGATGAACTAGGTATGATACTCGAGTAATGAGACAGAGAAAAAAAACATCAAGCGACAGAAGCCATTTTGAATCAAACCAATAACGACAAATATTATAAAACGAAAGAGAAGAAACGTTTAATAGTACAGTGTGTAAAGGTAGACGAACAAATATGCGCAAGGAAATGGAGAACAGTGAAGAGTGATCTACCGATTTGTCAATTGTCAGCGCATGGTTATGATGCGAAAATTGGAGCGAACCGTTGCGATACGATAACTTTTTTTCTTTTTTTTTTTCGGTTTAGAGTGTTACCACACGTTGTCGGCCCAAAGCTTTCGATGAATATTTACAATTTAGGTAAATCAATATTATAACAATATAATATTATATTCGTCCCCATAAATTTAAATTTTTTAGTTAATTACTATATTTCTATATGCCTGAGAGACGCAGACACGGTTTTTTATATTTTTTTTATTGAAATAGTATTATCGTGGCTCACTTAGAATATTGTTGTCAGAAGACGGTATATTATATAAATAAATCACGATTATTTGTTCCATGACAAAGAATTTAAGTATAAACAATATGTTAAGTTTATCACGTAGAGAAACTAGATAAATATTTATAAATTATATTTTCTTAATTCTTTATCTAAGCTTTCCAATATCATGATTGATTTTTAGTCAAGTCTGTCCGATAGGCGTATAAAATATTATTACATGATTCCATATAGTCGGGGGTGGATTAATACGATTAATACGTATTGGTTAAACTAGTAGCGTAGCCACGATTATGCAATGGGTGAGGTAATTGAACTTTTGAAGTAAGAATTAAACTACTTTAGTTTTTTACAATTTTTTTTTAATGTGTTTTGCTCAATGCTTAAGTATACTGTTATACTTGGGTATACTCTTATCTTGAGTCATTCAAAAACTAGGTTAGTTATGTATAAAGAATATGAAACTACTCTTAATGATAATTTACTTTCTGTTATCATACATTTTCTAATAGAATGACAAGAAATACCATAATTTTTACAGTAGAATTAAACAAATGTATAATAATATGAATAATACATTCATTAGGTTTAAACATAAATAAGAAAAAATGCAATGGGGGGAGGTTTAAATACCCAAAACCCCCTGAAAATGTCACTGGGCCAAACAGGCTTGGGACTAGGGTCAGTGAGGCACTTCAATTTTAAATCATATAAGAGATTCTGACCATGAACAATCTCATACGATATTTGGGCTCCTCTTCAATAATTCTGTAATAAATTTATATTTTTCTATCGGCTTTTGATGCTGCAATTATTTTTTATTTTATTATTTATTTATCCAAAATTTATGGATGTATTCCACATAATAATATATTATATTTGTATATCAAATTAGGTAATAAATGAGAACCTAAAAATCTTAAAACCATTTCTCTTCTGATATTGAAAAATACGATGTACAAATAATTGTTCATCACGTTTTAGTTAAAATTTTTAATTTACAATTTTATTGCATTTACCGATTTAGGTAAGGTTATAATTAATTTGGAATTTTCGATTGTAATTTTGTTTTGAACGAATATTCGATATCACCAGATTATAGACACAATAATTCACAAACCAGTTTACATTATTATAGTTTTAATAGTTTTATATAATATAATCTTTGGATCTGTGGTGTTATATTTGGATTTCGAAGTTTCAATCTTTCAGACCGATATATACTTAGGGAAATTTTCTTATTTCTGTTTGTACCGATAAACAGTATTAGATAGTGTAATTAATTTGAAATTTTCTATTGTAGTTTTATTTTGAATGAATATCAGATATCACCAGATTATAAACACAATAATACACAAACCTGTTTACATTATAATAGTTGTATATAATATAATCTGTGGACCTGTGGTATTATACTTGGATTTCGAAGTTTTAATCTTTCAGACCAATATATACCTAGGAAAATGTTCCTTATTTCTGTTTGTACCAACAAACAACCATGTTGTAGGTTCTACTGCTCTAGGCTCAAAGCATAGTGTGTGTACATCTTGGATCATAATATTAATATGATCTAAGATTATTTTATATCAACGAAAACTAAGGTATACGTTGTCTGGGTTGAATATTAACATTCTGCACATGAAATAAAATCCACTCTATATAAATTATTCTTTAATGTTCATGATTCATGCCTTTATATTTGTCTTATTCGTAAGAATTTGAATTTTAATATCAATTAAAATAGACACCCGTGTAGATCATATTATGATCATACATAATATATCGTCTACACTCTACACGGATGACCCGATATCCCGTTGACCGTCACATATGTATTCAGATTTGGATTGGAGTAGACAAACACTGACGTATTATGTATTTTAAAGTAATTAGATATTTGGGCCAAGGATTATAATTATTACTTTTACCTATAAGACTATAACAAAAGTTATACCTACCTAAATATTTCAAATAACAAAATGCGGGAAGGTCGATTCTGGACGTTCCTCCTTCGTCCTTCGTCTTCGGAGAAATTAATGGTTTATTATAATGTATAATTAAGATTTGAATACAATGAAATTACATTAGAAAATACTATTCTGAGCAAAATTCAGTCAGATATACTATATACAATATATTATATACTATTAATCCTAAAATTTTACCACGTGTGTAAATTACCTATGAGAATAGTTAAAACAAATTAAAGTACCAACGTTCAAAATTGCTTTAGTTATCATGAAAAATCTAAAATCAATTATGTTAAAATTATGATTTCCGTGAATTTTGATTTTTTTTTGCCCTTTTTGGTAATTTTTCTTATCTTAAGGAAAATGTTTTAAGAAATTCGAAAAATGAGCTAAATAAAGTACCCAATAGATGCAATTTTCTATCGAAATATGAAATCGGACCACTATTTCTACCAGAAAAAGTGTCTGACATTAAAAAAAAAAAAAACATCATTATAAAACCAATACATTCCTCGCTCAGAATCCAAAAATGTTAATTTTTGAATAATTTTAAAAAAATATCACAATCAGAATAACAATCTTGAGCAAATTAGAAATTTACCCAGAGATTGAAAATAAATACCTACATACATGTATAAACGCGTGCATTATACTTACCTATATTTTAATCAATGATTAATTAATAAAAATATTTAAAAAATTCAGAAAATTGGCTATTTTGAAATCTTATATTATATTATAATATTAAGTTTAGTTTAGTATTTAGTTTAAAAAAATTTTTTAAACAATATTTGTTTACTTTTACTTTAAGTTAACTATGGCAGTTTAGCAATTATCTAAATAGGTACATTATTAACCTTTCTATTAATTATTACTATGTTATATTATTTTTGTTCCGATAAGGCGATAAGAATAACTTTAAAATACATATTATTTATATATATATATGATATAGGTGAGTAGATAAGTAAATTTTTATAATATTATATAATTAATAAACACCTCTAGATTATAATAACCTTGTATAATTAATAGGTACCTGTCGACTATATTAATTATTTATTTATTTATTTAAGTTTTAAAAATACAATATACTAGATATAATTTTAAAAAATGCTTGTAATTATAATGCATGCATAAATATTCTAAGCAAAACATTGACCCAAATAAATGTTTTAAATTCACTTTTCTTGAGAATTATAGATGTGTTGTACACTCGTATTTATGTATCGGTAAAAACATTTAATTAGAAAACAGTAAAATCCAATTATAATATGATATATATTATTATCAATATGTATGGTCATACTAGACACGAGTATTATAGTCATTACTAAATTACTTATTAGTTATTAGACACTAAGTAGTGTTTCACTATAAAAATATCTATCATTAATTATTAATAAAAAATATTTTCATGTCAAAAAAAAAAATACAATTTTCAATAATTATTAATATTCCAAACCTTATTTAATAGCAAAATTCGTCAACATGAAAAGGACCTTCATATTATTGGCTTTTATTGCTAGCATCTCATTTGTGTTTTCAGGTAAATCATCAACATTATTATTGCAAACGAATAAAAATCTTGTTGATACGACATTAAGCAATGATTTACTAATATTGTTTCAATTTTATTATTCAGACAACTTGCCATTGAATTGGTCGTCTGATGATGACACATTACCAGAATTGTTACCGAAAAAAATGCGAGATAAAAGTGATGACGATATTCAAAAAGCTGTGTTTCAGGCGTACGAATCCCAACTCAAAGTAATTTCGGAATATAGTGGTCACTTGTTGGATCCAGAATCCCCATATGGATTTTTCAAAGACGAAATGCCAATTTCTAATGCGAGAACTTCAAATTCACAATCTGATCTCATTTTTTCCAATAATGCTATTAGAGGGTTTATTGGATATAATAAAAATAGTTTAGTCATTAAATGGGTTCCAAATCAGGTTAGTTAATGAATATTATATAATATATTTATAATTTATCTATTATCGAACAAAAATGTATAACTATGATTATAAATCAGATAAGTACTTTAAAAATTTAATTATTATTATATATATTATATATATATATATATTATTACAGTAAATATTAGTGTCTAACATTTTTACATTTTGCTACTGCATATACGTTTTTTTCTCCTGTATAACATTATTATAGAAGTTATTATTTTACAGACTTACCTGCCCATATATAGTGTATTTAAGTTTTTTTTCAATGATAAATATATTTTTCAACTTTATATGAGTAAAACAATCAGAATTTTGTTTTATTAATAAATAATTTCATTATAAAAATTATAAAAACATTGAATATATAAAAAATGTACTTATATAGTAATGTACAAACATGATATTTTCTGTTTAAGTGTCTATGTAATACATAAAAAAACATATTCGTATATTTTCGTAGTCCATATAATTATAATTTGAAAGTTAATTAACCAACTTGGTAATTAAACTAAGAATAAATAAAATATTATATTTAGTTAAAAAAAATCTTTGTGCTTCTGTTTTCAACAGTATATTTACTTACTGTGGCATCTACAGTGGCGTATTTACGTGGGAAAGAGGGATATGGGGGATATATCTATATATCCCTCCCATGACCTATTTTTTTCAGTAATATTTTTCGAAAACTGATATAAGTTAAATTATTTTATATAACTAACTATAAGAATACGAAATTAAGGAAAATAAGAATATTGAAATTACTAATCTAACGATTGCTTGTTTACGATTGTGAGTGAATGGAGTCAATCAAATATTGACATCTCATATTCCCTTCCCCCTAGACAAAATCTTAAATACACTACTGTGACATCAGGGAATTCCCTGAAAACATTCTTGTTTTATAGCATTAAAGTGAGTCTTGTCATGTCTTTTTTTTGTAATAAATGAATAGATCAAGTTTGTTATAATTAACAATAACAAAAATCATATTATTATGGTCCATAATAATTGATAGCTACCACGATGTGTATATTACAATGGTAGGTATAAAAAATACAAATTTGAAATGATTTAAAACTAATTATATACAATTATACAAATTAGACTTAATTATTGTTTAAATATAAATAAATGTACAAAAAATATTTACACAAAAGTTTAACTAAATTTAAATAGGTATCCCTCCTTTTTTAATATAAAATAAAAATAAAATAGAAAACTTAAATATACTTATTATAATTTTTAATACCTACCCTGAACTAAAAGTGTAACTAGTGGCTACGCCTATATTGGTAAATGACAAGGGCTGTACTTGGTAAAATACTTTTATTTTACTCAAATATAATTTGGAAAGAAAATAAATATAGTATATAGGTATGGTCAAAGGGTGTTCAGTAATAAGAAGGTACAAATTTTTAAGTATATTTTAACTTCATATTGTTATAATTTATAAATGTATAGGTAAATAAATAAAATAATATAAATATTATTTTATAGATAGGTGTATTTATACTAAATTAATTAATAATAATATATATGTGTACAACTATATCAAAGTCCTATAATAGAGAAAAACAACAAAAAAACAATCAATAAAACAAATTATCAAATTTATAAAACGACAATAATTTTCAAATTGTATAGACTGTATAATATGTTAAACTATTATTTATAATATCATATACCTAATTAAATTTATACATATTATTATTATTGTCAACATTTTTATTTATATATTATATTTATACAGGTGATTACAGAAATAGGATGGAAAGAATTAAATGTTAGAGGAAGATACACTTTTATGAATTCTTCATATTTTGATCAAGGAAAATATCTTATCCAATTGCAAGATTTAAAGTACCTTGGTAGCACTACACTTTCAGAAAACACTGAAGCATATCCATCAACAGTACCAAAATCAAGTATTTCATACAAAAGTGTTAGGGCAACATTTACAGGTAGTTTACCAGAATTATTGAAGACTAGTGATTCTCCTAATGTCAAGTAAATATAACAATTTTATACAATTGTACAAATAGAAAAGAAAAACTACTATTTTGACATAATATTGATCATATTGTTATAACATCATAATCAATCTTAAACTGTTTTAACATTTAAATGCATAATGTAATAAAATAAATTCAAGTCAATAATACCTGAGTAATATGAAATAAAATAAATATCTATTTGATTATATTTAATCATATTTAATATTATATTATATTTCATTTTGTAATACTGTATACCTACGAACTAGTCGAACTACAAAAATACATTGGTGTACACAGAGTTTCAGGTCAGATGAAGCAAATATTAATGCCAGCATTCTTTCTTAACGGCTCACAAATAATTTTTTTAACTTACATCTCGTATTATAAATATATAAAATATACCTACTTATAATAATACTAGTTTGATAAAGAGCTACCTATATTTTATTTTGATTAGCATTTATTATAATTATAATTGAATACATATTTTAAATAACCAACTTGGGTATTTTTATTAAGACATTATACGGTAGCCCAGGTTCCTTATAGACATATGGTATAAATAATTGAATAGGTTTGACCTTTCAAATTTCCCCGAATCATCTCCTGTGTGCCTCACCAACGCTTAAATAATTCATTATTGAAATAAAATATTTTTATTAAATTTCATAATGAATATAATAATTTAAGGAACACTGTTTATGCAACATATATAACACATATTTAATGTCACTCCTATAAAATAATTAGTCATACAAATGTAGAATATTTTCTCCATTATACAATTACAATTTCTAGATTCCACCATAAGAAATAACACATTCAAACAGGTATACAGTATACTTTCCATAAATTTCATCTACTCGCATTTCCTGTATTTATTTTTGATGTAACATCTCATGATTATTGTGTTATTTTATATGAAGACAAGTTCTATATTATTACCAGTTTATGAGTATTGAGTATTGAGTAGTAATAACATATTATTACCTACATTTCGTATTTGTATAATACTAAATGTCTAAAATCCGTTCTGAACGTTGTTAATTATTTACCTAATGTTTTAATGCGTTCGGTAAGTATTGGCGAATTGCTGTTTAATGTTTTATAGACCTATTAGGTATTAAAATAATAATTATATACTTTCTACGTGCGTGTTACGAACCAAAACTACGATGTTTAAATTGTAATTAAATTGTCGATTTTATAAATTTTTTTAATTTAAAACTAGTTTTTTAATGTTTTTACTATTATTATTATTGCAGACATTTTTTGGAAGATATCGTTTTTCAACAAGTGGCTGACCGTGTGCTTAAGGATACCCACAACAACATCACCGTGGCTATACGTCAGGCCATCAAGTCGTACGTAATTTTCAAAAACGACACCGACCCAAATTTTCCGGGCATAAACGGAAAGCTGAACGGCGGCAACGTGGGGTACAGTATCAGTAACACGGTCGTTAGCGGATTTGCCAATATGGAACAAAAATTGAAAAAGATCACTGCCAAAATGGCTGCAAACACGGTGACGGCCGACTTACGCATGACCATCCATAGCTTAGATGGAAGATTCGATTTCAAGCTCGAGGAGAGTAAACCGACCGTCGGCAAGGCGACTTTCACTATCAGCCGGATCGATATCAGCGTATCGTTCAACATGCTCAAGCCCGTTGAGTGCAAATCCGACGTTATAGTGAACAAACCGAACGTCAAGTACGGTTCGAAAATTTCGGCAGACGTTGAAAAAACGTTGAACAACGCGTTTGTCGAAAATGTCAAAAATCAATTGAGTACGACCATCTGTAAAGCTTTGGGCCAAATGATCAAGCCTGGAAAATAAATATCGTCTGTTTATTGTATGATTATTAGAACTATTATATTTAATATTTACCAGATATTATAAAATTGATGATTATCGAAAGAAAAAAAATGTTAAAATAATTAATACCAACCTATACCTGTATACTATTAAGTGTTTAAACTTTAAAAGACTTCGCATTCAAAATTTAGAAAAATATACTACCTTATTTAACAGTTCACATGAAGTATAAATCGAAAATAAAGCGATTTTGGACGTTCCTCCTTCGTCCCTTCAGTCCTTCGAGAAATTAGTGATTTATTATACTTAAGATTTGAATGCAATGCTATTGCATTAGAAAATGCGATTCTGAGCGAATCTCAATATATTACAATATATTATACTGATAATCCATTCCAAAATTTACCACGTGTGTAATTTCCAATGTAAATATTTAATATAAATTTCAAGTCAATACGATCAAAACTCAATTAGTGATCACGAAATAAAAATATTTTAAGTAACGGAAACCGTAATTTTGCTAATTTTTTGCAATTTTGAAAAAACTTTCGAGAAATTCGAAAAATGAGCTAAATTACGTACCAACTAGATACAATTTCGTACGGAATTTATACATAAAAAAAAATTCTTTGTAAAACCAATATATTCCTTACTTCGCTGATCGCTCAGAATCTAAAATATTTAAAGGGAGTATGGTAGATAATAAATAATATTATGGCGTTAATATGGCAGGCTTCATACGAGACCATGAAGTGATGAAGCCGCGTCGTTATTACAGCGCGGGACAACCACCACTGGATGTCTCGCATTAATTATGGATAGGATCGAATCGGTTTGATATTGAATTTGGGAAACGTTGGGAAACAAAACTAATTTTTTTAACTTATTAAATTAATAGTAATTTTAGAAATGTAAGTTAAATTAAAAGTTAAATCATTATTTAATATTTTAGTTAATTTAAAAAAGTTAAAAGTTAAATGAAAACTTATGAATAATTTAACTTAGTTAAATACCTAGCTATAGTTATAATTTTAAATTATGAACGAAGCGAGGAATGTATTGGTTTTACAATAATGTATTCATTTCTTCATTTTTATGTTTGAAAAAACATTTTTTTCGAACAGAAGTAATTAATAAAAGCATAATCATGTATTACTTAACTCAATTAAAAAATAATTTGTAAATGATGGACTGTCTCAATTTTATTTAATAAGTATTGAAAATTTGAATTTTTAGTAAAATCGAATAATATGATTTTAATATTTTAAGATTTTGATGTATAAGTTAGAATAACGCATAAATATTTTGATTTTAAGTATGAAAATTTGATATGAAGAAATATCATCTAAATATCAAAATATTCATATATTGTATATTTTACTAAGCTAACCTAACCTAACTTGACCTGACGGCTCAGAATCATTTTTTCGATTACAATATCATTGCATTCAAATCCTAATTATAATCAGTCGTGTTCCTTGCATGGGTATACTGCGTATACTCTCAAGGTATTCGGATAGAAGGATGTATATTTGTTATGAAATTATTTTGTTCGATTGTCGGAAATTTAGGTCAATTAATGTTTTCATAGAATATTCTAGAAAAATATATTTTCCTAATAACATATTGGATTCTATACATTTACATTTAAATAATAATATTGAAAAAAATCACCTCATTGCAATAACGAAATAGTATTATTATGTATTTATATTTAGCTATTATTTAATATTTTATAGTGTTTTTATTTATTACTTTCTTCAATTAATAATTATGAATACCAAATCTAAACAGCTAATGGTGGAAACGAAAAATAAAAGAAAAGAAAGATGTTGAATTAATAAAAGTAGATGGAGAAATTAGTGATTTATTATAATTAAGATTTGAATGCAATGACGTCGTATTCGATTATTCTTATTCGTATGATTATTCGTATTCGTATTATTCATATTCATATTCGATATATTCATTATCGTATTCGAAATTACGTTTCTGAGAAAAACTCAATGTAATACAATATATTATACTGATAATTTATTTCAAAATCTTTTCATTGATATAAAAAACCTATTTCAATACTCAAAAAAATTTCCAACTCCTTATGATTAAAACCTAATTAGTTATCATGATATAAAAAAAATGAAACAACAAAAACCGTAATTTTACCAATTTTCGGTAGTTTTAAACTTAAAAGCTTATGAAAAAATGGTCAGTTATGATTTTCAAAATATTTTGTAAAAAGATTATGTAGTATATCATTAGATTTGGGTAAAATTTTCAAACTGATAAACCAAAAACTGCAGAAAATATTAAACATTTTTGGAAAAAAATTCAATGTACAATACTTAGAGTCATAAAATCAACCAATCGTTTCCAAATTTTTTACTCTTATGTAAAACATTTATGTTGATACTCAAAATAGTTCCTACGATCAAAACTCAATTAATTATCACAAAATAAAATTGTAAATAAAAGAAACCGTAATTTTGCCAATTTTCCACCATTCTTTGGTAGTTTTTCTTCCCCCAATGAAACACTTTTGGGAAATTCGAAAAAAAAGTAAAGCTAAATAAAGTACCAACGAGATGAAATTTTCTATCGAAAGCATATCCTATTTGTGGTAATTGAACCATTATTTCTATTAAAAGAAGTGTCATAAGGCATAAAAAAAACCACTAATCAATAAAATCATTAACCTGCCCGACTTTTTAAAATTAATTTTTTTATATACCTATGTAATTTAATTAAAAAAGTATATACCTTCGTTTTTTAACATATTTTTTGAAGTAGGTCCCTAACAATGTATTTAATATTACAAAAATATTATTGTTCCAACCTAAATTAAAATAATTAAACTCATTAAGTTAAAAGTTAATATGCAAGTCATTCATTATATACCTAACTAAAATTTTTAATATTGCTTGAAATTTTAACTCATTATTGATAAACCTTGATAATAATTAACAATAAATAAGTAACTAACATATGCCTAATGTTTGTGGTAAATTGGTAAGTACGAAAATTAAAAATAAAAGTTTTAATGTTTCGTATAAAATTTAAAAATAATCTATAGGTACGCTTATTATTGGCATTTGACATTTCTATATTTAATTAATGATTGTCAAAATGATACAAATATACATTTTATTGAACAATTAACGTAAATAAAAAATAATCGAATCATAACAATAATAAAATTATTATATAGGTAGTCGAAAATAAGTGGTACTGAAACATTATATATTTTTTTTTTTTTTTATAAAACAACACCTATATAAATTATATTTAAATATTAAATGATAATTATTATTATACTTCTATGATAGACAAATTTAATTTAGTAAATTATCATAATTATTGCAAATACATTTTCCAATATTATGCAATAAGGAGTAACGTCAAAATAATAATTTATCAACATTTTTATAGTAATTAATTAGAAAGTGTTGCAATATGTGTATTTAAAAAAGTTCATATTGATGAACTAAAACAGATAAGTTAAATCTCCGTATCCTTTTAATTTCAATACTCATAAGTCTTGATTGGTTATTTTAAATGCCTAATCTCTAATATATATTAAAATATTATATAATAACTACAGAAGTATTAAATTAATGAATTAGGTCAAATAATTAGGTTTTTTAAATCATTTTTAATAAAACTCTATGTGGTATATTACAATCGTAATTATATTTTATGTTTATCTTAGTATTATATAATTGTTTTAATATAAATAACAAAATAATTTTTTGTTATCTATTATCAATTAATAATTTAGTTTTAATTATGAATTTAATAATTTAAAAAGTATTTAAATTAAATAAGTTATTAGTTTGATTCAAGCGCGGGTAAATAGAGAAAGGGGCGGAAAATACAAAACTTGTTGATTAAATTTTTTTGGAAATTATTATTCATGTGGAAAATAAGTAAATTGTGAAAAGTTACATATATATAGTAAACAGCTTTTATGTTTCAATTGTAATATACATAGGGGCAAATCCATCTTGAAGGGATGGGGTGCTTAAGCATCAGCAATCTTATATGCATTATAAGCCTGCGTATTCTATTCTAACTTCTCACAAAACTTTTTGATGTTGCTAATTTTGCTTCTAGGGGTGCTAAGCACTCATTTTTTGCGCCTATGGTAATACCTTTATACAGTGGCGTCATTTGAGGGGGGCTACCAGGCACGTAGTTAGGGGGGGCCTTGGTGGGCCCGGCCCACCCTAAAATTGCTATGGTCTTGGACCGGCCCACCCACTTTTAATTATAAATTATACAATTTTTTCACATGCCAGGTTAATAATCTATATATATATTTGATTGACTGTGAAAAATGTAAATTATAATATTTTGATTACAAATTTTTGACGTTCTGATTAAAACTCATAATTAGATATAAACTATGTTATAATATAATTATTAATCTATAATAATACTACATTGGTCTATTGACTTGCTTACTGTGTAGTATATGGACGTGTAGTCCCATAAATATTAAAATTATTATTTAATCTTATATTAAATTGTATATTTATATTATATAGCTACAAGTACTATAGTGATTAGTGGTTGTTGTTATTGTCGATATTTGACAAAAACCTGTCAACAATAGTCTCAATAATTTAATAATAACATGGACTTATTATACCCATTTTAAAATAATCTATAAATATAAATTTATAATTATTATTACATATTATCATATAATTATTTTATTAAGTTAATAAGTAATACTACTATACAAGTACAAGATTGTTAATTTAACAAAAGACGTGTTAATCCTAATGATGTATTAAAAACTAAAAATAACTATATAAGAGAACACGCCTAAACTACTCAAATTTCTACAAAAATATTACATTAATAATTTTACAAATTTGAGGATGCCTATGAGAGCTTCTGAGGGGGTTTAACCCTTCCCCCACAGGCCACTTCAAAATTACGCCCATAAATATTACATAATTATTAGAATAGAGTTCGAAGGAGGAGGGCTTAAATTATATTAGCCCACCTAATAAATATTTTCTGACTACGTGCGCCTGGGGGCTACTCATACATTTGCCATAGTATATAATTAGCCAAATAGTAAGTCGGCAGATTTCAAAAATAACAACCTCTTAATACAACCCCTTAATTGATTAACGCTTACAATAAAATAAAATACCTACCACAAAAATGACCCTTCCCACTCCTGTTCTTAAAAATAGCCGGCAAATTTATGGGTCTGCTCTAGTCTAGCAAAAACTGAAATGACGCCACTGTCTTAATAGCACAGGATATAACAACTATTATAGGTAAAATCGTTTTTTTGAATTAATGGTTGAAATTTGATTGGTAATAATTATAATATTATATTATACATTTTAATTTAAGACTTTCATGACCTTTCATTTTTAAATAAATATATTGCGTTAAAATAAGCAGAACATTATAGTTATGGAATTTAGCTGACAAGACTTTTGGTGTGGTTTCATAAACGTATGGTTTGTATATATGTACCATGTATACAAACCGGTGTTTCAAAAAACTTCATTATGCAGTATAGTTCATTGACTGTCTGTTTTGACGAATATCAAGTGTTAGGCGAGAGTAATAATAATGAGCTAATTTGGTACAAGAATAAATTGCCAATAATTTTAGGCTATATATATATATATTTATATTGTGCTTAATCAGAAAAACAAATAGTATCGTTTGATGTAATATTAAGTGATATTATCAGGTAAAATAATATTTTTATAAAAATGACCATTTTATAAAATTGCCAGAAGTATTAAAAGGAAGACTTGTTGCGGTTCGTACACAAATTTGTTAGAATTGAGTTTTTAAATATATAAATAATCGTATAAACACATGTATGTGTAAATATGATTTATTAAAAATTGTATGTATCAAATAATGTGTTAAATACAATTTTATTGTTATATTATCTATTAGATTTTTAGAAAAACGAATAAATGAAGGTGATAAGTGATAACTCAATAATTAATTCCGTTACAATAGTTGACTTAAAATAAAATAATATTGTCTATTAATAATATGGAATGTAGGGATTATTTTTGAGCACATTAAAATTGATTGAGACATAAAACAATATACGACTGTTTATGTTTACTGTGATAAGACTTCAGTAGCTAATTGGTTCTTGCTCAATATATTAGATATTTTGTGACGGTGGTTTTCGATTCTGAACCAAAGATAACCTCTTACATTTGTATAAAAATACTGAAATTCGAAAAGAACTGTATTGTTCAGTTTACACACGATCACAATGAAGTCGTCTGTGATTTTAGTGTTGGTTATTTCAGTAACTTATACAGGTATTTTTACTATATGCTAGTATTATAAATATTATTAGTTTATATATAAATATATATTAAAAACTATTTTTAGTTAGTGCTCCGGTTGAAGTATTCCCAAAAACGGTCAATTGGAACTCAGACAATGATACGTTACCTGAAATGTTACCGAAAAATATGCCTGGCAAAAGTAACGAAGAAATCCAAGAAGCTGTTTTCAAATCATACACAAATCAAATGAAAATGGTCTCCGAATACGGTGGACATGTTTATGACCCTAAATTTCCATTTGGATATTTTAAAAATGAATTTCCTGTACCGGAAACAGAATCATATCAACCGGAAGACAACTTGGTATTTGCCAACAATGTAGTCAAAGGATTAAATGATTATACAAAAAACGAAATTTTATTCAAATGGGCTCCCGACGTGGTAAATTAAATTGTTATATTATGTATCTACCATTCATTTCCGTTTTTCATTTTTTAAAGCACTTAATATATATATATATATATATATATATATATATTGTTCTAGCCTTCTAGGTCAATTTGCAAACGATAAGGTACTAAAAATGCGAAACGCAGAAACTTTGTACGCTCAAAAAAGTTAATAATATCTAAATATTATGTACATATTGTTATAAATAAATAGTTTAGAAATAAATACCAGAGGTAAATATCGAAATTAATTGATATACGAGTAATATAAAAGTATGACGTTTGACGTTACAAAAATAATCAAAAATAATATTTTATCAGTAGATAATCAGTACATACGGTTATTAGTGATTATTGTACATTATAACAAAAATATTATTTTCATTCACAACAGTATAACATAAAAATTATAGAAATATAAAATATATAATATTATGTACAACACAATATTACTAATTAATTAGATCAAAATTTCTATTACAAATTAAAAAAAATATTTAAAATTTACATTTGTAAGAAATGTAAGAATTTAATTTTTTTCTTATTTTCCCATTGCACTTAATTATTACATTTAATTATTATTATTGGAATATTTCCAACGTATATCAATAGTAATTTTACATAACATTTTATAGTGAAATCTACCCTTGACTAGTTTCGGTATCAATTTCATTGATATGGTTGTTGCCATCGTCATCACAATTGTCTTATTTAACTTGATTATACTTTTACTTATTATCGCTTTATTTCAATTGTCAACTTGGGTATGTTTTTCCAATCTATTTATATTTAACAATACTACTTATGTGGATTCATAATATTTATTATAAAACTTTTTGGCCGTACAATGTACCAAAACACGATACTGTAATCTGTAAGACATGTCTATGTACTTAATAACGTTTTAATTTTTAATAGGTTGAAACTGAAGTCCAATGGGAAAATGCAAAAATCGTAGGGAACTATTTCTATACAAATGCTACATATTACGAAGATGGAAATTATGAAATTAAATTTGAAAATCTAAAATACAAAACGAATACTCCTTTCTCTGCAAATACAATAAGTTATCCTGCCTCGGTGCCGAAATCAAGTATTTCTTATAAAAATATGAAGGCTTCGTTTTCGGAAAATCGTTTAGAAGTCAATGATATTAAAAACTTGCCGAACATAAAGTAAATGTATTTTTAATTAAATTTATTAATACCTAATACCTAATTAAGTTGATATTATAATTATTTAAATTATTACTCTTATCTGTCAGCTTCATAGAGTATTTTTAATGTATAATACTCGGAGAAACGACTATAATACCAAAACGAGAATCTTAAATTAGAATATGATTTTTTTATACTTTAATAATATATTATAGTATATCTGTATATTAACCGATATATAACTATATTATTGTATAGTGTATTATTGAAAGTATTTTATATTATAATATTTTTTAAAAACATAAATTTCTGAGATATTAAAAGTCGTTTTATTCACGTAAATTTGAACTTTACCGGTTCAACGACAACGAATATTATTCTAATAATTTATACAATATCATATTAATTTCAATTCATTTGACAGGTACTTTGTGGAAGAGATCGCATTCCAACATATTTCTGACGAAGTGGCTAGATCGTTATACAAAAACATTACGATCGGTGTCAGAGAAGCAATTAGGCCGTACATCATGTTCAAGAATTATTCGGACCCGCATTTCAAGGGTTTCACAGGAGTTTTGCCGACTGGTATTAATTACAACGCACGAGATGTGTTCACCAGCGGCTTGAACCGCACTCACTTGAGAATAAAAAACGTCTTCGTGGATATGGCCAACAAAAACGTGACCGCACTATACGATTTCAACGTATATAACTTAATTGGCGACATCAATGTGGATATTGAGGACAAAATACCATACACTGTCAAAGCTTATTTCACCACGGACAGGATCAACTTAATCACCTCTGGAAACATGATTAACGGTACCGAATGTTGGACCGCTACCACTGTTGTAAACTCTAAGGTCGAAACCAAGAATGTACCACTGGGACCCGAAGCCGACAAGACTTTAGCGGATGACTTAAGCAAGAGTTTCGTAAAGAAGTTTACTCCTGCTATTTGTGGAGCTCTGCTCGGCATGCTCAACCCCACTGCTGGACAATTTTAAATCAACGAATTTCTTAAAATCAAGTACAAATAGTCATGATTCATCAAAATTTCTAATCTTTAATATAACTGATAACTCATGATATAACATAGGTAGAGTTATAATACCGAAAATAAAACAAAAGTCAGATAAAGGACACTTAAATAATAAAAATAGCAATATATTGTTCGTTTAATATAATGAATGATTAATATTGTAATTAATGTTCAAGAATCTATGTATATTATTATTTTGTAATGGATTTATATAGTTATATTCCAAAGATAAATTATATATTTTATTGCAATGATTGTTTTTTTTTTCAGAGTATAATAGGTCAAAAAAAAAGTATAAAAAATAACCTATAAATAAACGAGTATAATTATTTGTATTATATATAGGTACAATGTGTCCATGATTTAATTACTAATAAAAATATCTCCGTAAAAAATTAAAATTTTTGAATCCAGTTATTTTAAAATTATTATTTAGGCAACGGACTATAATATTACCTATATTACTCTTTTGAAGAAAGACGTCTCATAAAAAAATTAAAAAACAAACTCTTTACTTTTTAAGCTATGTAAAATTTTAAGATGGCTATTTTAATGACTATATTTTATGAGAATTATGACGTGTCGATCTTTAAATTTAATCAAGATTTCGATTTTTGATAATTTTTTTTAATTATTAGAGAAATGATATTATTCTGATTTTAATAATTTTATATTTTAATATCGTTTCATGTATAATTTGTTTTATTAATATTATCATGAACGCTCTCAGTGCTTACCATGGTTCAAAATATAAAGAGTTGTTGTAGACTCAGTGGCGTATTTTTTTTGAGGGGGTGTCCAGATAATATATATTTATATTTGTTATTTGGTTGTAATATTTCTCGGTTTTACATTTACTAAGCTAATGATATAAAATATTGTAATAAAACACTTTTTATTTATTTAAATAAAAATATAATTTTTATTATAATTTAAATCATATAAAATATCTACAATAAACATAATTTAGATAGTTTCGCCAAGCCCTCGCTACGACTCTGTACCTACTTATTAGTTATTAGAATATAATAATATTAGTTACCTACTAGGATCGGTCACAATAGTTTATTAGGTATTACTACACATTTGGTTTTTTACATTTCACTGTGCGATGAGAATAATAGTTTTATAAATAATTGAATTATATTAGGTACATTATTTAAAACTAAATTTACTTTATTTACGAAATGGTTTATAATTTTATATAATATTATGTTAGTTAATAACGAATCACATAATTGTTTGCCAAATTCTATTTAAAATTTAGTAAAATTAAATGTTGAATTTTTTTTCTGTTTTGGTGGTCTTTAGTGGACACCCCTTCCCCCCCCCAAAAAAAAAAAAAAAAAATACGCCACTGGTTGTAGTCATAAACATAAATTAATAATAGAAGGTTGTAAGTGTAACATATTATGTCTTAGGCTGTGGACTTGTAGTTTCTCAGTTATCAATATTTATCGAAAAATTATTATCAATCCACAAATTGTATCACTTATCAAAATATTAACAATATGTATTTTGCATTCCACAATATAATCACAGTTTATATAAAAAATATATAGGTACTTTTATAATGACGTAGAAATATAGTTTTTCCAATAGTTAAAAAAAAAATCCTAAAATTCGAAATATTGAATAAATAAAGAGATTGACATGCAAAATTCTCATATAAATATAGTTTAATATACTCTTTAAAATGGCTTTAAATGTAAAGTGTTTATTTTTTTATGATTTGTCTTTTTTAAACAAGTAATAAAAGTCATTATAGTCCGTTGTGTAAATAATAATTTTAAAAAAACTGCATTCAAAAATTTTAATTTTTCGCGGAGATATTGCATTTAGTAAATATAACTGGGACATTCTGTATATATGTACAATGAACTATCTATTAAAATAATATTGCAAATATTTTCCATAAATAATACATCTTTTTACTAAATAATAATTTGTTGATATTATTATAATTTATTGATCAATAAACAGTTTCGATTATTTGGGCACTATTACCTACAGCAAAAAAAAAAAAAAATTAAATAAAATTAATTATAAATAATAAAGTATAACAAAAATGTAGACCACAATTGCCCGTAATATATATACATTATTATTGTCATTAATATATATATATTATGATCGGTAACTAAAATTTTGGTAATGTACTATATTATACTATCGGTAATTAATATACACGGCCATGACATTAACGTCTAGACGCGTCTGTGGAAAACAAATTATATTCCGGCTAAATTTATTTTACCAACATTTCATTAAATAATTTGGTAAATATTTTTAACGAACAAAACGCTCCGAAGAAATGAATTTAATCACTTTATATTTAGAAAAAATAATTGTATAGTTTGATTCATTATTAGAAACAAAACAATAATTCTACCGCTACGTACCTATAATATTTTACTTTTTTATGTTTTTGTAACTATTAGATTATTAAGATAATTTTCCTAATCATCAATTTACAATAGATCATTTTACATGAAAATGTTTTCACTGTACAGTTTACTTAAGCGGTGACATAGCCAGGATTATTCAATGAGGAAGGGGGTTTGAAAAATGAATTAAACTACTAGTTTTTTACCGTTTTTTAAATGTTTTTTTTGCTGAAATACAGTGATTATATATTATAATTAGTCGTTTCTTCTTAGAGTGGTCATAACTCACAACTAACAATTATATATAAACATACAACGATCCATAAAAATCAGCGTAGCCTCGTGGAATAACAAGTTGTATATATAAAAATGGATACACGGAAGTCAAAAAGTTAAAATATTAATTAATTTGTGATAGAATATAGTATAATACTACGTCAAAAATATTACTAATACATTTTTAAAGCAAATTTAAAATTCGTTTGGTAAATAATTAAAATTAAATAATATAAATATTATACTCGTTGTATTCTATATTTGACTTAAAATAAAATATGATAATTTTAATTAATATGAACGTATATCAGTATTATCAACAATATAATTATATTTATACATTTTAAAACTATAAAAAATCATTTTATTTTAATATTGAATTTTATAATTATTGAACTCTCCTAATTGTATTCATCATCGAGTGAGCTTAGATAACGATTTTTAAAATTATAAAACCACGTAAGTTATCTATCAATAATTTTTCAAAATAACAAATTTTCTTTCATATAAATATGGCCTAAATTGTGTTACTCTGAATATAATTGCTAAGCATTCTAATTCTGTTCTACTATTATGTAGTATATTTACATTTACATTTATTTTTATTATTATTTTTTTTTTATTAATAACAAAGCCGCTACAGCTAATGGCTATTTCCTAATAAAGTTATATTTACAATATTATGATATATACAGATTATACAAATAAAAGTTTTACAATTAATTTAGAGGTTTTTAAGAAATTAAGTAATTTTTCTAAAAAAGATGGATTCGGACTGAATGCTTTTGCTAGGTTAGATGAGATGTTGTGAAGTCGTCTATCTTCTTCGTATGATCTACAGTCGATGGAAATCTGTTGAATAGTGAGTGATATGCCACAAGATAGACATATGGGTCTCTCATATTTGGCTATAAAGTAACCATGTGTGAGCATGGTATGGCCGATCCTTAGTCGCTTTATGACCGTTTGAAGTTTTCTATTTTAGGGTTGAGACCATGGAACGATTGTTTTGACATTTACTTTTATTTAATGTTCGAGAGGTATATGATATAGGTAAATCTTTGCCTATTTCACCTTGTGATAATAGTGCTCCTAGTGTTTGTTATTAGCTTCTGTAATTAAAATAAATGTTTTAGTAAAATCTGGATATTTTAAAATTGGTTCTGTACATAAATAAGCTGATTTCAATTTATTAAATACTTTTTGACATTCATTTGTCCATTCGAGTTTTATATCCTTTATTAATAAATTTGTTATTGATTTTGCTATTCCACTATATGATATAATAAATGTCCTATAATATTTCAATAAATAAAATTATAATTAAATAACCAATAAAATAATGATTTTATACATTTTACATTTGTTAGTATTGGAAAGTCAAACACTGATTTTATTTTATTTACATCTGGTTTAATTCTGTATTCAGTTATTATGACGTGTCCTAAATACACACATTCTCTTTTTCAAAATTTGCATTTATCCGGTTGTATTTTCAAATTATTATTTTTTAAACGCTCAAATACTTCTTTTAATTTATTATTATGATTTCTTAAAATTTTTCCATATACTATTTTATATACATCATTTAAACACACCAAACATTTTATTCCAATTATTCCTGATAACACGTTATTCATTAATTTCTGAAAATTAGTGGGTGAAGTTTTTATACCCATTGTCATACGTTTAAAATTCCAATGACTTTGAGTTTATCATAAACATAGACTCGCTAAGAATGTTTTTAATTTTACACTAGAAAACATACTGAGATGCGACACATAATATACATAAATAACATAAATTAAAATAATAAAGCCCTTACATCATTATTGCAAGAACAAACCCAAAGAATAGAAAATATATGAAAATAATGCCTACAGAATAGCTTTTTTTTTGTTACAATGGGGACTAATGGATTAAGTATTAAAAAAATATAATAACGTTTCCTTTCAAAAAGTAATTAAGGTTCTTAGTTGCCTATTTAATAATTAAAAAAAAAAAAATTCTAATTTTAATTATTCGCAGAAATATTGTAGTTAATACATAGGAATAGAACTGGGATACTCAGGTATACCTAAGTATATTAGGTACATATAGAATTTCTTATATTATATAATTATTGATTAATATTAAAAGCAAATATATTTAAAAAGAACAATATATATATATATATATAAATATTATTGTTGTTTTTAATTATCTCTATAGTTTCCATATAAAAGAAATTATAGTTCGTCTTCCTCCCCGGTATAAAGAGCTAAATACACCCCTATGAAGACACATGGATGAAAATCTATACCGATAGAAAAACTCAAACAGGGATAAGAATGAATATCCTATATTACTTATTAATTAACAGGTCAACACTTACGGATGAAATGCTCCCTCTACTATACTAATATAATTATACGAGTATACAGGATTAATAAGATCGTTTCAACAAAAATTACGACTTATAAACTCTCCATGATAAATTATTGAGAATAGCACTAAACTTCGATTAATTTATACTTATTAGTAATTTATACTACTTGGTTTTACAAAGATGATTTTTTTTTTTTTTTTTTTGATGTATGAAAACATTTTATTGGGTAGAAATAATGGTCCGATTACTACGAACACGGTATACTTTCTGTAAAAAATTGCATCTAGTTG
The DNA here is from genome assembly GCA_013282895.1 of Eriosoma lanigerum. Lineage (NCBI taxonomy): Eukaryota > Metazoa > Arthropoda > Insecta > Hemiptera > Aphididae > Eriosoma > Eriosoma lanigerum. The sequence goes on from CM023358.1 coordinate 53,987,070, forward strand.
GTACTTTATTTAGCTCATTTTTCGAATTTCTCAAAAGTTTTTCCTTGGGAGAAGAATAACTGCCAAAAACTGGCCGAAAATCGGCAATATTACGATTTTTGTTATTTTTAATATTTTATTTCGTGATAACACTGATAACTAATTGAATTTTAATCGTAGGGACATGGAATTTTTTTCAGCTATTCTCGTAGGTGTTATACATAAGAATTAAAAATTTGGACAAGATTAGTTAATTTTTTGACTAAGTATAAACTTTTGACATTTTTTCCAAAAATATTTAATATTACATGCAAATTTAGGTTTAACAGTTTGAAATTTTTATAGAAGCCTACTCATATACTACTTTATCTTTTTACAAAATATTTTGAAAATCATAACTCACAATTTTTTTTTTTTAAGCTTTTACATTTTTAGTCTGCAGTATATTCTTCAGTATATTATATTTTTTGTGTTATTAATAGTCTAAAAACATTTTTTCATGTATAAAAAATGGTCGGAAATGGGTATTCATTCGGTAGAAAATTGCATCTAGTTGATACTTTATTTAGTTCATTTTTCGAATTTCTCAAAAGTTATTCTTTAGGAGAAGAAAAACTAACAAAAAATGGCCGAAAATCGGTAAAATCTACAGTTTTTTTTTTCTTCATAAGTCCTTGAATTTTGATCTTAGGGATTTGAAATTTATTTTAAATATTTAAATTGGTAATTTACATATTTTACACGTGGTAAAATTCTGGAATGGGTTATCAGTATAGTATATTGTAATATATTGAGTTTCGCTTAGAATCGTATTTTTTAATGCGATATCATTGCATTCAAATATTAAGTATAATAAACCATTAATTTCTTCGAGAACCCAAGGGACGAAGGAGGAAAGGCCAAAATCGACTTTCCCACTTTTTTATTTAAATTAAATGTATTTGATTTATAAATTAGTTATAAAATATAAATACTATATTATATATTCTAAAATAATAGCCTTCTGTATAAAGATAATTTGTTATGAAAAAATAAATAAATAAATAAATAAATAAATAATAAATTAATTAAATTTCACTTGTTTTTAATTTCACGTAATTATGTCACGATCAAATAAGATAATTTATCTAAATTAAATTAATATGTATCTAGAATAAAATATTAGCTGTTACGTTTGCTAACACATAATAAACATACTTAATGTTGAATATATTCTCGTAAATAATTAAAGAAAATTAAAAATTATTTATTACAAAATATGAAGAGAAGATAAAAATTAGATGGCCAATCAATAATATTTTATTATAATCCAACGAAATACATATACATATATTAAAAATAATAACAATAATTATTATTATTCTGGCTCAAAAAATTTTATTATTTTCGTTGTCAAGTGTTTTTATGTGCTGGCTCGAAAGCATTAATGGTCGAGTTAAAGCTACAATAATATACGTCTAATATCCACAACGGTCTCTTCGCAACGTAAATTTTAAACAAAATTTATCAATAAACAAGACATACCGTCCGATTGTCTCACTGCGCCCTAAGTGTTCTTAGGGCTAACATGTATATGCGTTTATACAACTTTTAACAACCGTAAACTTTTTTTGCAAAAACAAAATCTTATGTACCAAATTCCACATACTGTACATACTGTTGTATTTACTGTGTCGTTACACGAAAAGTTTGAAAATATGTTGTCGTTCGGCAAACGATCGGCACCGTCGTTGGAATCGTTCTATATTAAAAAATTTAAACGAGATCATTCAATCTTCTACACAGAAAGTTTACCTACTGAATATAAAGTAGTAGAGGCTTCATCATCACAATCAAAATCCTATTTTGAAGGTTTTCCATTTCAATATCTAGTAGAAGACGAAGAACCGGAACTGTATAGTAGTGATGAATCAGAATCGTCCGACGATAACAACGATATTTCAGAGGACGATGAAAGTGGAGATGATGAAGGTGAAGATGATAACGATGAAGAAGATGATGACGACGGCGACGATGATGATAATGATAGTGATGATGATGAAAGTGATGACGACGATG